>CM067062.1:3466403-4084995 GCA_033980235.1 Diadema setosum | reverse complement strand
GCAAGTCTGTGGAAAGAGACAAAGCAGGAGGATGTGGGAGGAGATAAGCCCTATTCCCCCTCCTACATGAAGGAGATTCTGTAATTTCTGATTGCAGCTAAACGTTTTGGTCCACACATTTTGTGGCATAGTTGAAAAACTGTCTATTTTCAAAGTGTAGCCACGTCTACTTGTATATGGGGGGGGGGGGGAGCGAGCAGGGAGAAGACGTGGGAGAGTGCTATCACCCCGTTCCCATACGAGGGAGCTTTTGCCTTTTTAAAGTTGAAATTGAGATATCTCATATGTACTATGCATATTTCATGGAATATTTGAGAAATAAAAAAAAGGAATAACCTCATATGGGGAACTGAGCCAGGAAAGGGTTGATTAAAAGGGGATATTCCCCTTGTACATGAGGGAACTTTTTAGTGTTCGGAATATAAGTGAGAAGTCTTCTGCACTCAGAATAAATCATTCAGAATTTGGTGTAAATCTGAAGAGTGTACTAAGGCTAGGGAAAGGGGCACAGAGGGGGAGGGTTTGGGAGGGGCTATCCCCCTGCCAAGCAAAAGAGATTTTGCACTTTTTGAATTGAAATTCTACGATTTGGTGCACACTTTGAGTGAAATAGTGAAAAAATTATGATCTCACTTGATGAAAGGTTGAAAGGGAGACCCGCTTCATGCACAATCGTCATGTATATGTACAGTATGCACGCGACCGCCCCCATCGCCCCCCCCCCCTGGCTACGCCACTGTTGCAAACACACACAAGATCAATGTCAATTGAGAGCACATCACTTCTGCAAACTGACAGTGTCATAACTTTCATCAATGCGTAGATTATGATGTTTGCATTTGTACTGAGAAGTTGAATTTAATCGTAACATTACAGTCATACTGACCCCTGAAATTCATTGCAGAGGTCATCGTAATCGCAGAGGCATGTACTTCCTCCTCTACAATATGCAAATTTTCAGCATCTAATCTAGGAAGCTGTAGTGGATATAAATACCATGATAGGTTTTTAAGTGTCAATGTACTTCCTTGTGTTCTCATTTTGACACTCATCATTAAATGCACTCATCAGAAAATGCTTACATTGGTTCCGGCCTGTGTTGAAAAGCATGAATGAAATACACAACACTATTTTTTTTTAAAAACAATTTCCGTGTCAGTGTTTATTAGACTAGCAAGACCAATATAAACACCAAAAACAGCAAGATATGACATGCCCTAGTTGATTGTGAATGGTGAATGCAGTTGTCTATTGTGACTGATTCAATGCACTTGTAAAGGCCCCGTCACACTACAGCGAAAAAATCAGCAAATGCCTAGGGGATGGGCAAAATTTGGCAAAGTCCAGATACGCTCGAATCCGCTCGAATTCGCAAGCAAAATGTGGTTTTCGAACGTTCGCCTAACGAATGATGAGCATATGCTAACCGTGTTATGAGCGGATAAAGCAATGAATGAAAGCGAATGCGTACAGTCCATCCAACGGATGCTGAGCGGACAAAGTGAATGAGCAGCGAATGCCCAACATATGCAGAGCAATACTGCGGCAATCACGTGACGAATCTCGGCTGAAGCACACTTTACCAAATCATTTTGAGCAGTGACAGTGTCAAGTAATGTTGTGACTCTGAAAATGGCCTAAAAAGAAGGAAGCAGAAGTCACCACCAAGTACTGCTGATGTCACTACCCTCCATAGTCCTCAAGATTCTCCTAAAGTGCACTTCCTTCTGATGATCACGTTGAAGATGATGTTGGTAGTCCAACATCCTCCATTGCGTCTGGTGCCTCCAATTGGAGTCGAACTTTCACAATTCCCAATTTCCATGCAGAGATTCCCATTTACTACAGGTTGACTTTTATCATAGCAGTGGTTTAGAATAATGTTCTCGATACAAGCACTCCAAGTGCGGTTATTATCTACCATTTATTACTTAATGCCAGAATATGTATAAGGAAATGTCATGTGGGGGGGGGGGGGCTGTGGCATAGTGGATAAGACTCCCGACTCCCGAACCGAGGACCCGGGTTCGAATCCCGCCGAGTGCTTACATCCTTGCGACAAGATATTTTACCCACGATGTCCTTCTCGACCCAGGTGTATGAATGGGTACCTGGCAACGCTAGGGTAATAATGATGGCAGGGCCCTCTGGCAGAGCAGTGGCAACACTGAAGAGGCTACCCTTGGTAAATAAGACCTTTTTTAATTTCTTCTTCTTATTATTATTATTCTTATCATTATCATTATTGTATGTGCTATGAATATCTATTTTTTCTACTACGTTTGATCAATGTGTGTTGCTGTGCAGATTTGCTGGGCGAATTTGGACGAACGGCGGACGAATAAGAAACGAACGCAGAGCGACCAAAACTTTGGTCAGCGAATGCTAAGCGAACACAGAGCTGATTGTCATTCCGTTCGTCATCCGCTCAAGATTTTGGACATGTCCAAAATCAAAATTTTGCTCCGGCGGATCTCTGCGAATCCCTGTGAACAGCTAGCGGATACAGCGAACGTCAAGCGGGTCACGAACGACGAGCAACGGATGTGAGCGTATCTCCAAATTTTCGGATCCGCTGGGCATTCGTTGGGTCGATCCGCTCTAGTGTGACGGGGGCTTAACACAATAGTATGTAAGCATTAAAGATACAGTTACAATCATTGTCACTCATTCAGTCCACTCTCAGACTTTTTACAGTTTGTTTTTTATCTTATCTTTTTTTTTTTTTTTTTAGAATGCTCACAACAGTGCCACTGGTAATACTCAGAAGACATATTTGTCAGTCCATCTATCCTCTGTCGCCTTGTCTGTTTTGTAGTCTGATCTTTGGAGGTTGCTATAAACCCAATACATGCCTGCTTGCCAAAGTTACCTGAAAATCACCCTTTAGGTAATTACTATAAACATGAATAGGCACTTGCTTATTATAAAATGTCTTTGGCACTGACTTGCACATATTATATGCTCACTTTGGCAACTGATAGATCTCAGGATGCTCACATGAGCAACTTATTGTTTGGCAGTTTATGTGTCAGCCTGGACAGGTATCATAATAGGCTCTTTTGATCTATCATGCAGGTTGCAATGTTGGAAAATGTTTTACAAGGCTTTTTAAAGAAATATGCTGTGCTTGTAATTTCTTTTTTTTATATATATATTCTGTATTGAGTTTTTATGCCATGTTTTTTTTTTTAAATTCATTATACTTTTGTACTTTTTATGTAACTTTGTAGACATTTTGTATTGTTTTTATGCAGAGCCCCTTCGTAAATCATTTTTTTTTTTAACTGAAAGGGTTACCCTGTGAAAATAAAACGGAATAAACAAATAAAATAAAACTGGGAAAACATAAGATATACATGTATACAGTATATAACACTATGCATATTTTTGTTTGTTTGTTTCTTCGTTTCAAATATCCTGCCCCTGATATCCTGCTGTTGTGATACTACTCAATTTGCACGCAGACTGAAATCAGTTAATAGTGCCTGTTGTGTGCCATGATTGAAAGTTAATAGCTCTTTAGATTTGTGAAGGAAACCTGTGGATGAATTGCTATCAAACCTATCCCTGGGTCCTAAACCATTAAGGAAAGTTAACTGATTAGATTCTTTGGAGTATTCTGCCATATGCAGGTCATTTTGTGAAGGTTCAGTGAACTCTGACTGAAAAATCCTTCCTCAGTGTACATTTGACATTTCATGACTATGGTGTAGTGAATGTTTTGGATACAGTCCGGCAGGTAGGGCCTATGGGAATGCAAGGATATGAGTTAAGTGTTTTGTTACAACTTGTGCCCATATTAAAGGACTCATGGAAAAGGAACTTGGCTGATGTGCAAAGGCTTTACTGCTGATGGAGAAACATTCACGACTGAATTTATCTAAGCTCTACATTTATGCCGTAGCAGAACGTATCCAAATAGACATATATGCATGATTTAATCTGCAGTTCAACTTCCAATCTTCCTTTTCAGTCTTTTGCTACTGCTTAGTTTGATACTTATGAATGTACCATTTGCATCACTAGTGCAACTTCTTGGCACTTTATTTTATAGAACAGATACTGTAAAACGAATGTTTGCCTGCCTTTCAATTTTGCAAATTTCGCGAGAGCCAAGACTCGCGAAATCAAAATGCACGCAAAAGTTCTTATCAACACTATGTGCATTGAATGTTGCCGTGATAAAGGCCATCGGCTCCAATTCACGAAAATTTCATGCTGCGAAAATATCATGTTTTACAGTTATGGAGTAGTGTTTAGAACATGCATTCATTTTTTTTTTTTTTTTTTGTCAGAGCCTTTGAGACACTTACAAAAAACTTGTGTGCAATCACGTTTCTTAAGTGCATTTCTTAACCCATTGAGGATGAGTAGATGTTGCTATAACACGCATTTCCCATAGACATGTGTCCAAGTATACTCGGGACTTGTCTTTGATGGGTTAAACATAATGTAATGGAATTCAGAGGTCTAATCAGTCAGACTGCAAATGAACACTTAAAGGACAAATCCACCTTTATATACATGTGGATTGAGTGAATGCAGCAATATTTGTAGGACACATCAGTGAAAGTTTGGGGAAAATCGGACAATCCGTTCAAAAGTTACAAATTTTTAAAGTATCTGCACAGTCACTGCTGGATGAGAAGACTACTGGAGTGTATGATGTCACATGCGTACAACGTTATAAGGAAAATATAAAGAGAATTTCACAAAATGTTACTTTTTGAAAAAAGTGCACATTTCCTCGACTCATCACTGACGTATGTTAAGGGCAATATTATTCCCCTTGCCTTCTGAAAGAGGGAAGTCAAGTGTTGTTTTATTATGCAAGAAAAGTAAAAATATCTTGAATTTTCCTTATACTTTCTTTATAGTTGTACACATATGACATCACAAGCTGAAGTAGTCTTCTCATCCAGCAGTGACTAAGCAGAAACTTCAAAAATTCATAACTTTTATACAGATTGTCCAATTTTCCTCAAACTCATGCTGATGTGTAATAGCTCCTTGGTTCTATTCATATTGCTGCATTCACTCCATCCACATGTCTATGAAAGTGAACATGTCCTTTAAGAGCAAGCAAAACGAGTGGCAATGTGATGCAGTTACATTCAGACTTACAAGAAATTAGTGAAGTAGCATGAATTGATAAATTCTAAATGTGTTTACAAATGTGTTTACAAATGTGTTCTGAAAGAGCTCTTTGACACTCAATTTTTGATGCAGCTTCTCAGCTAACATTTCACCTCAGTGTGCCACAGTTATACTCTCTCACTGTGACTTTTTTACTTTGATAATGTTAACTGTATGCTAGTTTCCTTTTAGTGGAGTCTTCAGTACTTTCAGTACCCCGTCTATTATTATCACCCTTTTGTGTCTGTATTCAAGTTTCATAATAAAGTAATAAAAGCTGCCATTAGTTTCACATACACTCTTTTGATCTGATAGCAAGGTTTCAGGAAAGATTTCTTAAGACTATACAATGAAGAAAAAAATCCCATCTGTATCATCTTTTGAAACCAAAATGTATCTATTTTGTTGCATATTAATTATTAGGAGAGGTGCTGTTCAAGTGAAATTAAGAAGTATTTGTGCAAGTGAAATTAAAAGGGCTCATCACAACACCTTCTGGAGAAAACAGACTATTGCACACTTTATACAGTACTTCAGTGTGTACTTTAATCAACTACCTGCACCTTGTAAACAATATAATTGCTGTACAGAATGGCTCATATCTTAGTGCCAAAAGACAATGCTCATAATCACAAGCAATTAAAATGAATCAGCTATAAAAATTTAACAAACTTACACTTTTCAATCATAATATGTACATCTTTTTTCTGTTATGTGCCCTATGAAATAAATGTTTGTTAAGGAGAGAAATCATGATGGGATGATGTAGGTAATAGGTAAATTACTTCCACAAGATTTTGATATACTCTGCAGTGTGGAAAACAGCTATTAAACTATTTGTCACATGGCCCTTTGGTCAGGGATATAGCTGAGGTGAGGCAGGATGTATCATCTGACTTTTTCTGGCCTATTGCTGCCAGAAACATGATTCTGTAACCCATCATTGCCAGTAATCAGTCCTGCTGTTCATTCATATGAAACCATGTTTGTAGCATTCTTACATTTCCTGAATAGGGTAACAAGTCAAAGCAAGATTTTCTTTAATCTTCTCTGAGAAGGATTTCTAGCATGCCAATGGATGTTCCAGAAGTTCCTGAAAATATTAACTTCATCTAATGAATTAATTCCCTGTTGAACAACCATACTACATACTGGCCCACTGTTCCTAGATTGTACACCATAGTCTGAACATTCTTTTATTTTTGTGTTTTTTTTTGTGTTTTTGGTTTTTTTTTTACAGGAAAGGAGAATCATTTTACAACAAATTCCTAATTCTATGAAATTAGCTAATGGCAAAAAAAAAAAAATAATAATAGAAATAAATAAAAATGAAATGTTGATGAAAACTATGATTTGTCTTCATATTTCCCTATCCCCATTTGCTTTCTAGTATTTGTTGCGCCTAAGGTTGACAGGTGTGATGCCATCCATTACAAACAATAAAGATATTTGAATAAACAGACACTTGATATGAAATTGATAAATTGCTTGAAGATTATATGTATTATGCTGTTTGCAAATGCACATTCAAGTACAAGTGTACCACACACCTAATTCCTTGTAAAAAGGTTTTTCGTTTTTGTTTTTTGCAAGACACTAAAATGAAGAACATGTACATTTCTTTTTTTGTCAAGCTGTTGATAAGTGTAAAAAAAAATGAGCACCATAATGTCATGCGTTACCTCATACATTGTAAATGATATAGGGATCAGCTCCTCAGTAACAATGCTGACTTGATATCACCCAAATTGAGTTCAGGCTGTTTTGGCTCTTAACACTTTGCTTGCAATGAGAAGGGTGATATCCTGTTACATATATCAGGCATGCTTGAAAAAACACTGCACAATTAACCATTATCAATCAATATATGTGGCCAATTCACCCACTTTTGGTTTAATGGGTGAGGCAATAGCAATATTTCACAAACAAAACCATAATGTAAGCTAATATCCCATCCATGTCTGCATGATAAATTCACATTCCGATTTCACTTGGGAAAGATGATAGAATTTGAAAGCAAGACAAAAAGTACACTCCTTTAAAATTTGCTCAATCAAAAATTTTCATTGCCAAGACACAGTTAGAAATTGCTTTTTTCTCTCTGCTTGTAGGAGGTGATATTTGCAGTACATTTCTTTCATCTTCCTCTTTTCTCTAATTTGTTTTCCATGATACATACGTGTATAACATGCAACTGTTAAATTTGATAGGGCATGCTATTATTCCTATTCATTTCTCTGATATAAAGCTTGTCAATAAAAATAAGTGAAGGTGAGCTGGAAATCACATAGAACTCTAAAGGAGAATTTGGAAAGTGAATTTATACTGTATTAGCTGCTATCTTTGCTTACAGATATTTTGCGGATGAGGAGGTCACAAACATTTTCTCAAGATGTTGTTTTCGCGATTTGACACCGAGGCTATCATATGTGCATTACTATCCTAGTGTATGGTGACATTTAACAAGTCGTTAAATTTGTGGTCCAACAGTAATCCGCGAAATTCACAAAAAATTAAAGATAATAAAAAGTTTTGGTACCTCAAAAGTGTCCTAGAATTTCCTTGTCTTAGTTTGTGTTTCAGGTTAAAGTACCTTTCATATAACTAACACTGTGAGACTTACTCGCCCCAAAGTGCTCTCATGTCTTAGTAATCATGCAATTAACTGCGACCAGCAGCCCCATACGCATAGCGACCAGTAGTCCCATACGCATAGCGTAATCGGGCTTCGCATTGTAGCATTCAGGATCATGACAGATTTAGTATCGCAGGGTAAATGTCAACTTAAAATCCCATAAATTCTTCAATTTGAAGACTTACCAATTAAGTTGAAGTATTGAAAACAGGCTTCGGGCAACGTTTGGTTCTGCCTATATGTGGCTGCCTCAGCTCACGACGACCTCGTTTGCTGAGGAGTTTCGTTCTCTGTTATACGCCCTATATTATTATTCGCCATACAACTTGTAAGATCCAACAGACGACACTGGAAACATAGATATACGATTAAATCCTGGAGTGGAGTGGAGTGGAGTGGAGTGGAGTGGAGATAATAATCTGTAATAGATGTGATACAGACTCAATTCATACTATGTTGTCTTGTTTACCCTCATGTAACAAGGTAATAAAACTGTAATACTGAAATCTGCACATATCAGTCCATATAGGTGTTAACTTCATCATGTGTAAACGTACACTGATAATTCAAATTTCACTTAATATTTCCATGACTAATAACCAAAATAAATATCAGACAATTATCTTATTTGTGTCACAGCTTTTGATCTTTGTTGTCATAAACAGCTTGTGACAACTTCAGAATTTCACTTCACCGTACTTATTAAACATTATAACAACATGTGGATATATGCTATCAAATGACCATCTGAATCCACCCTAACAAAAGGTTATATAACTCGGACTCTTCCTACTATTTACTGTTCAATATAATCATCCAAATTGTTTTGACTTCCCATTGGGATTTGAATACCCACTAATGCTGGTGTATATTACATATATATTCCTGTTTGTGAGATAATGTGCTTATTTATATTAATCAAATAATATCATTATATCACCTGTAAATGCAAAGGTTACACTTTCCATCACATTATGTGTATCTCTCTCAATTACTAATAACCTGACTACACAGAGTGCATGTAACTATAATTACTCTCTCACATACCACAAAGGATGAGTAACCTCTATATACTATTATGTGTTACTAATATATTACAAACATGAAAATGACTGAGGATATTGAATATCACCTGTTTATCCCAGTGTTATTCCACTCTAAAATCTTATTATAAATGATACTTGTATTAAATCATGTGCATAATATGACATCTATACTAATTACTTATAGAAAGTTTGAACACTACAATTAACACAGCAACAGCACTCACCTAATCTCCACACACTACTTATACATCCATGCACTACCCATTCACCAACAAAGACAAGCACTCATGGGAGCATATACATCCACCTGAATCACAACTCCTTTGTCTACCAATATCTTACAAAGTTTGCATCATCTACCTAACTTTCTTACAACATAGAAGGCACACATGGAGTATACAGTGACTACAAAGTACATGTACTGTATAACAGTAAAGGCATAAAATGTCAGTTCTTACCGAATTCGGGCTTTGAAACACAGAGATCATCAAATGAATGCTGTATAGAACTTTCTTATACGGTTTCCTCGGCTGCAATGCCTTTCTCTACAGAAGTGCACAAAAGGGGCAGCTCCTTCTCAATATACCAACCACCTTCACTGAGTTGAAACAAGGGGGTCATTATGGAATGCACAAAAGGGGCAGCTCCTTCTCAATATACCAACCACCTTCACTGAGTTGAAACAAGGGGGTCATTATGGAATGTTTACATTAGCTGGGGACGGAGGGTTTTATCTCCTCCTTGGGGTTTGCCTAGACTGACCATTTCAGACCTGTTTACGATGGTTAGTCTTGGTCTGTAACATCACACAGAAAACAATAAAATTTCTAAGACCTCACTACACATAGCTGTAGTGACATGGCTCCTTTAAATGGTATTGCCATTTACCATATTTCATAAACAAATAACATATTCACCTGATCCTAACTTACGTACGTAGTATCACACAGAAGTTACATGTAGGTAAAATTAAACACCATACAACATTCAGGAATGAATGTTTGCACTTTCGCTTTCTCCTGATGCAATTGAAAACACAACACATTCATTCTGTCAAATAACTCAAAGGCTCCTTGATGGGGATTCGAAACTGGTCTTCTTTAGTGACAGTCCAGTTATTTTTCTGCTGGTAATAACAGTACCAACTTGTGGACAGGTCTCTCCAGTTCACTAGGGGGGCGTTGACGCTTTCCCTCATTGTCCAGCAAGCCGTCGGCCATCAGCACCTTGACCTTCCTGATCAAGCCGTCCTTGCTGGGGTAGACCTCGATGACACGCGCGAGGGGCCACCTGCCACGAGCATCGTCGTTCTCCTTCGCTATCACCACATCTCCAACTTCTCCTTTAACTGCAGGCAGTGCGCAATTGCTCGCTTGGCTGAGTGCCAAGTAGAGAAGCACTCAAGGCGACTTGACTCCAAGTGACCCTTTCTCTCTTGCAGCTGTGTTTTCAGGGCAGTTACACGTTTCACTTCGGGGTCATCATCATCGATGGAGCAGGATTCTTCTGCGGTCGCCTGGAACACTCCATCCCTCCACAGAAAATCAGGCCCTCTGAACCAGGTGTCGCTGGAAGTGAGTTGTTGAGCTGTCATGCCTCGGGAAGCCTTATCTGCAGGATTCTGAGTAGTGTCTACGTAGAACCATGAGTCAGGATTGGTATGGTCCCTGATGAGCTGTACCCTGTTGGCCACGTACACATGAAACCGCCTGGCTTCATTCTTGATATAGCCAAGTACGACCTGGCTGTCTGTCCAGAAGAACTCCTTCATGTCAGCATACTTCAACTCGGCTCTTAGGAACGAACTTGTCTTGGCAGAGACTGTTGCCGCTGCCAACTCCAGCCTTGGAATTGTAATGGGTCTCAAAGGGGTCACTCTGGACTTGCCAAGCACTAATGTACAGTGCGTCTTCCCATGATCGTCCACAAGACGGATGTATGAGCACTGCCCATATCCTGCTTGACTCGCATCGGAGAAATGATGAAGTTCCACAGCCTTGATCTCCCCGAAATCGCTTGGTTTGAAACACCTGGGTATCCTGAGCTTCTCTAGCTCATGTACATCAGTCAGCCACCTTTCCCAGCATGGTTGAAGGTCATCTGGCATCAGGCAATCCCAGTCTAGATTCCTTCGGCAGAGCTCTTGCAAAATCTGCTTTCCCTTCAACATGACAGGGCTCAGGTAGCCACACGGGTCATAAATTGAGCTGACCACTGAAAGAACGCCACGCCTGGTGAAGGGGCGTTCCTTGAGCTCAATCTTGAAGCCAAAGATGTCATTTGTGATGCACCATACAATTCCAAGGACTCTCTCTACTGTCTGGGTGCCTTTGTCAAGGTTAAGGCTCTCTGTGTTGATGGCTCTGTCCTCTAGTGGGAAGCTCTCCAACACTTCCTGGCTGTTTTTCAGGAGCTGGATTGCTGAAGGAACATCTGGCTCAGATCTAAGGCCATCGTCTACATAGAAGTCTGTCCTGATGTAGTCCGCTGCTGAGAATCCGAATTCTCCTTCACCATCATCTGCCGCACGCCGCAATCCAAATGTCGCTACTCCTGGTGAACTCGCTGCGCCAAAAAGATGGACTTTCATGCGGTACTCTACCACAGGCTGCTCTGGGTTCCCATCTTCCCACCAGAGAAATCGCAACAAATCTCTGTCTTCAGGAGTGACGTAGAACTGGTGAAACATGCTTTTCACATCTGCAGTCACAGCGATGTAGTCCTTGCGGAACCTGCAAAGTACACCCAGAAGGCTATTCATCATATTTGGTCCCTGCAGCAAATTGTCGTTCAAGGACACACCTTGATATTTCGCTGAGCAGTCGAAAACCACACGGATTTTGTTCTTTCTTGGATGATACACACCTGTGTGTGGTATGTAGTTCACTCTGTTCTGGACTCCTAGATGCTCTGTTGGCACTCTCTCTGCATAGTTTTGGATAACGTCATCCATGAATGCTCTGTAGTCGTCGCAGAACTTTTGGTTCTTTCTCAGTCTGGCTGATAACTGATTCCATCTTTTGATTGCGAGGGGCTTGTTGACTGGGAGATTTGGTTCCTGAGCCTTGAGCGGCAATGGCATTTCGTAGTGCCCATCCTTACGTCTTCGAACACCCTTCTCCAGGATCTCCATGAACTTGGTCTCTTCCACTGAGTAGGGTTCTCCCTTTGAGTCTGTCTCCTTGAAGTCTTGCTCAAGGACCTGGAGGACCTTCTCAGCACTGAACACCTCTTTTACCTTGCTGGAAAAGGTGAACCTCGGATGTTTCTCCGTCACTGTCATTCTATTACAGACTCCTTCATCACTGGTTGCTGTCAGACAGACACTCCCAACAACTCCCCAGCCAAGGAGAGATCTCTGCGCATAGGGGTCGTCCTCTCCACCACAGATGATCTCCCTTGGCCTGATGGCTCTGGGACAATTGTTGCCAATTAGTAGAGACACCTCCACTGCAGGATTATACGGCATCAGATGGTCTGCTATCGGTGCAAGATGAGTCCAACGTCTAAGCACCTGGCCCTTTGGGATCTGGGAGCGCCTTGCAGGGACCTCGTCTCTGGTGAAGCAGTCTGGTAGCTTGATGGCGTGCTCTTTGTTGAAGTCTAGCACCTCGAGACCACTGATTTTCTTACTCTTCACTTGTGCACTGTGGTGCATAGTGGTCAGTTGGAGTGTTGTGTCTGGTCCTTCAATGTTGAGCTTTTGCCGCAGTCCCTCAGAAATGAACCCAACGTTCGACTGGTCGTCCAAGATGGCGTACTGTAGCACTTCCTTTCCAGGATTACTTCTGTGCCTCACCCAGACCGGAACTATCATACAGTGCTCCCGACCATCCTGGTCTGGCAGGGAACACACAGTTGTGCAATTGGTTGAGCCCTGCGGTTTCACATCCCGATGGAGACAGGCTAGGTGGGTTCCCTCACACACCTTGCATTTCTTTCTCTCTGTGCAATCTTTCACTCGATGGGCATCTGTTTTTGCACATCCCATGCACAATCCCTTTTGAAAGAAGAAGGCCTTCTTGGACTTGTATGAAACCTTCTGAAATTCTTGGCATTCATCCAAGTGATGTGCCTGTTCGCAGTATGGGCATGAGGAATATTGCCCGTGCTTCGTGTTTGGTCGGCTTGTTGTTCCAGACGTGGAGAATGTTCGCCCAGAGTTGCTGCTTGTGGTTCTTCCAGATGCAGGTTTTGCCTGCACATCATGTCTCGGGCTCTCTAGCTCAGGCATGTTGGCCTTCTCGGCTGCCTCTCTCACAAAATTTGCAAACTCTGTGAATGTGGGATAGCAGCATTTTCCACCTTGTGATTTTTTCTTCAGTACTACGTCCCGCCACTTTGAATCCAAATAATGCGGCAACTTAGCCAAGAGCTTGGCGTTCTCTTGCGGGTAATCCAGAATGCCTAGGTTGGGGACCATGACCTTGGCTGCAGTGACCTTGTCCAGAAAATCAGAGAACTCTCTCAAAGCTTTACCATCCCTGGCATTAACTTTAGGCCACTTCTCCAGACGGTTCATGTAGGAACAGCTTACTAACGTGCTGTCTCCATACCGCTCCTTCAGCACAGATCTGGCCCTCTGGTATGCATCATGAGTTCCAAGGAGAAGGTAATGGTCGACCACATCCTTTGGTTCTCCCCTCACATATTGCCCAAGATAGTTTAACTTCGTAGTGGGATCCACGGGTTTCGAATCAATCAGAGCATCAAATGCATTATTCCACATCGGAAATTGTAGAGGATCTCCGGTAAAAACTGGGACTGCTATTTTTGGCAATTGACCAGATGCAGCCAGCTGAAGACTGATGGCACCTTGTTGCCTGCTTGCATCTGCCATGTGCAACATACATCTTTCCATTGTACTGGAGATTCGATCCAAGGCAGTCGCTGTTTGCTCTGATTCGGGTTGCTTCTCTGCATAAATATGCGCTGTTTCCACTTGAACATGTGAAGGCGGATTCTGTTGAGATGGCGCTTGATGCTGTTCCGACTGTGCATGATCCAAGAACTTTCTCAGATCATTTTCTTTCCCGGATTGCTGCTCTCCTGGCAACTCAGGCTGATCCATCCCAAGCATATCACCCATCTCATCAACCACTTTCTGGACTGCTTCATTTTCTGCAATTTCTCTCTCCAATTGCAATTTCTGCAGCATTTCTTCCCCTTTCAGTCTCAGCATTTCTGCCTGCATTTCCTCATTCATTTTCCTCCTTTTTTCTTCCAATTGTTGAAGCTTGACTTGTCTTTCCTTTTCTGCAAAAGCCAACCTGGCTTTTAGGGCTGCTTCTTTCTTTTTGAGCTCAAACTTCTCGCTCTTTATTGAAGTTTTCGAAACGGAACTGACGCAGCTGATGTCACTCATCGCTGCTTCACTTCTATCTGAGGGTGATGCAGACATTTTGTTGCAATGGATAGCAACACAAGTTTGACACAAACCGAGAAAGTGCAGACCTCTGCACTGTATTGCAATGACTGTTCTTGCTTCGTTAGATTGCCTTTCGATTATTATTGTGGCTGCCTCAGCTCACGACGACCTCGTTTGCTGAGGAGTTTCGTTCTCTGTTATACGCCCTATATTATTATTCGCCATACAACTTGTAAGATCCAACAGACGACACTGGAAACATAGATATACGATTAAATCCTGTTTAATCAGACTGGAATCCAACTTGTCATCGATCTTGGAGTGGAGTGGAGTGGAGTGGAGTGGAGTGGAGATAATAATCTGTAATAGATGTGATACAGACTCAATTCATACTATGTTGTCTTGTTTACCCTCATGTAACAAGGTAATAAAACTGTAATACTGAAATCTGCACATATCAGTCCATATAGGTGTTAACTTCATCATGTGTAAACGTACACTGATAATTCAAATTTCACTTAATATTTCCATGACTAATAACCAAAATAAATATCAGACAATTATCTTATTTGTGTCACAGCTTTTGATCTTTGTTGTCATAAACAGCTTGTGACAACTTCAGAATTTCACTTCACCGTACTTATTAAACATTATAACAACATGTGGATATATGCTATCAAATGACCATCTGAATCCACCCTAACAAAAGGTTATATAACTCGGACTCTTCCTACTATTTACTGTTCAATATAATCATCCAAATTGTTTTGACTTCCCATTGGGATTTGAATACCCACTAATGCTGGTGTATATTACATATATATTCCTGTTTGTGAGATAATGTGCTTATTTATATTAATCAAATAATATCATTATATCACCTGTAAATGCAAAGGTTACACTTTCCATCACATTATGTGTATCTCTCTCAATTACTAATAACCTGACTACACAGAGTGCATGTAACTATAATTACTCTCTCACATACCACAAAGGATGAGTAACCTCTATATACTATTATGTGTTACTAATATATTACAAACATGAAAATGACTGAGGATATTGAATATCACCTGTTTATCCCAGTGTTATTCCACTCTAAAATCTTATTATAAATGATACTTGTATTAAATCATGTGCATAATATGACATCTATACTAATTACTTATAGAAAGTTTGAACACTACAATTAACACAGCAACAGCACTCACCTAATCTCCACACACTACTTATACATCCATGCACTACCCATTCACCAACAAAGACAAGCACTCATGGGAGCATATACATCCACCTGAATCACAACTCCTTTGTCTACCAATATCTTACAAAGTTTGCATCATCTACCTAACTTTCTTACAACATAGAAGGCACACATGGAGTATACAGTGACTACAAAGTACATGTACTGTATAACAGTAAAGGCATAAAATGTCAGTTCTTACCGAATTCGGGCTTTGAAACACAGAGATCATCAAATGAATGCTGTATAGAACTTTCTTATACGGTTTCCTCGGCTGCAATGCCTTTCTCTACAGAAGTGCACAAAAGGGGCAGCTCCTTCTCAATATACCAACCACCTTCACTGAGTTGAAACAAGGGGGTCATTATGGAATGCACAAAAGGGGCAGCTCCTTCTCAATATACCAACCACCTTCACTGAGTTGAAACAAGGGGGTCATTATGGAATGTTTACATTAGCTGGGGACGGAGGGTTTTATCTCCTCCTTGGGGTTTGCCTAGACTGACCATTTCAGACCTGTTTACGATGGTTAGTCTTGGTCTGTAACATCACACAGAAAACAATAAAATTTCTAAGACCTCACTACACATAGCTGTAGTGACACTATAGTCCCTTTCTGTTCGAATTGATGACTGAATGTGACTTGGTCGACAGGACCTCAGGAGAGCTACATACAGTACACTGAATACTACAGCCAGTGCATGCGAACACATTGCATGCACACAAATTTCAAATCCATGAACGGATAAGATGTTTGTGTGCGCATGCGCTGGCCATGGTATCCAGTGTATGTAGCTCTCCCAAGGTCCTCTCGACCGAGTCACATTCAGTCATCAATTCGAACAGAAATGGACTATTGGCAGAACCAAACGTTGTTCGAAGCCTGTTTTCAATACTTCAACTTAATTGGTAAGTCTTCAAATCGAAGAAATTTTTGGATTTTAAGTTGACATTTACCCGCGATACTAATTCTGTCACGATCCTGAATGCTACAATGCGAAGCCCCATTACGCTATGCGTATGGGGCTGCTGGTCGCAGTTAGCTATGCGTACAATGGGCTGCACGCTGCTGGTCGCAGTCAGTGGTTTCGTACAATATTTATCGACGCTGTACAGCGTCGGCTCTGGTACGAAACCATTATTGCATGATTACTAAGACATGAGAGCACTTTGGGGCGAGTAATTCTCACAGACAACGTACTTTAACCTGAAACACAAACCAAGACAAGGAAATTCAGGGAAGCTTTTGAGGTACCAAAACTTTTTATTATCTTTAAACTCATGAAAATAACAGCTTATGCAGTATCTGAAATGTATTTCTGATCGCAGTTTTTGTTATTGGACTCATCATAGCCAAATGTGAACCCCCCCCAAAAAAAACAAAAAAAAAAACAAAACAAAACACAAAAACAACATGGAGATTGCAAATCTTATGAAAAGATTCATGTGCTGTTGTCCTTTTGAAATGTTACAAAATGCTACAAACTGACTAGGAATAAAGACTAATCGTAAAATATCTTCTCTCCAAAATTTGCACATAAGTTTGAACATTTACAGAAATGTACACGTGAGACAAAAGTTGTATAAATAATGGCTTGCGAAAGGAAGTTTTTTTTTTTTCTTCGGGTCCACACAATATTGTCTGTTCAGCATGAAGAGGTGTGCACACCAGAGACACTTGTTTCTGTGTTTGACTGTTTGGATCTCGCCTCATTGTCATGTTCAGTTAGTGCTGCTGCACTCAAAAATCGCCTGAGAAATCTCGAAGGTTCTGGGATCCGATCTAAGTCACAGTGCACCATGCACCCAAAGACGAGCCGAAAGGTGGGATGTTTGAGGGCATAGATGATTGGATTCAGGCAGCTGTCAAGGACGAGAACCAGCGCAAGGTATGAGGAAACGTGCAGAATTAAGCCAGGGGATTTCACAAAAGTCGTAGCAAAGAGGAGTGCCGTGTACGGCAGGACGCAGAGGAAAAAACCACAGATGACGTAGAGGAGGTTTTTGGTAATTGTGATGTCTAGCCGTGTGGGCTTGTGCACCTTTTTCTGACCTGGTTCTTTTTTGGCTGTCTCCCCTCCTTCTACCTTAGCTTTTTCCTGTGTTTCCCTCTTCTCTCTGGGAGTGGATGGAGCTTTGTTTGTGGTTGTCATGGTGTTGCGCACATGCTGCCTCACATGCCGGTATATGAAGAAGTAGCTTGTGACTATGAGGATGAATGATATCATGGCCAGAATGCCGGCCAGAATCTGGTAGATGTAAGCAGCAGGGTGCATAAAGTCCCATGCACATAGTCGAGAGTTGATATCATAGCCAAGTTTTCCCTGTCCAGCTGCCTGCGGCACAACGAGCGTTACTATGGGATACGCCCATGAGAGGATGACCATGGCCGCCACTTTCGGAGCGGTATATATGCGCCTGTAATCCTTCCGAGATCTTGTGATCAGTATGTAACGGTTGACAGCGATCAACGCCAGGGTCAGGACGCTGCAGCTCACTGCTGTCACAACGCTGGAGCCGGCAATGGCGCAAATGACGGGATGCAGTGGCCACCCGCGTTCACCCAGCAAGCCCACTGCTTGAAAAGGCTGGACGATGGAGACCAGCAGGTCCGTCACGCTCAGGCTGACGATGAAAACGTTCGTGGCTGTCTGGAGCTTTCGGGATAGGAGAACTGCGGCCATCACAAAGAGATTCCCAACTATACCCACAACTCCGATGATGCAATAAAGGGTAGCCAAAATGGCCCTCTCTGCGTAGTTTGAGATTCCCTGTGATTCCAACCCACTGTTCCATGGGGCTGGAGAGGTACTGAATGACTGAAACTCCATTTTCTTCCAATAGTAGTCCCTGCAGTCATGTAATCCAGTGCTCCCTACAACAGCAGGATTCACAGTTGAAAATTCCAATGTGATGAGCCTGAGAAAGAAAAAGAACAATGGTATAGATTTATGAGCACATGTATCTGATGTAAAGTACATTGGTTAATATGCCCATGATACATGCTACGCTATGCAGTAACTTGTGTAAGATTCAGCATGACGGTGAATGCCAATTCCGGGTTCACAGATAAGGAGAGATACCATGGAATGATAGACATTGTCATTCATTGTTTTTGTGATTTAAAAAAAAATACAGATCCAAGCCCAGCTGTGCATTCCCAGTAACACATCAAGGCACCATTCAGTCGTTTTATTTTTTCCCTAATCTCAGCTGCTCCCCTTCAACCATGTCACATTGTGCTATTTCGGTGTGCAGGTAAGGTCACATGCACATCCTCAGCCCTGGGACTGTACATTGGAGTTTCCTGTGATAAATGACATCAATCTTAATTTGAAGCACGAATGTCTGTCACTTTCAAGATCCATCTTCGTAAAAAAAAGGGGGGGGGGATCATGCAATTCAACAATGATGGCATATACAATAGAAGTTTTTATGCTTTAAAAAAAAAGTGTTAATGCACAAGTTTTCAGCACCTGTCTAATGCTTGAAGTACAACATAAAGATTTGTTGGTTGAATTTTCTGAAATGGAGAAAACTATCCAAACATTGGAATAAAGAAGCCATATACGATGTGATGCAGAAAAGAAATTCCAATCAAAATTTCCCTATTTGTGTTTGAGCTGTATGATGTCATAAAATGGAAGTGATGAAAGCAGGGATTTTGAAATTAATATTGGCAATGAAGATGAATCATTGGGCTTCAGTTAGTGTTGTGATTGTGGTTGTTTATCACCAGCTCATCAAGAGTCATACATAGTCATTTTTAATGTATGGAGGCGGGCGTTTAATGTTACTGGAAGGCTATGATGCCCCTTTTCTTCCCTCCTCCACTTTCATTCTTTTTTCCCCCTTTTCCCCTTCATGAGTGCGGTTAGGGAGAGAGGAAGTTTTTGCTTAGAACTTGGCTACTGTTCAGGTGGGGGAAACAGGAAGTAAGCTTGATGGATCCAATCTATTCTTATTTAAGTGATCACATTTAGGATTTGAGTTCAAACTCACAGGCATCTGCATCCTCCACAGCTGACTCCTTCAGCCTTGAAAGTAAGTGGGGGGGGGGGGGGGGGAGGAAGACCCCCCTCCCCCGCCACACACACACAAAACAAACCCAGGGATAGTCTTAGTTGAGATAACAGGCATGTGAGAATGCTGCTGAATATACTTCCAAACTTCCGAAAGTTTTTCGTCAAATGAATCATCTCTAGGCAGGGAGCAGGTTTAGCATTTGCACTTTTGTTGCTGATTAATAATAATAATAGTAAATATTTTTAGAGTGCCTTTTGCTCTGGGTACAAAGTGCTATGAGATGTCATCCCTGGTTGCCATTCTTTACTTGATAGTAGCAAGGTTTTGATTCTTATCACATGTTTTGTACATTGTGATTTCTACTTTTACTTTCACAATTATCACAATCATTTGAAATGTGCAGGACAAAAACAGATGTTATTCTTGCAGTTATAAAGATCATTGTGTGAACATCGTATGGCCAGCTTAACCATATTGAATAAGTGCATATGAAAAATATCTCATTGGACTAGAATTGATTACAATCAGAAATGCCTGTCTCTATGATTTTTACATTATTTCATATTAGGATCAGAGAATTTGTTTGAAATTAATTGAAACAAGTTGCCTGAAAATATAGAGTGAGCCCAGGAGAACTTCAACAGTGGATTACCGGTACATTCTTTTGAATGAGAAAAAAAAAAGGCATAAGAAAAGAAATGCTGTCGTACTTACGTTTATTTTTTTTACATGTATTTTGAGATAGTGGTTATGCTGTAGTTTTCAGTGTCAGTAATAGAAATTCTGAGTGTGAATGTGCCCTTAAAATGTCTACTCTGTTAAGCTGTCAAGATTTGAATGGGTCTGCTCTTTAGAAGCTGTCCCAGAGGTTTTAAATAGGTCTAAAAAAACAACAACAAAAAACGGGAATGTGATTGTAGAAAAATCAGGAACTGGAAACAACTGCTCCCAGATAACCTCCTATGTCCACCCCCTTAAAATAACAATACTCAAGCAGAGTTTGCAGAAACTCTCAAACTCAGGAGAGTCAGCAATGTTTGAATGAATATCAGAAACCATGTAATTTTTGATAACATGACATATGGCTGTGGTATATTAAATCCTTTTTTTCCCTCTTGAAATTATACAGTAGGTCACCACACTAGATGGTCCAAAATGACTATTCTAATTGATTGCAACAAAAATGACTATGATAACTCATTAGCAACCTCCCAGCACACATTGTCTATATTCACAAATGATGTGATCTTTTTGCACAAGAGTTAATACAGTGGCAAAAAAAAAAAGAGCAAAAATGCTTTGTGATATCACAGTGTTTGCAAGTGATCATTGGCCCATTGTAGCAGGATATACACTGTATCTGTAATGCAGCAATCACATACTGTGACACCAAATTACAAAACCAAGTCTCACCTCCCGTGTATTGCTATTCCTATGCCAGTTCTCAAAATAGATCAAATCAATTAAAACTCTATTAAGGGTTTTCAAAAATATGCTACAGCCTCTAAAATGGGATACATGTCACTCACCATCGCCAAACTGTTACATAGGAGGATTACTCATCAATATCCGCAAACGTTCTGAGAAGCCAATTAATGTTTGCTCTAAGAGTTTGCCTAAGCAGTATCAAAAACCCGATGTCAGACTTTGTCACGAAGCATGATCAGACACCAGCATTTGGTAGACAAGATGGACATTAATCTTACTGGGATGAGAGTAATACCAAGTCTACCTGTAGCTGCAGCTGCATTCTGGTTGGTATTTGCAGATATGATTCAACAACAACAGCAACAACAAAAAACTTTTACTTGTGTGTGCATGCACATGCTCTGTTTGCAACTTTGTGATTCTGGAAGACGATCAGAAAGACAAATCTTCCATGATTGATATATGATTGCAAAATTTTGTAAAGAAAGTCATACCACTTCAAATCAAAAGAATTTATGTCAACAGATTTCATACTCACTGGATTGATTTTAGCAGCCAATGTGACTAGCAGTAGAATATACAGTGATGGAAAAGTTTTATTCCATTTCGCAACTTTTCTCTGTGTATCATATACTTATCAGCACCAATCAGTCAGTAGAAAAACAGAAACCTTCCCATTTGGTTTAGATCCTGCAGGTCAGCAAAGGTATTACATAACAATCACCTCAACATGGTGTCAAAAGGGACATTAGTCACTACCTATGCAAGATGCGCTGGAGTGATAAGAGATTACAACATTGCAGTATTTGGTATGATATGTTGAGCACTAAAGAAAAGTTACAATTAGATGAAAAAAAACAAAGCTCACCTGTCTAAGTTGCCAAGGCAACAGACTTTCCTGCCTAATAGTATCCCGCCATATGAACCATCAAGTGAAATTCGAGAAAATGTTCTATCACAAATGTGTAGTCCATATCATCACGTAAGTATGTATCCCAAAGGAGAGCAACTTTAATTGGGCCAAGAGTAAATGATGTTGAGCCCCTAGTCCTGCATCACAGGTGGTGATCCACTCTCCTCATGAATGAAAGCGTTTGCAATGCAGGCTCCACGGAGTGGCAACTCCAGACCATGGCCGTGTGCGCTCCTACGAGCTCTCGATGTCTGAATGGGCCTGTGTGACAGGGCTGAAACCGCAAAGTGCCTGTCTCGTGTCGTCCGGGCCGAGTCCCTTAGAGGGGGCCGTCACATCCCTGGCTGGGGCATCCAAGACCTGCACGCACAGCACCGTGGGTACTTGAAGAGGAAGTCACCTGCTGAAGGAGCAGCACGATAGCTGTGAGCAGCCAATTTTAGTGACTGCCAATGCCTCTGTTTCAATGTTGATGGAGAGAGTAGACTGGCCTGACCGACTGCAGCAGACATGCAGAAAGTAAAGCTGACAATTCTAGTCTCGGCTTTAGACTTTAGTCCTGCAGACTTTTCCAATTTCCTTGTATGTGCAAATCACCAAAACAGGCAGAATTTTCTCTTCTTTTATCACACAGCATAAACTGAGGAGGAAAAGTCATAGAGAATATTCAGTAAAACAGTAAAATGTTGATTGTAGCTCGCTTACATTATTAGAAATTAATATAAAGGAAAGAATTTTTTTTTGTGCCATTGCTGTAAACTACAACTCATGCTTACCTGTGGACATTGTCAGTGTTTAGTTTTCAAATCTGTTTGATATATAGGATTTATGAACAGTATCTATTTTTCAATGCAAACTTATTTTTACATATTTTGCATTTAATCTCCTATGACATTTGTGCAACATATTTATATTCTTAAATGGTAGGAAAATCTGAAAGAGGAGAAGATTTTGCACAGGCAGCAATAATCAGAGAAGAAAATGCAGACAGCTTTCTTGACTGAAAGAAAAAGAAGAAAATATAGGGAAAAAATGGTATTCAGTGTCAAAGGTCTGAATGGCAAACTAATCACTGTTAAAAGTCAGTTTGTTATGGAAGTTTTCTCCGTCCTCCTGCCAAAATTTTCAGGCCATTTCTTCCTTTCGCTATTTTTTTCTTTTCTCTCCTTTTCTTACTTTTTCCACCTCCCTCCCTCTCTCCTTCTCTCTCTCCCTTTCTCTCTGTGCAGTCAGGGGCAATTTCCAAATGAACTCCCTAGTTCCCAGTGAATCACACATCGCTACCCCTGCAT
Organism: Diadema setosum; assembly: GCA_033980235.1. NCBI lineage: Eukaryota > Metazoa > Echinodermata > Echinoidea > Diadematoida > Diadematidae > Diadema > Diadema setosum. Next base: position 4,061,905 of record CM067062.1, on the reverse strand, counting down.
TGCATTTCTCATGCTCCCCTCCCCCTCTCGTCTCTGCTGAAGCTAATTGTGGAAAGCCAGCAGCTGTTTATACACATCATGGTCATGATCATGCTTTGGTGTCATACATCCAAGAGGAAGTACAAATCTTCTTCCTCAAAGTGGTTGTTGTTGTTGTTTTTTCGTTTTAATCCTTCAGTCAATCATAGAACTTTGAATGAACCGTACTTCATCCATCTCAGCTTTCTTCGGCCATCTTCTATCAGGATTACTTGATTCATTTCATCTTTCTATTTCAACCTGCCAGCTGATATTCTACAGCTACACGTGTATGTTTACAATAATATATTGAGACAAGAAATCAGTTTGTGTATTGGGGGGGGGGGGGGGAGTGAGGGTATTTAATACAACTCGTGAACTCTGTTGGTTTACCTCAAAAGTGCAATGCCACATTGACTTAAATAACCAAGATAAAATCAGACAGACAGTTGTGGAAGGTGCCTTAGGGTTGGACATAAAGTTCAATGGATGTTGAAGTATCTTTTCACAAAACAGTGCAAATTATTTGAATTAAATAGATATGCAAATTAAATGGAGTAATAGTGTCACTGTCTCTCATTGATCTACTCACAAAATCTTTCCCAGAATAACTTGAATACCCAAATCATTCCACCATGTTTTTATTCTATTGTTTGTTTGCAAACTGATATCATCAACTTGATGTTACTCCCAGTAGGCTCATGCACATACATTGAAAAAGTTTGAGTCAAATCGCGATTCTAGTCACGCTTTCTTGCGCTGTGGTTCACACATTGTGATCTAAATTGCACCAGTTTGCGAAGAAAAATTGTAACTCAAATCGCAGCGGTTTGAGTGAGGCCAAACTATACATGGGTGAGTCACAGAGTTTGACCTGACTTTGAACCATGCACCTTGCATTTTAAGATACAAAAGCTGGTGCGACTTCACGCGGCGTTCATACACACTTCACAGCTTAAATAATCATGACAATGCAGAAAAAAATGTGTGACTATTTCAGAAACCTCACACTCTACAAGGTGCACTGATCGTAATTTGAATTTTATAAATTGTCGCAATTATCATGTCCACACAGATAGATAAACCAGTTTTTGCATCGCGATTCAGATCATGGCCCACATAATTACAACTTATTGGTGGCTGTGTGAATGAGCCTATTGAAATACTTTATTTTGTAATCTACTGAAGATAGGGCTGGCACTTCTTTTTTACACTTCCATGTGATAGAGAAAGCCATTTGAGTGATTTCAAAAGGAACTATTCAGGAAAGAAACTAAGTATGTTTAATTTGTGCATGTTTGTGTGTATACAGATAAAAGTGTATGGCAGAAATGTAATTGACATGACTTTGATGATTCCGTTGACCTGTGCATTGAATGTCGTGATTGATGATTAAAAGACAATTGTAATGGAAATAATTTTCTTGCACAATTACAGATTTTGCTCAGTTTTTCTCTTGTCTCCTTCAACTACATTCTGCGGTTATGTGACAGAACTTATTCAACCTTTTGAGGACGAGTCCCGAGTATGCTCGGGCAGAGGTTTATGGGAAATGTGTATTGGAGCAAAATCAGTCCGTCTTCAATGGGTTAAGATTAACCTTATTCCCTTGAGCCATTCCCGCCTGAGGGCATGATCTAGGATAATCACTTGCACACATTTTCTTTTGTTGTGGTACATAGTTTGGAGTCTGTGTCTCTTTGGACCTCACTTTGTGAATATAACAATGAGATGAAATCGTCAGCATCCTACTGTTTGCAAGATGAGTGAAACCTGTATCGAATGTCTGCGGGATGACAGCCAACAGGAAGGAATACTGCCATTTTCCAGAGATTGATAGCAATTATGGAGCTGATTGTTATCTCATTCTTTAGGGGTAGGGTGGGGTATTTTTTGGCAGATGTAGCAAATAATTCATGAAGTAAAAAAGAAAACATAACAACAAAACCTTTTATTGCCTATGGTGACGTAAAAGTGAACTTCCCGCATTTGTAGGACAGAACAGGGTTTCAAGTTGCCCTTTTCCCCTCTGTGGGTCATTTTTTTTTTCCTCCGGCCATTGAACTGAAGATTTATGGCAGACGTCCCATTCTCTATTTCACAGTCTGTTGTATGATAATTTGCATGTACATCCTATGCAGGGATAACTGTTTTGAGCATGCTTTATGTTCTCTGATGGAAGTGTGACTCTTTTGTCTGCTGATACTGAATGAAGCGCCTTTAAACAACAACAACAACTGCAGAGATGCAAAAGGTAGAAAAATGTCCATTGGCAATTAGGTTCTAAAATGAAGCAACACCACATCTTTTTAGTGACATAAAAATCTAGAGTCTTTTGCCAGGTTATGTTTTTTTTTCTTTCTGTGTTGTTTCAGCTTTTAGTTTGAACCAACTGCATTTTTACATTGATTTTTCAGAAAATATTATTCACTTGATTTTTGATATATTTTGTTCTTTGTAATTAAAGAAAAATAAGCATATCATCATGTATATTTGTACAGTATGTACTATGTGACCTTCCATGCACAGAATTATCAGTATGCGGGGGAAAAATACTTTGGGTATAGGGTATCAGTTCAAAATATAGCCCTAAAACTTCTCCACAGTCCAGGGCACCTCCCTGCCCCCCCCCCCCCCCCCACCCAAAAAAAGGGAAGAAATACAGATACCAATAAAACAAAAAACAAACAAAAAACCTATGTACAAAACAAAGCAACAACAACAACAACAACAACAAAACAACAACAACAGCAATGATAACACCAAAAACAAAAGAGGAGGTTTATTCTACCCCACAGAGTTTGGGAATTGGAAACACAGCCTCCCCTTTTCTTGAATTTCCCCAAGGCAGCTTGTAGAGGATCCAAGTGTATTTTTTGCCTGTTCACTAATCAGTCCTTTTGTATAATGTGTATTTATGACTAAGTGAACTAAATTGATTCAATGTGTGATGAGGGAGGTAGAAGGGCATGTGTCACGCTGGGAAAGTAGCTCCAAAGGAAACATATCTTATATTTTATATAAAGGACTATATTGGGGTCATGCGCCAAAAGCTGTATTCATTTCTTGTCACAATTCATTAGGGTGAGGCAGGAAAATCAAGTTTCCTATTGTGCTTTAAAGGTAGGGGATACCTTTTACAGAACTCCCAAAATGCAGCAAAGCATTAAATATGAACCTCAGGGGACTTGTTTAGGCCACTGCTTAGAAATTTGGAAGTCAACAGTTACCTACAATTTGAATGATGCACAAAACTCAACTACTCAGTAGTTCTGTGTGTCAGCCACACTTAAGCCTTTTTGTTGCAGTCTTCTGTATTTTTTATCTATAAACACAAATCTAAAAGTATAAGAGCTGATGTAATAACATATAGAGTGTGTGGCAAGAATGTATATAGAAATGTTTGTAAGTTTTGATGAACTTTATTCACTAAATATACATGATGGACACACATGCAGTGCATGGGTCTGCAAAGGTAGCCTAGTAATGTACTGGAATTTATGGTGAGCCCCGAAAAGAATTCAGTTCAAAATCTAACGGTCGATAAAAATCTACTAAATGTTACCTTCCACTTTCAATACTTTATGGGAGTTTCTAAAATGATACTCTCTTCATCATACCACTGTGTTTATACAACTCTTCATTTAAGGCATGCAAATGGGATTCCCTACCTTTAAAGGACAAGTTCACCTTCATAAACATAAGGATTGAGAGAATGCAGCAGTATCAGTAGAACACATCAGTGAAAGTTTGAGGAAAATTGGACAGTCGATGCAAATGTTATGAATTTTAAAAATTTTTGTGTTGGAACCGCTGGATGAGGAGACTACTAAGTTTCATGATGTCATTTGAGTACAACATTGTAAAGAAAATGTAAAGAAAATTCAATATATTTTCACTTTTTTTCGCATAATAAAAGAGCACTTGACGTGCCTCTTTCTAAAGGCAATGGGAATAATATTACCCATAACATATGTCAGTAACGAGTCGAGGGAATGTGTACTTTTTTCAAAAGATGAAATTTTTTGAAATTCTCTTTATATTTTCCTTATATTGTTGTACGCATGTGACATCATACACTGCAGTAGTCTTCTCATCCAGCGGTGACTGCATAAAAACTTCAAAAATTCATAACTTTTGAACGGATTGTCCGATTTTCCTCAAACTTTCAATGATGTGTTCTACTAATACATTCTCTCAATCCTTATGTTAATGAAGGTGGAACTTGTCCTTTAAGATCATTATTCATCAGTTGAAATATTTGTGCTCCGCCTCTTTTAGAGGTATTGTTTTTTATAGCAAGATCTCTTGCAGCACCAATAAGTACATCTACATACTAGGTTCTCCCCTGTGTAACTTGATGTATCATCATGATTATATCTTCCTGGCTTTGATCCGAAGCCCGTCGGTACTCTTTTAGATGAAGTGTTATCGGTATGTGATGCTTATTTGCTTCATTAGCAATAGCTGTTATGAAACCAAATATGCATGTAGTACAGAGTTGCTGGTATGACTATCAGAACCCTGTGCCCTCAAGTGGAAAGTGATATGTGATCATCACATTCTCCTCATTGATATTAAACTGAAAGGATGTGCGTGCGTGCTAATTCCGTCTGTTTAACAGTTTATCTTGTTGTGATAAGAGGTTTAAGGAGAAATTATTTACTAGTGTATATTTGTGTACAATTGGTGCATCCTAGTTGTGATGTTTTCCAGGAAAGTAATTGACTCTCTTGTGTGCATAAATTATAATTCTGACCCATCAATTTCATAAGCCTGCAAAGGTAACCTAAATTTCCTTTTCCAATTGTTGTCTATTTGACCTTGGCAGAATCTGAAATTACAATTGAATGTTACTTGATTTTGTTTTAGTTATTCATGGAGACCAAATACATGTATGATGAGAAGGCAGGCTGCTAGATAAAGACAGTTTTGAGAAAATTGACTTTGAATTTAGATGTGTTGAATGCAAGGAAGCAGGGAACACAATATGTCTTTTTTGATGAAAAGATGAAAATAAAGGGAGTTTTTCTTCATATGATCTAATTTACTGCAGTTTAAATTTCTGACTGGTGGGAAAAAAATGCTTAATTACAAATTGCTGTACTTTAGAATATCCCAATATCCCAATATTACAGTAAGTAGTTGATAATTGATTATATCAAAGTTCCCAATTTCAAAGAATTGCAAAGTTTTATTCATTTTTTTTCCCTTTTCTCAGCTTTAGTGTCTTTTATCTTATCAGTGAATTTCAGTGACTGGTCACAGTGAAGCTACAAAATAAAGAAAATAAACAAACACATATATGATAAGTTTACTTTGAGATCTTGGAAGAGGGGAAAAAGAAATCATCATTTCATTTGTACTAAAGTGTATTTTTAGATGAGTATACGATTGATTCAAAGTATGAAGTAGTGCAGAGTTCAGTTCACCTTTTTGTTGTGCATTGAATCATGAGAGTTAGTGTCTGAATTAGCTGTGTTTTCCATTAGTAGCCATCAGGAATATTTTTCTGATTTCACATTCAGGGAATGTCCTTCCATCTGAATGTGACAGAGTAATAGAACGTTTTCATCCTGGCATGCTGTCATTGTTCATTAACCTGGAAATAGATAGACATATGTGGCTGTGTATATTTTATCCCATTCATGACTTACAGCTATAGACAGAAATCAAAACCTGAGTGTGGAATCTATTGATTATTTTCTTTTGTTAATGAAGGAAAATTTGGTAGAAACGGTAGTGTATTTCTAATCTGCCGAAGACAAGTCCGTAGAATACTCGGACAGTTGTCTATGGGAAATGCATGTTATAGCAAAATCGGTTTGTCGTAAACAGGTAAATGAAAGCAAGGAAATCACTACGAGCAATAAGAGAAAATGTTTGGGTATTAGGGGAAGGTTATTACCCCTCTCCCCCCCCCCCCCCAAAAAAAAAAAATAAATAATAATAAAAATAAAAAAATTACCAGTTAAAAAGTCAATAAACAAGGAATATTATTATGGAATCTAAGCAACTGTGATTGTGACATGATCATGTTGTCACAAAAAAAGTCCACGTTATGGTCATGAATGTTTAGTTTGTGTGAATGATTCAATTTTCTCTGTCTTGTCATATCATGTGTGACAATTAATTCTGGAATCACAGGGAGGAGGGAAGTATTAGAGTGTGGTGCCTTTGGAGGTATATGAAGTAGTTTTACTGGTAGTGCAGCTTTATGATTTTAGTGTGTTTGGTGAGGTTGAATCCCTGCACAAATATGCACCACAGGGCTTAGGAGTATATGCTCTAGAAATGGCTATGTGCTGTGTATGATGAAAGATGTATGCTTTAATAAACAACGGAGGAACAATATTTTTTGATGTGGCATGTTTAATAGTTCTGCAGTTTACTGCCTGGAATTTGAGTGAAAAAAAATTCCTTGTGGAATATACAGGGAAAGAGGAAAAAATGCATAATGTCTGTAATATACAATGTATCTATCATGTCTTTCTAACAGACCCAGTTGGTTAACCTCTGATAACATATTACCTTTAAGAATTATCCTGCTGTATGAGATGTCAGTAGGAGTTGTGCGTGCCAGCTAGCCCACGCTGCAAAGGATGCGCAATGTTTTTGATGTGTTATGATTGACATCCGATCGTGCTAAAAGTACTTCTTGGCTCCTGCATCAACCAGTAGAAACAAAGTCCTCTTCTGCGAAAGAGTGTCAACTATCAGGAAAATGAGCAACTTTTGTCATGTATTTCAGCATTAGGCCATTAATTTTACTCATAATGACTTTAAGATTACGGATCTTTATCATTGTGTGCCGGTATGTCATTTATAGGTCCTTTGATTATAACAGCATGATATGTGTCGGCCATTCAGTGGCAGTTAATTCCAAGTGGCATGCATTGTGCCTGTGGCAGATGTTTCATCTACTCCATCTGCTGTGTGTTCTTTTATTAAGGTTATAGACCTCATTCGTCAAGATATGACATTTCAGTGATCATGCATGTGCATGTGATTATTGTCTTTGATCATCAGGTATGTAGCAACATTTATTGTAAACCAAATCCTTTGACTATTCAAGATGGAAGTGGACTGTAAGTATCTACTTTTTGAAACCTACAGAGTGGCCTTGTTTGCAAACCACTGTATGTGGTCATAGGAAGAATTAATCATCTTCTTATTGTTTGAAGTGATGGCATGTATGGTTGATATGTCACCTCATTCTGAATATAGTATTTCATTGAAGTACTGAATTAGACTTTGATTAAAACTAAGAGTTGCTGGAAAATGCCTGAAGCGTTCAAAATTAATGGAAGAAATTCATTGTCTATTTTCTTTTCTCTCATGGGAGCTGTGGAAATAGTGTGCTAAAATCTTACACAGGTTAATCAATACCATCTTACCCTTTTGTAGGACTTACAAAGGCTCTTAATCAGTTGAGGACGAGTCCCGAGTATACTCGGGCAGGTGTCTATGGGAAATGCGTGTTGTAGCAAAATCAAACCATCCTCAACGGGTTAAAGAGCCACTACCTTTTACTCTCTTTGAAAAAAAAAGGAAAAAGATGATTTAATATTAATATAAGAGGGAATTAGAGTTGACAGATCTCCTTTTCCCCAAAAAGTAAATATAAGATATATTTCTACCCTCTCTCTGACCTCAAATATCAAAATGCCTCACTCTTGAAGAGTTAACTGTCTTGAATATTTGTAGCCTTTATCTGTGTATGTGAGTGCGTGTGTTTGTGTGTTTGTATTGTCATACCCCTTTTGCTTTGAATATCTGGTTTATCACTACTAAATGATAATAATTATGGAACAGAAAACAAACACCCCCCCCATACACACACACACACACACACAAGTGTGAGTTATACCTGAATATTTAGGTCATGGCAGCCAACAAGAAGCATAAACATGCCTCAGACAATGTACTGATCAGACATCTGGTTCACAACCCACAATCATTAAAATCAACCAGACGCTGAAAATGCTCAGTCAGATGTGCTTTCCTGTGGCAGAGTGTGTCATCATGTGTTCATGCCATAGTTTATTTCAGGACTAATAGACTCTAACCCACACAAGGGAGGTTCACACGACAGTTTTTGAGTGAGACTTGGATCGCTTTCGATGTGCATTGATGTTTGGATTGTGATCCAGATCTCACTAATTCGGTGTGTGAATGCCTGGCAATCAAAAAAATTGTGATTCGCATTGCCGTTCGGATGGTAATACAAATCTTAGTCAGGTATGAGATTTTTCTGGGGATCCATAGATTTTGGCGATTGAGAAGCCATTGAACTGCACGTAAACAAGTCAGCACTGAGCACATACAATACATGCAGATGAATGCATACAACATACACAATCGTGCTACATGCTGGGTAGGTCTACTGTCGAAGCTTGGGGTCATACTGAAGTCACAGGTGTTCTACATATGAGTGGGTTAGTGAAATTTCTGGTCATCTTGTGAACACCTGTCAAAAAAAAAAAAAAAATTGATGTTTCGATCACGATTATTGCGTAAAATTTTTGCTTCATTCGAACAGTGATCTGAAAAGTGTTATTTGGGACACAATTTGGACTGTAATCCAAATCTCACTCCAACTGTTTGAACGCACTTGTATGTGGGCTCCTTCTCTGTGGTTTTGTAGCCATGCCTACCACTCCCCCCCCCCCCCCCAAAAAAAAAAAGAAGAAGAAATAATAATCTCTTCCTTACTACCTTGTTGCAACTTTTCCCACTCCCTCTGAGATTCTTGAATTCCCAAGAACTCTTTGTACGTGGCCCACCTGGTTCCTGGAGGAAATGGGTTGAAAGCCACATGTACAAACAAGGGCTCCATTTATCAACTTTTCCGTGTTTGAAATGCGCTTCAAAACCCACTATCAAAATGCATAATTTACAAACACCTGTCGGTTTGTGTTTCTCAAGTTGTTGCATTCATCAACTCTATTATGAGTTGATTGGGAGGCTTCACCACTACACAGCTCCATTATGCAGTTTGACCTGAGGAGCGGAGATGTGTAGTTGGCAGTGGTTGGCATGGGCAGGTCCAAGCTAGAAACATGTTTCAAAATGAGCTTACGTTTATCTACTGTGCAGAAACAAGTTTCTCGCTCAAACATATTTGCGATCACACTTTTCAGTGTTTTAGAGACATGTTTCTAACTCTGTAATCAAACCAGCTTTGTATTTATCAGCTGCCCAAATTTCCCTAAAAAAGTTGTGTGGAAACCTTAATGCCGCGCCAGAAGTGAGTTGATATGTAATAAGTACACCCCAAGTTAAGCCACTGTTTACCCCTCCAGTAGACACATCATGTTAAAGAAAATTAAACATGGATATATCTGTAAATGGACGAAGATATTGATATAGTGCAAATTGTAAATCAATCGAAAACTGTTCTATTTGTATGTGTTTTAAAGCAATGTTAGTTGTGATATTAAGGTAATGTTTATAACTATGACAAGAAAGGAAAGAATTGCAAAGAAAAAAACTGAAGAAGAAGGAAGAGAATTATTAAAGGAAAGTTTGTGATTCTAAACCTTACTCAAATATATTAGAGTATCTTCGGTATTACTAACTTGTAAAATGCATTTAATGTACTTATGCAAAAATATTTGATCAGTAACCAGTAATCAAACTATGTATAGTCTGATATAAATCAGTAATTTGGTTGTAAGATGCTGATGGTTTATACTGTGATCTTGGAAATAGAATTTATATCTGCTGATGCTGTATAATAAAACAGACTGGCAGTCATTTTCTAGCAAAAGAAAATTATGAGGGAAGGGGAGGGGGCACTCTATTTTAATGTGGGCCATGGGGTCAAGGGGGTTGGGGTCAGGGGTCGAGTGATAATTTTTAGTTTTGAATGATTGCTAAATGTTTCTTAGGGGCAACATTTGTGGGCTAACATACCTACAGGCAATAGTAAATGTCTTTACTTTTGTGTGCCCTGACCCTCATGTTGTCTCCATTTATTTCATATTCATTTTGTGTAACATGTACAGTACAGTATATCCCTTAGTAATGTTTATTCTGGTCTTTGTTTCATGTTTGCAATGTTTATGATATGTATCCTATATTCTTTACCTGATTGAATTAAAATGATGATGATGATGATGATGATGATGATGATGATGATGATGATAATAACAGGCGCGGTGGAGCACCCAAATTTGCATCTCATTATCGCCCCGTTCTATTTGAATTTCCAACGGGCATCCGCAGCTGCCCGAAACTGTGTGCATGAAAAAGTCAAATCTTTACCTTCTCGTTGTGCCGCTATGCGTGCCGCTAGTAAACTCAAACTTCCCACACTATCTAAGTTTTTAAAAACCTTCCTTTTGATGAAAAAATTATGAAATTTGCTGCACTAGAACTTGAGATATTAAAGCATTTTGAAAATCACCTCTCGCAAAACATGCTCTCTGTTTTTTTCCGACTGGACTATGGCCGGGGTGCAATGTGTCCGAAATTGGCAACACTAACTTTATCAGGCCTCAATCCATATATGGTGAAAGTTTTCGCTTGGTTCCACCTGTACTTTTTGAGGAATCAACTTGTTTCTACAGGGTTTGGAATAGAAAATTGTAGTCTGCGAAACAATTAAAAATGACGTCATTTCTTTTCCCGTAATATTGGGCATGCGTGGTACGTGAGATTCAGGATTTCGTGCTCATTGCTGGTTTGCATGTGACGCAGTCAATTTTGCTGAGTGTCGCACGGCGGTGACTGCTGAGCTGCTGCCGTGCACGCTGCATGAGGCAAAGCGTTGTGTGCGCTGTGACATGCAACGCTACAGTCACGTGATTATATATACATGGGACCGACCTGTACGCTTTGCGTTCGTGTCATTTTTGACATCACCTTCTGTTTTTTTCCAACACAACCTTGGCCGGGAATATTACAGTATGACATTTAAAATGCAAGCAGATAAATAAATTACTTTGTACTTTGTCCGAATGGCGCTTTGGTTCCGCAATCACACTTCGTGAATTTTAGGATGATTTTCGAGGCATATTTTTGGTAATTTTGCTCGCCAGGCTTTCGCTAAAATTTCACATTTTATCATTATCAAATCCTTTAATATGTTATATGTGCATATTCGGACATGTTTTCAAATTCAAACTAACTCAATTTTAATCCGAAAATAGGTTTCCTTAAATTGTTATTAGCTTGAGAAGTTGTTTACTTTTTCTCAACTACGCGAGTACATGTTGTTTACTTTATGCAAATGAGGCTCGGCTGCCGATGGATTTCTGCGAGATAATTGAGGTGCTCCACTGCGCCTGATAATGATGATAATAATAATAGCAATAATAATAGTAGTAGTAGTAGTAGTAGTAGTAGTAGTAATAATAATAATAATGATAATAATAATAATAATAGTAATAATGATAATGATAATAATAATAATGATAATAATGATAATGATAATAATAATTATCTTAATAATAATAATAATACTGATAATAATAATAGTAATAATAATGATAATAATAATAATAATAATAATGATAATGATAATAATAATAATAATAATAATAATAATAATAATAATAATAATAATAATAATAATGATAATAATAATGATAATAATAATAATAATAATAATGTCTTATGGAAACAAAAAGATGCAACAATCAATATTTAGTGCCAGTAGAGTGTATGTAATTAATGTCCTTCTGGTACTAACCTGACAGTTACACACCTGAGCACTGATTATGAAATCTCTGGATGTGTTATCCCTGGTGCAACATCAAATATGATAGGAATTCAAGTTATTTACTGATGGTTCATGTGATGTTCCCATCACAAATGACCTCGTAATTGTTGAATGTCAGTCCTACATTGTTTGTAGATCAATGTTAGTGCAGAATAAGGTCTTCTTTTAAACTATTAAAGCAATATCTGTTTTCATAACTTCGTGCTTTTGTCTTGTAACATCTTTTCTATCTTGATCCATGGGATCTCTTATTAATAGTCAAATCTGAATACAAAAGTCAGGACCGCAGATAATTTTATCATTAATTTCCTTACTTCATGCCCCATGCTGTTCCTGATTATGGCATCAATTTTAGGCCTAATTCCAACAGGCACTGGGTAGGAACATGGGAAATTCTCCCAAGGTCGAATCAATGAAATAATTATGGAGAGATACACGGTTGGCAACAGAAGCGCTGCGCAAATTGGACACTGTCCACTTCCAAAATCTTGAGGGGATGCTGAACTCAGTCTACCCAGAGAACACTTCTTTTTTTTTTTTTTCAAATACATCATACAGATCATGTCTGAGAAAGTGCATGTAGTGTGAATATTTTTGTGATCCATCACATTACCTGACTTCACTGTGTAATGTATAAGAGAGAACTCATGCAACTGAGAATACTGTTTTCTCTACTGTAATACGAGGAATGTTCACGTGCATTTTAATTTCGTGAATTTCGCAAGAGCTGAGTTTCATGAAATTAAAATGCACGCTAAAGATCTTGTCTACACTTATGATGCATTGAATGTTAGAGGCAACTTGCATAAATCTCATGCTGCGAATAAGGTCGTCGGCTCCCATTCACAAATTTTTCATGCCGCGAAAATATTGTGTTTTATAGAATCATATGGATGTCTGAGAAAGTCATACATGCATGATTTGACTTTTTATCACATTATCTGATATCAGTTGAGATGTGACATAAGAGAGGAAATGTTTGAATGTGTTAACTTCATTCCCTGTGAGTTGGTCCTGCAGTAGAAAGACTGAGAGGCAATCATTTCTCCTCACCTGAGAAAGCATTGCTCGGGGCCCCAACAGACAAGGGTCCATCATGATAGATAGTTGGGAGATGAGTTCTGAAGTTGAGGTTGCTATCTTTGAAGGTTACAGCAGCAGGTGCTGCAAAACTGGAATTTCATCACATGCAGGCCTAGAAATGTCAGGCAACTAATAATGAGAGTTCTTTCTACTTCTGCCCTTGCCGAGGAAGTTGGATCCTAATTGGCTGAATGATAATGTTAATTACAGTTCCGGTTTCAGCAGAGAGAGCTCAAAATGATAGTGAACATTCAAACCAGGAGAACGTATTCGTGTGGTGTGGGTCACAATTGGACACCAGTAACCATGTGAAGCAGTTATCATAAAAGAAAAACATATCCCACCAACAACTGTTTTAATCCTCCATATGCCACTGGTTTTCCTTCTGCATGCATTTTAATGTGTATGCCTGTTTCTGCACATTTTGTTATACATTGTGTGTTTTGTATTATCAGTGCAAGTGCACTTTCTAACTTCATTAGATTTGTATTTTTTCTTCCCTTATTGCACTGTCTTGCTGTAAAGGCTGCCTATCTGAAGTCAATTGTCTGCAAAATTGTGACCACTACACAGACCTGAAACCCAAATAATTTCTTCCAAGGCTGGTACACTGGTTTTGATGTCCTTATCTACAAATCACATTATTCTAATAGCTCTACTTTGAAAATTTCTGCTTAGACTGAGTTTCCCATGCCTGTATGCCCTTTATTACATCCAGCATCAATAAAAAATTGGTGTTGAACCCAACAAAGTACACCTGACAAGGAATTAAGTGGATTGCCCCTCACTATAATGTCATGATATGTTTCTTTCTGTCCAATTACATCTTGACGAGCCCATTGATTGTTATCTACAAAAATAAGTGCATATATTGGTCAGGTTGACATTTTACATTGTATGTGCCAGTTTGTTTGAGTAAACTTTTTAGTAGATCAGATACAAAAACCTGTACTGATCTAATGAGTGGCTACATTGTGATGCCACATAATTTATTAGTGTCAACTTCCGCTTGTTTGGCCTACTTGAAGGGGAAGTTTCCCAAATGTACAATGTGGATGGAATGAATGCGGTAACATCAGTAGAACACACCACTGAAGTTCGAGAAAAATTAGACAATCCGTTCAAAAAATATGAAGTTTTAAAATGTCGGCCGCCATTGCTGGATGAGAAGACTACAACACTTCATCAAGTCATTGCAGAACAACAATGTAAAAAAAAAATATATATAAAGATACATGTAATTCCACAAAATTTAATTTGTATGTAAAGTACATGTACATGTTCCTTTGACTTGTTACTGTTACTTGTTACTTCATACGTACTGTATGAAAGTTATGTACATTTATATGAATAATTTTAGTATTATAGATATATGTAGGTATGTACTTGTGAGTGTGTGCGAGTGTGTGCGGGTATGTGTCTCTGGATCTCTCCATGTGCTGGATCTTGTCTGCAGTTGCGTGCGCCCGTGGGTGTATGTGAGTATGTTTGTGTGTATGCGTGCAAGTGTCTTGACATGAGTTAGAGCAAGTGTGCGAATGCAAGTGTTGATATGTGATTATGCCTTCGTAAATTTGAAATGGTTTGTTGGCTTAAAGAAATTATGTTTGTTTTTTAGGAGTACTATGTAGTTATAAATATTTATGGTAAAGAATTATTGACTGAAACAGATTTATATAATTTGATACATTTGTGATATATGAATAGATTTTTATGTCTATATATATATATATATATATATATATATATATATATATATATATATATACATTTGTTGTTTTTTTGTGTAGTAAGGTGTGGTAATTGTCTTGTGCAATATATCTTATGTCTAATTGTGATTTTTAATGTGGATGTAATGTACGACAGTTCAATGTATTTGGTTGTCATTGCAATGTATTTTAGCCTTCGGGCTACGATTTTGCAAATTTTTACCTAATAAACCATTCTAATAATAATAATAATAAAAAACAATGTATGTTAAGGATTGTAGCATTCCCCAACTGTAATAAGTACTGTAAGTCAACTGCTCTTGCATTATTATCTAAAAAATTATATTTTAAAAACTGCTCATATCTTTTCTTTATGTAGTTGTTCTGCCATGACATCACAAACTGTTGTAGTCTTCTCATCCAGTGATGGCCGCACCAAGACTTTTTTCATAACATTTGAATGGATTGTCTAAATTCCTAAAACTTTGTGTTCCACTAATCAGTGTTTGACATGCATGTGTGCTATACTGTATGTTTCAGGATGTGCTCTATGGTTTAAGGGGTAGATTGATCAACTTGTTGCCAAGATTCCCTGTACTTTTGATGTATTAGTATTGGTTAAGGAGAGGATTCAGCTTTTAACTTTTTGCCAGATATATAGAAACCACTTTATAAAATGTTACAGAGCATACAATTCTGAGAGGAATTCAAGTTTATTTGATAAAATTTGTTTTTTTTAATGGCTGAGATATCCCAAAACAATGTAAAACAAAGCAATCCTGATAAAAAGTGGGTCCCACCTTATTAAGAATTGCTTTGTTTTGGATGTCTCAGCCATTTCAAAACGAATTTTTAACTTAATAAATTTTTAATTTCTCTTGGAAATAATAAGCTCTTTCATAGTTCATAAGATTTTTTTTACTATCTCAAAAAAAAAATCATAAAAAAATATTAGAAACTTGAAGCTCCATTGCAACTGAAACTGTACCCTCCCTTTGAGATGGTTTAAATGTATGCATGTATAATGAATATAATACTTTAATATTTGCTAGTATATTAACCCGTTGAGGACGAGTCCCAAGTATATTCGGGCAAGCGTCTATGGGAAATGCATGTTGTAGCAAAATCAAACCGTCCTCAATGGGTTAATTGTAGTACCATGTGTATTCCATGTGACTGCATTGGAGGGTTGATGATCCTGCTCTGGTAATGTGTTGCTACCAGCATCTGCAACTTTGGTGGCATGGGCCCCGTTTTATCAAAAGATATAATTGATTATAAATTTCTTTACCATACAGGCTCCCATAGACTTATGATAGAAATCAACTGCAGGTGTATATAATCGATTGTAACTCTTCATAAAACGGGGCCCAGGTCACACCACTACTTGCACCATGAGCAGGCGTGCTAGATTTCAACTGCAAGATCCACTGATGCATTCCCAAGTTTAATATACATGTGCAATTTGCTCTGTGCACTCACACTTGAATGATGAGATTGATCTAGGAGAAGACAGGCTCACATTCTATCAGGCATGATGTACACGTACTTTGTATTGTTTGATTCATTTGCCGACTTCAGAGCAGTGGACTATTTTCGAATGGACCCACTTGTTGCTCTTGTAAAGTTACACTGAAGTGACTCAATTTTCTATTTATGCATTTGTCAGGAATGCCAGGCATTTGTTATATAACTACATGCGACAGCTTTACTTGACAGATGTCAGTGACTAAATGGTTTATATAGCACTCTTCTGCAGCTGTAAATATAATGAGTTAATGCAAGAGAATGCAAACATGCTACCTGCTATGTTTTTAAGGACAAATATTTTACAGTACAGGTGTTATTAGCTGCAAATGTATTGTGGCTGAGATGTATTGGGATTTAATGTTGTAGTTTCATGAAGGTGCCAGACTTGGACCCCGTTTACTGTGCAGGGCTGGGCCGAGCCCGAGCTGAGCCCAGGCTGAGCCCGGCCTCAATTGCCACTCACTGTGAACGGGGTCTGAGACTGATTTAGCACTCATGTTATTTTCTGGTTCCTTTTATCAGTAACATCAAATCTCCATCAATACTCCATTCTCCATTAGTCTATTCAGAATTGGGTTATCACAGTGCATGAATTGTGAAGCTTGGGTGTGTTTGTAGGCATGATTATCATTATATAATTTAATTACAACACAAGGTGCATCAAAAATCAAGGTTTCCAGATCCCAAAATTGCAGTGTGCTCATACATATGGGATCATTAAAATCAATCTAGTGATTTTTTAAAGGAATGTTGATTTTTATTTGAAGTTGATATGCTGATGTGTATCAAACATCATATGCTGTGATCAATGTATCAAAGCTTGTAATGAAAGATGTGTTTCATTGAATACATAATTTATCTATAGAAGGAGAGAGCACTAGTTCCCAGTCATGTTTTGTATTGTGTCATACATCATCAACAGATCATATCTCAACAAGAATATGTCCTTCATTTCAAATCGATCATATAAAATATCTGTATCTATGCTTCTGGAGAACGATTCCTGTTCCTCTTTTCTCAAATTTCTGTCTCTGTATCTTATTCACTCTCTCTCTCTCTCTCTCTCTCTTTCCCTCTTGGACATGCTTACATTATCTTTATCATTCTATAGGGAATTGAAAACCGTATGATTTTTCTTTTTTCTTTGTCTATTGATATCAGTCGCATGACTTTTCCTTTGCTAGATGCTGTTTCACCATCAGTCAACCCTTGCATTACAGCTATACATTTATAAGCTTTCCTGCTTTCATATTTCTTCTAAAGGAGAATTCAAGCCCTGTTCAAGATTGACTGTTGGCCAAGTCAATTTTGTGTCATTAGGTCTAAAGAATCCATAGGTTTCATGCATTGCTCTCCTTTTACAAAAGAAAAATATAAATGAATAGAAAAATGGACTGAAAAGAAATGAAATGGGAGACAGAATGAAAAGTAACACAATTCAAACATTCTCTACTTTTCTTTTCCTTGGACCATTTCCAGGTCAGGTCTACTCAATGTCAAAATTACTTTCTATCCATTCTGACACAGTCACCTACTCACATCAATGCGGTGTATGTCAGATTTGATTGACCCAGTTCATATCAATGGCAGTCTTTGTGCACCACCCACCACTCTGACCATGCCACTGTGCCCTCGTTCTGTGGATGTGTTGTATACCAATTACAATTAACCCTCTGCATTGTGTGTTTATATGTGTGTTTGTGTGAGAGCATATGTCAGGAAAAAGATCAGATTTACAGTTTTTATTTCCTTTATAAATCTGTAAATTGAGTGGGTGTTAACAGCCCACTTTACCTGACCTCCCCCCCCCCCCCCAATTCATTTATTCATGGTATCAAACACCACACTGAAATGTTAGTAGCCCTGATAACAAAGATATGCCATAAAATCTTTTCGGACTGTATCTGATTACTCCAGTGTATAATATTGTAGCTCACATGAAAGGTAGACGACTCTTTCCGCCTAGTCAAAATAATCTAGGACAAGTCTGCGTTGCACAACCAACAAATGTATGAGAAAAGGGGTCGCAGAAGGGGTCACATGTATTGCGTCTGACATGAAACTGAAGGTGCTTGGTATATCATGTACCGTAGGTTCAAGCGTAATGCCATGTTCATATTCCAAGTACAAAGTGCGCATGTATGTGTATGGTGGTATTTATTCTCACAAAAGTCACAAAAAGGGTTTCTTTTTTGTTGTTGTTGAATGCAAAAAAAAAACCAACAACAACAGATGGCTTTTTTAGCCAATGATATGATGTGAAATGAATGCCAGACCTATGTTGACTAGGTATATTGTGTAAGGTTGAGGTTTGCATTCTGATTAACTCATAAATGTCAAATTGCTTCCAGTTACAGTGAAATCCCAAAGAAAGAACGGAAAAAAACCCCCACTAAACTTCATTCCTTCAGGAAGGAAACTGATATTTCTGTACTGTTGCATAATTTCTTTAACCAAGCTGGAAAAAAGAATATGAAAGATATAGTAGAATGGCCCGAGGATGATATTACTAGGACAACATGATATCCACTTGCATGACTTGTACAAGTACTCTAGCTATCTAGTATTGAACAACTAATGGGTTTTATAAAAACATTTTGCTATCTCTTGAGCTATAGTTGAAAACAATTCAATCCTGTCTCCACTGCCATACTTTTAACTGCACCCTAATTAAAGATATGGACAAATTTGACTAACCAATTCTGTTCCATTCAGGTGTGCATAATTGTGATATTTTCCACCCCACAGCTGAGATGCAAACATAATAACATTACTGCCAAGGTGAAGTGACATGCACGTTTCTTAGTGGACTGATATCGGGGGAATCTGTGATATCCTTGTGGTATCATGCTTGTTTACGATAATTGGAAATGAAGATGATTTGCATTAATTTTTGTTCTATGAAGTATATTATATCCCAACATACAGTTAGGTCCATATTGTATCTAATGTCAGTGGGCGTTTCATGAAGGAACTTGTCGGATAAATGTCTGACAAGTCAATTATATCCGACAAGTTCAGAGAAATCAGCCAATCAGACTAAAGAATTTCTCAAAACTTGTCGGATATAATTGACTTGTCAGATATTTTATCCGACAGGTTCCTTCATGAAACGCCCCCCTGGTTGTATGGTATAGCACTATGCCAAAGGCATTATCTGGAGAGAAAAAAACAACAACAACACCCAAAAACATTCAGTTGGTCATGCTTATACTACTGTGTGTTTAATCTACTGCATATTATTGCACCAAAATATCAGAATCATAACGTGACTTTATCAGTGTTGAAACAGCTTCATGATTATTAAATTTAGACAAATGAAGTGCAGATAAGTGGGCAACATGAACATGAACATGAACATACATGGAAAAAAAAACCAGACTGCTGTGCATTTTATTTATAGAATGAGTTTGTTGGGATAGCATCACACAACATTGCGACACAGCAAGCTTTATGCCTCAAACAACTCCTCTGACTATAATGGGGTCAAGAGTACTTCAGTTTACATCCTGATGTAAATAGTGAAACAAAAATATTGTTTTCCATGAAGCTTGCCTGCAGTGATATGGATGATAAATGAAAACACAAAAGCAAGATGATATGTGAAGTGCTTTTATTTTTAAGTATATCCTCATTTGCAGACACTCTCATTTCCCATAGAGTAAAATTAATGGTTAACCTGTCCAAAACATTTGCTTACTTCACAAGCAAACGTGGCTCTTTATGGCTTCAGATCTTATCCAGGATTTACTGGAAATACAGCACCAAATGTCTCAATGATGAATGAATATTGATTTGCTGTCCTGTAGCCAGGCATTTTAACAAAATTGCTCTAAGTCTTAATAAATTCCTCTTGGGAATGTGAATGAATTCTTACAAGCTGTCTTTTTGTTTGATAGAGTTTTGGTCTTTTTACTATATTACCATTTGAAATTGAAAATTTCATTCATTCTGAATGACCTGCTACATGTGATATGTTGGCATTGAAAGTGCCTTTCACGTTTATTTCAGCTTTTCTCTTTTCAATGACTTGTTGCCTTATTGTGTGGCATGTCTACAAAATAGGTCACTCACGAAGGAAAGAAACCCCCTTTTAGGCGACTGGAAAAGGTCAGAGTTTGTTCCAGCATGTCTTTTCCACATACACCATCCAACTGGAGATATTTTGGGCATGGTCTTTAATGGGCTGAGTTCAAAGTTTTTAACAAGTAATTCACAAAATAATCCCACAGGGCAGCTGTTTGTCTGGCGCAGGAAGGGTTAACCACACTCACAGGCAGGGGGAAATGTGAGAATATGCCCGAAGACAATAATTGCAAGTGAAATCGCACCGGGTGTTTTTCAAGCAGGTCCCCTTGCTCTATTGCATTATGAGTCAGGCTTCCTCCTAACTGGGGGAAGAAAGGCAAATAAGTCAAGTCACAGGAATGATTTTGGCAATTTCATTTTTGAAGGGATCTTTACAGTCACTGTATGAAACACAGCAAATGTATTTAAATGTGTCTGACATTTTAATGGGGAGGAGGGGGGTGGGGTGGGGTGGGGAGGTATTAGAACATAGACCAACAGACATCTGCTTGAATGTCGCGATTCCATTAGGGAAGACTTTTTCACAGTCATTTTTGCAGATATTAACCTATGTACGCCCATGATTTTTTATCATGGCTACTACTAAAACACTGATCAATTCAGTGCTTATTTACGTCGATGTGGGGCAATTTGTCAATCAGTTGCAATGAAAACAGCTCGACGGAAGAATTTCATGAATTTGAATAACAAAGCAGTACCCGCTGCATCTATAAGGATTAGAACCAACACTTGCTGTCGGGCGAAAGCTCGGTGGTCTAGTGGAGATGACTGTCCGGTGATCAGGAGGTCGTAGGTTCGAATCCTGCTCGAGTATGTACGCCCATGATTTTTTATCATGGCTACTACTAAAACACTGATCAATTCAGTGCTTATTTACGTCGATGTGGGGCAATTTGTCAATCAGTTGCAAAGATATTAACCTGTTGAAGACTATAATAGTCCTGAGTACACTTGGGCAGGAGTCTTTGAGAAATGTGTTATTATATAGATGATGACTGGCGGGGGAGGGAACATACCGAATGTTCCACCCGAAGGGTTTGAAATGCTATTGAGGGAGGTTGTAAGTCCTGAGACAAAGTCGAGGGACTTATAGCCTCCTGAAAGAGCATTTCAAACCCTGAGGGTGGAACATTTGGTACGTGTTCCCGACAACAAAAGTCATCATCTGTTATATTATATGGGTTAGTCAAATACGTCAACATCAACCACCAGCACAACGCACTCGATTGCTCGCGCAGAGCCAAATTCACTGTGCGCGGGTCCTTCTGTCATTTGTTACGTGAAATTGTTTTCCCGTGGGAGAACATTACAAAAATGTTCTCCATGAGCGAACATAACGAATGTTCCTCCATCACGTGACTATGTTCAGCCAATCACTAACCGGTATTTGACTAACCCATTTAATATGATTACAAAATCAGCCCATTCTCAATGGGTTAATACAAATGCTTGACCAATGCTCAGACTATGATGATATATGGATTTGATCTAGGTTAATGGAAGGATAGACATTGTTTAGTTGAATAGCACTCTTGACTATATAATCAGTGTTATGTATTTTTTTTTCATCTTTGTTCTGTTCTTTAGCAAGTGAATCTTATAACTTTTATACTTTTGCACTGTAGCCAACATAACCGTAGATAAAGATTATTTATTTCTGCCCTCACACCATAATGATTTATGGGTATCTACTTCTGCTTAGATTGTTTGGTTTTACTCATTTCTACTTCCAGCACATCAAACCTGGGGCTCAGGAGGTACAGTGTATTTGGTGACTTGATTGCAGAGCATTTGCTTTCTCTGTTCCCCCCTCCCCCCCCCCCCAAAAAAAAAAATGTTAACTGTAAGAGCCAATTTCATCATCAAGAATTAAGTTCAATCTTTGTCATAATCAAACAGTATTTTGCCTAATTACCCTTCTAGGCTGATGAATAATTTTCTTTTTAAAATTTTAGTTTCCCTTAAGTTAAAATGAAGTGTCTACTTCATCAATAAAAACAAACTGCAAAGATTGACAACTCTTTCACATTAGCAACTACTGTAGATTATACACTGTAAACTGCAATCAGATACCACCAATATCAATTCAATTCAATTTAATTCAGTTCAATTCAATAGTTTATTTAATAATTACATTAAAAAAATACATGATACAAAGCAGTGCATATGTCAATTTGACTTTCATCCAGCTGGGAGGGAATGTTCTTTGAATGCAATATAAAACATATGCATGAATGGTATCATAACAAAAAAAAAAAAAAAAAAAGGAGCAATGCACACTGTCATTGGAACAAAAAAAGGTTAGTAATCATGACGATAAGTCTGGCAGATTTAATATGCTGTTGCTACTGTTTATAGACTTTGCTATGTCTTCTGATCAAGCAACCAAAGTATGGCATCTGTGAATGTTTTGTTTCTCAATATTCCTGTCTGGTTGCCCCAGGCAACTGAGTGTCCATCATTTCCAGGATTTTAAGCTCTACCTAACATAACATCCAAGCAGAGATTGGAAAGGGGGTGCCCTCTTTTCTAGCTCACCTGACATTTATAGGTTAAAGGTCCAGTTTACCTTTGGGAGCAGTGATTTCAAAAATGTTCAAGATATCACATTTGATGCATATGTGTAGGTCTGTTGTATCATAAACATCCTACCATATGAAATATTTGCAATAAAACCTAAAATATAAGGAGATATCAGGGTTTTTCTCAGTAAACCGTAACTGTATACGGTTTAGTCTGGAAACATTTTTATTATAACTATTGTTCACATTTTGTGTATTAAACAGCACTTAACATCGATTATACGGATTCAAATTTTGACAGTGGTTGTTTCTATCCGTAACTCACATTTTAGAACTATTTTAAAGCACTAATGCTTTCATCTGCAAATGGTAAATTATGCCTTTAAGGGAGCTGACAACAGATGCCTGCTTATTAGTCACTGCCACACATTTTGCTTTTAAAGGACAAGTTCACCTTCATTAACATAAGGATTGAGAGAATGTAGCAATATTAGAAGAACAAATCATTGAAAGTTTGAGGAAAATTGGACAATCCGTTCAAAAGTTAAGAATTTTTGAAGTTTTTGTGCAGTCACCGCTGGATGAGAAGACTACTGCAGTGTATGATGTCACATGCGTACAACAATATAAGAAAAATATAAAGAGAATTTCACAAAACTTCATCTTTTGAAAAAAGGACATTTTCGTTTGACTTGTTACTGACATATGTTATGGGTAATATTATTCCCATTGCCTTTAGAAAAAGGCAAGTCAAGTGCTCTTTTATTGTGCGAAAAAAAGTGAAAATATGTTGAATTTTCTTTACATTTTCTTTGTACGGTTGTACTCAGGTGACATCACGAGCCTTAGTAGTCTCCTCATCCAGCGGTTCCAACACAAAAGTTTTAAAAATTCATAACTTTTGCATCGATTGTCCAGTTTTCCTCAAATTTTCACTGATGTGTTCTACTAATATTGGTGCATTCTCTTAATCCTTATGTTGATGAAGGTGAACTTGTCCTTAAATCTTAGCTCTTGTTTTCCCCTTCTCAGTTTGCAGCCAGTAGCACATAATTTCTTATGGTATAACACTGAATAATGAATGAACTTTAAGTTAGTATTTTCAGTGAAAGGTATTTTAATTTCTTTTCATTATTTATTGGTTTTTATGTGATAAATCCCTGATTACCCTACAAGACATGCTAATATTCATTACCATGTGATTTGAGTACCTGATGTTGCAATGCTTCCTGTGTTTCAATGAGCTGAAGATCAAAGAGTCTGAGATAAAGTTCAAATTCTAAATGCGGATGTAAACCAAAGAAAGTATTCTAAATTAGTTTGCAGACTTTATGACCATAATGCCCATTTATTGTATATCATGAAACAAATTCTCATTATATATATCTATTCAAAATATCATGATAGTCAAGTGTAAGTGAAGGGTCTTATACTAAGATTGTGCTGTAATACAGACTATCAGACTTAGTACATGGGTATGGTGAGATTATTATGTACATTGTGCTGTAATACACAAACAGATGATGTCTAGTATGGCACTTTCAAATCAAATTCAGTTTAAATTCAATTCAATTTCATTTTTATCATAGATAAATAAGAAGCATAATAGTGAGTTTGCAGACAAATTGCCATGTGCGCAGAAAGAATGATTACAGAAAATAAACATATATATATATATATATATATACATTGAAATGTATATCCCAGACTAAAAAAACAACAAACAAACAAAAACAGGGTTGTCATAATAATATCATATTGCTGTATATTACTTTTAAACATTGCACATATTGACACCAGGGGAGATACAATCAAGTTCAGCACACACTTAGTATGTAGAGGCATATCAAACTGGAAGCTATGAATTTGTTGAATTTGATCTGTATCCTCAGGTTACATTATGGTATCATGTGATTGCCTATTGATGTAAAAGTCCAAAATGAGCTTTTCCTGTTCAGCTGCTTTGTTTTGGAATAATGGCTTCACTGATATACATATTCAGTATAGTCTGTTCCAGTCCAGCAGTTATTTTGCTCTCGCGCGCACAAAAGACGGTTTATCAAAATAACATGCATCACACTCAAGTATTTGATGTTAACCCGTTGAAGGCTAGTCCCGAGTATACTTGACCAGATGTCTGTGGAAAATGTGTGTTAGAGCAAAAGCAGCCCATTCTAAAGGGGTTAAAATGTGCAATAATATTACAGCTGTCATGAAGAATACTGCCTTTCTCAGAGCTAATCAGATTTTTCACCAAAGATTTTACTCACAGTAAAACTTTGTCCAGTTGAGAAAGAAAGAGAGACTCTCTCTGTACCCCACAGAGCTCTGAACTTATAGATCAACAACACACACATGCTCATTTCCTCACACTCACTGCAGGTACTGTATGAAAGATGGTCATAGCAATAAGCCAGTTCATAATGAGCTCATGTGCATATTTTCTGAAATGGCCTTCCCATTTTCTTTGTTAGGAACTTTACTTGTTTTCAAAGTGACATTATGCTTCAGCTTGTTTGAAGTAATGATTTATGGAATTCATGTTCAAGCAAATAATAAACTTGCATAGACCAGGTGACCAGAATGGCCTGTCAATATTTGGGAAGACAACCATTTCAGTAGTTTGCACTAGATGCATTAACAAGTATACATCTATGAGTATTGCCAAAAACTAGGCTTTAATAAATTCTTTGTTTTGTCAGGTTGATGTACTGGCAAGCACCATTTATAAGGTTACATGAGTAATCATTGCATTTTGGATGATTGTCTCGAGTTATTGCTAAAAGCGAACATGTCTGTTATTACAAGTGACATTTTCCTGTTTATGCACAAAGTGAAATTAAGAAATAGCTTATTGCTGTAACGATTTGTAATACACATTATGAAGATTCCAAAGAGCTTGAAATCGGCATACAAAGTTCCAGATTCAAATTGCTGACTTGGGCGATGGAAGGATAATTTCCAGCGAATAGTTGGTTATAACATAGACTGTAGGTAGCTCCATGATATAAGCTTTTGCTGGAAATACTCCATGATGTAACCTTTTGCTAGAAATCATCCTTCCATCATGGTTGTATAGCTCCATGGTTATATATTCAAGACTGCTGTGGCCCTAAATCCTGTAGATTTTGAAATATCACTGCATTTAGAGACTGGTTCACCATATCTCCCTTTGTGTCTGGCTTAGGAGCTTTCTCATTGTCTCTGTGTGTTACGTCTTGTCTGTCATCTTCTTTTCTCTCTTTCACGTTTTGCTATTGTTTTTAGGCGTGGCATTTGTATGGATGCTATCTTCATTTCTCTTTCTCTCTCTCTCTCTATTTTGATGTCTCTTCTTGTCTCTGTTCATTAATTCGTGTGTGTGTGTGTGTGTGTGTGTGTGTGTGTATTTGTATTATGTAAAACCTAAAGAAATCAAGTAAAGATTTTTGAAAAACAAAAACAAAAAAAGAGTGTGTGTATGGTTTCACAATTTTTCATCTTGACTGTGTGTGTGACATTTTGTAATGCTTGAATATATTAAAACTTTAGAAGCCAGGAGATTTCCCATAAGACAGGCCATTATGTTTTTGCTTCAAAATAGAGGACAGATGCTTGAAGAGGTACATGTAGCTCTCACTTCCACCATTATCATCATCATCATCATCATCATGCCTTGAAGTAGCCATTATAGAGTTTATCTGCAAATGACAAGTTAAGTCAGGTTTAAGGTCTTGTGTTACCAGAACTTAAAATGACGTATCCAAGATAATCAGCAGAAATCCAACATGCTATTATTGTAAACATTTTGGATTACCACGTATATCCGTGGATTACCAGACAATGAGCAGTGCGGTTGTGGCATTCGAGTGCGACATGCATACCATCGCTGAAGCAGGGGAGGAAGTGAGTCATGAAATGAGGTGATTTCATTTATTACTGCAAAAGTGAAGACTGAACTGGCAATGTTTTATGTGAAACCGAAGTCCTGTATTGGAAGGCTGCCCTTACCCCTCCCCAACAACATCACAAATGTGCATTGACACACACACACACACACACACACACACACACACACACACACACACACACACATAAATAAAAAAGTGAGGAATTACAGAAATGACAATGATTCATCATTTCATGTGCATGTGGGGACAATTGTATATTTTCCTGGTCGAGCAGCTCTTTGATTTTCATAGGGAGACAGCAAAGCTTGACTCGTCTTCAACAGGAAATAGGGAAAAGGGAAAAACACTCACAAAACATCCTCTTCCATTCCCATAAAAGCTGTTAATTTAAGCTGGTTCTTCACATGTTGATCTTTTTGACTAGAGTCC
Organism: Diadema setosum; assembly: GCA_033980235.1. Lineage (NCBI taxonomy): Eukaryota > Metazoa > Echinodermata > Echinoidea > Diadematoida > Diadematidae > Diadema > Diadema setosum. The sequence goes on along the minus strand of CM067062.1, from coordinate 4,034,907 downwards.
TCTTCAAGTTCCTTTGATAGGCTGACCAACTCATAGTTTTTTGCACCTTTGCACACCTCTGACATCCTTTTAAACTGACACAAAACCTAAATTAGTAAATGCAGAAATAGTAACAGAACACATCAGTGAAGTTAAAGAAAATCAGACAATCCATTCAAAAGGTACAAATTATTAAACTTTTGGTACTGCAAATGCTAGATAAGGAGATAACACTTGGTGATGTCACAGTAGGACAATGATACATTTACAAAGAAAATATAAAATAGATTCCACAAAATTTAATATTCTGTGAAAAGTAAGCATTTCTTTTACTTGCTACCAACATATATTGAAGGTGATATCATTTCCCCTGCCTTCTGAAAGAGGTATTAAAGCCAAGTACCCTATCATTATGCTAGTAAAATGAAAGTGTGTTGAGTTTTCTTTCTATTTTTTTTTAATATGGTTGTTTATGTGTATCATCATGAATTGTTGCAGTTGTGTTATCTAGTGATGGCTGTACTAAAAATGGAAAGATACATAACTTTTGAAGGGATTTTTCAGATTTTCAGATTTTCCTCAAACTTATCTAATGTGTTCTGCTAATATTTCTGCATTTACACAATTTCCCCTTTAAGTTTTTGTTCTGGACCAAATTTTGTAAACTCTACCTACTTATCACTTATCTACTTATCATTTGGCAGATAGGAGTATTTCCTTGTATCTTATATCAAAAGATACTTTTGCACACTGTTTGAATTTATCCAAGTTCAATAGAATGATTATTGTTTGAATATTTTCACACCATAAAATATTCCACATTTACATTAAGATGAGCCACAGCATCAGATACTAAAATCTAAAGTGGATGGAGATTGGTTGAATTTATTAGCAAAGCGACTTTAAAATGCCAAATCACCTTTTATCATTAATTTATTAATTATCATGTTACATACTAAGGGTAATGTGGTGTAGGTATGCAAAATCCCACTCCATGGCTAGGAAGATGGAAACCTGATAGTATACTTCCTTTCTGTGACAAATCACAATGAAACTCATATCAACATAAACACAGGATTGACTTCTTGTTGTTGTTTTTTTTTGTGGCAAGGTGATTCATGTATGTGAACTCAAGCAAAAAATATAGACTTGAATGAGGTTGTACTTAAGATATGGAAGAGGATTGTGAGTACTCCATTGTTACTTTAAATGTCTGCATCACTTTCGATGATGAATGACATAGTTAATTCTATTGAAAGTTCACTTGATAAGACTTGTGGTTGCTTTGTAGTTAAAAGGTCACTGGTTCACATGTTTCGTGTACATGATGCAGGGATAGAACACAATGTACATACAGAAAATCCATGTCTTTCATCAACAGATTATGAAACTTGTGTGTTAAAAATGCGTAACATTATATTTAAATCTTTAATTTTGTTGCCTATAAATCTGCAGATGATTTAGAACAAATATGTGCAGATAAAATTGCAATTTGATTACTCTGCAGAAATCATGTGGACAAATTAGAACCTGATTGATTAAACAGTTCTTACTCTCAGAAGGTGCTGTGTAGATAGAATTTGGCAGTTAGAAAAATGGTCTAGATGTTTCTGTGAATTTTTGCACAGAGCATAGACGTTCAAACTTGAACAGAATATCTTCAGTGAAACTGATGCTAGATTCTTTCAGCATTAGAATGATGTGGTGGTACATTTTGTCATACTTGATGTTATCATAAATGGTAAACTGTATCCACACCCTTCCTTCTCTTTGTTATGATATTTTTGGCACATCTATAAGCACTCAGAATCTGTAATCGATGAATTCCAGTGTATCTTTCCATCTACCCACTCTGCCGGCACGCTTTTGTCAGAGCATTTGTGCTGCTTAAGTGACTGAGTTGCGCCATGCTTTGCTGGACTGAAGTCAACAGCAGAATAAATTCATTATTCAATTGAAGTTTGATGCCAGCGTGTGTGTTGCTACTCAGTGAGCTAGGTTTTCAGTGACATATGGTTGCGTTCACACTGGATTACTCTACAAATTCTGGGAGTTCTCATGTTGCTCATAGATCTAGCATATTGTAGAGTTGCACCATTCTTTGCAGGAATGAAGTCAACAGTGAAATAAATTCATTATTCAACTGAAGATTGATACCATTGTGTATGGCTTGTCTGTGAGTTTAGATTTTTAGAGGCATGTGGTTGCATTCACACTTGAATAATATGCAAGTTCTAGTTGCATATCCTCATTTCTTTAAAGGAGCTGATGCTTTGTATTAGACTGTGTTGTGAAGTGGAGATTTCTATATGCAATTTAAAAAGAATGAAATTTTAAGTTACATGTATTAGACATGAAGTCACTAATTCTGTGTAAGATAAAAGATTCCCTCCTTTTCAATGCGATGTGTGTCAAATGCCATTTTTATGTAGGCAAGCATCCTTCCTGCAGAGATGCAAATATGCAAAATGTGCATTCATTTATACATTGTACCTTCGCAAGGAAAAATCTGACCAATTACATCAACCAGATTTGACTCATTGATGAGGTTTCTATGCTGATGTGGCCAAGGCTTTTAGACGCCATGGTTACAGGGTTTCATTCTTCATGGCTGATGGACTGCTATTGTACCTCACATTCATTACCTGAATGGCAAATACTGGCATGGTACAGACCTCAACTAATATGTAAGACATTTTCTCCTTGCAGTCAAAAAATGCCTTTAAAAAAAAATTAAAAGAGCCCAGAAATTGGCAATTATTGTAAATCTTGACCTTTCTGTTAAAGATTTCACAGCTACTAGCCAGAGTTTACTTTGGAATGGATTAATTTGCTGGGAGAGAGAGAAAAAAAAATGACTGTATAACAGTGCATATAAATTATTTTCTCTGTTTCATTCTATCAATCTAATCTTTCACATGTGTGAACACCACCAATGTATATCTATACCAAGTGATGCAACTGAGAGAGAAGTGAATGCCTGTATTGCCGCAGGAGATTTGAATACAACTGCGCAGATGGGGGTGTATCCAAGCTGGGGGTGACTTCTTGGTTGCCATGGGAATGCATAGCTTTGGTATTTTTCCCCCTCTTGTCATACTGGTAAGTGTAAGCTTGACTTAGCATATGCCAAGGGTGCGTCAGCAGAATTATGCACTAAGTACCTTACTCTCATCTGGTAAGGGCGATACCAATCTATTGACCCAAAATGATTGCGCGTGGCTGATTGTCATTCATTCGCATAGCAAGCATCTCACTCACTCTCTCTCTCTCTCTTTGTGGATGGTAGAGGTCTGGAGTCTGTTGGCAGTAACTGATACACAGACATGGCGTTACTTGTGTTGTGCGGGAAAATGCTCTCTCAGTGGATTCTGCGAGTATTGAGCTAACATATTCCTTCTAAATGTGCATCACCAGTCAAAATAATGGCTACTCTGGCAAGATTCTCCTTGTCATTCACGTCGTCCGGTGGAAACACCACGGCGGATGCTATTCAAATCCAGGAGCTGGTCAAAGCTTGCTGTTTCATAGCGGTGGGGCTGATGGCCGTGGTGGGCAACATCTTTGTGATTTTCATGGTGGTCGTGTCACGGAAACTTCACACCATCACCAACATCTTTGTCATCAACTTGAGCATTGCAGACCTTCTCATAGGGCTCCTGTTTCCCTTGCAAAGCCTGTGGATCCTTCATCTGGAGGATGCTTTATCGCTGCCTGCATGGGCCTGTACCACCATTGGAGCTCTGATCATCATTGCTATAGGATGTAGTGTGTCAACACTTGCTTTTATTGCCTTTAACCGCTACATTCTAATTGCGAGATCTCGCATTGTGTATCAAAGAGTCTTCACACCCCTGAACATTACACTCATGGTTTCTTCGACGTGGCTGAACCTGACTGGCTTTCTTATCATCCCGCAGGCGGTTGGATATGGAAGTCTTGGCTACGACACCTACTTGGAACTGTGTGCATGGGATCCAGCTCATGAATATGATGTGATATATAAGAGTGGTGCACTGGCTTTTTTGACTATTCCTCTCTTGCTCTCCAGCCTCTGCTACTGGCTCCTGTTTCGATATGTAAAGAACCACCTGAGTAACCTTGCTGCGCACCGGCAAAACGCGCCGCCGGTTGCCTCAACCAGACGTATTGACATAGTCATCACCAAGAACCTGCTCTTGGTCATATGTACATTCTATGTCTGCATCTTGCCGTTTGTCGTTGCCTACTGTGCTACCGGCTTTGTGGCCAATCCCCAGCAGTATGGACAAATGGCGGCATACCTTGCCATCCTGCTTGGTCTCAACAGCTGCCTGAACCCACTCTTCTACTGCCTCAAGCACCCTCACTTCCGAGAGGTCTTTGGCTTTGTCATCAGGTGCCAGCTGTCAAAGGTCCCCCTGCCTTCCCGCATCCTCAAATCAGTCCTGACCAAGCCCGACAGGCGTGGTGGTCTAACTGACACTACCACATGGAATGCCCGGACAGAGACAAATATATCTTGACGATTTACCATCAGAAAGGAGGAGAGCTATTTTTGTTTTCCCCTGCAATATTTGATGTAGGAAATGACTGGTATTCATATGGATTTAACCATCTAGCAGAACTGAATGTTTCACAATGAAACTTGGACAAGTTTATGACTCATAAACAGTTTATTGTTGATGAAACTTATATTTTTGTTTATTATTCACAGAGCAGCACCTTTTTTTTTCCCTCCCAAAAATACCTATGGCAATGAGAAATGTAAAGATAGTTTTGTTATAGGTGAGAGAACATTATGAAACATTATGAACTGTTATCAGTGATCATTCATTTGTAATACCATGTCTTTTTTCTTGTTGAATAACTGTGATCACATGTTAGTTCAATGTTTGAGCCAAAGTTCAATTTTATCATTTATTTTATTTTTTTTTTCCTGGGGGGGGGGGGGGCACACTATTTGAAAGTACTTTCAATTTTATCTGTTTTACAATATTAAAGGGATTAGATGATTGTTTTTCTTGTATGTATCTATCATGAAATATCAAGTGTCAATTGTCTACTGAACCTGAGCATGTGATACTTGCTGGATACTGTAAAATGAGGAATGTTCGCATGCATTTTAATTTCGCGAAGTTCGCGAGCACCATGATTCGCGAAATTAAAATGCACGCGAAAGTTCTTGTCTACACTATATGCATTGAATGCCAGTGGTAGTTCGCGAAAATTTCATGCCGCAAAAAAGGCCGTCGGCTCCATTTCGCGAAAAATTCATGCCGCGAATATATCATGTTTTACAGTAGTGGAAATCTGACAATGGACTGATATTTGCAATTATTTTCTTGCAACCCTTGTCTCTTCAAATGTAATTGGATAAATCCACTAAAGGATAAGGTAGAAAAGAACAAGCATTTTATTGTGATTGGAGCTATGCACATTGTATGTCTCATTGTGCTTTGTATATATACATGGGGTAAAAACCAATAACTTTTGAAGTAGGAAGTTACTTTTTGTATCAACAGTCTATATTCTTTGTTCTTAATTGCTTACTTAAAGAAGATCATTATTTCCTTGCCGTTAATTAAAATAATGGTATAGTTTTGATTGAGATGAGGCTTCAGGTTTCAATTTTTTTTTGGTGAGATTTAGAATGAGAAAACTCTTCTGAAATATGAAAATTCTAAGAGGAATTCAAAGTTTATTTGATAAAAATTGATTTTGATATAGTTGAAATATCCAGAAACAATGAGGTCATAATGAAAAAATGATTCTATGAGGACCACTTTGTTTTGCTTTTTTTTAATGTATCTCAGCTGGTTAAAAACTGATTTTCATAAAAAAAAAGTATGAATTCCTCTTCGAACTGTATGCTCTTTAATATTTCATATCTATAGGGGCTTTTAACCTTTTGAGGATGGGATGATTTTGCTACAGCACGCATTTCCCAGTCACCCTTACCCGAGCATACTCAGGACTCGTCCTCAATGGGATAATTACCTCGCAAGGAGTTAAAATCTGAATCCCCACCTCAACCAAAACTTTGCCATCCCATTTAGTACTATGAGGAGACCTGAAAGCATTTGTTTTCCTGTAAAATGGAGAAAATATTTTATTCACAAGTGATGATTAACAAACATCTATAGTGGTTTAGTATTTAATCAAGATTTCTCACATGGCATTTTTTTTAATTTTATTTTTTAAAAGAAACAACAGAAGAAGTAGGTTTTCTGTATTTTGGATTTCTTTTTTACTTTTTATTACAATAGACAGCTTTATGTGTTGTATGAGTTTTGTACAAATGGAGAAATTCTTGTTTCATTTTGGACCATGTAATTGTTAATCTTGTTGTGCTGCAGATTTTTATATTATAAAAGAAAAGAATAATTCCAGCCTCACTTAAGTGTGACTAAGAAAGTGGCTGCATGCAGTCAAAATGATAGAAAATGAAGGATGACTTTGTAATACTTGCATGCACACTTAGGAGCAACAGTCAAATGTCTAATGATTTTGTCAGGCAAAAATGTGATTTTAGAAATATGGATTCACTTCTTTTTTCTTGGTTTTTTACAGACATCTACCTAGCTATTTTTTTACATTTCTTTTTGGAAAAAAAAAATCTTTCAAATTTTTTATTCTCCAATGAACTTTTACTAATGTGTTGGCTCAGTGAGTAGAGCGGCTGCCCTCACAATCGGGAGGTCGTGGGTTCAAACCCCGGCCGCGTCATACCAAAAGAAGTTAAAAGATGGGAGTTGCTGCTACCTTGTTTGCCGTTCAACAGTTGAAAAGGTTAGAGCAACGTCGATCTGGCGCTGCTCAGTGGCTGCCTGGCCCACGATCAATTGGGCAAAAAGAATTTCCTTTCTTGGACAATAAAATTTGGAGTTTATATCCAAAACAATTATTATTATTAATTATTATTAACACGTCATCAAGAAGCCATATTGTAGGTTACTCTGAGGTATGCACTTTTTCGTGATGACAGTGAAAAAGGAAGACAATCCACTGACTACTGTAAAACCAGAAATACATGTATTAGTGGCATGAAACTTTTGTTAATTGGAGCTGACAGCCTTTTCTCGCACCATGAAACTTTTGCGAATTGCCACTGAAATTCAGTGCATTGTGTAGACAAATGCTTTCGCAAATCTTGGCTCATGAAATTCGCGGAAGTTTTATGCACGCAATAATTTCTGGTTTTACAGTACAATTTGTTTGGTGAGAAAGACAGATATTATACACATGAAGCAATGAATCTATTTTACTGCTACATTGCCAGAAGTTGGTATCCTCTCATAATGTCTTTACAATTGTAGCAGGATAAAAGATGTGATTATAAATATATGACCTGTTAAGACCTTTGCCATAGTACAGGGTATTCTTTACTTGCCTGACATTCTCTTTCTGATCTGCTGATGGCCAGATAGCGAGGGTAGGTAATAAGAGAGTGAAGTTGTTTTTTTAATGACTTCTTTGGTAAAGGATCGACATTTCCTGTTGATAAGAAAAAGAGACAAAAGTGTTTATCAAACTTACTGGAGCGTGGGTTATTTTGATAATGATGGTATTGATTTTTTTTTTTCAGAGCTGTTTTATATTGGTCTTCATCTTGCCTTTGAACCATGTGGAAACACGATTAGCAGAAAGGTAGGGGGAGGGTGTTGTGATGGAAACGCATATCATACACTTCAGCTGCCGTCAAATGAGTGTATGGACAAGAATAGTGTGGATATGAGGCTATTTCTGAATCAATGTCAGATACACCGTTGCTATAGTAGTTCTATGTAACAGCAAACTAGAGCCAGGATATCACATAATGCAGAGTTACCCCTCCACAAGCAGTATTCATGTAGACTATCAACTCTTATGACAATTTCAAGTGTGGCAAATACAAACTAAGATGTTTGACAGAACTTACAGTGGAACGTATTCATTGCCATGATGGCAAAGATAAGAATCCTTTGTTGCTTTAATACCCAAAAAGCTGAGTGTAAAGCATCCTTGTGGAGATAACTGGGCAAGGTTTATAACCTTCAATCATTCTGTTGTTAATTTTTTTTTTATTCACAGTATTTATTAGTATGTAATGTACTTCTTGAAGCGATGTATTGAATACAACATGAATCACAGTGAATAATATTTAAACCACATATTAACTTTATAAAGGCAAATAAGCATGATTTTCTCTCTAGCATCATGTTTTTAATGTTTTTTTTTTATAATGTAAAGACATACACCTAAATAAAAAAGATATCATGCATTTTCATGCAAAGACTTGTTACATTGTGATACCAGCAAGTGAATAGTTGGTGCGATGCAAAAAGTCTCATGAATCTAAGAAAGGATTTGATAAGGGTTTTCTCTCAGCTGTCTTACATTGTAATTTTTGGAAAAAAAAAGAAGTAGTAGCAGAAGTTCATTGTTTTATGAGGACATGCTATAGAACAATCGTTGCTTGTATCAACCATCTTCTTGTCATGTAAGCAGTCATGGCAGCCAGTTTATTAAATTTTATGTTGAAAAATTGGTATATATCTTATTAGGCACCTCAGAATCTGGCCATACCCAACTTGATATGATATGATATACTATTATTGCAATAAACATGACAACAACGGGAACAATTTGGAGCATATTTGTTATGGTGGTTTGATTAGTTGTGTATTATTGTGTGAAATCTTATTGTGCCATGTGGGTTACTGGATGAAACTGAGCAGGTGGATTGCTTTGGCCTTTGATTGCATCGAGCAAAATCCTTTAGCATCCTTTACTTCTCAGAATATGATGATATATAGAATGCATGACAAATACGTAGGAATAATCATTGAAGAAATGAATATTAATTTTTCAACCTTTAAAAAATATGTTCAATAAGAACACGAGAAATCACATAAAATGCAGTATGCATTCTAATTCATTCCAAATGAGACCATTCTTTGCTACATGAGCTTCAGAGTGCTGCAGGTAAAAATATCATCATTACATGACAATTATGACGTATTATAAGTAAGAAGAGTTTGAACAAAGAGAAGGCTATTGCTCTACAGCGATTGTGCAAGATGTCACACATGATCCATCCTATCCACCACCATGCAACCAACCAGTAGAGGGCAGGTTGAATGGAAAAAAATCAACACTTCACCTGCCCGTATCTCAGTGCCGCGATCTGCAAAGACGGGAAATGATTTCCTGCTTTCTGCTGGTGATTTTGTGGTTTCCGTCGACTCCTTCCTCTCCTTGATAGCTGCTGTCAGTGTGGGCTGGCTTGATCGGCAAGGATTTCCACCCCTTGAGTAACCGTGCCATTAAAGTCTCCTTTATCCCACCTACTATAGAGAGGTGTTAGTTTATGTAAATCTGTCAGATCTTGCCAGGGTTGATTACAATTGTACCTGGTTTAAATGTCACAGCTGAATATATTTTCAACAATTGTGGGGTCAGTTCAGCTTGTGTAAAATGCTAGTGTGGAGTTGGAATTGTGTATTTGGCTGCCTTGTGTGCACTTGAAAAAGAAGAGGTTTTGAACCTTCAGATTTCTAATATTGTAAAGATACAACAGACACTTCAATCTTTTGAGAAACTTCATTTATTTCAATTTTTATTTTGTTTTTTTTTTGTTTTTTTGCTACTCTGAGCTGTAAGGATTCAAAGTTTTTGGCTACAATTTTAGGGTTATCTGAGGGGGAAAATGATAGGAAGCATTCTCCTCAAAATTCCATTTACTCATGTCTTTTGGAGTAGTCTATGATATGATAATGGTAATGACTTTGTTAATGACAATGATAATATGATGAGGATGATGTTGATAGTGATTAAGATAATGCTAAAGCTAATTATGTAGTTAATCATGATGATTCCATGATTGATGTAGATATTTTGTCGTAAAGATGACTCCAGGACTTGATGAAACAGAATGACATTGGCTCTACTTCAAAGTTATAGACTTTTACCAGCACTGAGCGAGGTTTAAAATATTTTGCCATTATGCTGCATTTCACAGTTTGTAGATTAAATTTAGTATATACTGTGTATTAAAGCAGTTTTGCTAATTTTTTTCCTTTTTTTTCCCCAAAAGCGAGGGATGGGTTAAAAATCTTGCGAGGGATGGGTTAAAAATCTTGGGAGGTTGGAGAATATTTGTGCGGAATGGTAAAACTGAAATCATAGAAAGCAATGTGCAGTCATCATGGCATCCAGAGAATGATTTGACTTGATCAGATTATTCCCCCCCCCCCCCTTGATATTTTCTGTTTGAATGTAGTGAAGAGATGTAGGACCCGTCATGATGAGGACTAAAATCTGATGGATGTAGCCTATCTATTTCTACCAGCAGCTGTCTGGTTGTCTGATTCCCCCCCCCCCCCCAATGTAAGTTTAGCTCTGGATTGTGTTTGATTTGATTGATGAAGAGTGTGCTAGTAATCTGTAAAGGAGGGAACACAAATCCTCACAGATGGGATCAGATCCAGTTTGGCTTGATTGATGCGCACATCCAGGGGTTTGGGAGATTTTGTTCTTATTGGCCATATCTTCCATCACCCTGTCAGAGTCAGTATGCCTCCCTTTACCTATCCAGTCTTAGATCAGTTTACAGAGAGGGGTCATTGAACACTTCTTATTTTATTATTTTTTTTAAAGCTCCATTAGTCATCACATCTGCACCTTTTTTTTCCTAGCTCATCTCCAAGAAGTGAAGGTATGAATGCAAATGCCCACTATTTTTCTTGAATACCTGTGATGTTGGGATGATTTTAAGGAAGATGGCATTTTCAAATACCATGATTGAATTGAATTGAATTGATTGCTTTATTGTCCACAATGCGAAAGTGGAAATGCGCCTTCCACCAGCGTTACACACAAGAGGTACAAACAGATATCATACAAAGAAAGCTCTCAAGAAGAACGGAAACAAAACAAATCAAAGCAAATGACCACTTGCCATCTCCCACCCTTTCTGCAAACGGAACATACTGTAAAAGCAGATATTTTTGTGTTACTAATTTTTCACACTTGGCGGGGTAAGATGAGTTATGTGTGTTTTCAATTCTGTGGAATCAAGACATCAACTACTGGAACATATGGCAAAGAAAAGTATTTGTGTGCTTTTGTTTATCGTGCTAGTTTCGGGTTGCGCGATATGTGCAAAAATGTCAACACCGCAATAATTTCCACTTTTACAGTAATACCCCCCCCCCCCCAATACATAGACATTCAGTACCAGCACCTTTCGAATGTTTTCATCGAGTATGAAAAGGTGTGCAGAAACAAACTACACATGTATGCTGTCGGTTCCAATTCCTGGCTTGTGCTATCATGATTTATGCATCGAAAAAGAAATGAAATATCTGTATTGAACTGCACCATGACTGCCATGTCTACTATGTGATTATTGTGTCAAAAATATATTTGATTACACTGCACTGGATGTATATCGTGTGAAAAAAAAGGTGCTGCTATATGTATATCTAAATGTTCATTCCTGATATAGCAGCACTAAAGTTGTCATTCACATTTTGAAATTGCCATATATTTGCAATTCCATAACACCTTCACTATTTTTTTTTTTGCTGTTAATGGGTGTATCAAAATGTGACAATTTCAAGAAATAAATTACTTCAGTGTTAATATATTTTGACTGTATTTCTGTGTGATTTGGCCTAGAAAACATCTTGCAGGATAAATGTAGTACCAATAAACACTAGCTACTATTCAGAGAAACTTTATATTTAAAGGGATAAGTTACCATTTGCAGATGAAACAAAAACCCAGCATTAGTGTTTTCAAATAATTCTAAAATGTGAGTTAGGGATAGAAACGACCAACGTAAAAATTTGAACCAGTATAATTGATGTTAAGTATTGGTAAATATACAGAATGTAAACAATAGATATAATAAAACTGTTTCCAGACTAATCCGTCTACAGTTATGGCTTAATGAGAAAAATAGTGATATCTCCTTATATTTTAGGCTTTATTGCAAAAATTTTATATGGTAGGATGTTACTCTGATACAGTCAACATGGGAAACTATTAGTAGAATCAATAATGTGCCATTCTGTATGACCATACGCTTACATTAATATGACAACTATAATGAGGAATTTCATTGTGTCTTTGGTAGTGGTATGATGAATTAGATCTGGCATCTTTCATTGTTAATCATATTATCATGCAGCATGCTTTTTTTCTGCACTGCCTGCCTCCCACAAAACTCATGAATGATCTTACCAGAATTCTTGCATGTCTTAGACTCAGCACTACAAATAAAGTTACAATGTACCTTCAGATGAATGTCAAATTCCTCTTCTATTTTTTCCCCCCAGATATACTGTCAGCCAGATATACTGCCAGATATACTGTCAGCGTGTAATGTGTGTGTGTGTGTGTGTTTGTGTGATATTAGTGCAAAATTACAACTGCCTTTTTTTTTCTGATGAGGGTAATTTTTTTTTTTTTTTTACATACTAATGGCTTATGACACTCCAGATTGAGCCAAGTCTGAACATTGAGCATGCTGTATTAATAGACACTCTCCCCTTGAAGGGTCATGATTTGCCGAAGCAGGTGTGTTTTCAATTTTCAGCGTTATTGAAGGGACATGGCAAGACATTGTATTCATGAAACAATTAAGAAGTCTTAAAGGGTATATGACTGTAAACTACACAGTATGTGTGTCATTCATCATCCCAGATGAAGAAAGTTATCAAGAAAAATTGCATTTTCACCTCATACTTTTCCGTCTTCATTCTTTGAATGCTGTATCATGCAGCAAAGACAGTTTTATTACTTAAAAATAAAAGTGCTATTCATATGTTAACATTCATTTTAATATGTCTAAGGTCCTTCAATGAGACTATTGGAGAATAACTTTTGATTTATATCTCCTGTACCGACAAGCACTTGTACATCTGTATGGTAATATTCAAGAGAGGAACCCAAATGACTATCCAGCAGCAATATGATTCATACTAAAACAAAAGTTGTTTTTATTTGTGACCAATATAGATTGTGTTTTCAAAAATCTTGCATTTTAACCAGAAGCTTCATCCGTAAGCACTGTGCTAATATCTTTGAATGTCCCAGTGTGCTGTGTGGTAAAGCAAGGGATGGGAGCAAGACAAGATAAAAGGCAGTGAAGCTGACAGGATTAAATCTTAGGGATAAGCAACAGGTTCCAGCATAGCAGCAAATCCACATCGTGGACGTGAGCTCATTAATCATTCCACAGCTTCCAATGGATATGAATTATGGCATTCCCTTGAGGCTTTGGCAAAGGGCAGCAAGTGTTCTGTGAAGAGAAGATTCATGCTTTTATGCTAATGTTTATATATTACATGCTGTGTGTGTTAGGTATATATGGGAAGGAGGCTGTTTGTCTGTCTGTTTGTTTGTTTGTTTTTCTGGATGGGGGGGGGGGGGATGGAGGGGAGATTGAGTCTCAGGCTGAATTTGCCCTCTTTCTATGTTTTTGAAGTGTTTTTTTTTTTGTTTCAAACAGAAACATTCTTCACATTATCATTTGCATGAGGATATGTGTATCATATTCAATTTGACACATACACTGTAGAAGATGATACATAAGTTAATGTTATTGGTGCGTTTGAATTTATTTCAACTGTGTTTTTACAACAAACAGAGAAGCAAATATAGCTAAAGTACAATGATTATTGCAATACAATGGCATATTTTGTTTTTCATGGGGTAAAAAAAAAAAATTGTCAATGAATTGTCAAGTTCTTAGTTAGGCCATGTGAAAGAAATGGTCATCGTGATTTTAGAAAGATGAGAGATAAAACAGAAGAAAAAACGAATCTACATGTAGAGAAGGAAGCTTCCAAGAATATTTGAAGCATCCCAGCACTGAAATCGTGCAAGAATTTTATGAAGCACTTTTACATCTGATTGCCAAAAGAGGAACTGAAATCCGTGAGAAAATTTTGAATGTGACCAAAAAATTTTCACTGCCGTATCATAGCCCCCGGAATCCATCAGGAATTGATGTGGATTACGATGCGGATCAATGCAGGTCTGTACGGCTCGGAGCGGGTCGTTACGGTTTTAATTCTTTATGGGCCCGGTTCGAAATCCGGCCGTGTGTGACTGTAGCATTAAGCATGCATTAGCCATCAAACTATGTTTATTGTATTATGTATCCACCTTTATCGATGACATGGGTTTTCCCTGCATCAACTTCTCGATGTAAGTTTGTGCCAGTATTATTTTGATTATTACTAGCTCAATTCCCTTGTTGCATGTCTGCATATTTTGACATTGAGCTCAGAGAACAATGACAATGCATTAATAACAGCCGCAAATTGCATCGATTGCTCTCCACAGACTTTGCAATGCAATTGTCAACCTGCCTCTGTCAATAAGTGGCATTGACATCGGCAACTTAGTCACGATTGAAGTACTTCTTGGCATTATCAGTCTCCAGGTATTAAGGCCTGTTCACACATGTGCAGTTTCATCACAGAGAGTCAGCTTTCTGCAGCTGTTTCACAATTTTTAGCTTGTTTGGAATGCAAAAGATGGATGTTTGTCTTCTTAAAGGACAAGTTCACCTTCATTAACATAAAGATTGAGAGAATGTAGCAATATTAGTAGAACACATCATTGAAAGTTTGAGGAAAATCGGACAATCCGTTCAAAAGTTATGAATTTTTAAAGTTTTTGTGCAGTCACCGCTGGATGAGAAGACTACTGCAGTGTATGATGTCACTTGCGTACAACAGCATAAGGAAAATATAAAGAAAATTTCACAAAATTTCATATTTTGAAAAAAGCACACATTCCCTTGACTCGTTACTGACATATGTTATGGGTAATATTATTCCCATTGCCTTTAGAAAGAGGCAAGTCAAGTGCTGTTTTATCATGCGAAAAAAGTGAAAATATGTTGAATTTTCTTTACATTTTCTTTATACTGTTGTACTCATATGACATCACGAGCCTTAGTAGTCTCCTCATCCAGCGGTTCCAACACAAAAATCTTAAAAATTCATAACTTTTGCATCGATTGTCCAATTTTCCTCAAACTTTCACTGATGTGTTCTACTAATATTGCTGCATTCTCTCAATCCTTATGTTTATGAAGGTGAACTTGTCCTTTAAGATATAACCATGTGATCATTTTTTTTTTTTTTTTAATAAACTTGTTCAAATGCTTGCATGAATAGATTGAAGATATATCGGCATTACAAATGTTGGCCCATAGAAGTCCTTCCATTTTTACTCCAGGTTCTGCATGAAAGACAGGTCTACCTCAAACAGATAGGTATTCATGTTGTCATGTACATTCAACTGTCCATTCAAGATCATAATTGGAGGAAGGCAGTGTACTGTCATTGAAGATAGGCTACTGTAAAACGAGGAATGTTGGCGTGCATTTTAATTTCGCGAAATAATTTCACGAATTTCACGAGAGCATTCGTGAAATTAAACTGCACATGAAAGTTCTTGTCTACACTATATGCATTGAATGTTAGAGGCAAGTCATGAAAATTTCATGCTTCGAAAAAGGCTATCGGCTCCAATTCGCGAAAATTTAATCCGCGAAAATATCGTGTTTTACAGTGCTTGTAGTCAGATGCAGAAGTTGCACAAAAAACATACCCCAACCATTATACAGGCCAATCTAATGTGAACAGTGGAGACCTATTGATTCAGGAATGCATTGTAAGTATCAGGGATACCTTTCTCCCAGTGAAAGCATGAATGGAAGACTTCTTTCAGCCTTGTCATCATTTGAGGAGTAAAAGGATGTAGAGTTGATCAATTTTTCTCTGTTTGAGCATTGCTTTACAACCTTCTGGCACTCACCAGATGATTTCAAGGGGGGGGGGGAGGGTCATTAGTGTTTGTTTAGATATTTTATCATAGTGAGTTGCAAAATTGCACAGGCCTGCATCATAATGTGATTGATGTTGCTTGACACCCGAACAGCATTAGGGCAGACAGGACCCCAAATCGACTTCCTGTCATTTAAATTAGATTAATGGATAACCCTTGGCGCTGGGCTACCAGGCTTGAGTCGCTGAATTGGAAACGTCATCACATGATAGTGAACTTGAGCCAATATCCCTGCGTAAATTGCAAATGTAAATATGTGTCTCTGCACTTCTGTGTGTTAGGATACCGTACAGATGGCAGAATTGAGTGACCATATATTTTGAGAGAGATTCTCACCTACTGTACGCCCTAAAAATAATAACATTCAGTGCCATTTTGTGCTCCGGAAGTTTGAAGTTGGGCAGCATTGATGTATGAGATGAAAGCTAGAGTACTTTGGAAGCTTACAGTGCCATTCTACCTAATGACATAGCAAGATGCTTTATTTAGTCAGGCCGATTTGATCTCCACATTGTGTTGACATGTAAAGATCTGTAACTTACCATGTTGACTTATCAACACTTTTAGTCGACATGGCAATATATATATCATCTTGAATACCAAATTGACTTCTAGAAAAACGCATGTCGACATGGCGACATACAGCATGTTGCCAAGTGGACTTTACATAAATTTCATATTGTCATGATGACATAAACTTCTTGCCAAGTCAACTTCCCTAAAAGTTTATATCATCATGGATGCCACCATGTCAACATGATACTTTTTATGAAGTCAACTTGGCAAGATGATTTATATTGCCATGACAATATGAATTTTGTGAGAAGTTGACTTGGAAAGATAATACATACATACATACATACATGCATACATACATACATACATACATACATACATGCATACATACATACATTCAGATACATAAAATGTACACATGATACATTCAGAAGTTGCAATACCTTCTGGGGTCGTGTGTATTTGACGATAATTTGAATTGTAATTGTAATCACAATTGTAATTTGGCTTTGCAATTACATTTCATGATCTTTGTGAAAATGGCCTCAGCCTTTTCCTGTCACCATGGACCTACGTCCATGCTGTCACGGTCCCTATCCCTCCATGCAATTTTTTTTTTTTTTTTTTTAACTATCTTTACCTTTCCCTCATCCATACCACCCCTTTTTTCTTGTGTTCCTCCATATTTTATCATTTTGTTGCTTCTGTCTGCCCATGTCATCATCTCCTTACTTTTGTCATCTCTCTGTACTTTAAACCCTTTTTTATCCATTCCTATCCCTCCGTAACACTCCCTCTGTATCCCTTCATGTTTCTCTTTCTTTTTTCAGCCTTCCTCATAATTCCTCATTCCTTCCTTTGTCACCCTGTTTCGTCCTCAGTCTCACATTAACTATATTTCTCCTGTATTTTCTGTTATTCGTGTGACCGCTGATTTTGCTTGTGCACTATTTTGAATGAGTTACAGGTGGAGGAATTTAGCAAATGCTTTTTGTAGCTCGTTTGTAAAAAAATAAAAAGAAAAAAGAAAAATACATCAAAATGAGCTAGAAAACCAATACACTACCTATGCTCTAAATCTTGACCTGTTCTTTATGAAGGCAACAATTACAGTCTGTACTATCTATCTACTGGTCAACTTTGCTATTTCAGAGGGCTAATATATTCAAATTATCAGTACTTTTTCAGCCTTTAATATGGCAGAGCAAGCCTTGTTTGTTTTTTTTTTCTTTTTTTTTGTCAAGGTAGGAACAGTTGGTGAAACAACAGTTTCTTATATGACATTTGTCAACAAAATTTTCCAAGGCCAGTCCATCCACTGCATTGTGAATCTAATGAGGTGTGCACTACATTCTTACAGTATGTTGTCATGTGTTTCTGTAAAAGCTGTCACTGCAAAAGACTTTTCTTTCATGACTTTTGTCTATTTGGGTGTGCCTGCCCTTCAGTCTCTTCCAACCACTTGCCATGCACATGGTTACTATGGTTACATGTTTTTTTTTGTCATGTCATCTCCAACTCTCTCTCTCTCCCTCTCTTTCATCCTCACGTCCTCATATTGAATGCCAAGGCCCTTTCAGTGGGAGTAAGAGGATCGATGCGGTATAACCTCATTTGCAATCATGCAATACTAACAATGCTGCACATCCCGTTTGATAAGAATGCAGTCGAGGCAGTCATTGGCAGCGGACATTTCTTTTCATGCATGGGTGTGGCTTGATGACATGAAACAATGTAGACCTGGTAGCAACAGGCTTTGGTGTCCCGAAATAATTGAAGTAGAATGATGATAAGAAGGATGGCAGTCTCTACGGGAATTGTGGCCTCAGAAATGAAAATATTTTATCATTCAGAGGAGAAGCTTTCTCCTTTCTTCAATGTTTCAACTCCAATGGATTTGCTTTGATCCCAGGAGTACTGGCACTATAGAACGTTTTGTGTATACCTCTCCACCAAGGATGCAGAGGCATTATTATAATAATAATATGTATTGTTTGTCCTGATGTTTGTCCATCCATGTGTGTGTGTGTGTGTGTGTGTGTGTGTGCAATAACTATATGTCTGAGTTTCATCAAACTTTCTTTGCAAAAGAGGAAGAGATATCATTGAACTGATTTATTTGAGGAGTAATTCAGTGGAATTCAGAGGTTCTTTAGGTCAGGACCAACTTACTGATATTTTGCTTTTTAGACATAACCATTAGCAATATTTGATGCCATTGTATGTCTTAAAATGTGCTACCCAATGGTAGCATTATAATATTGGAATTATTTGCTGATATGAGATGATTAGAGGTCCTGTTCAAAAAAAAAAAGAAGTCAATGACTGATATCCCCTGTATTTTAAAAAATAGATTTAAATATCAAAGGTAATTCACTCATATGTTGAGATTTTCAAGCAAAAGCCATTAGACTGTAAAGTAATAATTTGCAGCATATCACTGTTCAAAGCAACAGTTTGAAAAATACAGTATGTGATTTCTTTGATTGTATTTTGGTACCTGGATCTTACATTTGGTATAGAAAAAAAAATGAGGAAAACAGTTAATGGCTTCTCTGTGCATGCATGGAAGAATGAACATATTTTGACAAATGATGACAAATTAGTGTACCCTTACCATAATATGAATTGCAGCTGGTCACCAGGATTTAAAAAAAAGAATGGTCCACTAGCAGTGATGGGCATGCCAGATTTATGTCAAATGTTAAGATCATGTGATATCCATTCATAGAATTTACTATAAAGATTTCAGTCCAATTTGATTCTGTGTAAGGAGAAAGTCAGTTCCCTAAAATCAGCATTGTACTTCACTGCATGTAATAAACACATTGATATGATTTTTAAACACTTATTTCAGTATTCAGTACTGGATATACTTTTTAAAGGGGGATTAATCCTGATTATGTGACTTAAGGGAGTGCAGCAATATTAGTAGAATACTTAAGCAAAATTTGAGGAAAATCAAGCAATCCATTCAAATCAGTCACTTCAAGAAATCAGTTCAATCACTGGCTGAAAAGACTACAGTATTTTTTGTAACTTCATCCATGGATGACCTATTGAAAATATACAATTGCTGTAAATTCAAAATTCTAGTGAAGTGAATTTACAGTAAGTTAAATGCAGGTTCTTCTAAAGTAAGTTAGTGAACAGAAGTTTATTTCTCAATAAATCGGTACAGCACTGATAAGCACTTTAGAATTATGAAACATAAATGTACAATTGTTTGACGACATAACATTAGCTCCCAACTCACCAGCCTGCAATTTGACTGCAATTTGACTGCAACCTGCAGTAACAGCACGTAATGTTTACTCAAGAATTATCTACGGTTCTGCTCCGTTTTTATGATGTTTTAAGGAGGAAGTAACCTTCAGAAGATGTTTGCCACTGTTATTATGTGGACAAGAGAGTTATTAAGGGGGGTTGAAAGACAGCTCTGCCTCTTTTTTTCCACCTCCCATACACAAGGAGTGTGCTAGCTGATTGACTCCCAGAAACTGGTGCAAACATTAATTACAATTTCTGTTTGCATTCAAGTGCACAACTTATTTCTTCCCTTAAAGCCCATACAGAGCTGGTAGAAACAACTACTGAAGGTATGGCTGAACTCATTTCAAAGTAGATAATCACCTATTCAGATGAGTAAGATGTACATGTAGATGGAGGACACAATTTCTGCCAATCTGATTACCAGTGGAAACGGCTGTATACGACAATATCCAGCAGCAACAAGAACAAGAAAGGTGACAGACAACAACAACTACGAAGTCAGACAACAACAGCAACAAAGTCTGAGAGATGTACAGCGTAGTCCTATTGCATACCCATATGGTATGGCTGGTGTGCTGCAAATGTTCACACTGTTGTTGAGTTTTGCTGACCTGGTAAATAATGATAGTGAAAATCTTCATTATGAGCAATGCAAAGTATGTTTGTTTTTGTTGTTGTTTTTTTTTTTTTTGCTCTGCTTTGCCATCATCCAAATTCTACTGGGCCTTTAATTGTGCAATGATTGTTATCTCTGTCATAAAAGAAAGGAAGAAAGAAAAACAAGTACTGACTTTAATTGCCACATGTATAGGAAGGGGGAAGGAGGAGGAAATGTTTACAGTAGCAAAGGTTGATATTCAGATGTGTGCAGAATGAATCCACACTCAAGGGGCTGAGATGAATTAGCGCTTTCCTCTTTCCTTGTGAGACACGCAAAGTTCCATGGTCAATGATAATGTTGTCGAACCACATCAGTGCTGCCGTGTTATTTGTGTTCTGTCTTCAGACACTGTCTTCAGGCAAGAATTTTACCAGATTTGCAAATTTCTGTGAGAAAGAATAAGTAGAATAATCCCCTCTTTGTCCTAAACCTTCCCATGATGTATAAAGAGTATATTCTGCCATTCTAATCTGCCACTTTGTAAAATATATCAATTCATTCTAAATTTTGTTAAGAAAGAAAATGAATACTATATTTCTGACATTGCTGCAAACACAGTAATTTTATTCAGAAAACAAATTAGTTAAAAAAAACTGCATTTGTGGTCATATTGTATGCTATGAAAAGGTAGTCTTTTGACAAATAATATCGTAGTGACTGTCACACAACCATTCCCATTATCATGTCTGGATGTATCATGTTGTTGCCATTTGTTCTGTCTCATTGTAATGATGTTAATGCTGACAATAATAGCTATAATGGAAATAATCATAACTATAACTGCTGTCAATATTGATTTTATTATACCTCCACCCACACATAGTTTCAACTGTGGTAATATAATGATGATGGTGATAATGATACTACTAATACTAAAGATAATGATGATAATAATAATAAAAATGAAATCAGCAGCAGCACCACCACCACCAATACTAAACAAATTTTTAAACACAAAAATTCTCAATATGTATTCTAGTGCACTGCAAGAGCTTTTGATGTAATGGATTTTACAACTACAGATGTCTTGGCATACATATGTCTCATGTTTTGTCATTCCACTCTTGCTTTTACCTCTATTTTGTTGTAGAAAAGAAACTTTCTCTTTGAACTGATCTTCACTTCTCTATTAATCCATGAAAAACAATGCAAAATATGAGAGTTATTCAAGTACATGACTACAGAAGACACATGTTCACAGGGTTTGAGTAATCAAGTGCAGCATCAATAAACACACACATTCTAGATTCCCATTGTCAGTGGCTTCAACCAGGGAGGTGGGATCTCTTCCCACCTCCCTGCTTCAACCCTTTTCATGTAATACTATAGTCTGCCCTCTGGGACCAAGCATCTGTGAACAGGTTTCTTTGGAGAGCGCCACCTCTTGGCAAGAGTACAGTTAACATGTTGGCAGATTTTATCTGTAGAAATGAGAGCCATGATTGTACAACTCAAAGTGAAACATGCCATGGCTTAGAACAACTCATGACTCGTGTGCCTTGGTGCAATGAGTGTTTGTATTTTGCCATATGTGAATATTTTCATTGTTATTTTGATCAAAGACTGTGGTTATGTTTAAATTTTATATCACACTCAAGGATAACATAATCAAGTCCAGCACTCTCATATACCATTTTAATGACAGTACACATTTCAAGTGTGGTGTGTTTGCATGTGAAGTTTTGCTGTTTATGAACAATACAGCATATCATTTCTTATTAGTTTTGTTATCACTCCAAATGAGCCATTTGAAGTGTTGGAATAAATGAAATAGAAGGGAGAATACAGTGATACAATCTATTTTCCCCTCCCCATTTATACACATAAAAAAGGGCTCTTCTTCCTTTGTCAGATCTGCTTTGATAGTCTCCTATATTTTGCCACCTGTGTTCACAATGATGAAAAATTATATCTGTCCCAATGAACCTCACTCATCCTGTGCTGGCAAACAAAAGGTTTGAGATGCACTGTTGTTCATGTTATTGAAAGGACCATTTTCACTTCCAAATTTATCACGCCTGAAAGAAAAACAGAATTAAGACAAGAGTTGCACTATCCATTGATCAAGAATGTTGCTGTTGCATTCATCCATGTATGTTGACAATTCGTAATTTTGAATCCTTCATTGAACCTACTTTTGATTTTCTTTCTGTTCTCCTCTATTTTTTTCTCTCTCTTTCTTCATCCAGGTGAGTTTGCATTAACCAGTTCTGAATGCACCTGATGTGTGATGTTCACCGTAAGTCAAATATTAGTTTACCAATTTAAAAACTTCTTTTTTTTTTTTTTGCAAAACAGTCAACACTTTCTTTTTCCAGAAGTGGCTGATGGATAGAGGGACTGCAGTACAATACTGTAAATACGCCAAATATTTTGCGAGGTCTTTATTTTCGCGAGTCAGGTGCTATTCGCGAAATTAAAGACACACGAAAATATTGACTCTGATCCCGATGTGAATGTGACGTACGCGTGTACACTTCTCCATTCAATACAGGCCTCCAAGATCGCGAATTTAACCACTTGCGAAATTGTCGGGAAGTCCCAATTCGCGAAAATTTAGACTCGCGAGATATATGGCGTATATACAGTAAAAGATCTTCAAGAAAAAAAAACCAATTGCTATATGTATATCACTAGTAGTAGAGTTGCTGGAAACAGTGATTACATTTGTATGAAGTGTCTCACTCTTTGAGTCAGTGTTAGACTTCCATTCTCTATGCCTTTGTGTGGAAGGAAACTCATTCAATAGTCATTCCTTCACTCCCATGCACTCAATGGTTAGCACATGACGAAACTCATATGGCGCCCTCTATAGCCAGCTTATGAATATTGGCAAGTGCACACAAACGATGCAGACTGGAAGTCACACGCAATCTGGATTTTCACTTTAGTTGTTTGTTGCTCTTGTTTATTGTAATATTTTGCTATTGTTTTGAATTAGTATGGTTGCCCTTCCCCCCCCCCCCCCCTCCCCCCACAGAAAATGGCAATAGAATTGATACAGAGACTTTAAAAGCAACCTTTCAATGAAAACAGGCACTCCTTTTGGTTTTTTTTTTTTCTTAGTGTGCACTTCGCTGGAACAAATAACCAGAAGGTTGACTAGGTAAAGGGTGTTAGTGTCATATTACTCGCTGGGTTGACAAGACCTTATATCTCAAATTTTGGTGAAATCACCCTTTTGGAATAATTATCAGAGAATCAGTCAATTGATGTCCTGTCCACATCAAAGCTGTCTTACCCCCAAAATGAAGCCACCACAGCATGTCAAAGGAAAGGCGATCCTATTTGTTATAGTTATTCGACTGCCATGTTTTTTTTCACTCTCCTTAACATATGACATTTTTGAGATACAAGGTTTTCTTACCCCAGCAGCGATATGCTCAATGACACAAGCCCAAGTTACATTTTGGGCTCTCTTACAAGCATGTGTACAGGAGCTCAAACATGTTCGAGCACAGCGATAAAAGAAGTAATAATCATGTTAAAGTTTTGTATCAGATGATTTGTATGAACCTGCTTTATTCATCCATTGGGTGCTTTATGGGAAGGAATTAATCATTCACTGAACAAGACCTGTTTTGAACTTTCACAAAAAAAAAAAAAAAAATCTGAAAACAAGTAACATTCTGTGTTTTGATCTTTCTTCATTTATGTAATTGCATGTCAAAGACCTTGACATATTTTTTTTTTTTAGAATATATTACTGTCTAAAAGACAGAAACCGAACTAAGATTAAAAAATCAAGCTCTTTATAAAAGTTCACTGTGCAGAACATGCTGTTTGTATCATTGATTAAAAAGGAATGAATTCAAATGTTTTCTGGGAATATAGCTGCCAGACAATTTAGCCTGTTGAGGATGAGTCCCGAGAATACTCAGTTAGGTGTCTATGGGAAATGCATGTTATAACAAAATCAGTCCATCCTCAACAGGGATTTACACCAAACTTACATGTATATGAAATCAGTGAACACAGAAACATTAGTAGAACATTTCAATGACATTTGAGGAAAATTAAGCAGTCTAGAGGTAAGGTATGTTTATCTAAAATGTTTTTGGTAAAATCCATAATGATGATAGTGATGATGATCCACAGCATTTTTTAGTGCCATATATCTGTTGTAGAAACATTCAAAGGCACAGACTCCTCCAAGAGAGTTAGCAATTGAATGCCTGGTGAAAAATGCAATCCTCCTCAGATAAGAAGACACATGAGTTTGTGTTTTTTGACATTTTACATGAAAAATAAACCAGTAACAAAAAAACCCCAAACATATAAAGGACTCTTTGCCAGCATTCAAGGATAATGTATCATTCTTCCTGCTTTCTGAAAGAGATAGTAAGTCACATGGCCTTTCCTTATGCTGAAAAAAAAAATGAAACCTTCTAGAATTCTCTTCATATTTTGTGTGTTGTGTTCCAATATTGTGAGATTGTGAACTCTTGAACTTTTAGCCAGCAATGACAGGAAATGGATTTAACACAGACTTTAAAACTTCATAACTTGTGAATGGGTATTCTGATTTTCCTGGTGTGTTGTACTAAAATGTTTCTGCTTAGACTGAGTCATATGTGACCCGCTACAACAAAATGATCCTAAAGTCGGGCGAGGTCGATTATTTGAAAATTGCATGATATATTCCCCTAATCTTTCTGCTTTAAATTGATATATAACACATTTTATAAAAATAATCGGCTGCGGGGATATCGATGTTTAAAAGAGAGCATGTCGAGATGTCTGGAAAATCACTGTTTCGAGAAAAGCGCCCTAAAAGTCTTCCTTTCGACGCAATCGCAATCAAGGGACACGCAAGTCAGTTTTCACCTCTGGACAATAGAAGGTAAGCCTTAGCAACCCCCGAAGAGTTCATTCAAGCACATCAGCGTCGGCGGTCTCCTCACCAACCAATCAGTGACCAGGATGTGAGAAGCGGCTGAGCATAGCGCACCCCGCCCGCACGCACCAGTCGACTGGGCAGTGTGCGAGCTTCACGCTTCGTTTAGCAGCAAGCAGCAAACTGACAAATGAGATCACTCTGGTCGTTGTTAGGGGCGGAGCCTATCTGTGGCGCTCAATCCAAATTTTCGAACCAGTTTCTGCTTCGTTGAAACGGCAAAAAACATGGCTCAGCAAAACGCTATTTTTTCATCTTTCCTTTGATCATTTTGCTTCAAAATTTCGACAGATGATAGAAGACATGTTAGACTCCAATAATATATCGAAATCAGAAAATCGTAAGTTTTGACCAGTTTTAATGCTCTGACTTCAAACTCGATTTTCGCGGCTTCGACCTTGCGCGACTTTAGGACCTTTTTGTTGTAGCGGGTCACATATACATTTGGGGTAACTTTTCTGTGACGACAAGAGAAAATGATAGTAGATTGACATCGGATGCATTTGATATGACAGCCAGATATCATTGGAAAATATCAGGAAGCTGATACACAATGCACACAACACAAAACAAATCAATTCTCAGTAAACACCATTGCTGACTTCCCACTCATGTTTTGATTGGTGCAAACTGCTGACCACTTTGTATTCGCCTGCAGAAATATCAACGTAAGGTTCCTGCAAACAAAATCTCAATTAAGACTGATCTTATTACAAGGAATCTGATGAACAGTCTGGATATGTCAGAGTTCTATCAGAATGCCACAGGCATGAAAGTCATAGAATATTCTTAGAATAAATTTAGTTTATCCCAATGAACAGATATTGAAAGTTACTGTCTTTAACTACAGACAGCAGGATGTCTTTGTGAAGTTCTCTTCACAGATTTGACTCGGCAGTGATCATAAGACAGTGTGTGAATGTCTGTCCTTGGCTTGCTAAACAGGAAGGAAGTGTTGGTTTCCTTGAGAGCAGTCTGACTAAGGTGGCTCCACTCCCCTGCTGATAAAATTTTTGACAAATTGAAGATATTCAAATTCATTAAATTCTTCCGTCCAGATGTTTTTATTGCAACTGAAACACTGATCAACTCAGTGCTTATTTACATCAATGTAGGGCAATTTGTCAATCAGTTGCAAATTGGAGATACATCTTGTACTTTGGCAAATAATTAAAGTTGATTATAGGTACGTGAGATGCACTTGAATTAAAGACAAATAAACCATCATTTTTGTGCTTCTTGTTTAAACTTGAAGTATTAAAGAGAAAGCCTTAGCATTTCACGTAGTGATGTCACTCCTGGCAGAGGATTGCCTGGCAAGCTTCTTTAGGCATCTCGAGGGCTTGGGTATCGCTGAATATTGACAGTGCAGCATGCACCGAAAGACCAGTCGGAAGTGGGGATGCTTTGCGGCATAGAGGATGGGGTTGATGGTGGAGGGCAGGAGGAAGAGCATGGCTATGTAGATCCCAGCGACCTGATGTGTGGGATAGAGCAGGATGCATGAGTAGGGGAGCACGCAGGCAAAGAAGACGAGCATTACGCATCCCAGATTCTTGGTGATCTCCAGCTGCCGCTTGTTGAGTCCAGTGAAGAGAAAGGGGGTGGGCTGCAGCGGTGGTTGTGGTGCGTGGTTGGCATGGTGATTGGCATTGGGGTGGCCATTCTGGAAGCGGGTGTGCATATCCTTGAGATGTCTGCGTACGAAGCGATAGATGGCGGTGTAGCAGCAGATGATGATAAGCGTGGATGTGAAGAAAGCCACGGCGGCGATGCTCTGTAGGACCATGGCGGATCTCCTGGTTGTATCCCACAGGCACACCTTATACTTTGTGCTATATCCCAGACGGTTGATGCCTGGTCCCACTATCATGGCGAGTGGGAAGAGAAAAGTGAACGCCACCATTATACCAGTCCTCACGGGAGTGTAGATCTGCTGGTAGATCTCCTTAGGCTTTGTGATGAGGAGGTAGCGGTTGATGCTGATCATAGCCAGAGTGAGCACGCTTCCCGATTGGGTAACGACGGCCATGCCAGCCACCATGCTGCATATCCCCATTGGCAGCGGCCAACCCTCGGTTGCTCGAACAGCCACCGCTTGGAAAGGCAGAGCGAAGCAGGTGAAGAAGTCGAACACGCTCAGGCCCACCACAAAGGCGTTGGTCACAGTGTGGAGCTTCTGTGACAGGGATACGGCCACAGCAACAAGGATGTTTCCCAGCATGCCCACTGCAGCAATGATCATGTAGAGGATGGAAATGATGTTGATGTGTATTGGGTCATCAAACACTGAGGAGACATCATGCTGTGGGTCTGTGGCTGCTGTCGTCCAGTTTGCTGTCTCCATCCTCTATGTTTTAATCTGTGGACAAAATAAAGATGAAATTAAAACTAATGAGACAGAAGGAATAAAGTTATCAAATGTTTATCCATCTGTATAAGCAACACAGGTTAATTTGCGTGTCTTCAAAAAACAAAAAAAATGAAAACAACAAAAAAGACAAGAGATTGCAATCATGCCCTGCCCAGATCAGCATCATGGAGTAAAGATCAAGATGTCAAAGGTCAAGAGTGAATGACTTTACATAAATATGTCATATCTTAACACTTGTCTCATTAGCTGTTGGCAGGATTTCAGTTTTTCAGCTTTTGAATCACCCACAAACAGCAAAATGAAATTTTCCCTCTGAACCCTTTGCATCTGGCTTAGCTCTCAAGACCACGTGATGTATGCTGATTCTAATAAATCAGGGGGAAAAATAGTCTTCAGTAGCCAGGCAAAGGCACATTAACTTTATTCATCCAAGTCCCTGCGCATTATGGAGACCAGTGCTGAATGTGATGTTACAGTGAGTTTGTCCTGTTAAACCCATGTTCTCATTCATATAAATCCTGAGTGAATGATGATGAATGTACTCAGTAATTCAACAATATGATTATTGGAGTTAATCACTGCAACATAAATTTCCAAACTTGCCATGTGTAATTGGATAATTGTATGTCTGTGCCTGCATTTCATCAGAATGCACAGCCATCAAGTTCTACGTCATTATAGTAACTGGCAGACAGCTTATAGTATTAGAGTGAGTCTCAAGACAGGAAGTTATAATAGGTGTATCATTATACCCCCACCCACACATAGTGTGTAGGGGGGTATACAGGAGTCACTCTGAGGTCGGATGGCCGGTCGGTCAGGCGGTCGGTCGGTCCGTTCCAAAATCGTGTGGATCGAACTCCTCTCTCATTTTTTGAGCAATTGACCCCAAATTTGGCATGTGTGACCACGATCAAAGGTAGATGTGCAAGACACCTTTTTTGTTAGTATCGTATAATACGTTGCCATGGTAATGGCATATTTTCATAAAAACTTGTGGATCGAACTACTCTCTCATTTTTTGAGCAATTAATCCCAAATTTGGCATATGTGACCGCTGTCAAGGGAAGATGTGCAAGACACCTTTTTCGTCAGTATTAAAATTTGGCATATGTGACCGCTGTCAAGGGAAGATGTGCAAGACACCTTTTTCGTCAGTATTACATAATGCATTGCCATGGCAACAGCTATTAAAAAAAAAAAATCTTGTGAAATGTTGTGGATCGAACTACTCTCTCATTTTTTGAGCAATTAACCCCAAATTTGGCATGTGGGACCACTATCAAATAAAGATGTGCGTGATACCTTTTTCGTTAGTATTGCATAATGCGTTGCCATGGCAACTGCAAATTTTAAAGAAATCTTACAAAATGATGCTCTTTGAGCACTTGGCTTGAAATTTGGTACATGTGACTACTATAGTACATAGATGTGCAAACTTAACCTTTCATCATTGTTGAACAAAGTGTTGCCATGGTAACAGCATTTTTTCACTAAGAAGAATACAAAAATATTTTGGATACAGTTAAACTCCCTCAGTCTTTGACCATATGGCTTGAAATTTGGCACATGTGACGGCTATGGTACATAGATGTGCAAACTTAATCTTTCGTCATTGTTGAACAATGTGTTGCCATGGTAACAGCATATTTTGATTGAAAATCATACAAAAATACTATTGATTCAGTTAACTCCGTCATTCTTTCAGCACTTGGCTTGAAAGTTGGCACGTATGACCGTTATAGCACGAAGATGTGCAAACTTCATCTTTCATCATTGTCGAACAATATGTTGCCATGGTAACAGTATATTTTGAATGAAAATCATACAAAAATACTATGGATTCAGTTAACTCCGTCTGTTTTTGAGCACTTGGCTTGAAATTTGGCACATGTGACTGTTATAGCACGAGCATGTGCAAACTTCATCTTTTGTCATTGGTGAACAATGTGTTGCCATGGTAACAGTATATTTTGAATGAAAATCGTACAAAAATTGTGGTTCAGCAAACTCTTTCAGTTTTTGAGCATTTGGCTTCAAATTTGGCACATGTGATCTCAGTATAACCTAGATGTGCAAAATTTATCTTTCGTTGTTGTTGAAAATGCGTTGTCATGGTAACTGCGTATTTTGAATGAAAATTATGCAATGATATTAATTCAGCTAACTCCCTCAGCTTTTAACTTGAAATTTGACACATGTGACAGCTGTGATATGTAGTTGTGCAAACTTCATTTTTTGTTTTGTCAAACATTGTGTTGCCATGGTAAAGACATTTTTTTCAATGATAAATCATAGAAATTGCCAATCTACTTATCTTACTCCGTCAGGTTTTGAGCACTTGACTTGAGTATGGCACATGTGACTATCAGTGAGCAAAATAGACATTTGTTCAATGTTGAACAATACATTGCCATGGTTTCCATTTTTTTTTCTTTAATAAAGAGCATACAAAGTTATTGCTGGTTGAACTAACTCACTCAGTGTTAGGTGGGGGTATTAATCACATTGAGTGATAGTTCTAGTTTAATCTGTACACCATCTGCACTGTTGATCTACTGATCTACTGATGGACAATATAATTATGTTGAACTCATTTTTTGATGGGTCATTAGCAGGTAGATATTCAGATATTACAACATCACTATGGCTGTATTGACCATTTATTAAGGTAAAAAACTTGATTCACCTTTTTGTGTATTTTATGATCCATTGACCGTGTCACAGGGGACTTTCCTCTGAATATGGAGAATGAAAGTCCTCCCTGCGACTGGGATCTTTTCTATATGTTTAAAGGTTGACTTTCTCCAAATGCAGCAGATTGTTAGCAGACCATTCATTCAATCAACTCCGTTTGACTTGTGCAACATGTGTGCCTCGAAATAAGTAGCCAATCACACAGTATTCGTACAATATAACAATCAATGAATCAATATTTATTATGCTGGTCTCAAAGTTGTGATGGTTTACAATAATAACGTAGTACAAACTTGAGTACAGATTTCCAATTTCGCTTGATCTTGAGCTTGGTTGCTCTGCTCGGTTGTTAATTCTAGAAGCCCCCCTGCTTGGTTGCTCTAGACTGTCGACGATGCCCTGCCTGAAGTAGGGGGTCGTCTCCTCTTTCTGGTCGTTTCGTTGGCTCCCCAACTTCGGTCCTTGTCTGAACCTAAACTTTTGGTCCTCTGTGGAACCCCAAACTGTGGCTCTCTCTGAAACCCTAAACACCCTGTTAATTTAATAACATAATACTTCCCTTATAATTTGTGGTCTTTTGTTATTCCTGATTCTATTCATATACAACTCTAACAAAACACATTTATACTTCCATCCTGTTTACCACAAATAATTTTCATACTAATGTTTCACAATGTATCTTTATCTTTCAACATTGAGTAAGAGATGATTAATCAGCCCATTAAAATCTAAGCATCGTTCTGGGTTCTATTTTTTCCACAATGCAATTAAAATTCAGTTTGACATACAAACTTCACAAATACAATACTATATCGGGAATTACATAAATACTTACAAGGCACTAACAGCTTTCAATAAGATGGTCATGTACTTACAACAGTTGTTGGTGTTTAAACTCGAATCCTCTTAGATTCTCTTCTGGACAGTCAGGCTGTCCAAGCCGAAATGCAACAATCCCTGAATCACACTGATTCCAATTAACACTCTGCTACTCTCTAGCTTCGCAATCTTGAAGTAACGTAGCCTGGTCCTGAGTGTTCCGCAAATTATATGGCATCTGAATTTTGCGCCTAAACATTGCATATTTATACATTTGTTGGACCATAGGTCTCCATGTAAAATAAATTAAATGAAGTGACTTCCTAGAAAGTTTTTACAGAAGTCCTGCCCCCTTTACTTATTGGCTGGAGTTTTCTGCCTGTCAAAACTTTCTTGAGTATCTCACTTTGCATTGGTCAAGCCTCTGCTTGACGTCATCACTTCCTGTCCACGGAAACCCAAAATTTTTTGAAATGGTCCTGTTTTGACCTAGCTAGAAACTTGTGTTTGACGTCGTGAATGATGTCCCCATTCCAGATAGTATGAGGCATACTATCATGGATACCCTTTCCTCGTATCTCAAGGTCACATAGGGTCTACTCACCCTAAAAACGTTTAATTCCAAAACACTGTCTTTTACTTTCCTTGTGCATCGCAAAATCTACTTATATGGTTATGTTGATGCACGCTTTTGTCTTCAAAGCTGCACTTCTTTTGTAACCACTGCGATAACATCAATTTCTTACATGATCTACATGATGAACATTAATAAAATGAGACAAATTATTATGTGACAAATAAAAAATATGTCATATCATGACAGACCCCACCCCTTTCTTGCAACAGCAATGTTTTCTTAACATTTCTTCTAAACTTAAACTTGTTTCTTCTAAACATAAATTTCCAAACTTGCCATGTGTAATTGGATAATTGTATGTCTGTGTCTGCATTTCATCAGAATGCACAGCCATCAAGTTCTATATCTCATAGACATCCATCTTCTTGTGTTATTCCATTATGGCAGATAGTTTAATGTGACTTGTTTACTGAACCCTTTTTAATGCTATAGGCTGGACATTTGTACATTGTTTTTATTGTGTGCTTTGTTTGTTTTATGGTTGCATAAAAAATAAGAAGAGAAAAAAAAAGTTCTATGTCATTATAGTAACTGGCAGACAGCTTATAGTATTAGAGTGAGTCTCAAGGCAGGAAGTTATAATAGGTGACTGTATTATTTAATCTGTACACCATCAGCACTGTTGATCTACTGATTAGCTTCACATGGACAGTATAATGCTGTTAAACTCATTTTTTGACGGGTCATTGGCAGGTAGATATTCAGATATAACAACATCACTATGGCTGTATTGACCATTTATTAAGGTAAAAAACTTGATTCACCTTTTTGCGTATTTTATGATTCATTGACCCCACCCCTTTCTTGCAACAACAATGTTTTCTTGTAATAGATATTCCATAAATTCATGGACTCAAGTCTTCTGTTATAAATGAACTGCTCCTTTGGAAATTTGAGGAGTGCTGACAGATTTGTTTGCATTTTCCTGGGATGTCTTGCAGATTGTTTATGTGTTGGGGAATAAGGAACTTGCCATGATTGGAAT
Organism: Diadema setosum; assembly: GCA_033980235.1. Lineage (NCBI taxonomy): Eukaryota > Metazoa > Echinodermata > Echinoidea > Diadematoida > Diadematidae > Diadema > Diadema setosum. Next base: position 4,002,235 of record CM067062.1, on the reverse strand, counting down.
ACTGCATACGCCGAATATTTCACGAGGTTTTTATTTTCGCAAATTTTGTGAGTCAGGTGCTATTCGCGAAATTAAAGACACACACAAAAATATTGACTCTGATCCCGATGTGGATGTGACGTACGTATGTACATTTTCCGTTCAGTACAGGACTCCACGATCGCGAATTTAACCACTTGCGAAATCCTTGGGAATTCCTGAATCGCGAAAATTTAGACTTGCGAAATATATGGCATATACAGTATAATGGGAATCTCCACTGTTGCTTGGTTACTTTTCCCCTTCACTCTTGATTATGAACACCATAGATGACAAGAATTTGTATAAATAATATCACCACCAATTAATTGAATTCATGTCATAATATGCAATCAGATTTATTGAGCAATAACTAATACATGAAATCATTGTTAGGCAAAAAGAAGAGAGTACTAAATTCAGCATTTCTATGTGCCTTTCTTAGCAAGTGCTAATCCTATAGTGAAAAAAAAAATACATTTAAGAGCTGCAAGAGATTTTGTTAGAGGGGAATAAAATGTGTAAGATGTAGAAGTGATTTATCTGAAGTGCAGTCATTCTTACTTTTGTATCCTTGAAATCCATTGCTGTCAATTAGTTTCTCATTTCTGGATTAGAGTGGATGGGGAGCTAATTAGCACTGCACATCTCACAGTCAAATTTGCTATGTCCCCTGCCTCCCCATTCCTTGGCTTGGCCTAATTTACCTACACATACATCCCTTTACCTCCAGTGATGGGTAATAATCTGAATAAGCTGATCATGTCAGTTTATTCCTTTTTCACCCCACCCCTCTCTCTCTCTCCCTCTGTATCTTTTACCCTAACTACAGCCCAATATTTGAGCCACAGTGATCCATTTCAGTAGCAAATTCAGAAAACAGGTCAAGCGTCAACTTATTCTACCGGCATGCCTGCTTGGAAATCTCTAATAACCATGAATGTCTCCCATCGCTCTAACCGATTTTCCGCCTATACCGTTTTAATTCAACTCTTCAGGAAATCTACAAGTGCGAAAAATTACACTGCCTTACACTCAGTATTATGGTTGGGCATTAGTACTGTGTCATATTGCTTGACCCAATACTAGTAATTAATTGATTTCAAATAAGTTGTCATACATGACCATTATGGAAGCAATGAATGCTAATTAGCAAGCAATTAAAGGGATGGTATAGTTTTTGTTGAGATGGGGCTTCAGGTTTCCAACTTTTTGGGGAGATAATATGAAACCTCTAATGAAATACAAAAGAGCAAGTAATTCTAAGAGGGATTCAAAGTTTATTTGATGAAAATTGGTTTTGAAGTGGTTGAGATATCATTGAAAACCTTATTTTACTAGGATTGCTGTGTTTTACTTTGTAACATTTTATAAGTGTTTTTTACGAGCTCACAAAAAGTTAAAAGCTCAATCCTCCTCTCAACCAATACTACATTTACAATCTTTTTAACCCACTGAGGACGAGTCCCGAGTATACTCGGACAGGTGTCTATGGGAAATGCATGTTGTAGCACGGACTGACAGCTTTCAGTCTCCTCCAAAGAGCTAGTCAATGAGAATTAAGTGTCTTTCTATGGCCAAACCCACTGCAGACATGTGACTCGAACCACAGTCCATGGTCTCATACACGGAGCCATGAAAATAATACATAATAACAATAATAATACAATCTTCTTTATCCAGGGTAGCCTCTGTAATGTTGCCACTGCTCTACCAGAGGGCCCCTGCCATTATTATTACCCTAGCATTCTAGGTACTCATTTATACACCTGGGTCGAGAAGGACATAGTGGGTCAAAACATCTTATCCAAGGACGTAAGTACTGAGTAGGAATCGAACTTGCGTCTTCCAATTGGGAGTCGGGAGTCTTATATACTATGCCACAACACTCCACGTCGATAACTTCTGGGTAGGCTAAAAGCTGTATTTCATATTTGTTCCAGTATGCAAGTACATTTTGCCAAAGCTGAAAAGGCTCAAACTGCTAAACCGTCTCTCACTAGTGGTTTGAAGACACCCACTGGACTGGATTGTTTGTTCTGGATTGGAGATTATTTTGAAATGGTTTGAAGTAGTGTAAGAAGTGGGCTTCAGTCAAGTGTGAATGGGGTTGACTGTCTCTATTTCCCTGCCTCCATCTCCTCTATCTCTCATTACTTGGTTTGCTCAGTAAGTATTATCAGGGACCATGGAGCAATGAAACTCACATCTAGGTTGATTACTCGACCCGAGGGTTGAACCAGAAATGCCTTTCTCCCTCGGTCTGACTTCTTCATTAGCAATGACAAACATCGATGTGTTTGATGATGAGCGGAAATGGCAGCTCTGCTCGCCTTGAGAGCAAGATTGATGGGCATCGTCACAAGATATATCGAGAAGCTGCCCATCTTCAAATGGTATGCAGATGATTTATTTACCTTTTGAAAACTCCTGAAACTACTGAAAAATTAGGCCATAAACTGTCAGTAATTGCTTTCTGGGAATGTCTAAATCTGACAGTAAGTACAGAAAAAAAAAACTCTCCAAGGTATTAAAAAGACAGACTTTCAAAATTTGAGTTTGTCAACCCAAAAGACAGATTTTGGTCCATTACGAAGAATCCTAATCTGCTATGTTTTGTGAGTTTAAGCTGGATGGTCACAAGTAATGATGATGGTGATTATAATGATGACAATAGTAATAAAATGTTACAATGACAGTGACAGTAATAACAATCAAAATGATAAATGTGAATAAAGTAGTAGTATTGTGAATATTGATTTCAGCATGAAGAGCTTGTAAACATTAGTAATGAGTACAAAAATGTAGATAGCCATACTTGAAGATCATGATTAGTAGTGATATTGATGCTATCATTATCAACATTTTGTTGTCTTAACATAGAACTCCTGTAAATTTTTGTCTACAAAAATGCTGAAACTATTATTTTCATGGAATTTTAAAGACCAAGTGACTTCAACATGTCCTCTTTTGTAAATAATACTAAGTTTAGAGATGGACAATATTCGGCCCTTCTCTACTTTGACCTCCATGCCACCTACATACAAATATCACAATTTGATTAAAAAAACATTGTAAAATTGTTATGATTTCGTAACTCTCTCCTCTTGTCAATTTGATTTTAATGAAATTGGTGACTTTTTAATCATTGCACTTCCAGTAATAGCAAATAAAAACAACAATTAATGGGGGTGGGGAATTAAGCAATAAAAATTGTGTGGCTTGTTGACAAAGAGCAGTGTTTAGTACCACTATTAGATGAGAGATTAAGTTATAACAGCTGTCACCTAGTGTTTTCTCTGAAATTCTTGATGTGGGTCAAGTATCCTGCACGTATGCAGGGCAATATCCTCACTGTCATGTCTTGCTGAGAAACCATCAAAAGCTCTACTGGGAAGCATATTATGTGTGAAGTGCGAACACCGTGTCTTTCGTAGACCATGATACTTGTCTTATGAATTCACAATTTATTCTCATGGAAATATAGCAGTTCATTGTCACATCTTCTTTAGTTGTTTTCTGTTTTTGTTTTGTTTTGTTTTGTTTTCTTCTTTTAGTTCTGTGTTTACAGAACAAAATTCAGTTTATCCATGATTTCCAGCAAGGCGCTGGGTTTCAGAGAAATTGTCCTCAAGTAACCACCGTGACCCACTTCACAGCATGACACCCAGGGGATTGAGTTTTACGAGAGGAGACATCTAAAATTAACCACTTGGGTCTTACCCCTCCTCACGAGCGAGCAATGCTCACGTCTATACAATAATGTCCTAACAAAACGAGGGCACTTCCACCAGTGTAAAAAAGTGTCAAAGATTGGATGGAAAGGAAAGTGTTTGGCATGGAAAGCTTTTTCTCTGCTGTAATGTCACCTCCACTAAATGCTTTTCTCTCAGTAATCCAATCAAAACAGGGATGTTAAAGACATTATATGGGAAAGGCTTGTGCTTTTTACCTTCCGTTGTTTGCAAATCTGGCCCAAATAAACCTTTTTCAGAACCACTTCTAAAAACATTGTGCAAGGCAAGACTTCATTTCCTGATTCATCCTTGGAGGATTTCATTTACCATCAAATACATTTACATCTTTACAAAGTGATTACGATCGTAAATTCTACACCTCAAACAAGTCTAAGAAGATCTTCACCTAGTTTTTTTTCCCCCTAATGTATTATAGCCATAAATGTTTTACTGAAATACTGCACATGTTTAAGGGTTTTGACAGATGCAGTGAGAATTGTGCTAGAAACCATTTCTTTTACCATTTTTTTTTAAATCAAATTCTTGAAAATAATTTTACTCAAAATTTTGTGATGGATAAGATCTCTGCCTTCTGGCCTGGAAATGTGATAAGAACCAATATACTTCTACTATGGCAGAAAACATAAAATGTTTTAAGTAAAATAGATTTTTTTTCTGTTACTGTTTTTTCCGTAGAAAATGTAGCCCATCAGGACTTATCCAGAATAAATTCAGCCTGATGATGTAAAGGTATATTCAAAGCTCATGTACCAATTTCTTTCTGATTTCATTAATATTTACTATAAGGCTTACTCTCCTTTATTCTCAGTGTTCATCATAATGAGCGTACGTTCTTGGCTCATGTTAGAATTTGCCATCCTGAGTCATGGGATTAAAAAAGAATTCCATTTGAATTTGTAGTTAAGAATTATTCTCTTTGTATCAATTTTCATCACAATAAATCTTATTGACTAAGTTCTTTATTCATCACCAATCAAAGAAAAGTAATTAAAAGATGCAAAGATATATAATGGCACTCATAGACTGAATGAAGAAGAAGCCCATTATTTGATTGCTTTTAGTAATAGTCTTGTAACTGAATTGACCTAGGTGGGTCAAAACGAGCAAGTCAGTCACATGTAGTAATTAAGTCAAGTCTTATTTGCCATCTGAGGGAAGCTGTCGGTGGAAATTTAGTAAATCAACTGTGTCACTTTTAGAGTTCAAGGGTAAGAAGAGCTCTCAAGTTTGCTGACGGGATAAGTAGATGTAGCATTGACCCATTTGACACCCTGTCATCCATAAGGGGCAGAGAATGGCTCAAATGTCTGAGGTCACTGTAGAGCAGGGTAGGAAATTGCTCATCTAAATTTATTGACAGTGTTGTGCACCAATATACCACGTAGAAGCCCCTTTCTCAGGCCTTGATTGAGACATCTGTTTTTGTTTGTGTTTTTGTTTTGTTTTGTTTTGTTTTTTGATTTCTTTTCTTTCTTTCTTTTTTTTTTGGGGGGGGGGATACCTTTCCTTGCTTCCCAAGTACTTTCTTTTCTCTTCAGCCCCTCTCCCCTGCATAGCCTCTTCTCTATATCACTGCCCACCCCCTTCTCCACTGCCCATGCCCTTCTCCCATCTCCAGCACCTTTTCCTCACCCCAAACCCCTTTCCCCTCCCAAATCCCTTCCCCTCCCCTGTCCTTTCACTGCACCCAGCCCCTTCTTATATCCCAGCTCCTCTTCCCCAATCCCAGCTTCTTTCCCCACTCCAGCCCCTTCCCCTCACCATGCCCCTTCTCTGTTTAAAAGCCCCCTTCTTCCTGTCTTGCCTATCCCAAGTTTCTGCTCTACATCCAAATCAATCAAGAAACAAATAAGGATTAAAGGCTAAATATGAGTGACTGATCACTTTTCCAGATGCATACATTTATTTTTATATGTACAGTGCTGCTGCCCAAATGACATCACAAATGATTAGATTACGACTCAAATACAATTTTATTCCACTATCTCAACTCTGTGAAAATAACTTTCAAGATCATAAGTACTGTGTCTGGTGAAATTCAGCTCTTTGTAATTGATTTATCATTCTACCACATGAAAGTAAAATCTTGCCTTGATGGAAGAAATAATCGTGGTATTTCTAAATGAAGGCTTCAAATACATATATCTTATTGGAGAAAAGTGATTTGTGACTGAGCATTGTAGTTTGAGCAAGGATTCACTGCAGCCTTATTGAAGAGAATAGTAATGAAGAAAATAGTTTGGCTAATAAGTACAATGTACAGTGTAGAATGTGATGCAATCTGCAGTGGTAATAATGGACACGGCTATGTAAGGACTGAGTCCCTCTGTAATTTTGATTATGCCAACAAAGTTTTCTGGTATGCTGATTCACACTGCTGAGTATGTTCTAGAATTTGGTTCCTCAAGAGAACGATTCAGTGTTGATAGACTGGAACAAGTTGCTCTTCTCAGTCTCTAAGGTTGGAGAACCAGCTTTTTTTAGATTTTGAGAGCACAGGCAAGTCTGCATTTTGTACAGGATGGCAGCAGCAACTTGACGTGTATGGTGAAGTGAAGGAATATTGAGGTTGATGCACGCCTTGTCCTCATCCTTCCTGATTATACGTAGAGCCTTTGAAGTGTTATAGGTCATGCATTCATACAGCATAGTGAAGCTTATTCCATGATGCTTCTTATTTTTGCCTTGTACCCTGTGGCTCACCCAAGGGCATCCAGTTTAGACGCTAACCTCGTAAGAGCGCCAATTCTCTGTCCATCTCTGGAAGAGATGTTGCCAATATATATGCTTATTCAAGGAAAACTGCTGGTCAACCGTAATGCCCAGTATCTCCAGTTCATCTACATGTACTTCTGTGAGTTTTGTGTTCCCAAAGTATGAGTCTATCCTTGATGGTTGTCTTTTTCTTGACATTGTTCAAGTGATGCACTTGGCTGGCTCGAAGATTACCCTTCATATCCCATCTCTTCACACTTTCCAAGTCTCTGTTGAAGCGTGCAGTAATTGCCTCTGTTTCTGGTGAACTAATTTTGCAGAACAGGTTGGAGTCACCTGCATATAGATGTATAGCTCATTCTCACAGAGATCTCCCCAATCATCAATGAAGAGTGAGAACAGTAAGAGGCCTTAGTATTGATCCCTGAATTGATTAGATATTAAATTATTTGGGATAGGATGATGTGTGCCAAATTTCAGGTTCATCTGATAATCCTTCTATTCTGATTTGCTATAGAATTCAAATACTAGGTGTTGTTCTAAGCACAATAAAAAGGTGAGTTAGTGTACTGTAAAAGTGGATATTTGGCAGGGTAAGAAGATTTTCATGTGTTTTTAATTCTGTGGAATCAAGACTTCAACTACTGGAACATACGGCAAGCAGAAATATTTGTGTGCTTTTATTTTCGCGCTAGTTTCGGGTTCCGCGAAATGTGCAAAAATTTCCACTTTTACAGTATATCATTGGACAGGCTGGAAGCATTCCTTTAGGTTGGATTTCAATCTCTCACTCATTGTGGTTAGAAATGTTCAAGTAGATGTATGTTCACAGCATTTAAAAGATATGAAACTCCTTTCAAGAAATTTGAATCTAATCTTTGAAAAAAAAAATCTTGGTTTGTGTTGCAAAGGGACAAATCTAGATACAAATCATCATGTGACATGACAGGTGCTGAGACTTTTCATCAACTATCACGGCGTTCACATTGTCCCCCGCGTCGCGGGGAAAGTCCCGAGCTGTGGGACTTTCTCCTCCAAAACCATAATGTGAACGCTCGCTGGGACTTGTCCCCTCGTCCCCGCGAATCAAGTCGGGTACGGGGACAAGATTTGGAGGGGAGAGTGACCTTGGGGCGAAATTGATAGCGTCCAGCTGTGGTCATCAAATGTGCGCATGCGCTTTGCCTGGCAGAGCTCGCCCCAAGCCATAATTGCCCCCACAGCTCGGGGACAGATGAGATACCAATGTGAACGGTCAGTCGTAAAAAAGATAAGATCTTTTGAGGCTGTCCCCGCGGCGCGGGGGACAATGTGAACGCGGGGTATGGGGGAAATAACTTCAAGACTATCTAACTATGATAACCTGATATAATAATAGCCCTGTGTGTCCCACCCAAACAAACAAAGCTGTAAACATCGGATATTCTTTGTGGTGTGACATGAATAGTGTGTGGGTGTATTCTATATGATACCAGATTAAAGAGCAAAATGTGCGAATGTTTTTTATTTGTTTGTTTTGGCCGATGTACTGAGATAGATGCTCTCATCAGTGATATGTTGACAGTAAGCAAAAATAAAGAACACTTGAAATTTATGTAACAGCACTGAGTGCATTAAGTAATATTATATGTGTATATATATATATATATATATATATGTGTGTGTGTGTGTGTGTGTGTGTGTGTGTGTGTGTATGTGTGTAAACAAAAAGCAAAGATGAAAATGCAAAGTTGTGAGCATGACAAGTTGGATGAAAGTCTCTTTAATGACATTATATAGATTGCACTTTGTGATTGCAATTGTTTAATGCAAGTGTGATTAGTTTTGCTACTATGTTGAGGGGAAATGCCATGACCTTTGCAGTTTGTTTGTTTGTTCATTGTGTGGATCTGGCAGTTTACAAGCCATTTAGTATCCCATGTCAGGGTGGCATTGAGCATTGAGCACAATTCAATCCAGTTACCTTGATCGGATTTCATTAGGATGATAGACCTTATTAAGGCTGCTGCATACAAAGCGGTTATAATTAGTTCAGCTGATATCACTGGGAGTCAAATGAAGACATAAGGGTCAAGTAAGACTATAATTTTGTTTTACATTGTGACTGAAATCTAGGGAGATAAATGAAACACACTTTCTGTAGAGAACACCTTTAAGGGACTACTTTGTATTCAAACTGACAATGATAACAATTGTAAAGTAAAATGAACAGGATAGTAGAAAAAATTAACTACAAATAAACAGAGACTGCTAGAAACTTTGTAGTTGAAAGAAAGATATTATTCAGAGGGGTGAAGGTTCAGGTGGGAGTTTCTTCACTTTGTCTCCCTCTACAAAGCAGTAGATGACAGGTTCGAGTCCCACTGGTTCCTTTTTTCCGACATGTTAATTTACAGATCAGCAGTTGCAATCTTAACAAATTTAATTTGTAGAGGGAGACACAGTGAAGTAACTTGCACCTGAACTTTGTGTAGTTGTTTCAAAGTGGTGATGCTGGCAACAGTCTCAGATGCAAATGAAGTGATGCAAGCATGTTAATGCCAAAAAAAAAAAAAATTCTGTGGGTTCTCATGAAAATATAATGTAAAAGCATCAGGTAAGCACTTTTCCACAATGATATAATCTTTTCAAAGGATATGATATTTCTTCTTATTGCATGCATCTCAGATAAGGCATTTTGGTGAAGATTATGTGTAACTCAGAAAGACATGTATGAGGCAGTAACATCACCATGTCATTTTATTTGCAAATTGTAAAACCAGAAATGTTCATGTGCATTCAAATATTGTCAATATATTGCGAGAGCCAAGATTTGTGAAATTAAAATGCATGTGAAAGTTCTTGTCTACACTTTGTGCATTGGATGCCAGTGGCAATTCACGAAAAATGTCATGCCATGAAAATATCTTGTGTTTTAGTAGGCTGGTGACTGTGACTGATTCCCCCCCCCCCCTTTTTTTTTTGTTGTTGTTGTTGAAAAGACTCCATTCACATCTTCCCAAGATAAGAAGGTAATCTCAGCAACTGTGACCCATTCTCACAACATGAACTTGTCCTGTGGGCATAGTAGAATCCACTTTATACAAACAGGGCCCTGTTGCATAAAAGTTATGATCAAAAGCAAGTCAAGAAAAATCATATGCAACTTAATTTTCAACCAATCAGAACGGAGCATTTGGGACTTACATTTGATCTTCTTGACTTGCGTTTGATCGTAACTTTTATGCGACGGGGCCCAGGTCAATTCTCTGCCTGTGGTGTCTCCAGCTTTTTGAGGAATCTCAATTTATCATGTTGTTAGATATAGATTAATGTGGATGTTTAGCATCCATGGGAAATTACTTTAAAACTTTTGTTTTGTCATAAAGGTAGTAGCCATTTATGCTGTTTACGTAGCGATGTTGGAAAATCTGCAAGGGATGATATGAACAACATACAGGTGGTCTTGTAAGTCTGACAAGAAGTATTTTTATGCCTCCGCCATGAAGTGGTGCCGGAGGCATTATGTTTTCGGGTTGTCCGTCCGTCCGTCCGTAATGAATTTTGTGGACAAGGTAACTATCAAAACCTTTTGAGGTATCCTAATGAAACTTGGCATGTATGTGTATTAGGGGGTGAAGTTGTGCCTATAAACTTTTGGGTGCACATGCTCAAGGTCAAAGGTCAAAAGTTCAAGGTCAAATACATAAGATTTTACTATTTCCGTCATATCTATGCAATGCCTAAAGATATTTTCTTGAAACTTAGTGTATACATGTATTACTCAATTAAGATTCTCTGGTGAAAGTTTGAGTCATGAAGTCAAAGGTCAAAGGTCAAAACGTCAAGCAAAAATATTAAAACTTCACCTTTTTTCTCTGTACCTTGGAAATTGTTCAAGGTCTCTTCATGGAACATACATGTACTGACTGGCAGTGATTATCTAGAGAATTTATGGTTCATGGGGTCAAAGGTCAGGGGTCAAAGGTCAAGGGCAACACTTCAATATTTTACTGAATATTTCCCTCTTGTTTATGCAATACCAGCAGGATTATTTTTTTTTTTTTACACTAGATGTATGCATGTTTAACCTAATAGAGATTCTCTGGGAATTTTTTTTCTTTTGTTTTTGCCTCAAAGGTCAAAAGGTCAAAGATCAAGTGAAAGTGCTGAACTAAGTTTTTCCTCCATATCTAGGAAGTTGCTCAAGTTATCTTGAAACGTACTACATATTTATGCATCTTCTGCCTGCCTGCTTTATGCATCTTCTGCCTGCTTCTGCTTTTTAGCATTCCAACATTTTCGTATACTTACAAGTTTTCTGTAAACTTATCCTTTACTTTGTATAATGAAATTTATGTAAGTACACGTACTGTATTCAATTTGTGTAATATATTTATATGTTTTTGTTGGAAATGGAAAATAAATGAATGAAAAAAATGAAAATGACAGTGATTAGCTTATGAATTTTAGGATCAAAGGCCAGATGAAAATGGTAACAATTTACTATTCAATACAGAAATTGCACTTTTTCTCCATACCTTGAAAATTTCTCAATGCATAAACGTATGAATGGGTCAAAGTCAAGTCCGTAAATCCCAAAGTCCGTAAATCCCAAATACATGCTCTCCTATTTATCCAATTAAACCTAGGTCAAGGAAGGTGAGCATTCATCACATTTGTGACAAACTTGTCATTTTAACATTTTGCCAATTTTGTGAAAATGTAATCACACATTGTCCACATGTACTATTTAGACCTATTAGGAGAATCGTGTATTATGGTGGAGGCATACCAGTCGCCATAGCGACATTTCTAGTTGCACACTTAGTCTTTGATTTCAAGTGCGACTATGTCTTGATGAAGGTATAGAGACATTAAACCCCAGAAAAGGCAAATTAAGGTGGTCTGGATGACAATAAAACTAATCTCATATCCATTCAAAAATCAAGTAAGTTTTATAATTATGTTAAATGCTACAGTCCTGAATGTCAAGTCCAAGAATATGTTGAAATCAACACTAGCATTTTTTTTTTAAAGAAGCATGTTATCATGGTGACTTACATTGGCCTATTACATTCAATTACTCAATATCCTGCATGTTTGATTGTATGTAAACCTCAAAGCTAATTTTCTGGAAATTGTGTTTATATGTTTGTCAGCTTAGGTATCATTTTCGTGGCAGATTTTGATCCCGATGTGTTGTGACAAATTATGTATCATTGGATGGTTTCCATGGAGTCTGGCAGATCTAATGATATCAAAACCTGTATGTATCAATTTTCAGCAACTGTATTGAGGTTTTCATGGTGGGAAGCAGTGTTATAATTGGGGTTAGAATGTAGCCTTAGGTTAAGGCTAAGTCTAGCCTCATGTACCACAAATTAATGTATTACCGAAGATGCACATTAGTTGAGGGAGTGGCAATTCAGCTGAATATCAGGCTACTTTGAAGTGTATGTAAGGAAAGTGTTTGATGGCAATGTGTGTGTATGTATGTGCATGTGTGCATGCATGTGTGTGTGTGCATTTGTGTCTGTGTCTCTGTCAGTGTCTGTGTTTGTGTTTGTGCTTGATTTTCTGCAATGTCTGTGTTTAAGATTTTTTTTGATATTATCATTGTGGGAAAGTTGCCAGTAATCAACATGTCTACAAGTTGTATAAAACCAACCAAAATTTTTTTCAACTTTCACATAATGATGTTTGTGATGGTTTTTCTGGATCAGTGGTGATGGGTGTTTACTAATGTAATGTATTCCACAGTAATATGTTAAATTCAATGTGAGGATTTTGACCAGGTGATCTCTTATGAACTGTAGAACCAAGGAGGTTCGAGAAATGGAGTCACAACAGTCTTATTCGCTTTGATCCCATGCTCGAAGCCGCCACTCAAAAATATTTGACGTATGTGTCAAACTGGATCTGCCGCTCAGATGCGACGACAATTGACTCGTGTCTCATTGCGTAATCACCAGCCACTTTCCAAGGAAGACATGTCTTTGTGATGGTAATTACTTTTCGCTATCCCTTCTCACAAACGATGGGCGGTAGACAATGGTAAAGGCATGGGGGTGCGCGAATAGAACATTGCTCAAATATTGCTGAAATAGATATCAAAATTACTCGACTGTACGTGTCTGTACGCTAATCTGACATATTAATTTATAAAGAACTATACTTGAAGATGATACCATATTAGTTTCATTTTGCGGAAATAAGGAGAAAAGTGATAAAACCGGCTTTCCATGAGGGTAAAATTTTAAACACTTTCACAAAATACAGCTCAGATTTACACTTTTGCACATATTTTCAAACGCAATTGACCTTTGTTTTATATGCTTTATCATCAGGTGAAATTTCATTGCATTTGATATATAAGCGAGCAGCATATACCCGATATTAAGTTAGCATTAAAAATGAATCTTCAGATTGCTCAGAAAGATGGCGGCTTCAAGCATCGAACATCAAAGGCACAAATGCACTTGTGGAATTCTTTTGTCCATCCATAGAAAACTGACAGCTGATTGAATAATTATAGTCAGTTGTAACTCCATCTCTCTAACCTCCTTGGTAGAACCATGCCAGCTCTTTACACCTCTAATGTTTTCCTTGAAAGTATTACTTTTGTTAGATAAACAAGATAGAATGTTACAACATGAATAACATTGGGTGAAGATTGAACTGTTCTTTTGTATTCATTTGTATTCATCTGATCCATCTGATCCAGCACCTTACAATGCAGCACATCTATATGAAGGTCTTGGTTTCACTTTATTCAGACTTCGGGAATTTGTGATGATGCATGCAAAGGAAACAAGCCAAATAGCTCTATCACACACACACACACATACACACACACACACACACACAAATCCAACTCAATAAATTGTTGATGGTTTTGCAAGCTCTGTTTGATAGCCAACTGTATGTTTTCCATCTGAAGAGGGCTGCATACCTCTACAGAGTTCATAATAACAAGCATTGAGTCATTGAACTGTACATGTCTTTCAAGTATTGATCAATGGTGTGATCTTTCTCCATTGGCTGGTTCAATCAGGGAGGTGCTAGAGAAGGAGAGGCAACTACTGCTCTCCTTTGAAGTCATGCGCGGCGCCGCCGAGAAGTTATGCGTTCAACTACAGGTGTTACCCATGTGCTTTGACAAAAGAGAGCATCAATAATCGGGACTAGCGCTCTCACATCTAGAAATACTTGCCCCTTCTGCAATTCGCTCTCTCTTTCAATGTGATGGCAACAATGAATTTGTGTAACTTGAATTGGAGCAGCGAACCAAAATGCAGTGTAAAACTAACAATTTTAACATGAGCAAATAGTTTAAAAGCACGCTGGAATACGCTTTAGCGGAGTACTGTATTTGAAAGATCAAAATATCCCAGATTAAAAGATTAAAAAACTAACATGCACAAATATGCGCATTATAGAAAAATATTAGGTTTTTAACCCGTTGAGGACGAGTCACGAGTATACTCGGGCAAGCGTCTATGGGAAATGCATGTTGTAGCAAAATCAAACCGTCCTCAACGGGTTAAGAGGGCCTAATTTTCATTTCATTTTGATTTGCGCATTACGAAGAAACTAGAAATACATGTTTATAATATTGAATTCTTTCCTAAACTATTCTAAATCAAATCGAGTATTTCATTTAAAATTTTACGGTGAATAAAACTTGTAATTCAACGAAAGGTGAAATGCGTTCTTCGTCTCTGAACTTCGTCTTGCAAACCAGAGCGGTGCCGAGCATGACTTCAAAGCGTAATGGAATGCTAGACATCCCATTGTAACGCCTTGAACCCAAACATGTGTTTGCATGAATTACGAAGAGTTGCCACTCCATCTCTGTAACACCTCCCTGGTTCAATCAAGTAGCATACTGTACACATGAATGTATGCCATTTATACATGCATAAAATTTGCTATATATGAATGACTGCAGATCTGACACTGTCAGGCTGCTTTCACATAGAAGTATTCGGTATTCGGTATTCGCTATTCGCTATTCGCTATTCGCTATTCGAGCACCGAATACACCATCACCCGCACCGTCAATTCACCATATTCGCGTGCCCTCGAAAAACTAGCCCGAATACCTGAATAGTATACTTCTATGTGAAAGCAGCCTAACAGAATGGCTGATCACATTTATATATTCGTATATTATAATACATATATTCACATACATTGTTTATATTCATATATTCATATAATCATATGTTCATATGGACCTGTCGTTCATTTGTGATTATTTGTAATTATTTGTAATTATACAGTTACAGACAAGCCTGATTTCACATAGACCATGTACAAAGTACAGCCGGGCCAAAGGCGGGGCCTAAGGCCGGACCCAAGGCCACGGGCCTTAGCCCGGAACCAGGGGCCCAGAGCCCAAGTGGGCCCAGGCCCAGGGGCCCATAGCCCAAGTGGGCCCGGGCCCAGTGGCCCAGGGGCCCAAGGCCGGGCCGAGGCCAGGAGCCACTTAGACTGAGACCACTAAGAGTACCAGTCATGACTTGCTGTAATAATTCTATTACGTAATACTCGTATAAGTCTTCAGAGGTTAGCATTTCCCAGGTGTTTAAGGCAGTGAAGTCACATAATGAAATTCAAAGTAGGTAAAAATTCCAGGCAGTCCCAGTTGGCTATAAATACCCGTGTCAGTGAGCAGTAAGCATCTTTTTCAAGTGTGACGGCAGTGAATTATACCAGGGAGGTGAGACACCTCCCTGATTATAGGCCTACATCTCAAACCCCACACAGTGATCAGGAAGACGACGCTACCTCTCAGCCCCCATCCCCGCGGGGAGATCAGGGCATGGAAGGCCGCCTTGAAGCTCAACTAGAGAGACCGAGATACTCTCCCGCTTCATGGATAGGGCGGCGCCACACCGTGGTAATGACAAACGGCATGCGAGCCATGCCAGCTGGTGCAGGAGAGCTTCTCCTCCCGGCGATTAGTCCGGACATGCGAGCCATGTCCGCGGGGACAGGGGCGCTGCCTCGCCCATCGAAGACTTCAGCGAGCTAGCCATCCCCATCGGCAGCTCAACAGACATTCTCTATGCATGAGGAGTCATGACCAAAGTTTCAACCTTGTTGTGGAAAACTGTCCATCATCCTTCTTGTCCTCTTGCCCTCACTCATGCCACTAGACTGACTTCTGTACGGAACTTTGAACATGCTAACCTCTGAAGACTTATACGAGTATTACGTAATAGAATTCCTAAATTATACAAGTAATAAGAAGTATAATTAGAATTCTATTAGTAATAATGAAGTATAAGTCGAAGAGGTTCCCACCCAGCATCTCATTTGATCGATACTCTTCAGTTCTGAACCCTCCCTTTACAACACTGTACAGAAGTCAAAACTGGTGGGCCCTTATACTGTATGCTGATGTTCTGCTTAATTGCTTGACTTGAGATGTCCATACGTATAAGAATGCTCCGTGCCTTTGGAACAGCAATGATTGTGCATTAGTTATTGCTTATCTGTATGATGAGAAGGACCAGTGAGCTAATTGTCTGCATTGCACCCAATACTGCATGGTGTTGCTGGTCTGTCTATTTAAAGCCGTATTCCCTTTGAAAAGATGCTTACTGCTCACTGACACGGGTATTTATAGCCAACTGGGACTGCCTGGAATTTTTACCTACTTTGAATTTCATTATGTGACTTCACTGCCTTAAACACCTGGGAAATGCTAACCTCTTCGACTTATACTTCATTATTACTAATAGAATTCTAATTATACTTCTTATTACTTGTATAATTTAGGAATTATGTGACAGGCCTGTGCATACACATATTATGTAAATACACTGTACAGGGCTGTGCATATTATGTAAATGCACTGTACACTAACTATACACAGTCATGACTTGCTGTGATAATGATGTGACAGGCCTGTGCATACACATATTATGTAAATACACTGTACACTAACTATACACAGCCCAGTCGCTGTATAAATCGCGACAGGGCTGTACCTGAGCAGCCCACAACACAGAGCAAACACAAAGCAAATTTTACGATTGCATTTAGTTTTGATACTTGACATCATTTTTTGTCACCTCAAACGCATCAAAGACAATCTTTATTAATGAGACTTCATACCGTACCTGTTTTCCTGGGGTTACTTGTGGGAATTCTGCGATCTGGGTACTATTCGCAAATCTAACAACATGTGAAAATATCAACTCCTGATCATGTAACGTGCATGTGTACATTTCTGTGTTCACTGCTGTATTCCATGAACATTAATTCAACATTTTAACATGAATTCATGTCATGTTAGTCTAATGCTAGTTTGTGGCAATAAGAGAGTGTGCCAAGCAGTTTGCCAAGCAGGGATTCAGCTGGATGTCGAAAGTGATTAGCCATTCTGATACTTGAATTTAACAATACCATTTAAAAATTCCATACCACCTAAAACCCCAACCCTATCAAATTCTTTAGAATTTCTGCTATCAAAACAATGATTGGATAATCTGCAGACAAAGTAGATTTTTTTCTGTCACAAATCTGCTGTTACTGTGTTATTATACCCCCGCCAAACGAAGTTTGAAGGGGGTATATAGGAATCAGCGGACGGTCGGGCGGTCGGTCGGTCGGTCGGGCGGTCGGTCGGTCGGGCGGTCGGTCCGTTGCAAATCTTGCGTCGCGAACTACTTCCTCAGTTTTCAACCGATTCCCATAAAACTTGGCACAGATGTGTGCCTTGGGTTGTAGATGTGCAAGACGTATTTTTTGACAGTACCCAAAAGTACGTTGCCATGGTAACGGCATATTATGGGCAGAAATGGGTACAAATCTTGCGTCGCGAACTCCTCCCACAGTTTTTGATCAATTTTTATGAAATTAGGTACAGATGTTCATCTGAATATGTTAATGTGCAAGACACATATTTCCGCAGTGGCAAAAAGTGCGTTGCCATGGTAACGGCATGTAATTGGTAAAATATAGGGCAAAATGCTTCATGGCAAAACTGCTTCATCAGTGTTCTTCCAATTCTCATGGAATTCATATTGAATGTTTGCCTTAGGATATAGTTGTAGGTCAGCATGACACATTTCTTGACAGTGACAAAAAGTATGTTGCCATGGTAACAGCTCACATATGAGCCAAAATGATGGAAAATTTTGTGTTGCAAACTACTTGATCAGTTTTTGCCCAATTTCCATGAAACTTGGTACAGATGTGTGCCTTTGGTTGTAGATGTGCAAGACGCATTTTTCGACAGTACCCGAAAGTACGTTGCCATGGTAACGGCATATTAAATGGCAGAAGATCAAGGAAAGATCTTGCGGATTTAACTACTTCCTCAGTTTTTTGACCAAAGCTATTATGAAATGTTGTTTTGACCAAAGCTTATGAAATGTTGTTTGGCGGGGGTATAACCAGTCGCTGTAGCGACATTTCTAGTTACCTCCGCCAAGGGGGAAGGTTATGTTTTCATGACCGTTGGTTGGTTTGTTTGTTTGTTTGTTTGTTATGCCTCCGCCACGAAGTGGTGCCGGAGGCATTATGTTTTCGGGTTGTCCGTCCGTCCGTCCGTCCTTCCGTCCGTCCGTAATGAATTTTGTGGACAAGGTAACTATCAAAACCTGTTGAGGTATCCTAATGAAACTTGGCATGTATGTGTATTAGGGGGTGAAGTTGTGCCTATCAACTTTTGGGTGCACATGCTCAAGGTCAAAGGTCAAAAGGTCAAGGTCAAATACATAGAATTTCACTATTTCCACCATATCTATTGAATGCCTGAAGATATTTTCTTGAAACCTAGTGTATACATGTATTACCCAATTAAGATTCTCTGGTGAAAGTTTGGGTCATGAGGTCAAAGGTCAAAAGGTCAGGGACAAATACATAAAATTTCACTATTTCCACCATATCTATGGAATGCCTGAAGATGTTTTCTTGAAACTTAGTGTATACATGTATTACCCAATGAAGATTCTCTGGTGAAGGTTTGGGTCATGAGGTCAAAGGTCAAAAGGTCAGGGTCAAATACATAAAATGTCACTATTTCCACCATATCTATTGAATGCCTGAAGATATTTTCTTGAAACTTAGTGTATACATGTATTACCCAATGAAGATTCTCTAGTGAAAGTTTAGGTCATGAGGTCAAAGGTCAAAGGTCAAAAGGTCAAGTGAAAATATTAAAACTTCTTTTTTTTCTCCGTACCTTGGAAAATTGTTCAAGGTATCTTCATGGAACATAGTATATACATGTACTGACTGGAATTGATTGTATCTAGAGAATGTAGGGTTCATGGGGTCAAAGGTCAGGGGTCAAAGGTCAAGTGCAACACTTCAAAATTTTACTAATCCCTCATATTTATGCAATGCCAGCAGGGTTATATTTTTTTTTTTGCACTTTGTGTATGCATGTGTAACCTAATAGAAATTCTCTGGAAAGTTTTGTTTTCTTCTTTTTTTTTGCCTCAAAGGTCAAAAGGTCAAAGATCAAGTGAAAGTGCTGAACTAACTTTTTCCTCCATATCTCGGAAGTGGCTCAAGTTATCTTGAAACTTAATACATATTATGCATGTTCTACCTGAAAGTGATTATCTTATGAATTTTAGGGTCAAGGGCCAGATGAAAATGGTAACAATTTACTATTCAATTCAGAAATTCACACCAATTCTCCACACCTGTACCTTGAAAATTACTCAATGCCTAAATGTATGAATGGGTCAAAGTCAAGTTAAAGTCCTTAAATCCCTAGATACATGCTCTCCTATTCATCCAATTAAACCTAGGTCAAGGAAGGTGAACATTCAACACATTTGTGAGAAATTTGTTATTTCAATATTTTGCCAATTTTGTGAAAATGTAGTCACACATTGTCCACATGTACTATCTAGACCTATTGGGGAAATCATGTATTATGGCGGAGGCATACCAGTCGCCAAAGCGACATTTCTAGTTAGTAGTTAGTTTGTCGGTGTGCAAAATAACTCAAAAAGTAGGTAACGAATTTGGATGAAACTTGCAGGAAAGTTTTGATTGATACAAGTAACAGATGATCAAATTTTGGTAGTGATCTGAGAATTTTGGAGGAATTTATGAAGGATTTTTGATATTTTGGCAGGTAGGGTCAATGAACTTGGGAGTTCAGGCTGCGCGTATTTGAGGTTTGCATGCGCGCACTAAAGTGCATGCTCTAGTTTCTGCTAGGGCGAGGCGCGCCGTGCAGCTGAGGGTTTATGACGTAACAAAGGCTTCTATATTGGGAAATTGGGCGACTTTCAGCACACAATGCTATAAGTATGTATGGGTGGAAATCACTTCTATGGAAGAACAAGATCAGTGGTGGAAATGAGCTGCATGCTTGGCGGAGGTCTGCGCTCTCAGAGTGCTTCTGTAGTTTTGAATGTCTTCATCTGTGAAAAATGTGAAATCAATGAAAGGAAAAAATATGGTACCTGGTAAATATAAATAGCTGTGCACATTATTCACACATGTACTATACAATGTATGACAGTATATTCACTCACAAAAAAACACTGATACATGTAAAGGAGTTAAAGAATCAGCAGACATAGTTTTACAAGATGTATTGCAGAGTTCAATTAGTATTATTATTATTATTATTATTATTAGTAGTAGTAGTAGTAGTAGTAGTAATAGTAGTAGAAGTAGCAATGATAATAATAATGATAATAGTGGCTACTTGTATAGCGCACAGATCCGCTTTTTAGTGCTCATGGCGCTTCATAAATGAAAAGATAGATATAACACATGTTCAAACATGACAGCAGAGAAGAAAATGGCAAACAACAACAAACACATACCAGATAAAGAATACAATTGTTCCGAACATTATAGACTGCAATTATAGTCCTCAGTGTGAGAGGAATAGGTAAAGTTTTGAAGTTTTGATTTGAATGTTTCTGTAGATGACAATTATAGCTGTACACACAGAGAAAATGTTCCAATTAAAGAGGAACATTTTCAGCATTTTCAATCTTTCATATCCATATGCAATGGGCATAATGGACTCATTTGCATATCATTTGCATAGTATGCTATCATGGGGTGTGAAAGTATGCTGAGTGTTGACATATAGGTCATCCATTCATTGTATCCCCCGAGCAGAGTTCGGAGGATACTATGGATTTGGCCTCGTTGCGCCGCGTCCGCCGCAGAGATTTTCTTGTGAGCACTCTACTGGCTGCAGCTCTTCTTAGATCATCTTCAAATTTGGCATGAAGGTGTGTTATGGTAAAACGAAGACGCCTATTGTTTTTGGTGATGGTGCCCTCGCTTGTTCCGTCTTTATACATGAAAAAGTAAATTTAACAGGGTCTGTTTGTGTGTGCGACGCTGGCCTTGCTTCGTGACCAATTTTTTTTATGCCTCCGCCAACGAAGTGGCCGGAGGCATTATGTTTTCGGGTCGTCCGTCCGTCGGTATGTACGTCAGTCCCATTTTGTTTTTGTCGATATCTCAAGAACCGTGTGGTGGTTTTACATCAAACTTGGTATGAGGGTATATCCTGGGGGGATAATACTTTATTTGGATTTTAGGGTCACAGGGTCGAAGGTCAAAGGTCACAGGTTATTTTGTGAAAAAAAAGGTTGAAAATTCATGTTTTTCTCCATATCTCGCAAATAGTTCAAGGTATCTTCATGGAACTTAGTATATATGCTTATTCCAATGGGCAGTGATTATCTAGGGAAGTTGGGGGTCTTGGTTCAAAGGTCAGGGGGTCAAAGGTCAAGGTCAACTCCTCAAAATATCACTACTTTCCTTATATTTATGCAATGCCTGAAGGTTTTTTTTTTTTTAACTTGATATATGCATGTATTACCCGATATATATTCTGTGGGAAGTTTCTTGCCAAAAGGTCAAAGGTCAAAAGGTCAAAGGTCAAGTGAAAGTGTTGAATTGCACTTTTTCCTCCACATCTCAAAAGTAACTCAAGGTATCATCATGAAACTTACATATTTATGCATGTTCAACCTAACAGTGATTCTCTTTGGAACTGTGAGGTCAAAGGTCAAAGGCCAGGTTTAGATAATGCTATTTTCCCATTTGATACTGAAATTATACTTTTTCTCAATACCTTGAAAATTACTCAATGCATAAACTTATAAAAGGGTCAAAAGTCAAGTAAAAATCATCAGTTCCCCAAATAACTGCACTCTGACATTTTTAATCATTCATCCAATTGAACCTAGTTCTAGGAAAGTGAACATTCAGCACATTTGTGGCAAACCTGTCATTTTAATATTTTGCCAATTGTGTGAAACTGTCATCACACATTGTCAAGACATTGTACTATAGACCTATAGGAGAACCATGCATTATGGCGGAGGCATATCAGTCGCCGTAGCGATATATCTAGTTATGTAATTTAATTTGACAATCTTTATATAATGCTGTCAACATAATAATGTGAGCAGTTTAACTCCTTTTCTTGTTTTTGTAAAAAGTTAGATAAACATAAAGTACATGCACAGGGTACGTGAATGCCTTGAGTAAATTGATGTCCCTGAAGGTGGTGAAGTACAAAGCAAAAAATGTATTTAGAGGTCCATGTTTACAAACTATCATACAAATGTCAACATTAAGTAAATTGGATATAAGGCATCCATGATTTTACATCACACAGATTTGAGTCTTCCTGCAGTTCATCATCTAGTGTCTATGAGAAATATGAATGAGCCAGCTGTATGCTTTTAAAATCTATCCATATTCAATGCAAAAGGCTTCCTCGTAGGGACTCTTAAAGAAAGATGGCCTCTCCTCACTACTGAAGCAATCATCCTTTGGACAGTGGGCAGTGGCCGAACTGGGCCTCAACCTCTTAGGTCGATATTGTCAACATACTTTAATTGGCCAAGTATGCAGGTTACAACGATTGTACCCTTGGCACGAACGGACAGACCAAGAGCTTAATAATGTGAATTATAGATTGATCTCTACTAGTCTTTTTGCTAGGTGCACCTTATTAACCCGGTATTGATTGATTAAAGCTGGCATGTGTTCAAGGCAAATATGGATAACTTAATTCTCATTTGGGAAGAGTTAGGCCTTTGAATCCTATCTGTTTTATTTATTATTTTTTTTCACTTTCCTTTATTTATTTTACAAAGGGAAATAACTGTTTACTTATACTGTTTGAATTTTAATGCACAGCTGTATCAGGCATCTGTGATAGGATGTTTCCTTGTACAGTATGTATCAAATTTTGTATGTTAAACACTCAGAAATGATGACTCAGTTTGAAAATGTAATAATCTTGCATGGTCAGCTATATAAATTTGTCACAGTCTCACCCACTCCACAAGGGTAATAGTTTTGGAAGCATATGTTGCATGATACTGTAAAAGTGAAAATGTTCGTGTGACTAATATTTTGTACTCAGTAGAATTAATTTTGCATGTTTTTAATTCTGTGGAATCAGAGATCATATATTTATTGCATATTACAAGCAAAAGTTCCACACATTTTTGTCCCCGCCGAACGAGTTCGAGCAGGGGACTATGAAACGGGCTCCGTACGTGTGTGTGTCCGTGTGTCCGTCCGTACGTGTGTCCGTCCGTCCGTGTGTCCGTGTGTGCGTCCGTGTGTGATCAAACTCTTCAATTTGCTACTTCTCTGTCATTTATGAGCCAATTTTGATTCTGTTTGCTTTATATGATAGCACTACATGGGAGCTTTGAAACTTCTACACAGAATTTCAGTCGTGACCTTTGACCTTGACCTTTGACCTATATTGTACATTTTGCTACAAAATGCTACTCCTTCGCCATTTCTAACCCGATTTCGATTCCGTTTGCTTTATGTGATGGCACTAGGTGAGGGCTTCAAAACTTCTACACAGAATTTTGACCTTTGACTTCTTTGACCTTTGACCTTGATTTTTGACCTGTATTGTACATTTTGCTACAAAATGCTACTCCTTCGCCATTTCTAACCCGATTTCGATTCCTTTTGCTTTATGTGATGGCACTAGGTGAGGGCTTCAAAACTTCTACACAGAATTTTGACCTTTGACTTCTTTGACCTTTGACCTTGATTTTTTGACCTGTATTGTACATTTTGCTACAAAATGCTACTCCTTCGCCATTTCTAACCCGATTTCGATTCCGTTTGCTTTATGTGATGGCACTAGGTGAGGGCTTCAAAACTTCTACACAGAATTTTGACCTTTGACTTCTTTGACCTTTGACCTTGATTTTTTTACCTATATTGTACATTTTGCTACATAATGCTACTCCTTCGCCATTTCTAACTCGATTTCGATTCCGTTTGCTTTATGTGGTGGCACTAGGTGAGGGCTTCAACACTTCTACACAGAATTTTGACCTTTGACTTCTTTGACCTTTGACCTTGATTTTTTGACCTATATTGTACATTTTGCTACAAAATGCTACTCCTTCGCCATTTCTAACCCAATTTCGATTCCGTTTGCTTTATGTGATGGCACTAGGTGAGGGCTTCAACACTTCTACACAGAATTTTGACCTTTGACTTCTTTGACCTTTGACCTTGATTTTTTGACCTGTATTGTACATTTTGTTACAAAATGCTACTTCCGGCGGGGACATATATTACGCACCGCGTAATTTCTACTTTTCCTTGTTATTATTTTGGGACTAGTTTGATGTCATGAGAAATGTGTGAAAATTTCCACACTGTTGAAAAGTTCACTTTTATGGTATACCAGAAAGTTATAGAGTGTTGTTAGATGATTGGTGTTAAAGTTGCTCTCTATCACAGTCACAGAATCTGACATAAGGACTGAACCTACAGGAGGGCATTTCATGAAGGAACTTGTCGGATAAAATATGTGACAAGTCAATTATATCCGACAAGTTTTGAGAAATTCTTTAGTCTGATTGGCTGATTTCTCTGAACTTGTCGGATATAATTGACTTGTCGGACATTTTATCCCACAAGTTCCTTCATGAAATGACCCCCAGGAGTGTCAACAGTGGGTTCTATGAAATACTGAGCAAGATGCTTTACTGTCAGACAGAGTTCCTGATTTTGAGTCCCCCCATGATTTGTGCTTACATCCTTGGACTAGATGAAAATCTGCAGGCATACTGGCAATGTGACCTGTTTGCATGACGGCCTGTTAAAGGGATCATATAGTTTTGGTTGAGACCTTAAATTCAGGTTTCTAGTATTTTTTTTTTTTTTTTGGTGAGATAATGAGACACACCTCATGAAATATGAAAGAACATGTAATTCCAAGAGGAATTCAATGTTTACTTGATGAAAATTGATTGGAAACGGCTAAGATATCTAAAACAGAGCGATCCTAATAAAACTCCCCCATCTTGAACATTTTGTGTGATAAAAATGACAAGCCTTAATCTATGTCCAAAATATATCAGGAGCTAAGAGGAAACAGTCAGACAGATAAAAACAGTTTAATAAAACTAAAATTCAATAGAGTATGCACAAATGTATATGTCTTAACAAAAATGTCAAATTCAAGATGTCAAATTTAAAATTTTTAAATGCTCATAGAATTTGAAATGTGTAAAATAGGAAGTCAAGACTCTCTCTAAGCTCTTCAGTATTGAACAAGCATCATGTGTCTTATTTTGCAGTCAAGTGGCCATAGTTTGCAGTTTCCTTTGCTGCCTGCGTGTTCATGACTCTATTAGATTATCATCGTGAGGAGACAATAAACCGAGGGTCATTGGTTATTTGTCCCCTTACAGCACATGATGTACCATGTCTCTATAGTCACAAGGAGGTGGAAACAGCTTGTGGTGATGTGATTTGTGGCCAAGATAAAGAGATGATCACGCAAGACGCTAACCTAATTTGCTGCCTAACTGCAACACATTACCCTCAGTTTTTTCCTCTGTAGTCATTCTGCTGGCGGTCCTGTTAGTACTTCACAGCTTAGCTGCAACAGATGTGATATAAGGTATATGCTATACATTTTCCAATTGTACTACTTTTCTAACCAGGGCTCATATGACAGTTTTGTGAGTGGTTGACTTTGTGATTGAGGACCACATACATTCAATTAAAGAGAAGTATTAGGTTTTGTTGAGAGAAGTTATGGTTTTGATACTGGATGCTTTTTTGCTATGGGAGTTAATGTTCATGTTACTTGTAGTTTGGCAAATATTGGTTGACTCTCAAAAGTGTTCAGATAAAAGCACCACAAACATGATATGAAACTTGTCACTTTAAGACGGGTTACGTGATATACAGGGGGTGATCAGATAACAGTCATCTGTGATCATCACTTTTTTAAAGGGGACAGTTAGAAATCTAAGCAGTACGTTTAGAAATGTATGCAGTTATTAAAAAAGTTATCACACCCTTTATATTCCTCAATTTTGACTCTCATTTCCATGAGTAAGGAAGAGGTCTTTGATACGATCAAAATCAAACAGAACTCTAAATTGTTATGAGGGTCATTTTGGTCTTGAAATAGGCCTTTTGAAACATGAAGTCTGACCCAAATTTGCATAACCAAGATGGCTATGTATCAACTTGTTGTTATTAGATATGATCAGTTGGTCAGAATTTTACAGCAGTCAGAGCAGTGCAGCCTGCGATACAAAAGAAAGGGAAATTGTGTGTGTGATTGTGTGGATGTGTTTACTTGATAAAATGACTTCAATACGAGGGATATCAGAGTTTAGATCAACTGCAAACAAAAAAAGAAAGAAAGAAAGAAAATTTTTCGTCCTGCTGGACTCGAACTCAGATCCTCTGGTGCAAGAGACAGAGTTCATATCCACTTCGCCACATGTCCCCACGGAACTAACCTTGTGGAATAATGCTTACATAGGACAGAAGAAAAAAAAAATCTTTGTCTTAAATTCCATTCGCACATCCACTGCAATATCCAAATTTTCACCAAGATAAACACATGTGATTAAAATTTAAATGCACCATAACAAATGTTTGTTGTCTCAGCTGCAAGACATGTGATATTCAGAGGAAATGGAGCAAAACCAACAGAGATACAGCTGCTGGAATATTGTAATGTCATTGCATGATCAGCAAAAACATCATCTGTTGAATCATTTAAAATTCTTCTTAAAACTCACCTGTTTAATCAGCTGTAATATATATATATATATATATATTTTTTTTTTTTCTGGAGGCGCACACAGTTATCAATTATTGTACCATTGTATCACATGTATTTTTCTTTTCTTTTCTTTTCTTTCTTCTTCTTTTGTTACTGTTAACGTTAATTTTGTTAATGTTATTGTGTTTTCTAGTCTATTTGTATGAGTAGCAAAGTGCGCTTAGAAACGTCAGTATGAAGCGCCATATAAATGCAATTATTATTATTATTATTATTATCTGCCATGCAGATAACACATAAACTCGGCAGATTTTGATACTTTGTATTTATTCACAATTTTCAATATGATGACATCATGAACTTGAAAAACAGTGATGCTGACTCAAAAGACAATTCTCCAAAGCACAAAATGTGGGAGAATATTGAGCAAAATTGACTGAGATGCATGCAAATTAATGTAAAATAATGATGTGAAATTAAGTTCCTCTTGTTGTATTTCACATGATGCAATGATAATTGTGACGTCATGATAATTTGTCAGTAATAATGATCCATGAAATGTTAATTACTATTCATATGCTTTTGGAATATGAAATAAAAATAGGGGGTCACCCTGCATTTTGAGGAACTATGCTGGAAGGAAGAAGGGCATGGTTTTTTTTTCACTATATTTGCACATGGATGTGCACAGAATCTTCACTTTGTTACAGGTTGAGGTTCACCACAAATCAGTGGATATTGCTACTGGTTGTATCAGGAATCCAAATCGAGCAAAAAATGTGCATTTCTACATGTATGTTGCTTACATGCTGTGCTTATGAAAATGCATGGACGAACGCGCACACACATACATTTTTGAAATGCTTATAATTCTCTCAAACATCTAGAAAATCAGTTGGGAAGTTATTTTGAGCATTCTGAATTTTTGATGCACACATGCGTGCATGCGTCATGATAGCATAACTGATAAGCATTGTGCAGGAAGACCAGCCATCACTTGAACTTTATTTCCACCAAAAATGACAAAGATATGACATTTAGTTATGAAGACATGATTTATCATTTGATGTTGTGTCAAAATTGCAAAGTGGCACCTAGATGATGTCACACATACATATAACTGAACTTGATGAAAACAGTCGGATCCTGTAGACATTGTCATGTTACATTGATATGGACAATTTCATGTTTTAAAATTACTGTTGAGATAGAGCATTCACAAGATATGGCAGACAGAAAAAAAAGAAGGGAAGATTTTGACGAACACAGTAGGTGATTTAAGCTGTAAGTGTATCACCTAAATATATCATGTGCACAGTCAATGACATGTCCTAATATAATTGTGTGATTTTACCTTGTCTTCACAACGTTTATGGGTTTTAGGAAATAAAACTGAGGTCAGAAACACAAGTATTGGGTCAACATCAGCCATTATGTGTTCATAATTTGCAGTGTAAGCCCTGTGTACCTTGAAGAACTCCTAATTTGTAATTTTTCTTTTAAATTTTCATATTAACTGGTTTGAAAAAACTAAGAAATCATAAATTCACTGCATAGGTGTGCCTCCTTTGCCAGCTCATTATGATTGATTCTGCCAATAGCATAGTCTGTCATTAAACTGATTCAAAGTGAGACTGTGTCAGTAGATAGGCAGTGCTTGGGACATCTCCGATATCAGCAGTAGATATGAAATTGTCTTCTATGATTTAATGTGAAGAATGCGCTTTGTATTATCTCTGTGTTGTAAAGCACATTGCTATAAAGCTTTATTTGTGCCTCCAAATTTGTCTGAATTTTGTGACTGCTTCTGTGACTGCTGTAGTCATGTGCTCAGAAGAACATAGTGAAGTTGACACATACGATTCAAGGAAAGCTTCCCCGGGAGAACATGGCACTTGCTGGTGAGGCCTGTAAGTTTAACAAGCACCCTGTGTCTGTTCAGGTCAGTCCTCTGGGCACACCTTCCTTGAATCACATGCGTCCGCATCAGTCTTCCAGGAAAGTGACAATACAAATTTCATCTGTCATCTTTGTAGGTACATGTGTTGGGACTCACTTTGTTATAGTCTAGATGCATAC
Organism: Diadema setosum; assembly: GCA_033980235.1. Taxonomy (NCBI): domain Eukaryota; kingdom Metazoa; phylum Echinodermata; class Echinoidea; order Diadematoida; family Diadematidae; genus Diadema; species Diadema setosum. Next base: position 3,973,639 of record CM067062.1, on the reverse strand, counting down.
CAGGCAAATAGTCTCTTCCATGTGGCAGCAATCGATCACCACATATCCAACACATTCACATGCAAACCGCAGGTAAGTTGGACCTCTCCACATATAAACAAACAAAAGTCATTAGCTAGGTACCAGGAAGTAAATGGCTGCATAGAGCAAAAAGAAAAAAAAAAGCAAGAAAAAGCAACAATAGCAAAGCCACTGTGATAAATCATTGTTTATCAGGGAAAATGATGTGAATGCACGTGAATCAAGGAAGGTGTGTCCAGGAGAATGATGCAAGCACATGTTAGGCGTGTGCTATCTGATGAACCTCGCCAGCGTTCACATCGTTTTCCCAGGCATATCTTCATTGAGTTGTATGTGTTCATTCTCCCAGACACACAACGAAATGTTAATCATGTCGATGGCAATATCTTACAGAATCGTTGGGTGAAGCGGAGTTAAGTACAATCAAACTAACAAATCATGAGCTCCATCCTGAGCAGCAAGTCAACAGCAGTCACTCCGAAGTGAGAAGGACTCTGACTCTAAGACCAGTGAAACATTTGTTATATCAGACCAGTGAAACGTTGATTATCAGGGTGTTCAGACGCTAATAAAATCTATACTAGAATGGTATAGCTATCTATACCAAAACGGTATAGCTATACAATGAATTTGTATGTCTGAACGCTGACTAACGAAACGACATATAACGAAATGAGGGTCAAAGCATCGTTTCGAACTAGAACTCGATAACGAATCAGCATTCCACCATGTCCATTGTGCGTCTGAATGTATGGCGACCATAGAACGGTATAACTGGGCGGGGCTTAATGGGAGCGCGCACGAAAGGTTACCCCAAAGCTGTCACTCATGACCATAACAGCATGCACAGGGCGAAACTACACATCTGTACGACGTTTTCCAGAACAGTCAAGATTAGCATCTGGACGGTCTGTCGGCTATACAATGATTCTTTATACATCGTTTCTTTATCGAGTTTTGGTGTAAATTGGCTTGAGTCTGAACATGGAGTTAGTCAGATCAGTGAAAAATTTATTATGACAGACCTGTGAATAATTTGTTGCTGTCACACCCGTGAAAAATTTATTATGTCTGACAAAAACATTTATTTTCTCAGACCAGTAAAACCTGTGTTACTGTCAGACCAGCAAAACATTTATTACTTGCCTATTGTGCTTGTCACTGATGAAACACCGATGTTTTCTTATCGGCTCATGAAAGGCATGCATTGCATGATGGAGTCTTCAATGAGACATACATACATGTATGGTACTTAGAAATATAGTAGAACAAGTGAAATAATAGAAAAATAGATCTTTTGTTATTTTTTCTCACATTTGATATTTTGGAAAAACAAATCTCAGAAGGTTCAGTTAGACTTCACACTTCATCAAAGCCAGATGACGCTATCATCTTTTACCAAGGAAGGAATTATACTACACGTAAAGTAAACCTTAAACTGCCTCTCAGGAAGTTAGGGTACAACACTCAATTCAGCTGTAATCAATGAAATCTTACCTGAACTTGACTCTAAAACATTATCAATATCTCAGCAATTCAAAATTATTAAAACACACAAACACATACAAAGAGTATTGTTTCAAAGTTTTGTCACCACCTACCTTGAGTGTTCCAGTTCATGTAGTATTGGTAACACTGTATCCAGGGAAGTGCAGGCACAGAATCAGAGCTTTTCAATCCTCAAGCACACACAAGGATATTATTCTCAGTGGCGAGATGTAGTAATCTGTAAGATCTCAAGAACATTTTGTTACCAGGTGCATATAGTAGGAGTGCTCCAGTCAAAATGTAACCACATTTAAAGTTTTTTTTTTTTTTTTACTTCAGATAAGAGACAGACAGATATAGAGAAAGAGAGGAAGAGGAGAGATAGAGAGAAGGCAGCAGCCGCTATGCTCCATCTAATGTTGTGTTCCCAATTGGATGATGAGTGGTTATTGATGGAGTAGTGTGCTGCCAAATGCCCCTCCTCCTGTTCCAGCCTTTATCTCCCCGATTTCTATCTCTCTCATCTGTCTCATCACACATAGTCATGCGGGCACAAACACACACACACACACACACACACACACACACACACACACACACACACACACACCCACACACACACACACACACCCACACACACCCACACACACACACACACGTATGCACCTGCACACAAATTGTCATTAGTGCACACACACAAACACACAGAATGCATTGAGAGAGCTTTGACGAGCACATTGGGTTATTTTACCTCTCCCGGATAATAACAATTCGTCTGGCTGCATTCACAGAAGATCATTAGGCAGAAATGAGTGCTGTATTGCACTTGGTATAATGAATACAAAAGCACTGTAGTTTAATATCTTCTTGATGTGTCGCGCATAACTTTCCTTTTGTTATTTTTTTTTTTCAGTTTAACTTTTGAGAGTAGCTATCTGTCAAAGTGGACTGCGGTCTAGCCACCCTTGTAGCAGTTGTATTTTCAGTTTCCCTAGTCTGGTCTTGCTGTGATTACTGCACAATAGCTAGATAGTGTAGATTGTGTCAGCCTGATGGTGTTATGTTGCAATGCGGTCTGTTAACTTGTGTTGCACATTTTTTGTATATCTAACATTTCTTTCTCTTGCAAGTCTTTATTATTTTTTTTACTATATAGTTGTTAAAAGTTGTTTGATGTTTAGATGTATGCTACGATTTTGATTTGTAGAAGTCTACATCCCCCAAACATGCACTAAACGTTCGTGAGAATGTCTCAAACGGTACGCGAACAGTTTCCGGTTACGTCGTAAAATGATCGGAAAAACTTCGCATATGCGAGACATTCTCCATAGTTTTGGGGTCTGTTTGGGGTTTCAAAAACATTTTGCGAACATTGGGCATGTCTTTCGAAGGTCTTGCGCATATGACGAGGCTTTATAGACACTTTCGAGAACAAATCGCGAGCAAATCACGACCAAGTGTGCGGAAAAGGTTTGCAAAAAATTTCAAACTTTTTTGAAATTCTCGATGAAGTAAAAACGACATTCGCGAACAATTGACGACGCTTCCGAACACTCATGTTCGTTTGGCGATCTTTTGCAGACTAAAATACGAATGCTGGATTTTGCCATTCGCGTCCTTCGCAAATCGTTCGCATGCTCCGTGAAATCACACCTTTAGTTGACATGACTGTGGACCGGCACTTCATGGCAATGCTCGACATATTTAATGCCTGCCCATTAGTTTGATTTATGTTGTTTATCAGATCTCTATTTCAAACAGACCAGTATGGTAGTAAGAGCCTGCTGAGGTCATAAATGTCAGGAGCATGAACTATTTGAACCACCTGTTTACTGGCATAGAGCTGTGCATCATACATAGTACACTGACCCAATAATCCTTCACATGTTGGAGCATGTAGTTTTAAACTTTCCAAACTTTTTCCACCGGCATTCAGAAATGCATCCAAACTGGACATAATAGTTTATTAGCAAGCTCACTCAGGAGTATTACAATGTCCGAGGTCCAACAGGAACACCATAATGACTTCATAGAGATTATGGGATTAAGTAATCTCTATGTAATGATTTCCCCCCCCCATATATTTGGGCTGATTTGCACAGAAAAGACAGAAAGGTTAATAATGACCTGCCACCCCCCCCCCCCCCCCCAAATAAACAAATCATCTGTCTGAGGTAGCACTTGTATGGTACATGGAGAAAATGTCAAAATTAGTTATCAGTGTCATGTGATTTCAACCTTTTATGCTCTCTTCAGTTTGCGATATTCTTGTTCCACTGAATGTCAATGACTACTGTAAAAGTGGATATTTTCACACTCGCCCTGGTAAGAAGAGTTTCACATGTTTTTAATTCCGCAGAATCAAGACAGTAAGTACTGGAACATAATGGCATGCAAAAATATTTGTGTGCTTTTATTTACGCACTAGTTTCTGGTCGCGCAACATTTGCAAAAATTTCAACACCACAAAAATGTCCACTTTTACAGCATCCAACTACAAAGAAGGACTGAGAAAGTGGGGGTAATTTTTAATATGAAATTTACATGTCTGACAGTGTAATATTTTGTATGCTCTCTAGATTTGTTGTCTGAAAATATCCATCAAAGGTTGTGATGAAATCAGCAGTTTTGGACACAACTCGACTTCATGATTACTTGCCACAGAAACTTTCTCCCCTCCCCCCCCCCCCCCCACCTCTGCAGGATTAGTTGAAACCAGAAATATAAAGCCATATCTTAGATAAGTTAAAACATGAACCAAAAACTCCTACTGTACAAAAACTTCAAAATACCACCTCCTCAATCAAAGGAGGTATACTAGGGGTTGTATATACAAATCATCTGAGAGTAAATGTAATCACCATGTACATGTATGATGTAAATATGGCACCATTCAGACATTTAGCTCTTATAAGAGATATGAGAGACTACAATTTTCTTGGATGCATGTTCTGTCTGGCCATTCAAAGAAGTTTACGTCAGTCCTTGTTAAATATGAACAACTTTGTTGATGTGGAGAGCAATTCAAAACTATTGGGTTATGGAGAAATATTTCACTGCACCTGAATGAAGTTGTAAATAGGCTGGAACATTTGTTACTCAACCCTTGTTAGCAAGGCTGAGACTTTGGAGGAGAGATAATTTTTCTGAGAAAATGACCATCCTTTCTTAAAATAGTCAATAGTCAAGTTTCTGGAGAGCAAGAAGAATGAAGCGAGCTTCCCAAGTGGTATACTCCGCTCATGAAAATGACTGTTCCCAGAAAAATCCTTCCCTCCTCAGTCAGATAACAATGTTTGCCACATGCTGTCATTCGAATGAGATAGGAGAGCTTAACCTGCATACTGTAGAAATGGGGAGGGAAAAAGAAGCGTGTTTCAGAGCCGCAGAAATGAGCTCATCTCTCGGGAGACACGCCACTTGTGCCAAGGTTCAACAAACTCAGTCCACCCTGAAAGAGACAGCACCTACAGCTGTATCCTCCATAGAATTTCAGCCCATCCCCTGTAGCCACATCTTAAGATGATGAGAACAAACTGAGAAGAAATGGAAAGAGTTCTTGCGATGTTGCCAAGCAGAGCCACCAGTGCATATCGATTACAATTCGAGAGAGCGCAGATTGTCAGATCAGATATCTCTACTCCATTCATCTTCAGGTGCATTTGCAGCTTTAGATCCCTCACTTCCTCTGAAAATATGATGAGAAGGAGAAAAAAAAATCCACAAAGTTTTGTTCACTTCTTGCACTTTCAAATTGTCTGTTTATTCTATTTAGCATTTATATCAGAAGAAGCTCTAGGCATGCTTAGGACTTTATTCAAATATCTGTTGTAGATAGTGGCATTGGTAGACTATAAAATGAGAATGCTCCTGCTCATCACCAAGACAATACTACTGTAAAACGAAGAATGTGCGCATGCATTTTAATTTCGCGAATTTCGCAAGTGCCAGGATTCGCAAAAATTAATGTACACAAAAGTTCCTGTCTACACTATATGCATTGAGCCATGAAAAAAGGCCGTCGGCTCCAATTTGTGAAAATTTCATGCCGCGAAATGGCATTCAGTCTGTTTCTCATTTGCTCATAAAAGTATTTTAGTCACCTAAACTTATTTAAAAAGAGGAAAGACTTTGCTGAGTATGTCATGTTTACTTGATACTAAGTCACAATTAAAGATCAGTGAATTTATGTTTCTTCATTAGTAATGCAGACATGACAATTTTGTCAGGACTCAGATAAGAGGAAATAGTATTTTGATGGGACACCATCACAGCTACTCAATTTCAAACAATACACTGTATCTTGGGTTTACTGCTTGAATGAATTGAGACAGTACTTAAACAAGACATATTTTTTTCAAAATGTTAAGAATAAAACCTTGTTTAAGCTGCCTGATTTTATGATAACAATGCAGTCTTATGTATCAAGAATTAATTTTACCAGTCACGGGTAAAATATATCCAGCACAGTTTTGTTTTGCCTTGTTTTGTTTTTGTTTTTGTGGGTAAAATGGATAGATCTATGTCAGCTATATAGCCTTGTGCATTAAAAAAAAATGTATATACAATATATATTAGAAAGAAAAGTTGCTAGATAATAAATTCATAAATTCACCAGTTCATTCAGCCATACACATTAAAAGGAATATTCATCTATAGCCAAAGGATTAGTAGCCAGACAAATGGATTATGCAGTCTGCAAGGACACTAAGCCCAGCATTCAACAGTGTAGGCGTATCTATGGACTGGTTCATGTCTTATCAATGCATGGCCATAGTTATAATTTTTTTATTTGATTACATATGCAATGCCAATCAATCTGTCACACTCTGATATGACTGTGCATGACAAAATTACCAGTAAGTATCCAGTTGTGGGTTTTTTGCCAATTGCAGAGGTCTAAAAGATTAGACTCTAAGCCCCAAAATGGCATGTAAATCAGTACAAATGAATTTTCATACAGACCTATCTAAAAATAGAAAGAAAGTACATTGTACATCCTGAGGGAAAGTGTTTTCTGAGAAAAAAAAAAGGTTCTACTGAAGTGTTTACAAAATCTGTAATTCCAGGTAGCAGTGTTCTGTGCAATGAATGGGACAGAGAATAGCATGTCAAACTATGTGGCAACCATTACAAAGGAATATTACTAAACCAAGCTGAAAATTTTACACACATCTTTAAAGTACTTTCCACTCATGAATGATAGCAAATAATTTCAATGTGAACATATCATCCTTTCAAAAATTGTTAGAATTGAAAGTGAAGAGTATGTAAAAGATATGTCGTAGCCAGAATCTGAAAATTAAGGGAAACCTACTTCAGGACAAAAGTACAATAACCCATTCATTTTATGATCCACAATTTTATAATTACATAGAAAAAGAAAAGCTCTCCCAGAAAATTTAAAAATTAAGAATTGACTAGGTTGACATTTTACACCTACACTGTATTTGTAGTCCTCACATTGAACCGGGTCTTACGACTTTTCTGTTGATTTTTTCACAATTGTTCATGTATATGAACATAAAAGTGTGGTTAGATTCTCCTTTTTCAGTCATCCTTCACAATAGGGAAACAGTTGTTTTCGAATCTGTGAAATTATAAATAGATCCAATAACTGTTTTGGCCATTTCTGTTCAGTACTGTAAGTCCAAAGACATCGTGGAAAGGGTAGGTGTACTGATGCTGCTAATTGGCCCATAGTCCATGCAATCTCACCTGGTGTATACTGGTAAATGTCAGCATGTCATGACTGGAGGGTCCCATGTCATGCAACTCATCCCTTGGTTTCCACAAGTAGGCTAATGAATGTTGAACAAATACCTTTCCTACAGGGAGCTGGTCTGTACATGAAGATGGTCGTGGTGTCTGAGGTAAAAAATTGGATGGCATTTGTTATCCAACTAAAGGAGTTTAGTTGAATGACCTCCTCTGTATTTATAACAGAAGATATGAGAAAATAATAATATTAATGTTGATAATAATAATAATAATAATAATAATGATAATAATGGTAATTATTATTATTATTAGTAGTAGTAGTATTAGTATTATTATTATTAATATCATCATCATCATCATCATCATCATCATCATCATCATCATTATTATCATCATCATCATCATCATCATCATCATCATCATCATCATCATTATTATTATAATAATGATAATATGGGTAATTATAATGCCCTTTACCACTCGATCTGAAATAATGCTCAAATGCTCGAGGGAAAAGAAACATAGTAAGATGTGTGCCTTTGGAAGTAATTACATCTTGTTGTAATTCAAGATTTTGATCTCAAAATATGTTAAGAGACATTTTGAAACAATTTAAAGCAAATCCATAATGAAATACAGCAAAATGAAACTTTTCCAGTGATATACATGTCAGCTGTTATATAACAAGGAATATATTTGAAGTTATTCAAATTCATAAAATTCTTCCGGCGAGATGTTTTTAGTGCAAGTGATTGACAAATTGCCCTATGTCGATGTAGGGCAATTTGTAAATCAGTTGCAATATTTTTGAAGTGTTCATAAAGATATTCCATTTTTCTCTTTATTTTTTTTTCTTTTAAAGCTTTAATTACAGATATCTCAAATTAACATGGGTAAAATTAACTCATATTTTGGTGAAGCCCCTCATTTACTCTCAAATTTGAAGGAACCGAGAGGAAGAGAGCAAATCCCTGTCGTGCTTTGGAATATGATCAAATCATGTTCTCATTATTCTTTAAAAAAACAGATATGTAGTAGATTAAGTTATTTTTCTGCTTGAAGGTTTTCCACTTCCTACAGCTGTGCATCTTCCCGGCTAGCAGTACCACGTAGATATTTTGTTCAGGCATTACTATTAAAAGGTCATTACTTGCCTGATTTCCAAAACGTTTAGATTTGACATCCAGTCTGGTCAACACTAGAGGATGGGTGCTTCATACATTAGCTCCCTGTCATTAATCTCAATTTCCCTTCACGCAAGGTATAGGCCTATTCATCATTTGTGGCCATGCATCACAATACCAATGTTCAGAGGTATCACAAAGGAAGACTTTTTTTTTTTTACTTTGGAAGAAGAAGAAACGACTCTGAGCTTCAAAATAATTGACAGATTTTCAATATCTCGTGTTTATTACCAATCAACAATAGTGATAGAAGATCCAACCTTTACTGTTATTCTTGAGATCAAAGGTTAAAAGTACACTAACTTGCTCATTTTAAAGGGATTGTATAGTTTTGGTTGAGACTTAACTTCAGGTTATTATCATTTTTTGGTGAGATACTGAGAAACCTCTTATGAATTATGAAAGAGCATGTTATTCCATGAGGATTTCAACATTTATTTGATGAAAAATGATTTTGAAATTGGTGAGATATCCAAAACAGAGCGACCCTATGAAGTGTGGGACCCATATTTTATTACGATCGTTTTGTTTTACTTTGTTTCAGCTATTCCAAAACCGATTTTCATCAAATAAAATTTGAATTCCTTTTAAAATCGGTATGCTCTGTACTATTTCATAAGTATTTTCTTGGTATCTTGTAAAAAAGTTAAAGCCCAATTTTCATTTCCACCAATATTGTACAGGGTCCGTGGAAGGTTTTTCAGGGGGGGGGGGGGTGATCAAGGTCAAGACACCGCTCCCACAAAAGTGGGGGGGGGGGGGCTCCAGCCCCCCCCCCCCCCCCATCCATCCCTTTGACCTTCGCACACAAAGAAACAATGTTTATAAAACTACAATAGCATCAATAATGGAGGATTTACCAGATTACAGTATTTTCAAACTGGCCATATTCTTCATGCACATTTTATCATTATTTTGTTGTTGTTATTTCAGTGCCACTGCCAATTGTTATGATAGATACTCTGCATACTTGGGACTCACAGATGGAAATGGAGAAAAACACTCTAAGGAGTAATTCTGTTTCATCATCTTCAGCCTCTTCTTCAAGAGAGGTTAGGCAACCACAGGAATGGATTCAGGGATGGCCACAGGAAAGGCAGGCCATCATAATCCAATATTTCATATTCGACAAAAAGCTGCAGCCATGTAGGAGCCTAATGGTCTTCAAAGCTATGCAAAACTCTCAGAACCAGTACAGATGTAAGAATGGTACAATAGTAGGGCTCTCTCGCTACCAACAGATTCTGAGAATCCTAAAATGCAGCTGAAAATGAAAGCGAAGCAGGAAACATCATTTTGATGTCAAGCTGACCTGAATCTTTTTTCTTTTCTTTTTTTACCCCCTTAGACTCTTTTTACGAGATAGCAGATGATTCTCGCCTTTCATTTCCGCCCATATGTTTGCAGATCCTTCCTTGACTAGTCTCCTTCCCAGATGATGTGATTAGCCCTTTTATTTGTGCTGGAAACTGTGTGATATGCTATCAGCAGAATCCTGTAAAACCAGAAATTTTTGCATGCCTGAAATTTTCACAAATTGTGCGAGGGCCAAGATTTGTGAATTTAAGTAAAATGCATGCTAAAATTTTGATCTACACAATATATTGCACGCACATGTAGTATACTTGTATTTTTTCCTCCCCATGGTCAGCAATTTGCAAGCGTTTCATGCTGCAAAAATTAAAAGAAAAAAAATGAAAGGCAGTTGGTTCCAATTTTCAAAGTTTCATGCTGCAAATGTTTCTGGTTTTGCAGTATTGTATGGTGCAGGTTTCATGTGCGGTGAGTGCTAAATGGCAAATGTCAGTTGTTGTTTTTTTAGTCTCTTAGGTGCTATTTCACTAAATGCAGAATGATTTTTGCCAACCTGATGGCTGTTTTGTTGCAGAAGTGAAGACTTTATTTTTTGATGGTGATGCTCAGTGAAATCACAATAATGGTTAAATACTCTCCGTTCTAAGTTGAAAATAGCACTGTACCGTATGTCCCAAAAAAAATTACAACGGGGCCCTATGCAATGATATCTTTAAAAATATTGCATCAATCTAAATACAAATTCAGGGTATGAAACTATAACTCATTGCCCATATCTTACAGAAAGCCCCATTCGATTTGCTTCAGTGGTCAAAGAGAAATAAGGAATTTTGTAGAGGATGTCGGGAATCTCTTTTGTCCAAAGTTCTGTCTATTGTTTACACACAAAATCATCGAAGTGCTAAACTTGGAAGAATCAGACTCATGACATGCTTTACTACAATCCCCATTTCTCTGTGACCACTTAATCAAATCGAATGGGCATTTCTGCAAAATAGAGCTAAGATGTTATATTCTAAGACCCTGAAGTAGCATGGAATAAAAATAATCATATTGGATGTTTTCAATGCGAAAAACTGATACTGCAGTATGTCCCTCAAAAATTACAATCAAATTTTCGAATTGATAACATCCAAAATGATCGACCTGTCTAAGTGCTACTTCAGGGCCTTAAAATACAACATCTTAGCTCAATTTTGCAGAAAACCTCATTCAATTTGGTTAAGCAGTCACAGAGAAATGTAGATTGTTGTAAAGCATGTCATGAGTCTAATTTTGCTCTAGTGCGTGAATAACAGACAGAACTTGGACAAAAGAGATTCCCGACATCCTCTACAAAATTCCTCATTTCTCTTTGACCACTGAAGCAAATCGAATGGGGTTTTCTGTAAGATGTGGGCAATGAGTTATAGTTTCATACTTTGAATTTGTATTTAGATTGATTCACTATATTTAAAGATATCATTGCGGGGGGGGGGGGGGGGTCCTGTTGTAATTTTTTTTGGGACATACTGTACACTTCTAGTTGTTCAGTTTAGCCCCTTTGTTTATACATTTGTGGGCATGCAAACAATACATTAGATATCGTAGCAACTTTAATGCAAACATACCACATGCACATTATTTTGAATGTGAATGGGAAGAGCTGTTGTTTTATATTCAGTGAGGGTGCAGTGCATAGACTTAAAAAAGAAAGAAAGAAGGTTTGTTGGTTAATGTATCCTGTTATTGTGGTGATGAATTCAGAACCTTTCATTTCTCTTTCATCAGTCGGTTTTTGTTTTTTTTTGTTGCTGTATTTTTTTTTATAGTACAGTATTCATCGCATAATCGGGCATCTGATAATCGGGAACCTCGCTTAAATGACACACGCTTCCTAGAAACATTTCCAATGCACGTTATTTTTACTGAATAATCAGGCGGGGACCTCTGATAAACGGGACAGTTTTTCTTCAAGCGATCTTTGATTTTGTTGATATTCTGCACAAAAAATCTACCAAAATACCACAACAATATTTCAAAGATTCCCTTTCAGTTGTCGTTTACATTGAAGTTACAAAGCAAGCTTTGGACTGGTGTGTTTTGACCTCCGTCCATCCAGTACACGTACATGGATTTGTACATGCATAGCCACGAAAGCGCCGTGTATAAGTATCCATGCCATTGCGAAACACATGCTTTCGCGAACATTCTTCTCCCCTACATAAGCAAAGCCATGTGCTCGCTTGCAATTCCTACTCACACCCATTAAAAAACATGCCTCGCTCACTTAATCTCAGTCATACACTTTTGAGGGCACAGTCCAGGGAGAGCTAGAGGGTCACGCCGAGGGGTAGCGTGGTTGTGTATTCATGTACATGTACGGTGTACAGTACGTCAGTATGCATGTATGTGTGTGTGTGTGTGTGTGTGCACTACATGTACATATCGTATGCCGTTAGTGTATGGTGAGTGCTCATCGCGAAATCGGGCACCCCGCTTAAAGGGGCCGTGTTTGCTACTCCCAATCTGTCCCGATTATGCGATGAATACTGTATAAGTAGCAGTAGCAAGGAGCTATAATTCATTCTTGTTACTAACCACCATAAAGGAAACACAGACGCACCGTGATACTGATCGGAAATGATCAATGAGGAAGTGAGCTGAAACGAGCAGGGACCACTTGAAGCCTCTCCACTTTGCCTCTTTCTACCGAATCAAAGTGCCCTTGGTATAGTCCACCGGTAGAGAGTTACCCTGCTGAAAAACAAAAACAAAAACAAAATAAATGAATAAAGCAAAAATGTGGAACAAAATAAAAACAAAAACAAAAACCAAATCCATTTGAACAAAGTGTTAAGAAATGAAACAAGGTATCTATACAACAACTCATAACTTAGTCCTGATGTTGGTCCATTGTAAAGGAGAATTCTATTCAGTGTTTGTTTGTGTGTTTATTGTTGTTTTTTAAGAGGCAAATAAATGGATGTGAGTGTGCAAATTTGATATTTTCAGCCTAGTGTGGAGCATACAACTCCAGTGAATATCTCGTTGAGCAGAATCTTTGTACGATACATGTAGGTATGCTTCAACCCACACCAATGACAGATTTATCATCTTTTTTTTTTTATTAAAATGAAAGAAAAATCATGTTTTTTTTTTTATGGAAACAATAAAAAGGGAATCTTAATGCTTTGAGAAGTGTCTGTCCATTTGTGAAATTTACCCCTGAACTATTACCAGAGGATGACTTTATTGTGATTGAATTGCTTTATTACCAGTGATCTCAAATTACTTGGCATTTGAGTCACAAATATCCTTTCGATTTGTTCAGTGTGCTGGTCATTAACCTCTTCCAGGAATATCCAGTAAAAACATTTTGGTGACAAACAAAACCCACGTAGAACCCACTAGAACCATTGCCTAGAATCATCCTCAGGTTGTAAGCTTCTGGTGGACTATATAATGCCCTCCTGCAGATTCTACCTCCCACGCAAACAGTAACTAATTCTCTTCTGCCCCAGCACTATCATTCAGTTGAACATTTATTCATGTATTATTCCATTCGGTTACTTTTCATTTTATGCATCGGTCGGTATAAAAGTATTCATGCATACATTTATGTGCATTCACTCAATCCCGTATTTATCACCTCATCAAATTATTCATTTTTTTTTTTTTAAATAGCGCTTTCTGTGTATGAATTCACTAGTCCATGAATCTGGATATGAATATGAAGAGTTTGTTTGCAAAAACCGATAAGTCCATATTTGCCAAATGGAGATATTTGCGATTAAAGGTCAAGAAAAATAAAGAGAATTATAAGAAAATGTTTGCTTCTTTTGACCATAACTTCAAAAATATACCTTTATACGTAGTGACCAATATATCATTTAAAAGGTATTATTTTATTCTTTATGACAGAGATCGTACTTCAAAATCTTCAAAAATGGACTTATCGGTTTTTGCAAACAAACCCTTCATATATTCAATTTCATTCTGTTATGTAGCTTGGCCTCAACCACTTTCCAACTGTTATCAGTAGAAGGCTTTATGGTGCACCAAATATTCATTCTTGAGGGAATTCTTTCTCCTCTACTGCATGCAGGCTCTGGAATAGGTTCCCTCCTCTTCTGAAATCATCGCAAACTCTGGATCACAAAATTTGAAGACATACGTATTCTGAAATCCCTATGTATGCACAGGACTAATTGTACTGTCACTACCTGGTAACTTGTATCAATTTTATCTCAAATGGCAACAAGGGATGACATCTCATAGCACTTTGTATCAACTAAAGTAAAGTTTAACCCGTTGAGGATGAGTCCCAAGTATACTCGGGCAGGTGTCTATGGGAAATGTGTGTTGTAGCAAAATCGGTCCATCCTCAACGGGTTGAAGAAGCACATTGGCAATTGGCAGATCAGGAGCAGAATCATAATTTGGAAAAATTAAATCAATAAACAACAGCTCCGTTGCTTCAATATATGACTATTTTCTCTGGGTGTAATTGATCTCATTTTTTTTTCTTTTTTCTTACATTTGTAACTCTAGGCTAATGACTATGACTATTGGGTTTCTGAGAAATCAATATCCTCCTCAAAATTAATCTCTGACGATTGAAGGCTGAGGTTCATGTGGACAGGTGAAGGTTTGGTGGATATTAAAAAGGGTCAGCTGGGAATCGAAGTTCATGGAGTGGTTGAATGAACATATACACAAGCCCATTACCGGCTTTAGCCAGCGGCTGTCGGCATAGCCGGAAACTCCTTAATTGGAGTTTTATGAGGTGCAATCCACTTTATGCCATGTTTCCCAGTAGCTGAGACAGGCAGAGCAGATCCTGGGAGACATTTGGTATTGTACAAAGGCCACATGCTGCCAGGAAGTTACTTGTATATCAGTAAACTTGGCTCCTTGTTCCCTCTGACCATCAACTATGGCTTGTTTCTCACAAGTGAAAGAATGCACATCAGCATATAGATTTTCCTGGATATGAAGCCTGGAAGACACACCTCAATAGAAATTATTTTACTCCAAACTGTGATTCTCTGAACTTTCAGTATACTCTGTGTCAGAGAACATGTTTTAGTGTAAACATCATCATTTTTGCTTGATTAAATTTTTGTGCTGAGTGGCTCAAAGATGTATATTGCAGGCTCTTAAAATCTTGCTGGGCAATGGGTTTCATGAATGTTTTCTACCAATTTACAGAAAAACAGAACTTGATTTACAATACCATGCACGAAAATTGATGTTAAAATGTATGTATTACTTTACTGTGCAACATGCCTCCCAATGTGTGCTCATTTAGAGGGCATTTCAAGAAGCATTTTGTCCGACAAAGTTGTCGGACAAATTTGCTCTCAGCCAATCAGATGCAAGGATTTCAGTAGCTTGTAACAGTTTGTCAGAAACATATCCGACCAAAACGCTTCATGAAATGCCCCCTCAGGCCTCACTGTAGACAATTACACATTACTCAAGTACACACATTTGATTACAACATATACACACAAATAACCCTGTAGATGTGTAGCCTGAACAGAAAGCCAGTAGCATACACACACACATGCTTGAATAAACACAAGGATGCATTTGCAGACATATCACCTGAACGCACACACAACTACTTCTGTAGTAGTATTTACAATTTGTATATCAGCTGACGAAGCGCACAATTCAACCTGTTCAAAATGTGCATAAAAAAAAACCAGACAATATTCTATTATCACTAGAATTCTTGCTGGCCATAAGTAGTGTGAAATCTGCAAAAATGAATGTATTGGAAATGTTTAAATGCATTCAAGGTATCATCAAAGGCAGGGGAATCCCCGTGCTCATGTTTTGCCTACTTACAATTGTTTTAAATTTAGAGTAGGACACAAAGTTGAAAATTTGACCAGAAGAACAGAAAAAGGGGGGGGGGGGACCTTCATGAGACCACCTGAGCTAGTACACGTATCAAGAGTGCCTATAAATTACAAACATAATTGCAATTATGATTCTAATCATTCTTCATTCACATGACCGAGGAAGGGTCCTCGGATTCTGTGGTTTTGAATTTCAGAGCGAGGAGGAGAGGTTTTTTTTTTTTTTTTCAAAGTTCATATTGATCACTTTCGAGCTGTCTTTCTGCAGGAGTGATTGGAAGGTCACCTTAATCTCCGCCCCAAAAACACGATTGGAGTTCAGTTATGTGTACATGTACATGGTCGTTTCGTTGCTTAATTCTTTCAAAACGTGATTGGAAAACATTTCCGGCCCGTCATTTGAAACACAATTGGAATTACTTTTCAAATCACCCTGTGCTTTTCCAGTTTGCATTCACATGGCAAGAATGCTTCATTTGAAACATGATTCTAGTGATGCTTCATTACAGTCGTGTTTCAAATTAAGCAATCTCGGTGGGCATAAAAACTAGGTATCTCTTTTTTGGACTAGTCAATCAAATCAGGTGTTTACAGGGTGTATTTCATGAAATTCCACATGACATATCTGAGATTATGAAGGTTGGGAAATCAGATTTAGGAAGTAAAAAAAAAAAAGTGATAATGTATTCAAGGAAATTGTGTTTACTTCCTGTTGCTTAAAGCAATCGTGGAAAAAGCGTAAGGAATACAAAAAGGAAAATACAGTGGTTGATATCACTGAGCAATTCCAAGCAAGAGCATATCTGTGTGCAAATTTATAGGAATTTGGCCACCTGTTTCGATCTGTTACAATGTCCCGTTAGTTAATAGGTCAACTGGGAAATTATCTGAAGGGAGGACCAGCATATGTGCATGTTTTGCTGTCGGTACTCATTTATGAATCTTCATCAACTGAAGACTGGGTAGTTTAATGTTTGAGCACTGTTCAACCAGAAGTCAGTCTGTGTACATGTGCATGTGTATATAAGTGTGTGTGTGTGTGTGCCACGTAGACTCTTGCCATAACTCTTCATTGTACTTAAATAGGTATCAATTCCTACCCATAAAAACCAATCCACCAACTGCTTGCCTCGAGTGTTTGTTCAACGCCAAGCAGTCATCCAGTTTTCAGATTGCTGCTGGTCGCAATATTTTTGAGTATTTTCGAGACAGCTGGAAAGTCTTTGGTAGTCAGTAGTGCCCTTTTTGCTCTTTATGTGGAAGGGTGCACCCTGGTAATGGATAACTGGCATGGAGTGGCCTTTTTTTAGCAGGAGTGCAAGTTACCATAGGGAATAAAGCGCTGCATTTCATTCTGCCAGTCTCAATCTCACCAGAATCAGAATAAGACCATTCAAGCTATAAAGCAAAAATGAAGTATTTTAGAAGTAACAGATACAGATGCAATTTTTGCTCAGCTGAATCAGAAAGCTACAAGGGCATTCATTATCAGTCCCTTGATTGAAAAAAAAAAATAGAGTAAATAATTTAGAAGGCAAAATACTGACTGAAAGAAACAAGACATGGCTTCTTTCACACATAAAGCCTGCACTCTATCCATCAACAAAGGCGTAATGGTATCAAAGCATGGTTTTAAAAAAAAAATGTGCAGTGTTACACAAATAAAAAGGAATATTGAGGATGGATGTATAAGGAGGCGCATGTTGTAGACATTTACATTGTACTTGTATGTTTAGATACAGTAATAAAGAGGTGAGATATTTGTTCTGTCATGAACATCTACATCTACATCTGTACATCTGTATCTATATCTGCATCTGAATAAGTATTGTGTGTGTGTGTGTGTTGTGTCTGTCTGTCTGTATTAATATGTTAGGATGTTTTCCAGCTGTTGAAAGATTAAGATAAAATCTCCAGTTCATCATGTCATTACTACAGTATGTCTGAATAGTGCATTGTGTTTCATCAGCCACACAAGATGTTATTTTGATATATACAATGTACAGTGAACCCTCACCAGTTTGTCTTTGAAGTGCCCGCAAGGGTTTTTCAAAATGGAGGTAAATACCAGAAATTTGTCCATGGCAATGCCATCCATCTTTTTCTTGGCACCAAGTGTGGTGCATCATCATCTCTTAGCATTCCAATACCAGACATATACCGGTACCGGTACTCTTCACCTGACGAGGCAGTTTATACCGGTCATACTCCTCCCATGACCCAGACTGCTCTCTTAAAGGGTGTGTACAGTTCTGGTCGAGGTGAGGATTTAGCTTTTAATGTTTTGCGAGATATTCAGAAACCACTCTATGAGATGTCAAAGAGCATGCAGTTCTAAGGGGTATCAAAAGTTTATTCGATGAAAATCGGTTTTGAAATGGCTGAGATATCCAAAAACAAGGTGAAACAAAGAGATCCTAATAAAGTTGTGGCATGTCGCCTTTTATTATTAGCACTTTTTTGGATATCTCAGCCACTTGAAAACCAATTTTCATGAAATAAATGTTGAATCCTTCTTAAAATTACATGCTCTTTCATATTTCATAAGAGGTTTCTCATTATCTCACTTAGGAATGTTCAAAACATGAATCCCCACCTCAACCAGTACTGTACAGTCCCTTTAAGCCTCATGATGTGGAGTTCAAGCTGACTCCCACATCTTTCAGCAAGTGAGGTCCTGCGTCACGCTGCAGCCCAGCATGTTGGTCTTGGATCACCAAAGTATGCAACAATGGGACGGGGATGGGTGAGAGGAAAGTTCGGTGGCCTTTTGGTGTATTCCGCACTTCCTGGGTGTTCCATTTCTTCAGACTAATCGTTGATTATACTGTCTGGCAGAAAATGAAAGATCTTGACAGCTGCAGAGTCGAAATTGCTCTTTGAGCGAAGACATTTTCCCAACAAAAACGCTAAACAAATAAGTGAGAAATTAAAAAGAACATAAAAATTGAAAGATTGACATCACTTTCACCGCCTTCCTGAATTTGTAGTGAAAATGATGTATTTATCTATTGTAGAGTAGACACACATACACACAAAATCACACACACACATTTTCCTTTCCCAGGTCAAAAAACCAGTAGAAACCAGTAGAAACCAGTAAGCATTTTTAACTGGTCATTACTGTTTTAACTGGTCTTAACTGGTCTTAACTGGTCTTAAATGGTTTCAACTGGTACCAGTTGAAACCAGCAAGGTACCTCCAACTTTCCAGTAACAAAATGAGCAATTCTGATTGAAACCAGTTGATACCAGTTGAAGACATACTAGTACCAGTTGATACCAGTTTAATCATACTGGTACGAGTTTATACCAGTTGAAGTTGCACTGCTTACCAGTTGAAACCAGTAAAAGTCTACTGATGGCCAGTTGTAATACCAGTTCAAGTATCACTGTACCAGTTGGTAACAATTTCTGTCGGTTGAAGTCTTATGGTACCAGTTGATACCAGTTCAAGTGTCATTTTGTACCAGTTGATACCAGTTGAAGTCTTACTGGTACCAGTTTATCCCAGTTGAAGTTGCACTGCTTACCAGTCCAGTTGGAGCCATTAAGTCTCCTGGGGCCTGTTTGACTAACATGGGAAATTGATCCAACCCAAGACCGATCCCAACTCTGGGATTGATACCATCCTGGGAACGACTCTTGTGACCCATTTCAGTAAATCGATCTTTGCTTGGGAATGATAATTAATTGAGTTCGACTGATTTAATCATCGTGAACGAGGCTGTGATCGATAGTGAGAGCTAAAGGAGAGAAACATGGCAATCACAACCAAGCAGAAGGTACGGTAAAGAAACATTGAAATTAATATTTCGTGGCCAAATTTCATTTTCAGTGCACAAATTTCATCTAAGAATGACATGCTTATTGTTATTTCCATGGCTGATGCCATTCCAAGTCTGTTCTTGGCAGTCATAAGGAAGCAGTGCCCAACGATTATTTTGCTCTGTTCGTATTGAACATGTTAATCACAACATTCGTGATTTGCTTAGTCCCATGTGTGTAACTATGCACACGTATGTCGATTCTCAGTCTACATCTACCACTGATACGGTAATCCACATCTACCACAGATACGCAAATCCACATCTAGCTCCATCCTTGCTTTGTTCATGCTTGTAGACTCACGACTGTAGACCTAGAATATATCTGTAGATTAAGTACAACTTGTCACTGATAAGAATTTGATTAAGCGAGCTTCGAATAATTTGTGAAATGTCAGCAATATCGCAGACGCCGCTAGGCGATCGCGTAGGCTGTCTATTTAAAATTCCAATTTGAGGCTCGTCCGGACAGACAGCTTTTTCTGCCTAGAAACTCTAGACCCTCTACCTAACATTGTTAGACCTCTACTCTTCATCACAATCATGATTGAGTCTCTCTTATCTAGACCGAGACTCTGTACTGTTCAATTCGAGTGCAGTCTGTTGTAATAGTGGACCGGATTCAATGATGAACAGAGGACTCAGTTGTTTAACGATAAAATGAACAACTTTAATCCACTATCACAAACTAGCGTCATGTAATGACAGTACAGTGCAGTAGATTCCATTATTTATAGGCCTAGCCTAGATCTACTATTAGTAGTTAGCTAACGTCAGTATCATTAGATATCTAACGTTAGTCAGTAACACAGAGATCTAACATTAGATTAGTCGAGAACTAGATACACAGTAATGGCAATGTAGCATGCTGATTCCATTATAGACCTCTATATCTTTGTCTGATTTTGTTTTCGGTGCTAAGTACTTGGTATCCATGGTTGCATGTTTACTAGACCCTAGAGCTCTATACGGATGTTATCTCAAGTTCCACTACTGTTTTGTTGGAACAAGCCGTCCATAATTCGACTATAACACTGTCCTAAATTTGACAACCGGGTATGTGTAAAGACCTAATTCCATGCTTTTAAGTGTGGTCATATTTTTGCGTTGAACTGCTGTGCATTTTTTGTTTTTGTTTTGTTTTGTTTTGTTTTGTTTTGTTTGTTTTTTTTTTTTTTGGGGGGGGGGGGTTACAACAAATTGTACCAGACTGCACCAAAGTTAATTCATATTACACCATAGCCTATTTCAATATGCATCCCTCAATGTGTAGGTTACTTCAGGTAAGATAGCTTAGGCAGCAGCGAACGAGGTTTTTACAGTAACTATGTGCAAGTCAATGTCAATATCAACAATTTCCTTTACTGAGTTGGTTCCAACTTACGTGAGTGATTGGAAAAAAGCTGATAGTATTTCCTGCCATTTTCATACAATTTGGTATTACAGTAAAATCAAAATATCTTTACATGGATATGAAAGTACAATGCGCAAATGCAAGTTGGTGACACTTCCTTTTCCCACTAGGTTGAGTAATGACAGACAAATTTGAGAAAAGAACTAGGGCTTGAGATATTTTACTTGTCATAGCATATTTCTACAGACTTGTATAGTTAAACTTTGTAATCTGCTTTATTCTGTTATCAGCAGGGACTGGCTCTGAATGTCAATGCACTCTTCTACACAGTGGACAAGAGGACTGTGCAGAGAGAAGTGAATTCCTGACCAGGCTTTGAGCTCATTGATTGACTGGAAAGGTATAAGTTTCATTTCTTAAAATTTTCTGAAAGCTCATTATTCAAAAGTTTTTTTCAATTTATTATCTATACCCAGTTTTAAGACTCAATCATACTATTGTGGGAGGGAAAAAATCATTTAATGGGGATGTGGGGTAGTGGTAATTCTAATCACAATACCTATGTACATTTTTATCCTTATGATGACACCATGTACTTTGAATGCTTATTTTCCTGATACCAAGTGTGAAATTTCCTTGAATTCATATTTTTTCTAGCGTCTTAAATCTGCCTCCCTCAGAGAAATATAAATTCTTCTCTTTCTTCTTCTCTGTAAAGGATCGTCAGATACTTTTAGTTGATATCATATGATCCAGCATTGGCAAATCAAGATCAATAAAACGGCATTAGATATGTGATGAATCCCAAACCCTGAATGTACAGAAAGCTCTTTTAAAACCAAAGTTGATTTGAAAGGGTGTGTACAGTTCTGGCATTTAACGTTTTGCGAAATATTCAGAAACCACTCCATGAGATGTCAAAGAGCATGCAATTCTAAGGGGTATCAAAAGTTTATTTGATGAAAATCTGTTTTGAAATGGCTGAGATATCCAAAAACAAGGTGAAACAAAGAGATCCTAATAAAAGGCGTGGCCTGGCTCCTTTTATTATTTTCACTTTTTTTGGATATCTCAGCCATTTGAAAACCAATTTTCATCAAATAAACTTTGAATCCTTCTTAAAATTACATGCTCTTTCATATTTCATAAGAGGTTTCTCATTATCTCACTTAGGAATGTTCAAAACATGAATCCCCACCTCAACCACTACTGTACAGTCCCTTTAAGTCATATAATGGCCAATGCAAGTGTCGGTATGGAGACCAAAAATGCAAGTAGTGTAATATTAACTTTAAAGTTATCACCATTGCCCATCATTTTTTTATTAAGTCCTGAGAGATTTGGCTTCATTAATTGGCAGAGTGACATCTATTTGCAACATGACTTTGTCTTGAATTAAGCTAGATATCAAAATGAAAAATAGCATTACTTAGGCTGGAGATGTAATGTGATCTGTAGCTTCCGTGTAATACAGACCTATGCTACCCCCACATGCCATGTCTTTTTTTTTATTCGCAAAATAATCTTTTGCTTTTAAATGTGACCATCTTTGAGAGTCCATGAAGTTATGGTATGAGTCATTACAGAATTAATGTGATAGGAAAAAAAAAAAACACTTAACAGTAACAAAACCATTTTGTGGTTCAAGACGTCTTCAATGTTTCTCTTTTTATTTTATATGCTTTGTTTTACCTCAGGAAGGGGCAACTGCCAAGTTTTATTGGTCATGTGTTGCAACAAGGAACATCTACAGTCACAGCCTTTGTCCTTTCTATTGGAGGATATGAAATCCTATTCCTTCTTATATGCAGCCATGGAGAACAGCTAGGGGACTGTCTTGTCCAAGCATTGTAGCTACACATGATCTTGATCTTGAAGTTGAGCTATCAAATCTGTTCAACTGAACCCTTATCTTTTCTAGCAACTTTGTGAATGACGCGTGATACATTCTGGGAGCCGGGCATCTTTGAATGTTTCTACACATAAATGGCGCTATGCTGTTTCCTCATCATCATGGTCATCTTTGTTCTAGATCTTGGCTTCTAGCCACATTACATGGCAGAGTCACCATTTTCTTTTGAGAGGGATTTGGGTATAAACTAGGGGGATCTGCAACTGCGGCATAATTCTGTCCTGCAATTTATGAATTATGATATTTGTATCACACGATATTTACAGAACGCCCTCGGAAATTTGCACTTTGTTCATTCTTAATTTCCTTTTCATTTAAGTAGTATTTTTACTTATACGATCATTACTGGTCCCGGTCATTGATGATTATCTACTTACCTTGGCAAAGCAATCGGCTCTTTAATCAGTGATTATGAACCCTACCCCATAGTTTTTGTCTACCGTGGTTGCCCCTCGTGACACTGCAACGACGGGGTCCCTCTGGAATGTACATACTGTTCCTTTGTTTGTTAGAATTTTGTTCGAGAATGCGGGCATGTGAGTTCGATTTGCAAATTCTTGTCTAGTGTAAGCCTCTGCTCATAAACAACCCAGTATTGGCATGGGTCGTTGTATCATGGAGTCATATATAATCAAACGATCTGATTTTTTTTTTCTCATTACTATTATCCTTATAAGTTTGCATCACAATGTCAACCTGCCACACACACACACACGCATCTCATAGAGTTATGCAGTTCTGTTAAAATGTTAATTTGAACAGATTGCAGTTGTGTTAAAATGTTATATAATAGAGATCTGTGTACGGTTGTCAGACACCGGGAAATTTTTTTTCAGATATGTTCTAAGTCTGTAAACACTCTCCTAAAACTTCTGGCTTTGTAGGCTTTTTCTTTCTCAATAGTGATTCGTTCATCGACCCCAAGAATGTTCACGGCTACTTTTCATTTGTTTGAGCTTACTTGTGGGTAGGTTCTATTTGTATGCTGTTCACATTGATGGAGTCGTGGTCACTTACCCTGTGTCCCGGTATGCAGCCTACTACATTAGGATAAAGAACCCTTTGTTTATAATGTGAACAGTCATGTATTATATGTATGCATGACTGTCCCATCAAATTATCCGTTAAGTTTTATTCCCACTACATATGATTCTGATTACCTCACAATAATCAAGGAATATAGTTTGATATATTTGATTTCTTCCCTTTTTTGCGTATACATGACTACCTCTTCCGTGTTTGCTACTGTTTACTAAAAAAACAACAACAACGTTCAACGGTTTTTAGTTGTCCTTTTTGTCCCCTACTTTGAAAATTTATCTGATTTGAGACTAGCAATGTTCAATTCTCATGTTACGACACGATTTGATACGTATGTATGTATGTATGTTGTCTTTCTGTCCTTCTTTCTCTGTCATCTTCCTTGTGTTTGTCCTCTCTCACCTATCTTCTTTTTTAGAATTCTATGTTTATGTGTATTTGCCTACTCGCTGTACGATTTGCGAAACCGTAATTGTTTGTGCTTCACCTACATGTATGTCAAAATATCTTATACCTCAACCCCGGCAGTTGATATGCTTTCATTTTGGATTTTATCCTCCTCCTTATGGCTAGTCAACTCAATTCAGCGTTTGATTCCCTTAATGATGATGAACTCTATGATTTGTTTAGATGCTCCCCTACAGAATTAAGTCGGATAAATTCACGTTCTTCTGCTACTTTTGATAACCTCATTGCCAATAATGTTAATCTATCTTCGAAAGATTTATATGATGATTACGATTGTGAATATGATTCCTCCCATATTTCTTCAAAGTATGTTACAGTTGATCAATTCACAGATCTTGTCAAAAGTTTTTCAGAAAGTACATTTTCAGTGTTACATTTGAATATCAGGAGTATAAATAAGCATTTTGATGATTTACAGATATTATTAGGTAATCAAATGAAAAAACACATTTCTGTAATAGGTTTAACGGAAACATGTTTATCTTCTGATATTAATTTACCATACGCATTAAATGGTTATGAGTTAATTGTCAATAACAGAGTGAATAGGACGGGTGGGGGTGTTGCTTTTTATTTATCACAGAAATTTGAGTTTACTGTTTGTGAGGAATTACAAATTATGAATGATACTATAGAGTCCTTGTTTGTGGAAATTTCCATTCCGCAAAATAAAAACATTATTGTTGGTATTGTTTATAGACCCCCAAGTTCTAATCCTAAAGATTTTTTGAGTTGTATTGTAAATTTATTAAAAAATACCCTGTTGGCAAATAAAAATGTTTTTATAATGGGTGATTTTAATATTGATTTGATTAAAAATGACGATAATACGTCACAAGAATTTTTCGAAATATTTTTGTCAGCCTCATATTTGCCATTAATTTCGAAACCCACACATGTTACAAATCATTCCGCCACCCTTCTTGATAATGTTTTCACTAATGTATTGCAAATTTTAAACTCTTCTATTATTTTATCTGATATGACTGATCATTTCCCTATTATAGCGTGTTTTGATCTCGGGTATTCGGTAAATAAATTTGTTTTTTCTCCAATCAGACGTAGAGCTACACCAGAAAATTTGGCTAGCCTTGGTGCTAGCCTAGAAAGGGCTGATTGGTCTAGTGTTTATGATAGTGATGACGTTAATATATCATTTAATAATTTTTCAGGGATAATTAATAATTATTTAGATGAGTATATACCTAAATTAAAAGATAAGTTAGTTAATTATAAAACATCCCCCAGATTTCTGTGGATATCAAAATCTCTTCTTCGTTCAATCAATAGGAAAAATAGGCTTTATTATAAATTCAAAATGGAAAAAACTGAGAAGTCAAAAGAAAAATATACTTCCTATAGAAATACATTAACTAAGATTATACGGTTAGAAAAGAGGAAATATTATATGTTTCAGTTAGAAAAATATAAACATGATATGAAGAATACATGGAAGGTTTTGAACCAGGCCATGAATATATCGAAAAAGAAATCAAATATTACAACAATAAGATATGGCAACAAAATATATGAAGATCCAAGTGACATAGCTAATATTCTTAACTCTTATTTTTCAATGATTGGGGAGAATTTGGCTAGAAGGGTACCACAGTCAAATAGGCATTTTTCAACATTTTTAGGTCAACCAAACCCAAGTTCTGTCTTTTTTGTTCCAACTGCGAAATATGAAGTTATTGATATTGTTACTGCAATGAATGACAAGCGAAGTGCTGGTTACGATGACATAAGTAATTTTATTTTAAAGGGAATTATATTTTCAATCGCTGATCCACTTTCACATATTTTTAATAGATCTATATCATGTGGTGTTTTTCCTGATTTTATGAAAATAGTTAAGGTTTTCCCTTTATTCAAAAAAGGCGATGGTTCTGATATGAGTAATTACAGGCCCATTTCCTTGCTTTCATCTTTATCTAAAGTTTTGGAAAAATTGATATTTAAAAGAACAATTAATTTTTTAACTTTTCATAACGTTTTTACAAATTCTCAATTTGGGTTTCGTCAAAAACACAGTACCATTCACGCCCTCTTGAAGTTTATCGACCACGCAGCGCATACTATTGATAATCATTCTCATCTTGTTGGTATATTCCTGGACTTCTCCAAGGCCTTTGACACAATAAATCATGAAATTTTATTTTACAAGTTGTCTCATTATGGGATAAGGGGGAAGGCCTTGGAGTGGTTCAGGAGCTACCTGCAAAACCGCAAACAATACGTATCTCTGAACGAGAACGTTTCAAGTCTCGAATTCATTAAGTGTGGCGTCCCACAAGGTAGCTTATTAGGTCCTTTACTTTTTATCATTTATATCAATGATTTTTGCAGATCATCCGACGTGTTGTCATTTATACTTTTTGCTGATGATTCAAATGTTTTCTTTTCACATCAAAATCCAGATGAACTCGTGCACATTGTTAATTCCGAATTAAAAAAAGTGACCCAATGGATAAGAGCTAACAAATTATCTCTTAATCTTTTGAAAACTAAGTATATGTTATTTAGTAACTCTATAGAAGTTTTACGTAAAGAGATTATTTTTGATGACATTCAAATAGAACGCGTATCTCATATAAAATTCCTGGGGATTACAGTAGACGATAAATTTTCATGGAGGCCACATATTATTAACATAAGTACAATAATATCACGTAATATTGGAATCCTTAATAGACTTAAGTTTCATATTCCATTGTCTTCTTTGCTGACGTTATATTTCTCTTTAATATTACCTTATCTTAACTATGGTCTTTTAGCATGGGGTAACGCTCATCAAACTTTACTAGATAGATTACTGGTTTTACAAAAAAAGGCACTTCGTGTCATTTGTGGTGTCCCGCCACGTTCCCATACAGATCCATTATTCACTAAATATAAGATTTTAAAAATCAAAGATTTGTATTTCTTTCAACTTGGACAGTTTATGTTTAATTTCAACACAAATGCACTTCCCTGTATATTCAATTCAATGTTTGCAAGGAATCAATTTTTCCATAATTATCCCACCAGACAATCTTCTGAGTTTCATCTACCTCTTCTGAGAACATTATTGGCTCAGAATACATTTATATACACAGGCCCTAGATTCTGGAATTCATTAAGTAGCGAAATAAAAAATTCTCCTTCTTTGTATTCCTTTAAGCGTAAGTTGAAATCCTTTCTGTTAAACCCTCTCTGATGTTTGTTTTTATTAATCAAGTTCCAACAACCACAGGGTTTATCATCCAACCATCAATCAATTGATTTCTGAATTCATTCATTTATGAAATAGCCATTATAATTTCTACACAGCTGTATGCAACCACCGGCTGTTTAAAGAATTTCTTCAATTCCCTCTTCAATTCTCTCTTTCGTTTCTTTGATCAGCGTGTAGGCATTCTCTTTCTTTCTTCCTTCCTTCCTTTCATTTCCGTCTTGTGTAAATCATACTTGTGTCCAGCATATACAAATAAGTATTTAGTTAGATTTTCTTGAGTGGTTCACAATCTACAAGCTTGCTTTTTAGTGGACCTCTCAGTTCTCCTTTTTTTTTTTTCAACTGAAACAAAGTCTTGTATTATTTTGCGTATACATATGTTACTTCATTATTGTATCATTTGATATCACTTGTTAGTTGTGTGTATACGATTGTGATGATAACCTAATTCATACTGTGTTGTGTTTTGTTGGAAAAAGGAGAATGAAATAAAATGAAATGAATGAATGAAATGAATAAGCCGAGCCAACAGTAATGTAACAATTTATTCATCTTCTCCAACCTCCACATAACAAGTCCACACAAATACGACAACAGTTGATTCAGAGGTGATAAGGGAATAAAAAGTTACTTTTGATTTTGATCTCCCTGTGTAACAACAATGGTATTCTTTCAAAAGTCATTTAGCAAGAAAGTTTAGGCATTATTGTCTAAATATTTTACTGTAAATGTGTTAATAGTGTCATGAATATGCATTTGTACAAAGTGGGTGTGGCCTGTTCTGCCCACATTGGAAGTCAAGATGGCTCGAAGCTGGGACCATGCCATCTGAGGAAACGAGGGAAGAATAAAGTTTTCATTACTTTAAGTTTGATTAGTGGTGGTGATTTGTTCGGTGTCAGAATGTGTGACATGTTGTTGCCCCACCAGGATTTCCCTCATTCCGTAATATTGTAATAGCAAGTACAAGAGTTTGCTGTAAGCAGATTCCTGGAAACTTATACCTTTGGCTGGTGAATACTTTTACTTTGAAACCTCACTCTTTAACTTTTGACACGACATTGAATTTTATCTGTTGTGAACGTTTGTGAGCTTAATTTTTTTTTTTTGTGTGTAATCAATATGTGTCATATTACTAAGATAACCATCATATTATATGCATAATAAATAGCCACTTTGTTTGTTATGTATTTGTTTTATCTGACTAGATTCAAATAGAAACCATCTAAGGCAATGAGTAAGCCATTTTAGTCATAGTCCTTGTTTGTTTCTTCATTTTTTCTTTGTCTATGTAATTGTGTGTCAAAGTCGTTATAAATCTGTAGTCTCTTCCATCCCCCTCTAAAATCCAAGTATATCATACTTCCTCTTTCTTGCTCAATTTCTCTTGAACCTATTTTTCGTATAGCTCTCTTCTTGCACTGCTATGATTCTTTCATTTTCACTTCTCCCTGGTGTGCATAATATGCTACCTCTCTCTCCTTTCCATTCTCCTTGTTATGCATACGCTACTTCACTCTTGACCTTTAACAATGAAAAAAAAAAAAAAACCTTGTGTCTTGTGTTGGAGGCTTAAAAGAGGGAATGTCTGAATGGAGTTGTCCCCTGTTGTAATGTGTATACATGTATCTAACATGAATTTGATTTGAATTTGAATATTTTTTTGGTTGTAAGAGAAGAGAAAAGCTACTGTATGTAGAAGAAAGATGCATACTAGTATTAAAAGTTTCATTGGTATTGATTTTCATATCTTATTCATTCATGACTTCAATTACCATTGTTTCTTCTATGTGATTTTAACACGCCCAGATGTGAATGATTTGCCCTTCACGTGTGAACGTGATGTAGTGGTGTTGAAACCCAAGTACAGGCTTTCAGATAATGAAGAGTGTGTATTCATTGCATTTTTTTTTTTCCGGTAGCATTTTGACATTGCACAATTAAATTGCATCAAATGTGAATATTTTTGTAACAGTTGACTTATTCAGAAGTGTCTAGAGTGCTGTCGTTGATTGATGTTGTTTTATCGAGTGCTATAGTTGATGGCAGGCTTTCAAGTGATCCTACTTTTCCTACTTTTTTACTGCTGTCCCTACTTTTCCTACTTTTTGCTTAAAATCCGTCTTTTTCCTACTTTTCTGGTTAAAAACCCCGCCAAAAAAAAGGAGTGAAAAGAATGTGCAAGGCTACTTGAATAGTTGATATTCAGAAATAATGAGTAGACTCTAGTTGCAGATTTTTACCGGTAGGGAGAGCCTCTTCAGCTTGAAAGAGGGATAACACAGACCAATCAACCACAAGACTGCTGCCAGCCTCAGCTTTTGCTCCTGTGCAGATGTGATTGATCCCACTGATATTGCAGCCTAGGACTTGGAGTAGTGCTCAACCAGCTCTCATCATCGCGCCAAATTACCAGGTAAGCTTGCCATGCACTCAAAAGTAGAATTTGACGCGTGACTTCCAAAGAATACAACTGAGGGGAAAATGCCGCCTACAGCCAGTTTTAATGGATGTAGAGTTCAAGCATATCATGTCTCATGCATGTGCTGGCATACAAATCTTCAGAAACCAGAAATTTTCTTTGCTAAAAATGTGGTTTTCCACGTAAATTGTAAGGGTCATATCAAACAAGAAACAACACCTTAAAGATCCCCTTTCCCTGAAATTGTCAATAATATATGTTTTTGATAATTAAAAATATCAAATGATTAAAAATTTGACAATAATACAAACTTAATATGAAAGTAAGATTTTCACCACAGAAACTAGATCTGGTTGATGTGAGGATGAGTAATGCAAGAAAGCATGGATTGGTAGGGACCCATTTACATGAAACTTGCATATTACTGAGCCAAATCAAAAGCACTCGGGTTACATCAGTTTGATCTTTTGGCAAGAGTTCAAGAAAAGAAAATGTAAGTTACCAAATTTGTCAAAAGTTAAAACTTTGAAGACTTGTGAGGTTTAACATGAGACATATGACTTGTGATATCCATTTGAATCATTGTCAGGTGGTAGATACGTTGTACGACTACTAGAAATCTTCCTTGATTCATCTGAAGTTAAACAACTGAGGAAAGTCAATTGCTGAAAAATCAGATGAACAAGAAGAAATGTTCAATTAACAGATCCCACAAATTGTTAACAAGGAGTGAGAACAACAGTGATTACTTAGGCATCTTGAAAGATAAGACTAATAGAGCAGAAACCTCTTTATGGACAATTCTAAAAGTTGATGGCTTGTTACATCTTACAATTCAACCTCTGAAACAACACTTGTATCACAGGTAAGACGTACATTACCTCGAAAAACTTACAAAAAAAGTAGGAAATGGAGGAACTTCATGGAAAATGAACACAAAAACAATATTTCAGTATTGCTTAAAGATTGATTGAAATTGAAACCATGAGACTTTGAAGTCCACTTCCTGAAGACACTTATGGAACTATCAAGAATATATATATATATATATATAGAAAAACCATCAAAAGCATACCTGAAAAAAAAAAACAAACATTTAGGAAAGATAGTGAATGCATATTCCACAAATAAGAGCAAGTATGTGAATGTTTTAAGTGGAACTGCCATGAACAGTTTGTGAAGTTTTGAGAAAAGAACTTGCAAAAAAATTAGAAGCCATGATATGTTTTTATTCCACAGACCTTGCAAATTTTAGTTAATAAGCTTGAACATGTTTTTATCACCTAGCTACAATGTAGTTTGAACAAGATGTGGGAAGATGGAAGAACAGAAATCTCTTAATGAAAGTGGGTAAAATCTGATGGATCATTTGAAGTGACATACCCAAAATATTGAACCATTTGAAAGAGTCTTGGTAAAATGTGAGACAGAGAAACTTCTTAAAGAAGAAAAAAGTGAATGGATGGATGTGTATCCCAATTGTGTCAACATACAAAACCAAAAGAACAATGGATAGTATCAAAATTGAAAGGGCACAGATCACTGTATTTCAGGAAAAAAAAAAGGAACTGCATGGTAAGTATACAGATCATCTAGAGTGTATTTTCTCTCAAACGGCCAAAAAAAGTTTGTTAGTTGGAATTTGATGAGAGATCAGAGAAGCTAGCAAGGATTTTAATGATAATGACAGTCACTGTTCTTTCCCCAGATCTTGCAAAGAGTAGTTTATAAAATTGACAAGCTGAAATACTGAGCCAGCAAAATATCTGGAAACTGAAAAGCAAAATCTCAATCATATAAAATTTAAAAGGCTGAAGGACATGATATTCTCAAAATTTTATGAAGAAGTTTGATTTCAAGAATATTGAATGAGCATAAAAGTGCCTGAAATAATTGCAAAATGGAGAAACTTCCTGGAAAGATCAAATGGCTGTATGTTTATTCCACAAAAAGGGTTATGATGAGTTGAAAAGAAGTTGAATATAAAGAATTATTAACTATCACCAGTGAATTTGGCAAAAATTGCAAACAGTAGAAAATCATTGGAAAGTACAGAATGATTTTCTACAACTCTTTCTAATTGTTAATACAAATGTAAGTTGATTCAAGGATACATGGAATGTAGCATCTACGGAACACCAAAGAAATGAAAACTTTAATTTGGTATCTGCAGAAAATTATTGAAAAATATAGTCATTTTTGCTACCTACAAAGTCAGTAAAACTACAGACAATAAGAAACAAAAAGCAGATGTAGATGTATACTCCTCACATCTTGTAAAGTGGAGTCATTTCATTATACTAGTCTTCTGTTACTCTACATGCGACTATACTACATTTCCCTAATTGATTTTTCTCACATTCTCTTTGGATGTTTTATGTTCTGTCAGTTAAAGTGTTTCAAATTGAGCTTGCCTTATGTTTCCATCTACAGTATATCATGTGATTATACCAAAATAATCTACATCACTGGAAATTAAGTGGTGGACACTGTGCTGTATACTCACTGTGCTGTGAACTCACAGTATTTGAGTGTGTAGATTTGTAGTTGGCCAGGATTTGCAAAATAAAAATGTTAAGGCATTGGTAGATATAATTTCACATTGTAAGGCCTCATTGTCATGACACAACCCATTCTTCCTGCATGTCTTGCATGTAAAAGTGATGAAGTACAAATGTAATATGATAACACATACTCTCAGAGACTAATACTGAGCACTACATATTATTAAGTAGTTTACATTATCCTGTTATTTTGAAATGTTTGAACACATGTATTTGAAATGAAGTACAAATGTAATATGATAACACATACTCTCAGAGACTGATACTGAGCACTACATATAAGTAGTTTACATTATCCTGTTATTTTGAAATGTTTGAACACATGTATTTGAGATTGAAGGTCTCTTGGAAAGTTAGTTTATAGCTTATCTCATGGTCATTCAGCTGGAACTTGAAAGCATACTAACCTTGTCTTGAGCATCACCTGAAAAGCTTTGTCAAACATCCTTATTTCCAGTCTTCTTTACACTTTGAAATGAAACACATATCTTCACAACTTCAAGTGAATGTAGATAAAAGTGTCATCTTTTTTTTTTTAATAGCTGTTGTCAAATATCCTTATTTCCAATCTTTTTCACATTCTAAAATGAAACACATATCTTCACAACTTCAAAACATTCAAATGAATGTAGATGAAAGATGTCATCAGAGATGGAAGTGTATAACGTACCTTTGGCATTGGTGTATAACTTACACATCATGGAATGTTTATGTCATATTTTGTGGGATGATAATCTGTTATATATGGTAGGTGTTTATGTCAATCGCAGAATTATGTCTTTTCTATGCAAGCATGGCAAGTATTGCAGTAAAGTTTCCTGACATTGTTCTTACAAATGTCTGCCTTTGTTGTATTTTTCAGGCTCTCCCAGGAGCAAAAGTGAGGCTGAGGCAGCAGAGTTGTGAGTACAAATTAAGAGTTACATGTACCATTAAGAGTTCTGGTGAGTATCAACGAAAACTACTCCTAAAAGCCTGCGCATGTCCTGATTTATTCCTACTCTTTTTTTTTCTCTAATGCCATACTTTTTCCCTCTCATGTTCTACTTTTTCCTACTTTTTTAGAGATTCTGTTCCTACTTTATTCCTACTTTTTTACATTATCCCGCTTGAAAGCCTGTGGTGGTTTTGTTGGCGCACAGTGAATTTTGTGTATCTATGTAAATATATTATATACATGTAAACATGTAACCATATAATATATAGCGTACAGGTCCACCTTTCAGTGCTCATAGCGCTTTAAAGATGAAAAGACAGATTTACACATACATGTATGTTCAAACATGTCAACAAAGATGAAAGTGGCAAACAAAAAATAAACATATATACCAAATAAAGAATACAATATTGTTCCAAACATTAATGACAGCAATTACAGTCCTCAGTGTGAGTGGAACAGATACGTTATATATATGTATGTATGTACAAAATGTGTGTATGTATGTATGTATGTATATAACACACACACACACACACACACACACACATATATATATATATGACTGCATCATGTGTGTTAAATGCCCAAGGTGAAACTAGCACAAAATTCTGTACAAGTATGAGGTTCAACATAATTAAATTGATAATTTCACCCTGTGAATGGTCGTTATATTATACTTGGCAATATATATGTACTTAGCCTTGGCGTGTTACTAGTATACTACATATGGCGTTTTCCTCACCCTCTTCCTCTTTATTTTCTCTCTTTCCTTCTTTCTTCCTTCCCTTCATTCATGCTTTTTTGCTCTTCTCTCTTTTCGCTCTATATAACATACGAGCACATGACAAATTGTATCACTTTATTGCCATCATGACGCTTCTATGTGAGGTCATCGCTATTATGAAGTAACAATCATAACAATCATCAACTCAGCGAGTGTAATGGATCTTTCCCAACTTGGGTCAGATCTGAATCAATCCCATCTTTGGGTTCAATTCCCAGCTCTGTATCGTTCCCAAATTGCTTAGTGAAACAGTTCCTAACTTTTTGGGAATGATCAATCCCAAAACTGCCCCTGGGATCAATTGAATTGAACTTAGGATTGATCCCAGAGCTTAGTGAAACAGGCCCCTGGTTGCCAGTTGATACCAGTTCAAATATCATTTTGTACCAGTTGGTAACAGTTCCTACCAGTTGAAATTTTACTGATACCAGTTGATACCAGTTCAAGTCTCACTGTGTACCAGATGATATCAATTGAAAGTCTACTCTACTGGTCTATGGGTTGATACTGGTCTATGGGTTGATGCCAGTCTCAATGTGTACCACGGTGCCACTTGATACCAATTGTAATCTACAGGTACAAGTTGATACCAGTTGAAGTCTCATTGTGTACCACTTGATATCTTAATTAAGGTAATGGTACCTGCGGCTGATGCCAGTTTGAGTCTTACCTGGAGTCTACTTTTTGAATTCGATCAGTTCATCAAACTGAATTAAAAAGAAAATTAAACTCGTTTTAAAACATCAAATTAAAAGGTAAACAAAACAAAATAAAGCAAAACATTTGACATGATTGAACTTGGACTCTTAATGACTTCAACTTAGTTCAACTGGAACCAATTTAGATCAGTTGACACTTAAACGGACAGACTATATTTCGACCAGTTTGTGTGTGTTTGTGTGTGTGTGTGTTTGTGTGTGCGTGTTTGTGTCGGTTTGAGTTGAGTTTATTTTATTTCACCACGGGTCACTCACTTCAGCCAATGGCTGTTCTTCTGTGAGTCTGTGAAGTAAAAATCATACAATTACAAAATACAACATTTTATACATAGTATAGGAAACGTTAAAAAAAGAGCAACAAAAAACAACAAAAATCAAAAACAAACAAACAAACACACAAATACAAATCATACAGAATCATGCATATTACATGAAGAAAATGGGAATTAAGATACTGAAAAAAAATGATTGATTCACAATGTTACAGTTCAATGCAAACAATTACTACGTATATAATCTATCCACCTTATTTTTAAATATAGAAAAAGATACACTTTGCTTTACATCATCTGATAAATTATTCCATAATTTAGCGCCTCGATATGTTACACTACGTTTCTCAAAATTAGTTCTCGGGTGTGGAACATCTGGTTTCATTATTCCTTTTCTCAGTTTGTAAGTAGTCTGTTTAAATGGAAATAAATTACATACAATTTGTGGCATGGTCCTATTTATAATTCTATACATTACATACAATAACTGTTTATCACTTCTTTCAGTAAATATATCTATCTTTAACTTTAAATTTGTCTGTATCAAATCAAATAATGCTTCACTTGAAAATCTCCATTTTACATTCATAGAAACTCTTAATGCCCTATTTAATAATTTCTGAATTTTATCAATGCGTATTTTCTCCGCGTTTCCCCAAATTATACTACAGTAGTCAATCCTACTTTGAATAATAGTTTTATAAAAAATCAATGCCATTTGCTCTGTTATAAAGGTCGAATTCTTTTTAACAAATATAAAAGGGTTTGTAATTTTTTTTGCAATGAATCGATTTGATTTGTCCATTCTAAATATTGATCAATTTGCACACCCAGATACTTACAACTTGAAACACGAGTTGTAACGGTGTCCTTTATCTGAATACATGGTGGCTTTAATACTGAGTTGAGTTTCTTTCTTTACCCAATTAACAAAAATTCACACTTTATAACATTGAGAGCGAGTTTATTTCTAGTTAACCATCTATGTATTTTCACCAATTCTTCATTTAAAACGTTCGTCAATCTATTCACATCACTACACGAGTAGTGCAGGCAGGTATCATCTGCGTATAATGAGACCTTACATTTCTTTACAGATAAAGGCAAGTCGTTTATGTATAGAGCAAAAAGTAAAGGGCCTAGATTTGACCCCTGTGGTATTCCACATGTGATTGTCCGTGGACTAGATTGTACACCGTTGATGATAGTGCATTGTGTGCGATTGGTAAGATAGCTTCGGAACCATTCAACAACAACATCACTGATACCATACATACGTAGTTTCTTCAGGAGGATACCATGGTCTACCGTATCAAAAGCCTTCTTTAAATCCAAGGTTACTATCCCAACAATGTTGCCTTTGTCCATATTATCAAGCCAGTCTTCAGTGGTGGTAAGTAGGGCAGTCATGGTGGAATTGTTTGGCCTAAAGCCTGACTGGTGCTCACTAAGCAAATCATTCATTTGCAGATATCCGTAGAGTTGATCAAATATTAACTTTTCTATAATTTTTGTAATATTCGATAGGTCGGTAGTTACTCATATTAGTTTTCTCACCACTCTTGTAGACTGGCGTAATACGCGATCGTTTCCATGACAGCGGCACCTTACTTTGTTGTATTGACTGATTAAATATATATATCAGCGGCTTAAAAACATATTCAGCTATTGATTTCAAAATGATAGCGGGAATATTGTCCAAACCAGTTGCTTTATCAACAGAGAGACTATTTAAACAACTCGAAACATCTTTCTCATCTATCTTTTTCAATTTAAAACCATTTCCGTTGTCAACGATTCCAGGGTCATTGCTCCCGTCTTCATCGCTGACTTCAATGCTCTCTTGAATAATCTTGCCAATGTTTGTGAAGTGCTTATTGAAGCTATCAGCTATCTCAACTTTATCATAAATGTCCCTGTTTTCATTTGCAATACACACTATTCTTTCAGTCTGCGGTTTCCTAGGTAAAACATAACTCAATGATTTCCATACTTTGCCAGATATCATTCATGTTGGATTTTATATGTATCAGTTTTAGAGAAAACAGATATTTACATGCAAAACTAATGCAGAATACAGCATATTTTGTCAACTTTTCAGGAAAGTGACCATCCCCAGACATAATGCTTGTTTTGTGTTGTCAGTTGCTTGCGTCAATGTGTATAGCACATTAAAATGTAAGTGCATGGTCATCCAATCATTAGTTGTTTCATTAGATAGCCACTGCCCATAGGCGTACCTATTTTGGAGTATAGGCTATTACCTTGAAGGCAGACTATGTGGACCATGTGATATGCTGTTCAACAATGCATCCTGACCTACTGTTAAATATTCCTTTGCCCATGGTTATCATAACTGTAGCCCTTTTTTTTTTCATACCCATTGTAAAATCATGTTCTATATTTATTGAGTTCCCTTCTTTTTGTTTGATTGATTTCATGCAGAGTTTCTATTTTGCGCGAACATGTGGTGAAATATCTGTTAAGAGTATCAAGTTAGAGCAATGTCTTATTGTTAGTGGTAATATTGATGTGCCCTGGAAATACTGTTGTGATAAGTGTTCCATAAAAACAGTACTCACATTCATCCATGTCCAGATAAAGTGATGACGACTGTATCTAAATGTGTGTATTTGTGTATGTGTGTGCGCACGCTCGCATAAAATGTTATATATTATTGAAATAGATTGTGTTGCAGTTTTTAACAGAAAAATTATCCTTCCCATATGTTTAAGAGATGCAAAGTCAGTTCCATAAACCACTTCTTGCTAGTCACTAAACTTCTTGATGCCTGTGTGTTGTCTGTCTTTAATTTTCAGTAATATACAAATGATGCACAGGTCTGAGTGCGTCAGTTGGAATAGTGTGCATAAGGTAACTATGGAATGCTTAACCCACGAGGTGGAGCAGGGTGGGTTTAGGCTAAATTCTATAGTTACCGCATGCACACTATACTCTGACTGATGCACGAAAAGACATGTGCGTCATCTGTGTTATAGAATACTACTAGGTAATTTTCTTGCCAAAAATCAATTTTTCTATCATGTTACCCGATGACAAATTTACCAGATGCATTTCCTTTTGGCTTGCCATAGATGAGAGCCCGATAATCATGCATCCAGTATTTACTGGATGCATGATTTTTTAGCCAATAGGCGTATTGTCCTGAGTGTGTGAATGCTTGCTAAGTGCGCGAACCTTTGTTACAAGTGCACGTACTCTTGTTACAAGTGCGCGATAACATGTTTACCACTGTGACTCAGTGTGCAGCCAGTACAAAATCAACACATAGCTCTTGACCAATGCAATCATAGGATTCTCGCTACCCATTCTATAACGGCCTCTAAACCTTGCAGCAATAAAACTTAATAGAGTATAGTGATTTTCAACATTTATGAAAGATTATACAAGAGGCATTGAGGTAGTGATGCACTATTGATCTCATATTCCAAGGACAATTCACATTGTTTGTACAGGCATTTCATTTCCAGTCAATACTTCTTGTTGCAGGAAGTATATCTGAAAAGAGTCCTTTCGTGGAAGTGAATATTACAGTGAAAATATGAATGACAACTGTATTGGTTGGAGAATTGTAGCAAACATGCATAATACAGGACATTTATTCCAAGAAAAGATAAATGAGAGCTCTATATTCAAGTGTTTATATGACGGAGATGTTAAAATGAAAACGCCTCCAGATGGAAATATTAGGAAATAAAATTTACACACAGCTTTGCAATTTTATGATATGCCACCAAATCATCACTAGTCACTTTTAGTAAGTATAGTGCCTGGCATAAATTTCAGAGGAAAGCAAGTCAGCATGAAATATCTCATTTAAAAGTCACATTCTTTATGTTAAAAATTGATTGCTCATGTGTCTTCTTATGATAACTACTTATCTTCAGATAAATCAATGTTTCATGCATACGATTGCAATTTTCTACATTCTATCCCATGGGTATTTTTTTTTTGCAACCAGTGGATAAAAGTTTGATATTCTGGTACCACCCTTTCTATCATTTGAGGTCCTGTTGAGTTTATCTAATGTACTTTATAGTGGTCGTGCCTTTAGTTATATTATAAAACAATTTCTACTCAGAGTTTGCAAACACAAACATAACTTGTGCAGTTCTGAAGATACTCTCCCTTTACAAATCCTAGCACTTATTCAAATTCATGAATTAGAACCAACACTTGCTGTCGGGCGAAAGCTCGGTGGTCTAGTGGAGATGACGCCTGTCCGGTGGTCAGGAGGTCGTGGGTTCGAGTCCTGCTCGAGTGTGTACGCCCATGATTTTTTATCATGGCTACTACTAAAAAACACTGATCAATTCAGTGCTTATTTACGTCGATGTAGGACAATTTGTCAATCAGTTGCGGTGAATCCTAACACATAAAACAAAAATAACATTTAGCCTGTTAAGGATGGGCTGATTTTGCTACAACATGCATTTCCCATAGACACTTGCCAAAGTATACTCGAGACTCGTTCTCAATGGGTTAAGAGACTGAACAGTTGCTCGTTCAGCCCCCAAACTGTCAAATAACTTGCCATTAAAAATCAGGAATACCCACTTTAAAAGGATTCATGTCAAGGCTTAAAATGTATCTCTTTATTTAGCTGTTCATTATTAAGCATTTGAGGAGCTCTTCTAGAGCAGAAGAATATATATGCTGAAATGTTCTGTGCATTAGAAGTTGATGTATTATTATCATTATTGTTATCATTTCCTTTTCTTCCATTCTGCAGGTGAGTTGGCAAGTCAAAGTATGCTATGATGGCATTTGTCCATGTGGACGTGGC
Organism: Diadema setosum; assembly: GCA_033980235.1. Taxonomy (NCBI): domain Eukaryota; kingdom Metazoa; phylum Echinodermata; class Echinoidea; order Diadematoida; family Diadematidae; genus Diadema; species Diadema setosum. The sequence continues at coordinate 3,933,732 of CM067062.1, read as the reverse complement.
AAGACATGTGAAGGCAGGTAAACAGTGTAGAGACCATTTGTTCCATACCAAGTTCTTCATCATGATTGTGACAAAACAATGAGTAGCAATCATTGTGGAAGTAAGAATGGCCAGCAATTTTAATGTCAGCTATCACTAATTCAAAAAACTGTGACTGTAGCAGTGACCACTGTGATTTGCAACAGTTGGAAATCCATGGGTGAAACAGGGCTTAATTGTTTAGACTTTGGTGTGGGACTTAGACCTCTCTCAATAGCATTTCAAAATCTCTGGGATGGAATGCTCTGCATGTACCCTGCCCCACCCATCATGATCTGCAGTATTTCATGAGTCCTCTCTCTGTATAATGTTATGCAGTCACAGGGATGTATTGGAAATGTTTTGGTTTTACTTTATTAGTGATTACTCCTTGTACAGTGTATGTATAGGGCATAGTTATTTTTTAGCCTCTGTGTAGTTTGTTGTTGTTGTTGTTGATGTTGTTGTTGTTTTCATTCACTTTTTTTTTTGTTTTTTTTTGTGCTTTTGTTGTTTTTCCTGGGAGTGGGATGGGAGGGGTCACCATGGGATTTAGCACAGTACCTACCAAAGGGGACTTATTTGTTATGGATTATGTAATGCCATATTTCCTTCATTCTTACTTCGTATTATAGTGCATGTATTGGACCATTAAACCTTTTCCAAATGGATTTGTGCTGGTACTGAATTATTCTATGTTGTACTATAATACTTCATTGGATTGAACACTTCATACATGAGCATTAGAAGGCAGTTCACCCTTCTCTCACCGTATCTCTTTCCATTTGCAATTTAATCATGCTCTCAGGCAGTTCATTTAGAATCATATCCCATTTCAAGTCACTCAATTGTTTCCTGTGAAGTTGTTGTGAAATTATAGCATGGATTGCTTGGTTGTTGTTGTTTTTTTTTTTGTATACACATTTCAAGCAAGAAATACAATAGCACAAGAGCTGCAGTCTACTTGAACAAAGTGCAGTGTGGTTTCACTGGTGTTGAAGTGATTTTTAAGAAGTTCTTTCAGTGTTTATTTGAAGTGCTTCTTTTCACAGTCATGATAGACTCTTTATTTTTTTTTTTGGGGGGGGGGGGGGGGTGGGGGTTTTGTCTTGTTAGCTCACCTGAGCCAAAGGCTCAAGTGAGCTATTGCGATCGCCCTTCGTCCGGCGTCCGTCGTGCGTCGTCCGTCGTGCGTCGTCCGTCGTGCGTAAACTTTTACATTTTTATCTTCTTCTTGAAAACCCCAAGACCGATTTTCATCAAACTTGGCAGGTAGCATCCCTAGGGGGTCAGGAACTCAATTTGTTAAAATGGGCACCATGCCCCACCCAGAGAGCCCCATGCCCCACCCAGGGGTCCTAATGGGGCCTAAATTATACATTTTCATCTTCTTCATGACCAATTTTCACCAAACTTGGCAGGTAGCATCCCTAGGGGGTTAGGATCTCAATTTGTTAAAATGGGCACCATGCCCCACCCAGGGGCCCCAGGGGGGGCCAAACCCCCCAAAATGAAGGAATCTTTAAAAATCTTCTCTAGAATCAGAAGTTATAGAGCTAAGATAATACTATGAGTGAGTACATTAATGACTGTAGTTTCAAGTTTGTTCATAGCAAATCCAGGGGTGCCCCTCTTGGGGGCAGGGGGGGGGGGGGGTTGGGAAGGCCCAAATGGGGGCCTGAATTGTACATTTTCATCTTCTTCCTGAAAACCTCATGATGGATTTTCGTCAAACTTGGCAGGTAGCATCCCTAGGGGGTCAGGATTTCAATTTATCAAAATGGGCACCATGCCCCACCCAGAGAGCCCCATGCCCCACCCAGAGGGCCCCAGGGGGCCCCCAATCCCCCCAAATTAAGGAATCTTTAAAAATTTCGGCCCTTATTGTACATTTTCATCTTCTACTTGAGAAGCCTGGTCAAATTTTAGTAGAGCTGTGAATAATTTAGATTAGTGACTGCGTGAAAGGTGAACTTGCGATACTCAGGTGAGCGCTAGACCCGCGGGTCTCTTGTTTTACTTTGTTAGGGAAGATGTGTGTATCTGTATTAAGAATAAGATGAAAAACAGCATGTGTGTTGTGTGTGTTTGTTTTGTTTTGTTTTGTTTGTTCTTGTTTCTTGTTGGTTAGATTGTTCTCTGCCTATCACGCCTGTTTGTGGCTGATGTTGCTAGGCAAGTCCTGTTATGTAATTTGTGTGATCTTACACCAACAAACTGAAAAGATTCAGATGGAGGAGAAGGTTGAAGGTCAAAGATCAAAGGTCAAGAGAGGTTACCCCAAAATCTGAAATTTGGTCAAGAATAAGTCAAGAGCAGGTCAGGATAAGACAAATCATTCTGTTTGGCATTGGGATAGATCTAATGAAAGTCAGCATGCAAACTTTCATCACAAATGCTCTGGTGTATGGCATTTTCAATAACAGCAAAATTTAGTACCTGCATATGCTATGACAACATATTTGAATGACTCTGGTCAAGCTGTATCAAAGGTTAAGGGTCAAAGATTCAGTTTGAATTCTATGATAGGGTATGTTTTGCTGATGATGTTTGACAGGATTTAATAAAAGTAGTGTGTACATTTTTGTCACCATTCAATTGTTAGGAAAAAAGAACTTTGGCAAAGAACAATGAACTATAGCATTGATGCTTCAAACATCAGGGTCAAAAGTTTTAGTGGAAGTACTCGACTTTATTCAAGGTCATTAGTGACGCACGAATGGGACATCAACAGCAAGACAAGTAGTGAGGGACAGGTGCTGGTATTCCTGGCGTTATTAAATCATTTCTGTTTTGCATCAATGGCTGCTTTACAAGTAAAGATCCTTCTCTGTAACATGAACAGGATGTCAATGACTTGCTATTGTTAAAGGGATGTCTTTTGCTGCCCTAAGTGTAGTTGTAGATAAAACCCAACCGTACAAAAAAACTTACCCATAGTTTAGCCCATAACCCTTCACTTACGCCTGTCACTGGCAACTTGTAAACAATGTCACTGTCAGTTGATGAGGAATGGAATAGACAGATCTTTATCATGATCTGTGTTCCTCCTTCTGTGCTTGTGAAGGGTGTAGCTATGTGTGAAAAGGGTATTTGCTTGAATGTAAATAAGGCAGACAAGTGCCTTCATGATGTGTTAGCCTAAACCGCAAAATAAGCTCCAGTTTTATCAACGGACCAAAAAGTATTTTTGTTATTTTTCTTCACTAGCATGGCAGATCGCCAAGTATGAACACAATATCATCGTTTCTCTTTCTCTTTTTCTTCTCTTTCTCTCTCCCTCGGCATCTGTCTCTCTTGTTTTTCTCTGCCCCTTCTCTTTTTGTTTCCCACCTACCATCATATCGGTATCAAATGATCTTGAAAGCAGTGAGGAGAAGCAGGATATGCTTGACCTCTTCACTGCAATCAGTGGCCTTTGATGGCACGTCAAACTTTGACGCCTTGACTCCTACTATTGAAACTTCAATGGTGGTATTAAAGGACAAGTTTCACCTTCATAGACGTGTGGGTTGAGTGAATGCAGCAATGTTAGTAGAACACATCAGTGAGAGTTTGAGCAAAATCGGACAATCTGTTAAAAGATTATGAATTTTTGAAGTTTCTGCTCGGTCACAGCTGGATGAAAAGACTATTATAGCTTGTGATGTCACATGTGTAGAATAAAGAAAGAATAAAGAAAATTCAACATATTTCAATTTTTCTCACATAAAAATAAGAACACTTGACTTCTCTCTTTTAGAAGGCAGGGGGAATAATATTACCCTTAACATACGTCTGTAGCAAGTCAGAGAAATGTGCACTTTATTCAAAAAGTAAAGTTTTGTGAAATTCCTTTTTTATTTTCCTTATATAGTTGTACGCATGTGACATCATCCACTGTAGTAGTCTTCTCTTCCAGCAGTGACTGCGCAGATACTTAAAATATTCGTAACTTTTGAATGGATTGTCCCATTTTCCTCAAACTTTCACTGATGTATTCTACTAATATTGCTGCATTCTCTCAATCCTTATGTATATGAAGGTGGACTTGTCCTTTAATGTGGGTGTATCACTCCCATCCATTTTGTTTGAACACATCAATGCTTCTGTGAATAAGAACACTGCCATAGTAAAGAAAATTTTGATATGTGGTGAAAATATAATTTGATTCATAACTTGGAATGAAACACAAATGCAATTATGTGTGACCTATGTGCATTGTGATTGATGATTTAACCCTGTAAAGAGAGTCATAACCAATGCATATTTTATATGTTTTTATATGTTTTTATAGCCAAAGACCCATTACAACCAGGATCACGTCGGTCTTCATTCTGAGCATTATTCAAGCTTGGACTGTATTCCACAATCGAGAACATTATGTGTATCAAACCTTGTCTTTGCTCTCAAAGGGTCAAGCTATTGAGCTTATTTTTAGTGACATGGTGTAAATCGCTTATTATAGTATTACCTCCTGGATGTGAAACATATGAATCATATGTGTAAAAAAAAAAGCAAACAAAAAAAAAAAAAAAAACCTGTATATTCACATACAATGTACAGAAAGAGAAGAATTATTGTTTTGAGGACTTTTTCAAGTTTCTATGGCACTTTACCATAGGTATCAAAAGCATTATCATGGCATGAGCCAAAAGGTTGTATGTACAAATGTTTAGAAAGTTATGCTACCTCACATGTTATTTACTCACACTAAACACCCACACCACACAGGCACCCACAAAAAAGAAACTTTATATTTTGAGGTTGCAAAATTAATGGAAACTGCAGATCACATCTTTACCACAGTGGCTTCAGAAAGTAATAACAATGTGCTCATGTTATATCACATGCCACCCACAAACAAGCCTACACAACACACACACACACACACACACACACACACATGACTACACAGAATTGGCCAGTCTGTAGAGGTTTTATCAGGTAACCACCAACTGTGTCTCGTAGTCACACCATAGTGATGAAACTGCAATAATTTTAATCTTAATGTTTGGGGTTTTTTTTTCTCCACAGCATATCTAAAGATACAGATATAACAAAATATACAAATTATGACCACCAGCCCTGCCTACGTGCATGACCACTTGTAATCATAGTAAGATTTCATGCATTATTTTCTTTGTCACAAGTAATGATTTGATAAATTGCCATGTACAGTGTCTCTGTATGTTCCACTCACTGTCATTACACTACTGTCTACAATCCTGAGTTCGAGGGGAAATTTTGACTGCGTTATTCTCTATTGCCATTAGAGTCTAAAATACAACCGTAAAATTTTGCTGATTATGAAACCTAACATGGTTTCATATATTAACAGTGAGAATGCAAACTACAGTCATAATGGGAACATAAAGCTTTGAATTGAAATATGGTGTTAACCTCTTTTTTGCATATATTGATGGACAACAAATGACATTCTGTCCCTTTTCTGCTTCAAATCATCCCACTAGACTACAGACTGTGTACGTAACAGTCCAACCTTGCTACAAGCTGATGTAGGAGTACATTCTTGCAAATGTGGCTGAAAAGTTTTCATCAAGTGTACTGAAAACAATGACTCAAATACTTCCCGATGCTATTTTGACATTAACCAAACTTTTTACTCAGAAAATGCCGTGTGAGAATAATGTAAAACTAGAAACATTCATGGTGTGAAACTTTGCAAACTGGACCCAATTACCATTTTCATGGCATGAAACCTTGGCTTATTGCCACTGGCATTCAGTGCATTGTTGACTAAAACTTTTGCATGCATTTTACTTTCACAAATCCTGGCTCCTTACAAAATCCGTGAATGTTCCATGCATTCCAAAAATTTCTTGGTTTACAATAGTCTGCTAGATACTTTCTCATCATTGATACTTGGCTGTTTCTGGATCTTTATACCAATAAGAAAGATATGCATGAGGATCCATTGCTAGAGAAAATAATAACTTTATTGCAGTGTTCCATTGATTACTTTCCAAATATCATTCATGAGAAAGAAATGTCCTGCCCTTTTGAAAAGGGACAAATAAATATCACATGCTGTCAATCCAAAGGAAAATTACACACCTTTAAGAGTAGAAGAATGGGCACTCCCATTAGTCATGTGAAAGCTACTTCCACTGCCATTTAGCATGATGAGAAATAATGTGGATCCAATAAGTCCAGGACAGGGCTATCTATTTGACCAATTCACCCGCTCAATTCACACTTTGCATTTTTGAAATCTGAAGTAAACACATATTGAATAGATTACCCATGTGATATAGCACTGTACACTACTTCCCATTTTGATGTTATTTTTTTTTTCTTTTGCATGTAAACCTTTTGAAGGGTGACTTGCTGTAGCATATGTTTCAGTTTCAACACAAATATACACACATATGCATTTGCCAAAGTTTGTAACTTGATCCATCATGACATGAAATATATGGCAATCATATAGTCATTAAATTCCTCATTAAAATTTGTGGATTGCACTTATATCAACTATATACAAACTAAAACTTGCACAAATGCACAGCTATCATGACATCTACACAAGTACAGGTCACGGCAAGCCACATTTCACAGCATTTTTCCTTATTTAGATATTCCCAGTTAGCTACATGTGGCTCTTTGCGGCAACTTGTAACCAACAAGAAACTCTGAATAAGAAGATGAAAAAAATTTGCTTTCAGATGTTACACAGCCCGACCTTTGTATGGAGATTCCAAACTGGACAGTAAGAGAATAATAATAACAACAACAGCAACAAAAATGATATCTACCGACTGGTAAATGGACATTAGTTTTTAGTTGTTTTTTTTTTTCTTAAGAACAGTTTAATGTTTTTGAAAACAACAAAAAGGGTAGCACCATTTTGCCCCAATTAGTTATGCAGAAGAAGGCACCTAGTTCTAGGTGTGCAGTAAGGTTCAGATGAAAAGGCTTCAGTGGGATAACAGAGCAGTTTTAATCACTATTTTCAATCCTCTGCAGATGTCTTATTATGATTAAATGACAACAGACTACAGTAGTACTGTATTAGTTCTATATATTTTCAATATCCAAGCATCAGATGGTTGGCCGTTAGAAGCATGTATTGACTGCAGCAAAATTACAATGAGTCTCTTCAATGTTTGCAAGTTGGTGCAATTTCAAATGTACACATGCAGTCATCATTACCATGTGGTTGTCATTACCAAAACCATGTTGTGATTAGAATTTATACCATGGCTTCCAGAGACATACCTCATAAGATGCAGAGCCTACTTGTGAGGTTAAGAGAGAGTGGCCTCAGCCATCTTACCACCTCTAGGTAGAAATCATGGAAAATGACAACGAGATAAGATGCATAAATACCATTTTATGCTGGATGATAACTCCACCACAGGTGGCTTATTACCAGAGAATGAGTTTGTAGATCATCATCCTGAACCAATCTCATCAAATTCATCATCATCCTTGTCAATCATAATGCGTGGAGGATGTATATGTTTGCAAACATTTCATAGAGGATGAATTCAGAACATCCTTTTCTCCTGTGATATCTTGATATACCTGCACCATGGGCAATCCAATGGCCCCATAAAATAAGATTTGCACTATCCAAATACAATGTTGTACACTGTAAAACAACTTATTACTTTCTAGCAATCTTCCATAGTCAGTTGATCATAGAAGTAGTGCTTGGAGAGAATAGTCCTTCCTCAGTTTTGGAAGCAAGGAGTTCATGTCTCCAAATGTACACCAGCAGCCTAAAACTGAATCCATGTGGTGTTTTAACGTTTGGCATAACATATTCAGTCGTTTTTGGTACGAATTCCCTAAACATTCCTCAGGCAAAACGACCATCTGTGCTGCTTACAGCTGTTGAGTAGGTGGAGGGTCCCGTTGACAGAATGTTCTTGAGCCATGCGGTCTGCATCGGAATCTCGCTATACTGGAACTTGAAGATGCACTTGAAGATGATCTTGAAATGTGGATGCTTGGATGCATACAAGATGGGGTTGATGCAGGCATGGGACATAAAGAGCAAGGCAAAGTACGTCCCACGCATGTCATAGATACCAGTCGGGAGGTGGATGGTGTATGGGAGAACACAGATGAAGAAGGTCACCACCACTAGACATAGATTCTTGGTGATTTCTATTTGCTTCCTGCTGATACCATTCTTCTTGGACTTTCTCTGTTTCAGGGTGTTGTCCCTTCCATTGACACCATTCACAGTGACTGCACTCTCTTCTTCAGCAGCATCCGTGGAAGCATGCATCTCATTATCTTGCTTGCCCTCCATCATCCGCATGTGCCTCCTCACAAAGACGTATATGGAGACGTAGGAGAAGATGATGATCACCGTGGAAACGAAGAAGGCGATGGCGGCGATGCCCTGGAAGATCAGGGCGTAATCGTGGCGCGAGTTCCAAATACAGATCCTGAACATGTCCTGGTATCCGAGGCCGCCCAGGAAAAACTGTGGTGTGAGGAGAAAAATGAAAGGGAAGATCCATGTGCTTGCAATCATAATTGCTACTTTCTTTTGCTTATACATTTTCATGTACTTCTTCCTGGGCTTTGTTATCAGGATGTAGCGATTGAGTGCAATGGCTGCGAGGTTGAGGATTCCACAGGTGTTTGTGATGATAGCCAGAGCAGCGATGAAGCTGCAAAACCAGTCTGCCAGCGGCCAGCCATCTTCCGAGATAACTGCAACCGCATGAAACGGCAACACGCAACAACTGAGGAAGTCGCAGATGGTGAGGTTGACGATGAAAGCGTTTGTGACATTGTGCAGTTTGCGAGACAGGGACACGGCAAAAAAGACCAGGATATTGCCTGTGATGCCAACAAAAGCGATGATGGAGAATAGTGTTGATACAATTATAACATGATGGTAACCATACTTCTCATACACGGAGAGCACTCTATCAGAGTCATTGCTTGCAGGCTCCGTCGAAAGGATGTTGTCATATGTCACCGGTGCAACTGTCTCCATGGTTCCTTCTTGTGAATGCTGCCACAGCTTCTAGTATCTGAGTAAGAGTTGTAAAGAAGAGACAAAAAGAAAGAATCATGATTGAGTTCAGAATCAGTCTATATTAGTGATTATGTATGAAAAGAAAACATGGAATTTGTGTATTAAACACTGCTCTGAAATCAGAGAATGCAGGCATGATAAGTTAATATGAGTTCCATATTCATTTGATATTGCACATCATAACACAGAAGAAACTGCAATCTTCTCAAGATGTCATTATGGTATATTCTTTGATGGAGTAACCCATCGTTTTCTCAAGCAATTAGTAAAGGAAGAAAATGGATCTAATTTCTTTGGGATTCAAAGGGTCATGAAGCACAGACATCATGCAATTTTATGCAACTCGACTGCTACAGGCATATTATATGAAGTGTCATTCTCCACTAGTCCATGAAATCTTGTCCAAAGAACACACACACACACACACACGTGTGTATATAACTACACAATTCTGGTATGCTTTAGCATGAACTGTGAACGTCTAAAATCCATTTTGACTATCTGTGGCATCACATGTGACCTCTCAATAAAAAGGTCTTACTTTTGTAAGGTATATTGAGATAAGACATAGAATGAATAATTTATAATAGTGACCTGTCTTCCACATACAACATTAAATGCTGTATCCTCTAATGATTCTGCTTCTTTCATAAGACCCATCACCATCACCATCTACACCCCACCCCCTCCAGCATTTTGTTACTGAAAGCAACTATATCTATAGACTGATAAGTAGTTCAAGTGTTTCCAAACACACTACAGCCTAATCTGCTATTTATACACTGTTACAAGAGTACAGCAACACAGAATAAACATTTGCCTTGACCAGTAAAGCAACAATTGGAAAGTACATTATGTAGCAGACAGTCAAATCACTGCTAGTTAGGATTCCTGTCAGAAGACCTGAAGCAAAAATCAAATTAAAAAAAAAATAATAATAATAACAACGACAACAACAATAACAACAAATAAAAAATGAAGAAAACAAATCTTGGTGTTATTTGGAGGAAAAGTGATTGTAGACCTCTAGAACTCTGCTCAAGACTTTCAGCATGTCGATGAGTTGAAAGGTTTGGATGGCTTCAATAATTACACTCTGCCAAGGGCAGAACAAGCTGAACTCTTACCAAGTAATATAATGCTTAAATATCGAAGTGTCACTATAAGAGATGATGTTCAAGGATGAAATGCCAGGAGATTCCCCAGTGATCCAAGCATCAAAGTAGAGACATTACTGGAAGACAGCTGAAATGTCTATGTCCATCGGCAAGTGTGGCTTGTGTTAGCCATTGGACATCACCACCAAAATCTGAACTGTGAAGACTCCAACTGAACACCACAGAATGTCAACCAATTAATTTCTCCGGCAACATGTCTTGCTCACGCATAACCCATGACAGAGCAACATCTGAATGCGTCAGGCTAGCTCTGACAAGGGAGAGTCAAATCATCTTCTATTGACCCAGGCTAGAGCAGAATCAATGATAAGGGTAAAACAGAGAGGGCAATCAAACCAGAAACCCTTAATCATTTCCTGCTATTTATCGGGCGCTAGATCCTGGTTTACAGTGGACTCAGTCTGTCCCCATGAAACAGGAACCACCATTTCCTCACAAACAGGCTCTGACTTTAAAGGTACTCATTTTGTACCTAACAAGAAATTATATAACTATGGGAATGTCAAAGAAGAAGGGAAATTGCATAATTCTCATCAAATTACTTTGAAGTTCTAATGTGTAAACATGGAATACTTTGTCAGTTGCTACATTACTGAAAAAAAGTTATGAAATTTCTGCGTACATATCATAGTAGAGATTGTTAGAGGATGACCTACATGTATCATCACCTTGTCAAATTTTCATATTAAAGGGAATCTCTCCCCTAAAATTCAAATTTGAGAGGTGTGAGAGCATGTCCTGAGAACTCTAGAGAAAATTCTATCCCATCACAAAAAATGCCCATAACTGAAATATTCATTTTAATAAATCAGCATGCACTAGTGCGCGCTGCAATAGTAGGCAGATCTGAAAATAGTAGCCGCGCGTCGACCATCGGTGTGTGCATGTTTCCTTCCTTCACCTCTGTCTGCACACGCCTACTGGTGTATTGAATACTGTCTATCCGTATCACCTCATCGAGCCATATGCATCTGCATGAGTAGATGTTGCCGCGGCTGCCTGGTCAGTGGCCCGGCGCTGCCCGGCAGCACCAACCTAGCTGCGCACGTGGACATTTGCGTGCGTTTGCGTGTTTTGAGAGTATATCATAGTACACTGATTGTACAGAAAATCATTGAACTACGCTATTGAACGCAGTCAATAACGCCAGATAACTACTCTTAGATCAAGGCGCATGTAATTTTTGGCATTTTAGAAATTGCTCTATGTCTCTTTATATATTGCTATATCTCTGTAAGTGAGTAACGTTGCACTCTTATATTTGACAGGGATATTACCAGTACAATAGCCTACAATGTCAGAAAACTAAATTTCTGTGTACAGATACACTTTAATTGTGACCCATAATACTGTTCTGAAATTTGAGATTCCATAACTATTCTCATTGTTTGTGACATATTAATGAAACTTGTATAGTTCTTCTTTGTTTAACATAACTTCATTAATTGAGGTTAACTCAAACATGGAATAGCTCTGTATGTGAATTCAGTTTCTTTAAACATCATGAACAAATAATGTTCAAAATTTTTCATTTGTGAATAATTTAGATATGTTGCAAATAGACAAAGAATGTGAGAGCAAGAAATGAAGTTAGGAAATGCTTCCATTTCTATCAACAACAGACAGTAATGTTGATCTAAATCAACATGTGCATTCTATAACGTTATACACACAATGATCAAAAAAAAAAAGTTTTTCTTTGATATATCATTTCTTAGAAATCTAACATCAAATTCAGGTTTCTTTGATATGTTTTTGTAATTGTATGATTGATTCCTATCATTACATATTATATCGTAAAATATATATATATTTTTGATGTTTTATACAAAACTAATGAGGAATTTCCTGTGTTTATAATTTGGAGGAAAAAACTACTTTTTTTATTTCACAGTCCCCAAGATTTGATAAAGATTTTTATAAAGTTTGAGAGCAGACTTCTGAGGTGAGAACATCAGCTTCTTTCATCAGCATATTTGGTTTATACTGTTATCACTGTTAGTATTAAGTAAAGATCAAATTTCAGAATCCCATTTCTTTCTTCATATATTTCTGATGACAAAGAAACCTATACCATTCTGTGTGTCTAGTGACAAGAAAAGAAAAGAAAAAGAGGTGACATCAAGTGCATATGATAAGGATTTTAGTACACCAGTTATTTTGGGGTCTATGTAGTACAATCGGACAGATATCGTTTCCTGATTAATAGTGTCATGCATACATGCATATACTCACACAATCCTCTTTTTAAAAGTAGTTTACAGTTCGAGGAATGTTCACTCTGTAACCTCGCTCAGGATAGATTAAAAAAAAAATGTGAAGCCATTTACACTTGTATGCCTGGTTATTTGTTTCTTGAAACTGCAGAATGACATATTGATTGTTAGATTTACCTTTATATAGGTACTACTACATGTGAAAGAAATTTAAATTCCTTCTCTTGTATATAATGCCTCATAGGTTTTCTAAGTGTCATGCCAGGACAAACAGACAAAAAGACAGACACATGAAGTTGTTTACCCAACGGTGTGTGAGTGAGTGTTTTGTCACCATCTGCAACAACATCGAAAGTACACTTACTTTAATACTGAAATAGTCGATTCAAAGCTGATGTCAGTGACGTAACCCACTGGTTTCCCCGAGACATTGCTTCATGATATCCAGAAAAAAATCAGCCATTAGCAGATGCTTTCCAGAAGTCAAAGTCACTTTAAAGAATGATGATGGACAGATGCAGGCAAGACCATCTCAATCAGAGGAGTGGACTCAAGAAAAAGAGTTCCAACGTCTTGCAGCTCACTTCACAGTAGCAAATTAAAAGGTGTTTAGTGAGGAAGTGGTATGGTAATAAACCACACATGAAACAAAAAGCACAATGATCCACAGTAATGCCGCAGTTGTGCTCTTCAGAGTTAGGACCACAACAAGACACTGTGACTCCTGTTCCGCCTTCTTCAGTACGACTGTCACTACTGCTGTGATTGGGCGATTTGGCTTCTGTACGAAAGTGAGTTTTACTTGAAACCTATACCCAACTTCCTCTTTACAAGAATACCAGTGATCAGTGATTTGCAGTACAGAGGAAAAGGATAACCAATGACCAAGCAAACAACCAACAACAAGAAACAACCAAAGCTCCGGTTGCCTTTTACCTCACAACCCACACATATGAGAAGCTGGCATTCAAAGTCTTGTTTGTCAAATCTGCTGGCAGGGTACAGCGTCAGGTACTAAGGCTAATTTCATTGAATTGTCTTGAATCTCCCTTGGACCATCCATTGTTTCTGAGTTCATTTTAAGAGCATTTAGAATATGCATGATACATGATATTCTATTTCCTAAAAGAGTTTCTTTCATTTCATTCATTCAGGGAAAGAAAAGGTAAAGCTGTCTGGATTCCCAGAGTATTTTCCAGTAGATCCCTTTTATTTTGTAGCCATATGTGACCCTGCATCACAAAACCAATAAAAAATCACCTACATGGATTTCTAGTTAAGGTATATTCAGAAAAAGCAGATTCTAAGCATAAAAAAATGATGTATACAATGTAGCTATAAAAAAAATGGACCTTCCTTAACCTATCAAAATAATGGAAATAAAGTACACACCCTAGAAAAGTCTTAACTGAGAAATGAGGCTTTTAAGTTAAGGGTTTATTCAAGTGCGCAATCTCATAAAGTTGCGTGCTGTGCAATGAATCGGAAAAAAAAAACAGGATGTAAAACCCTGTGATAACCATTGTGAAGGGATTGTTAGATTACACCCATTAAACACACTCTATTCATGACTGATACCAGCTTTGAATACAGTAGCACTTTCCTTTCAAAAGTCATCGGAATTGAAAGTGAACATGTGTAAAGAGTTCTTCTGAAACAAAAAGGGGTCTCTATGACATGTCTGATCATACCATTCTAAAAAGTGTTCTGCAAAAACTGATAAAAACACAATATCAAACTGGCAAACTTAAAGGGGATGGCTAGTAAAAATGGACTTAAAAATAACTGTTGTTTCCATAAACAGGAGACATAACCCATGATAGTATATCATACTTACTACTGCTGATAAAGCTGAGAAAAGCATTTTCACATGACAGGGACACTATGATTATTTTTTTTTTTATCGTATAGCACATCATAACTTTTGGAAGGTCTATATAGCCCTTTTTAGACTTGTGTTTCTTAACCCCGCACTTTCTCTGACCCAGGACTATCGATAATCCCGTACCAATTTTTTTTAGCTTTTTACACTTGCCAATAAATCCTGTACTGAGATCTTGTCCCAGGCTAAAGAGAAAACTGACCTTTTTACACTCGTATAATTAGTCCAGTACTTAGTGGGGTTCGGGCTTCATCTCCATCGCTTAGCCCCGGATTATTTCTTTGTTCTGTTTACACTCACGTGCTTGGCACCGCAATTGCGGTGCTAACCCTGCGTTTTTGCAGGGCCAGATAGTATGGGATTATAAGTGGGGCTAGCCCACTTTGGCAAAAACAAGTGTAAACAGAAAGTGGGCCAAGGAAAGTCCAGTACCAATGGTGGGGCTAAGGCCCCCCCCCCCCCCCCCCCCCCTTAGCCCCACTGTTGGTACGGGACTAAGCAAAAATTTGCAAGTGTAAAAAACCCTTTAGTGGTAAAGGTATTTTCAGAGCTTAAAAGATAAAGACAAAAATAGACATGAAGAAAGGCTAGCTTTGCGAAAGTAGACTATCCTGTTATCAGGAGAAGAGGTTTTTTTTTTCATATTGTTTTCTACCTCATTGATGAGCATGTCTGAATATCTAGTACCCATTTCCACACCAGCAAGTAGCTACTTTGTTGTTTAAGAATGACACATGGATTCAACTCAGCTTCACAGTTGCTGTTACTCTTGCCACAATAGTTGCAATAGCTTTATTTGAGTTGATTCACACAGTTTTAGTCAATGTGTCTATAAGCATCTAGCAGTTGATTCTATAGAGGGATAAGAGTGGAGATTAGCCATGAAGAAGCTCTTAAAGGACAAGTTCACCTTCATAAACATAAGGATTGAGAGAATGCAACAATATTAGTAGAACACATCAGTGAAAGTTTGAGGAAAATTGGACAATCGATGCAAAAGTTATGAATTTTTACAATTTTTGTGTTGGAACCGCTGGATGAGGAGACTACTACAGCTTGTGAGTCATATGCGTACAACAGTATAAAGAAAATGTAAAGAAAATTCAACATATTTTCACTTTTTGCGCATAATAAAAGAGCACTTGACTTGCCTCTTTCTAAAGGCAGGGGGAATGATATTACCCATAACATTTGTCGGTAACGAGTCGGGGGAATGTGTACTTTTTTCAAAAGATGAAATTTTGTGAAATTCTCTTTATATTTTCCTTATATTGTTGTACCCATGTGACATCTAAAAGTTATTCACACACTGCAGTAGTCTTCTCATCCAGCGGTTACTGCACAAAAACTTCAAAAATTCATAACTTTTGAACGGATTGTCTGATTTTCCTCAAACTTACAATGATGTGTTCTACACGTACTAATATTGCTACATTCTCTCAATCCTTATGTTTATGAAGGTGAACTTGTCCTTTAAAGGGATTGTATTGTATTGATGGAGATGAGGATTGGGCTTTTAGCTTTTTGCGAGATACCAAGAAACCACTTATGAAATAGTACACAGCATATCATTTTAAGAGGAATTCAAAGTTTATTAGATGAAAATCGGTTTTGGAATGGCTGAGACATTCAAAAACAAAGTAAAACAAAGTGATCCTAATAAAAGGTGGGTCCCACCTTTTGATTACAAGTGCTCTGTTTGGGATATCTCAGCCATTTTAGAACTGATTTTTATCAAATAAACATTAAATCCCTCTTGGAATTACATGCTCTTTCATATTTCATGAGAGGTTTTACATTAGCTCACCAAAAAAATGTTAGAAACCTGAAGTTAGGTCTCAACCAAAACACTATGCGCTCTTTGAAGACTGTGACATTTTGTTCATTATATCAGGTATCTCATGTCAGCAGATGAATACAATCAACTGAAGAAGAAAATAAATGTTCTGCAGGACAGAAGAAAATGATTATGTGAGGCGTTTCATTTTTATGTACCAAGTTTCTACTGTGCTAAATTTTAACAACCCATTGGCACCTGCCCTGTCAGGGGTCTTATCCTCTACTAACAATTCCTTTTACTACCATAATAAAGCCACAAGCAAACAATGAGCTATGCAAAAGAAAGAAAAGACTTCTGCCAGACCTGTTTGAAGCTGATGACAGAGTTAACATTGGCCTACTTTACAACCGAAATATCTGCTTCTCTACCCGAGATGTGGAAGAACTTAGAGCTACAAACTAACATGGAATCAAAGGGAGAGATTTTGAAAACTACAGTACATGCCAGAATGGGTAGTCTATACAGCAGATGAAGATTCAGACCCATGTTGCCTTTACCTAAAAAGGTGATTGTTTCAACCTTGTGACACAAGGCTTTGAATAAACGGACATTCAACTAAGAAGAATGTTTGAGAGAAAGACGAGAGAGAATACCAAGAGATGATGTGTAATAATGCTGCTGCTATTTACCTCTTAGTTTTCTAGTGTGATGCTCAAATCACTTCAAACATGTTTCAATTACCTCAGTCAGTGCAAAAACACCAGCTATTTCTGGCAGGTATGCTCCTCAGATAGGCATTAAGTTTCATCACTATTATCCAATTATACACCTTGATAGGGAGGAGCACTGTGGATAAAGTGTCTTGCCCACGGATACAGGTAAGTGTACAGTGTAAGTTTTGTAAGGCCCATTCACACCCAAAAATTAGTAGTGTCTTAATCATGATTCGGTTGCCAAATTTCCTTCATGCGTGTTCAAACACAAGGAAAATATCTCATTGTCTCACCTGTGCTTGTCTACACAGTGAGTATAGAGTCTGATATTGGATTGATAGATCATTGGATTTGATGGCACGCAAGACTTTTCACTTAATCCTCTTCTATTCATGCTCAGATCTGCAAATGTCTGGTCACTGGCACAAAACAGGATTAAGAAGTCAAAGCCCGAGAATCATTCATTTGGAAGCAGCACATAGACCTACAATTAATTTGTAGCTATGTCAGAAAGCAATGGAACAGACAGCAATTTCAAGCACACATTAGGTGTTTGCATGAGGCGGTTGAAATCATGGCACAGTAAGAATTGTTGTTAGTGTTTTTTTCTTCTCCCAAATTGCATTCAGACACACCTCACTCATAAATTATTGGAACTATAAATTCTCCACAGCATGGAATATGTACTATGAAATTAAATGCAGTGCAATTAATCATGATTAGAAACTTTCGTGTGAACAATGACTGAAATAAAAATAAAAAAACAGTCGGCAGTCGCATTGTGATTCAAAGTCATATGGGTGTGTATATCTGATCTGTGTTGTGTGGGAACTGTATGGGAGCTTGAGGTGAAGTAGCTATAGCATGGTAAATATGCCTATTTGCTAGTCATCTCTTGAAAGTGCATGTTGACATTAAAGTGACAACATGGGACCATAATGACTACAGACGATCCAGTGCTCAAAGAGTCTGGGCAGTCATTGCAAGCTAGGATAAAGTTTCCTCGAGGGAAATCTATAAGGAGTCGTGTCTTGCTAGTGGGAAATGAGCTGGGGAGGGGAGGGGGGGTGGTGAGAGGAGGGGGAGATGGACATGAATTGGCCATCATTCACAACAACAGCAACAACAACATCAAACCCTGTCTGCCTCATCAAGGACTAGGGAAATGAAAAATGTGGTTTAATAGTAATGGTAACCTTCCTATTAAAGCAAGTTTCCGTTGTCCGTCACTTTTTTTTTTGCAATCAATTCTGTCTCAGCATCTCTTTTCTCTTCCCTTTGACATCAAACCTTGCTACTGGCAGACAGGCTAGAATTCCATATCCGCTTTGAAATATTCACCCAATATCACCAGCTCTGAGACCGAAGCTCCCTTTCCCCTCATAATTTCTGTTTTTCTTCCGCCCATCTAATGTTGGTTAACTGAAACATGATATAACAGGACATCATTATTTATTCATCCGTCCCTGTCTGTAGTTGGAAGTCTCAGCTATCCAAGCAACAGGCAAAGGTGTGAATGCAGAGTACTGTATATGCCGAATATTTCGCGAGGTTTTTATTTTCGTGAATTTCGCGAGTTGGGTGCTATTTGCGAAATTAAAGACACGAAAATATTGATTCTGATCCCGATGTGAATGTACATTACTGTGTACATTTCTCAGGACACCACGATCGCGAATTTAATCACTCACGAAATATATGGCATATACAGTAATAAAAGCATTTTATTTCTCTCTCTTTTTCTTTTTGTCTCTGTTTCTCTTTCTCTTTCCGAGACATAACTCTCTTGCCAACTTCTAGCTACCTCTAATCATTTATCTTATCATTTGAATCATAATCTAATCATATGAAATGATGCAGGATTGAGTAGGTTAGTTTACACCATGTTTACTCTTGAGTTGTGTTGCAGTAAAAATAGTTGGAAAGTTTCTTGATGTTATCCTAATCATTGTTTTAGTGTGACAAATATGCAGTATATATTATTGCACTCTTATTTTTGTTGTGTGTGTGATTATGTGTGTGTGTGTGTGTGTGTTTGTGCATTCTGCTCTACTTTTGTCATTCTATATAGCTGAACTATCAAAAGTGTTTGATGTTAAGTATATACAATAGACATTATGTGCCATGGCCCACCGCCAACCACCCCTACTCACAGCTTCATACACACACAAAAAAAGGGGGTGGGGGTGGAGGTTTGTATACTTCACTACCTCATGGTGAATAATGCAATCCACCTTTGATTTCATTGAATTACTGAGGTACAGTTGGAATGGAATGGATAGGCTACAGTGATTCCATATGGATCTAGGAAAGTGCCACTGGAGTTGTTTTGACAGTCTGCCAGTCTTCATTATATCACACTCTATGCTGTATAGTTTCTATCAAGAGCAATCTGCTCAACTATTTTGTTTGTCTTGCTGAAAGGATATGAAAATAGTAGTTACGTTCAGACGGGAGCCCTTAACCTCGAAATTAGGAAACTTCGAGGTTAGAGCTTGTAGTTAGGGACCGTGAAGACGCACTCGTAGTTAGCAAACCTCGAGGTTTGCTCGATGTTTCGAGCCACGAGAAATCTTATGGTTAGCGCTCTAACCACGAGCCGCGGGGGGTCCCCACTCGTAGTTAAGCACCGTGTGGACACAGAAAACAACGAACTCGAAGTTAAGAGTGACCTCGCCGTAAACTCCAGCCCCCACAATTTCCCTCTGCTTCCGGGTCAACCTCCAAACGTACACCACAAATACACTACACGTGAAAAACCTATGACACACGACACAACAACATCATCTTTTCTTCCCATGCGCTTGATCTCTGAAACTGAACACGTCGAACTCGCTACTGTATTCTATATTCTTCTCCGACGCTAAAAAAATGTTTTCGACGAATATCTTCATAAAGGCATAAAGTTATCAGTGCAGTGCTATCTCTGCATATACCATGACAGAGAACAAAAGTACCTGTAAGAGAGTCCGACAGGGTTGGACTAAAGAATAAATAGACGTCTTGTTAGCAGTGTGGGCTGAAACTTCCGGTTTTGTGGTTTTAACATCGGAGTGGGACCCACTCGTAGTTACTGGGGGGGCAGAAGCTTTACCTTGAGGTTTCGTAACCTCGAGGTTACGATTCGTCGTGTGGACACACGTCGTAGTTAGGGGGCAAGAGCTAAACCTCGAGGTTTCCTAACCTCGAGGTTAGGGCCTGCCGTCTGAACGTAACTAGTGTGTTCGCAAAAACTTGCTACAGTATGGTGATAATTAGATGGTCAGTCAAAAGAAAACTTGATTGTCTCCATACATAAAAATGAAACTATAATAACATCTGTTGCGTGCGTGTGTGTGTGTTTGCATGTGTTTGTTATGTTGCAAATATGCTCAAATGGTGAATAGAAGAAATGAAATGGTCAACAATGTACTGGGCAGGATTGCATAACATTTGTAGTTAAAATGCTCAGTGTACTGTGAGTAAATGATTGTGTAATTGTATATTCAAAAACTACATATTGATGTACATTTGTATATATGTGTGTGTGTGTATGTATAAATGTATTTATGTGTGTGTGTATGTATGTATGTATATATGTATATGTATGTAGATATCCCTATTTGTATAAATGCCAATAGAAAAAAATCCTATATGGACAACAGAATGAAATCTGAATTTGAATCTGAATCTGAATCTGAAATGGATTGTCAGCCTATTGTATTGAATTATGTTGGGACAAATGAGTCAAAAATTTCAAGAATGTTTCAATGTACAAGAAGATGAATAGATGTAGAAATGCAAGAATGCATACACTGTACATAGAGTGCAGATTGATAGGATAAGTGGCCATATAAAATATGTAGAAATTGGCAAAAAAATAAGAAATAGGCAGTATGTTAGTAGTGAGTTCATATAGGAATAAAAGAAACAGCAAACTAATTACTAGATGAATGAATCAATGAGTTAATGATGAAGAAAAGTATACATTAGATAGTCTAGTAGCCTATAACTCAGAATGAACTTTTGCAAGTTGCTTCTAATTCTAACTTCAACTCAACTTATGTCACACAATCAAACCAAAACCAGTATTGCACTGTAATGTGCACTTTGGCAGCAGGTTAATTAAAAAAATAGAAAAAAAAAAAAACCTATGGAGAAATCATTCCCAGAAAGTTTATACTTACAAACAGGAGAGACTGTGAGTAAAGTTCCAAGTGTCTATTCCCTCCAAACAGAAAAATACATCGGATAGAGTTCTTGGCACACTAAAAGATAAGTTTAGATGTAGTACATTTGTGTAGGTGGCAGAGATAGAGAGAGAGAGACTGTACCATATCCCAGTGCTAGCCACTTTGGTGTAAAATGATCTACTAAGTAATAAAGAACTGCTGGTCATACAGTGGGCAGTAGCTCATCGCAGCAGTTCCTGTAAAGCCCTGTGGGCAGTGACGGTGGTGCAAAATGCAAAGTTGCACTAACCAGATTACCTTCCGCTTGAGTGGATTCCTGCAAAGATCTTTTAGGAGAGTCTCTCGTGTGGCTTTGTGGTGCACTATTTTGTACGGATTGAGCTCTTTTAGATTGGTTAAAAAGAGTTCATTTGTGAACGTGCTTAGGAACATGTTTTGATTCCATGTTAACATGGAGCCTTTTCAGATTAACAAAAGAACATGTTTGTAACTCTGCTACGGAACTTGTTATAGGCAAATGAAGTATATTTTATGAATCTGAAAACAAGCTATGGTCACCTTTCTCCCAATTGCATTACTCCAGGCACATTTGGTAACTTGTGGTGGTCTGGAGGTGTTTTCTGATTTTAGCTTTGCTCATTTCTATAAAGTGCCCATTAGAAATATACATTCATGAAATATATTTGAGTAGACGGAATTTACAACTTCTAACAATAACACTGCTTAATCTTTAAAAAAAACGTGTACATGCGAATGCACACATTCTTGCTGTGCTTCATTGACGGACCATGTAGTTCACAGCTGTGGAAGTGAATGGTGTTTGCAGTTGGCAGTGGGAGACACATACAAATAGGTCCGAATTCACGAAGGTGGTACAAATGAAACCATGGTTTAGACCATGGACAAAAACCATGGAGCGCCAAGTGTCGCATGGAATATTTCGTTACAAAATCAGTAATTTCGTCCATGAAATGATTATTTTGTAACAAAATGACAACATTTTGCAACTAAATGATAATTTCGTTTAACAAAATGGTCGTTTTGTTGACGAAATGAACAATTTCGTAACGAAATATTCCGTGCGACACTTGGCGCTCCATGGTTTTTGTCCATGGTTTAAACCATGGTTTAATTTGTACCACCTTCATGAATTCGGGCCATTTTGTTCTGTGTCTGTCCACTTTGTAATGTCAACGTGAAATACATGAGTTTTGCATACGAGAAAATCTTGCAGTTTAAAAGCAGAAACTAATTGAAAGGCATGTCAGGAGTCCCAAGCTGGAAGGTAACTCTTGACGATTAGGAATCATTGTTCTGCAGTTAAAACTTAAGTTTTTGATGATTGTTTAATCTGTCCATAGAGTACTACGATGTCATTGTTTAATCTGTCCTTAGAGCATCACAATGTCATATTGGTTTTATGTAGAATGGTAGCTGGTTTAGTGATGTATATACAAGATACTCTGGATCATTAAACTATCATTAATTTTGTTGAATCTCACTAAAATGGATGTGGAATTAGGCTACTCCAGGGCATTAGAATAAGTCAGGAAAGTCAAATGATTGCCACTTAGTCAAATAGCCATGAAAATGCCAGAGTTGTGTAGATTCCTATTTGTATCAGTCCAAAACCAATCATTGTTACTCACCTTTGTGGTTACCAGCAAACAATCACGCCCTCCTTTGTTTGAACAAGAAGTTTTGTGATCGCCTGTCAAATTCCTAGTTAAACTGTCTGTGCTGTGCATGAGTAAAGAACAACTACACAACCCACTCAGGATTCATGCTGCAATCACAAACTGTTGCATTCTCCTTTTTCAGCTGTATAGCAGCACCAAAGCTTTCAATGTTATGCCTTTAGAAGAAACCAAAACCCAAAGAGAAATGTGGATTGAGTGAAAGCAGCAACATTAAAGTAGAACACATCAGTGAAAGTTTGAGGAAAATCGGACAATCGATGCAAATGTTCTGAATTTTAAATGTTTTGCTGTTGTAATGACTGGATAGGAGACTATTTGAGTTTATGACATCATGTGTGGACATCAATATAAGGAAAATATAAAGAAAATTCATCATGCTTTCACTTTTCTAGCGTAATGAAAGAGCGCTTGACTAATGGCTTTAAGAACGCAGGGGGAATAATTACTACCCTTAAAGGGACTGTACAGTACTGGTTGAGGTGGGGATTCATGTTTTGAACATTCCTAAGTGAGATAATGAAAAGCCTCTTATGAAATATGAAAGAGCATGTAATTTTAAGAAGGATTCCACGTTTATTTGATGAAAATTGGTTTTCAAATGGCTGAGATATCCAAAAAAGTGCTAATAATAAAAGGCGACATGCCACAACTTTATTAGGATCTCTTTGTTTCACCTTGTTTTTTGGATCTCTCAGCCATTTCAAAACCGATTTTCATCGAATAAACTTTTGATACCCCTTAGAACTGCATGCTCTTTGACATCTCATAGAGTGGTTTCTGAATATCTCGCAAAACGTTAAAAGCTAAATCCTCACCTCGACCAGAACTGTACACACCCTTTAACCTACATTGTGTGTCAGTATCAAGTTGATGGAATGTGTAATTTTCATGAAAAATGAATGTTTGTGGAATTCTCTTTATATTTGTCCCCGCCGAACGAGTTCGAGCAGGGGACTATGAAACGGGCTCCGTACGTGTGTGTGTCCGTGTGTCCGTCCGTCCGTCCGTGTGTCCGTCCGTCCGTCCGTCCGTGTGTCCGTGTGTGATCAAAATCTTCAATTTGCTACTTCTCTGTCATTAATGAGCCAATTTTGATTCTGTTTGCTTTATATGATAGCACTACATGGGAGCTTTGAAACTTCTACACAGAATTTCAGTCGTGACCTTTGACCTTGACCTTTGACCTATATTGTACATTTTGCTACAAAATGCTACTCCTTCGCCATTTCTAACCCGATTTCGATTCCGTTTGCTTTATGTGATGGCACTAGGTGAGGGCTTCAAAACTTCTACACAGAATTTTGACCTTTGACTTCTTTGACCTTTGACCTTGATTTTTTGACCTATATTGTACATTTTGCTACAAAATGCTACTCCTTCGCCATTTCTAACCCGATTTCGATTCCGTTTGCTTTATGTGATGGCACTAGGTGAGGGCTTCAAAACTTCTACACAGAATTTTGACCTTTGACTTCTTTGACCTTTGACCTTGATTTTTGACCTATATTGTACATTTTGCTACGAAATGCTACTCCTTCACCATTTTTAACCCGATTTCAATTCCGTTTGCTTTATATGATGGCACTAGTTGAGGGCTTCAAAACTTCTACACAGAATTTTGACCTTTGACTTCTTTGACCTTTGACCTTGATTTTTGACCTATATTGTGCATTTTGCTACAGAATGCTACTCCTTCGCCATTTCTAACCCGATTTCGATTCCGTTTGCTTTATGTGATAGCACTAGGTGAGGGCTTCAAAACTTCTACACAGAATTTTGACCTTTGTCTTCTTTGACCTTTGACCTATATTGCACATTTTGTTA
Organism: Diadema setosum; assembly: GCA_033980235.1. NCBI lineage: Eukaryota > Metazoa > Echinodermata > Echinoidea > Diadematoida > Diadematidae > Diadema > Diadema setosum. The sequence continues at coordinate 3,909,242 of CM067062.1, read as the reverse complement.
CAAAATGCTACTTCCGGCGGGGACATATGTTACGCACCGCGTAATTTCTACTTTTCCTTGTTTCTTTATATTGTTGTCCACACATGACATCATGAACTCTAGTAGTCTCCCATCCAGTCATTACAATACCAAAACTGTAAAAATTCATAACTTTTGCATCGATTGTTCAATATTCCTCAAACTTTCATTGATGTGTTCCACTAATGTTTCTGCTTTCACTCAATCCACATTGGTCTTTGGGTTTTGGTTTCCTTTAAATGTTACGTCTTGTAGAGTGTGATTCTGACCTTCAAGGAACTATGTCATGATACCAGGAGGCCGGCCATCTGTATAGGGTACTGTAAAAGTGGAAATTTTCGCGGTGTTGAAATTTTCACGCATTTCGCGCAACCAGAAACTAGCGCGGAAATAAAAGCACGCGAATGTTTTTGTTTGCCGTGTGTTCCAGTTCTTGATTTCCTGATTCTGCGGAATTAAAAACACGCAAAACTCTTTTTGCCCGGCCAAGCACGAAAATTTAGTCGCGCGAAAATATCTGCTTTTACAGTATAACTACCGGCACACCTATCATCTCCAGCTGATCATATTTCGGATTGATGGCAGGACTCTTGATGGTGTCTTTTGATAGCACTTGTGGAAAAGTGCAGTCATACTGGAGCAACAGTGGCTCAGAAGCCACAGAAACCAACCCGATTCTAACAAACATTTATGCAGAATTTCCACTGAAACCGACAGATAAACAATGAGACACACCCAGACATTTGTCAGATGTTACCTGACTGAACTTTGAATGTACGACAGTTGCAGATATCATTGGATTTGTGGAGAACGTTTGTCAAGTCATGTATACGTTGTAAAGTGAAACAAAAAAGGGAATACTCCAGTCAACATATATGAGCACATTTAGAACAATACACAGGAAATGTAGTTCACACCTCTTTATAAACAACAGTAGTCCCTAGTTTATTTCTGTCATGTCATGCCAAAACCAAAGCATAAAACAAAATAAAACAGAAAGCGCAACTTTTTGATGACGTACCAAAAATTATGCAATACAATATCCCACCTCCCTGATATGTAGTGAGGGTCATGTACAGGAAATGGTTAGAGAAGGCAATATCCTGAGTGTATGTTTATTTCATACGATATTATATTCCAGGTCTGAGAAGTAAATATTCCCAGTTGTGTTTGATTGGATTTCCGGATGGTAATCTATTTTTCTGTCCATGAAATTTGCATGTGGTGAGTCATTCTAACTGTCAATGTTTATTTATGTGGCTATTTTCATTTTAAACTCCAAACTATTTGCAAAGATCACAGGGCCCATACTAACCAGGTAAGTGCTATTAGGGGATTGTATCTGCCAAAAAGCTGAAAAATTGCCCAGTTTTAAACACACAGGGAATGGGGGAGGGAGATATGAACAGCACTTTGTCAGTTTAAGAGTAATTCACCACAACAAAATTGGATATATATCTAATGTCTATACATGCTCTCTTCAATATGCATTGTCCTAAATTTGTGAGACTTTTTGAAATGGCACCCTGAAAATGTACATCTAAAGTAGTTATAAAAAGGTATTTATTGTGAGTAATTTGTTTCCAATGTTGCCATACCAATTCTTATTGATTAATCCCCTCACTTTTCTATCAATTTTCTTGCAATATAACAATAATCATTACCATACTGTGCCTTTATAGGGTCAGACAAAATGGCAAGACTATTGAATTTATCTTGCAAGAAAACAAAACCAAAGATATATAATATGTTGACTGCATTACCTGATAAGACATTGACAAAATTCTATATATAATAGAAAAGAAAAAGAGAAACAGCAGCAGGAAAAGAAATATATATATATATATATATATATATATATATATATATATATATATATATATACATAATTTTAACATATATGTTTTAGCTTGTATCTCATTTATTCAATTTAGCTGGAACTTTTTAAATGTGAATATGAAAGACTAGATATCTCCCATACCTTGGATGTGACAATAGGTTTGCATTATATAAGCATGAGACTTAAAGGGGATGGCTAGTAACCGATCAGTGGGAATCAGTGGGAATGCTGAGGGATGATTGTTCCAATCCTTGTAGGATTTATTTAAGAGTACATTATATATCTACTGTTGTGTGAAAATCATTTGCCTTAGAACGGTCTCATATTCAAGTAATGTGCAGATTAATGCCCCGTCCCTAGGGACGCTTACCTGGAAACATTAAACTGCACATTACTTGAATATGAGACCATTCTGAAGCAAATAATTTTCACACAAGAATAGATATATAATGTACTCCTAAATGAATCCCACAAGGATTGGAACAATCATCCTCCAGCATTCCCACTGATCAGTTACTAGCCATCCCCTTTAAATGTGCCATGGCAAATTTGGGAATTTTTAGATGTAATGCAGGACTTGCATTGAAAGTTGCCAGCCACATTTGTAAAATACCAAGGATTTTTTTTTTTTTTTTTTGAATCTGGCACTCGATAGACAGATAGTCCTCAGTCATGATCCCTGCAAGGAATTCTTTTTGAAAAAGATTCCCTTATTGGTATTTGTTTCTAGTTTTTACAAAGAGGAAATCTGGAAAATCTGTATGATTTCTTTCAGAAATAGAGAGACTACTTGAGTTGAGATGCTGTAATGAGAAGCTCATTAGATTTGTTGTTGTTGTTGTTGTTGTATATCACAATCAATGAAACCGAAAGGCAAATTAAATGAGTGTGTTCAAAAATGGAATTTGAAAGAACCAAACTTTTTACTGTAGCATGTTTTACAACAAGTGTCTGAATATTAGACATTCTGAACCATTATTTCTTAACAGTGCAATGATTTCGGTGTAGGATACACTTGCAACTCTTAAGATCTACTGTGACCTTGTAGTACCAATCCACAAGATTGCTCCAACCTAACTTACCCCCTCAAGTGGTAGTGACCGTACAGTGTATCTGCTCCTTGCAATGCTGCATGCTTTTGGCAAAAACTGGTACATACATGTTTACCTGTAGATTTGATATGGAATGTGTGCACCAGGAACATATTTGAGTCTGCTGCTATTTACATTAATCTTTTTTTAGTTTGTTTTCATTTAAGAGGCCTACCTAACTTCTTACCTCATTTTTTAATGAAAACATATGCTCCCCAACTTTTGGATGTTTCAAAAGTCTTAATGTTGGAGCAGCTGCAATGAGAAATTGTTCTGAAGTTCTGAAAACAAAGTACAGAAAATACCTAGGACTGTTTCCATGTATTTCTTTTCCATTTGATCGCTTTATAGGAATAAATATTTAATATTATTGTCACTACTTAGGTGTAATGATCCAGAGATGAAGCTTCAGGTTCATGGAAAGTAAATTGCAAATGAAAGTACATTTAGCAATGATTCTTTCTGTAGTAGATTTTAAGTCTTTGATATTGGATTTTCAATGGACATACATTATTTAGCAAATCAACTCCAATGGTAGCAAAACCTCTGCCATATGTCTCTAGACCGTAAACTTCTTTGAAATGACATTGTAAGCAACATCTTATGTGATTTATTAAATTGTCTAAGTATTGTCCATGCCCCTGGGCAGCACTCCCACTGAGAGCCAATAAACATGCAACCCACTCCATCCATCACCTTTGGTGTCATCATCCTCTTCACCACCATGGGGCGGTATTAAGTTATCAGGCCAGCATTTATGATTCATTCCGATCTACAACGGCAAAGCACAGGTCTAGTGCATTTCCGACTGTTCCGGTAGAGGGTGCTTTATTAGGCATCATGTGCCTGAGGATAGAGGACATGCTGGCTGCTCCATTTCATGATTAGGAGGAGAGGTGTTGATGCGCAAAATGATGTTGTTGCCATGGCAACGGTAATGAGATGACCCAGGGATGCATTTAAGTGTTTATCACTCATGAGAATTTTGCATGTGAACAGTTTACAAGAGATGGTAATGTGAGTAATGATAAGAGTGTTATTGATGTGACCATAAATGTTAGATGGGATCATGTACATTATGTTAACAAGTTATTTACAGCCATTTTTATGTTTGTTTTTCATTGACTGGTAATTACCTGATTATTTTGCTCATTACTGAAAGCATTATATCACCATACATCACTTTATCCACCATGTTAGGTCTTACAATCTCTCTGAGTTTTTATTCTATTTTATTCCAAAGAACCTGCTTTACAAGTTATTATACTAAAATATGAATAACACAAATATTGTAGTTTTACTTACAAACATCACATTTACTTTGTAGCTCTTTACTGAATAATGCAAAATATAGTGGTGTGTATTACTGTTGTCGCATGCAGGAGGAAAAATGACACATTTTGATTGTAATGAGGCTTTTAATAATTTGCTAAGAGCAAGTCAAGGTCCCAGTAAAACAGTGGTAGAAAAACATTGTTGCCAGAGAACTTGTTTGCTGTTCATTCTAAATGATTAAATTGTGAATCACGTCTGTATAAATCAGAAAGATGTGTAGAAAGCAATGAATGTCGACAGTGGTGTAGGGTTATGAAAATGGGGGAAGTTGTCAGGAAATGGTCAATATTTCTATCTTAATGTCAGGTTTCAATGTCACCTGAGCTGCTATGTCATGTTAGGTTTACTTTTATGATTACGAAAGTAATATTTGTTTTTCTCGTAACTCCCCACAACTTCACTTTTTGTCCCCGCCGAACGAGTTCGAGCAGGGGACTATGAAACGGGCTCCGTACGTGTGTGTGTCCGTGTGTCCGTCCGTCCGTCCGTCCGTCCGTCCGTCCGTGTGTCCGTCCGTCCGTGTGTCCGTGTGTGCGTCCGTGTGTGATCAAAATCTTCAATTTGCTACTTCTCTGTCATTTATGAGCCAATTTTGATTCTGTTTGCTTTGTATGATAGCACTACATGGGAGCTTTGAAACTTCTACACAGAATTGCAGTCGTGACCTTTGACCTTGACCTTTGACCTATATTGTACATTTTGCTACAAAATGCTACTCCTTCGCCATTTCTAACCCGATTTCGATTCCGTTTGCTTTATGTGATGGCACTAGGTGAGGGCTTCAAAACTTCTACACAGAATTTTGACCTTTGACTTCTTTGACCTTTGACCTTGATTTTTTGACCTATATTGTACATTTTGCTACAAAATGCTACTCCTTCGCCATTTTTAACCCGATTTCGATTCCGTTTGCTTTATGTGATGGCACTAGGTGAGGGCTTCAAAACTTTTACACAGAATTTTGACCTTTGACTTCTTTGACCTTTGACCTTGATTTTTGACCTATATTGTACATTTTGCTACGAAATGCTACTCCTTCGCCATTTTTAACCCGATTTCAATTCCGTTTGCTTTTTATGATGGCACTAGTTGAGGGCTTCAAAACTTCTACACAGAATTTTGACCTTTGACTTCTTTGACCTTTGACCTTGATTTTTGACCTATATTGTGCATTTTGCTACAGAATGCTACTCCTTCGCCATTTCTAACCCGATTTCGATTCCGTTTGCTTTATGTGATAGCACTAGGTGAGGGCTTCAAAACTTCTACACAGAATTTTGACCTTTGTCTTCTTTGACCTTTGACCTTGATTTTTGACCTATATTGTACATTGGCTACAAAATGCTACTCCTTCGCCATTTCTAACCCAATTTCGATTCCATTTGCTTTATGTGATGGCACTAGGTGAGGGCTTCAAAACTTCTACACAGAATTTTGACCTTTGACTTCTTTGACCTTTGACCTTGATTTTTTACCTATATTGCACATTTTGTTACAAAATGCTACTTCCGGCGGGGACATATGTTACGCACCGCGTAATTTCTACTTTTCCTTGTTCTTCCATTAATTTGATTTCAGTCATTCACATTCTATTGAAGTCAACAATGATAATGGCACATTCCCAGCTTGATTTGTGCTGCATGTGAAGTTAATGTGAAAATAGCCTGCAAGGCTCAAATAGACAAGCTATGCCACAAATATTTCTCAGAATGCAATAATAGTTTTATTGTGTCAGTGATCTATGAGAGAATTCCATAAATATGTCAAGGCCTCTGACACCAGTGAAGAGCTAATGGTCTGTAAATTGAAGGGCTGCCATTCAGAATGCATGATTGATAGAACAGTTAATCAAATTTTGATTGCAGTTCTTATGATTGGCAGATTGTCTCTTTGGCCCGAATTCACGAAGGTGGTACAAATGAAACCATGGTTTAAACCATGGACAAAAACCATGGAGTGCCAAGTGGAATATTTCGTTACCAAATCAGTCATTTCGTCAATGAAATGATTATTTTGTAACAAAATGACAACATTTTGTAACTAAATGAACATTTCGTCCATGAAATGATAATTGTGTTTAACAAAATGGTCATTTTGTCGACGAAATGACCAATTTCGTAACGAAATATTCTGTGCGAGACTTGGCGCTCCATGGTTTTTATACCCCCGCCAAACGAAGTTTGAAGGGGGTATATAGGAATCAGCGGACGGTCGGGCGGTCGGGCGGTCGGTCGGTCGGGCGGTCGGTCCGTTGCAAATCTTGCGTCGCGAACTACTTCCTCAGTTTTCAACCGATTCCCATAAAACTTGGCACAGATGTGTGCCTTGGGTTGTAGATGTGCAAGACGTATTTTTTGACAGTACCCAAAAGTATGTTGCCATGGTAACGGCATATTATGGGCAAAAATGGGTACAAATCTTGCGTCGCGAACTCCTCCCACAGTTTTTGATCAATTTTTATGAAATTAGGTACAGATGTTCATCTGAATATGTTAATGTGCAAGACACATATTTCCGCAGTGGCAAAAAGTGCGTTGCCATGGTAACGGCATGTTATTGGTAAAATATAGGGCAAAATGCTTCATGGCAAAACTGCTTCATCAGTGTTCTTCCAATTCTCATGGAATTCATATTGAATGTTTGTCTTAGGATATAGGTCAGCATGACACATTTCTTGACAGTGACAAAAAGTATGTTGCCATGGTAACAGCTCACATATTATGAGCCAAAATGATGGAAAATTTTGTGTTGCAAACTACTTCCTCAGTTTTTGCCCAATTTCCATGAAACTTGGTACAGATGTGTGCCTTTGGTTCTAGATGTGCAAGACGCATTTTTCGACAGTACCTGAAAGTACGTTGCCATGGTAACGGCATATTAATGGCAGAAGATCAAGGAAAGATCTTGCGGATTTAACTACTTCCTCAGTTTTTTGACCAAAGCTTATGAAATGTTGTTTTGACCAAAGCTTATGAAATGTTGTTTGGCGGGGGGTATAACCAGTCGCTGTAGCGACATTTCTAGTTGTCCATGGTTTAAACCATGGTTTTATTTGTACCATCTTCGTGAATTTGGGCCTTTATGTTTCTCTGTCTGTCTGTCTGTGTGCCCCTCTCTCTCCCTCTCTCCCTGTCTCTCTCTCTCTCTCTCTCCTTCTCTTTTCCTTCTACCCCCCCCCCCCCGTTTTGCTCTCTCTCTCTCTCTCTCTCTCTCTCTCTCCTTATGAACCTGTAGGTACCCTACAAATTTTACCCATTCTTTGTTTTCATATATTTCTGTATCCAGAGCAGTGTTTTGTAAGATATTGAATAATGCATTATATACATAAACTGTTAAGCAAGATAGATTTATGGCATGAAATTTTTGTTGAATTGAAGCCAGTGACCTTTTTCATTCAAGCTGCCACTCGCATTCAGTGCATGTAGTGTAGACAGGAACTTTTGCAATGCATTTGAAGTTTGCAAATCATGGCTCTTGCAAAATTCGCAAAATTGAAATGAACGCGAACATTGATAATTCCTCATTTTGCAGTGTATGCCTAGATGTATCACAACATTTTCACTTTGAATTCCCCCTCTTTGTCGCTCTCTCTCCCTCTCCCTCTCCCACTCTCCGTCTCTTCCCCCTCCTCGCTGTGATGGGTTTTGATGGATGAACACAATTCTACAAGATGAAGAGGACTACTCTGGTCTTTAATTGTGACAAATTATGACAAATCAGCATTGATAGGACTTGAGGGGATGATCCATCATTCTGGGATTATGAATCGTTTAAAAAATTTCCACTCCTTTATGCACAGTCAGAGTCTGAATGCACCAACTGATGACGGAAAATTGGAATAAATATATGCCCTGTCACTCTGACTTGGAACAAATCAACTTGCTCATACCTTGTAATGAGCTGTAACCTGCTTTAGATTGTTTTTATTGGCACTCGGGGAGCCTATTGTATTGTGTGTTTCTATACCATACAATGACAGATTATAGGGGGTATAAAGTATTGTGTTTGGATTTGCAAAGGTAGGTACACACAGCAATCATGGACTCAATGCCATTTTATACAAAGGCAAGCGTGTTTTTTGTTTAAACAAAGGAATCAACTGATTTAATGAGGGCATATCAGTTTGGCCTGTTTATATGTCACAGAAGTTGTGATGTTTGATTATATCATTTTCTGTTTACCTTTCTTCAAAATCCATACAAGTTATCATCATCAGCATTGTCGGTGCCGTCTTTTCCGATGAAAAGGATATTTGTATGAGGATCTGAAGGCCATGAAGGTATATCCTCTTAGTGGTCACTGTACTTACATAGTTCGTCAAGTCAGTGATCAAGCATCATTAAAATTTCATAACAAGGGAAATACTCAATTCAAAAGAGCATGGGGGGGGGGGCGTGATGGAGAGGGAGAGTTAGGGTTAGGGTTAGGGGTGACACACAGAAAGAAATAAAAAGAGGGAGTTTAAAGAGAGGAAGAGCAATGAAACAGACAGAGATGTATATATTTCCTTAGAGAAACCAAAAGGAAAAATATGCATTAAACATATTAGTGATAAACAAAATGGTTTGTGCTACCAGCCAAGACATTTTTTAAGGCAATGATAATTTGAGGCATTGCCCCGATAGGATACTAGCAGAGAGGGAGGGAGCAGGGAATGAAATGAGGAAAGGGAGGAAGAGTTAAATCTATCCATCAGAGATTCACTGTCTTGTACTAAATAAAATGATACAAAAGCAGTTGAAACTGGTATTAATCACATGGAGGATTTGTGTTGGAGATGAGATTTCTTAGATTAAGGCAAACGGAATAAACATTGGAACAAAAAAAGGCAAGACAACAAGAGAGAGAAGGTGAGAAAAGGAAGAAGATAGATTTTTTTTTAATAGACTAGAAGAACAGTAAATATGAAGGGTAAGAAAAAGACAAGAAAGGGCTGGGAAAACTTGAATAATGAGAATGAAAAGCGAGGCTATTCAAGCACAGCATGAAATTTCAAGTTTCAAGTTTCTTTATTTTACCAAAGCAAATTAAAAATAAACACATACATCGACATTAGAATACAATTACAAACATATCAAGCAAATCTAAAATAAACACATACATGAACATTAGAATGCAATTACAAATATATCAGTTAAACAGTATAAAAAAGACACTATATGTGGGTTGGGTATAAAATTAGCAAAGTAAAATGACAATCATACCTACATAAGTTTGCATGCATGCTAAGGTAGGCAGCAGCCAGAAATGAAATGACCCTTATTTTTGGCTGACTTTGAATGATATTCATTCAATTTCACTTAATGTGTTCGGGGCAATTAAAACGTAAGAATAGGACAAGACAAAGACAAAGACAGAACAATCAAAACACACAATCGAAATAACAAAATACAGCATGAACTTTTGGGTGGACAGGCCAGCAAAACCTACCAGTACAAGTGACTCATCTGACAGTTTACAATTGAACAGATGGTGTTCAGCATGCAGACAGATTTATTAAATATTGCTGGTACACTTGTGAGACTGGCATACAAACAAAACATCCGAAGTGTAACATTGACAAGATTGATGATGATTTATGGCGGAAGGACACGGCTAAGAATCATGCATTGGCCAGCATCTTTATACATGGACAATCATGGGTGCACTATCAAGAAGGAGATGATTTTATATGCCATAAGCTTTGACCACCGTAAACAAAGTATTGCACGGAGTATGAAAGGAAGAAATTGTTGTGTGCCCGGAAGAACGAAGCGAATGCAGGCGATTCAAGGAATTCATGCCCGGGAGAATGACGGGAAAACTGGCGAGACCCACAAGTATAACCGCGCCTCGTGTGCATTCACGTCTTTCTCCTGGGCATCGATGGATTCCTTGAATCATATCATTCTCCTGGGCACACAATGAATTATTGAGTGATAAGTAGATGGATGGATATATCATATATTGTAAACGCCAATATTTTTGCATGATTAATTTTTCACGCTGGGCAGTTCAAAAACATATTTGCGGGTTGTTGAATTCGTGCCGCTAGCCAGTAGTAGTGTGAAAAACTAGAAAATTTCTACGTTTATAGTAGATGGATGGATAGATCAAATAGTTAGATACAGTAGATGAAAGAAATCATACACACTGACAGATATATGGATAGATGGATGGATAAATAGATAAAATAGATAAATAAATCATATAGATGGATAGATAGATAGATGAATATATCAAATACACAGATGAATGAATATATCAGATAGATAGAGGGATGAATATATCAAGTAGATAGAGGGATGAATATATCAAGTAGATAAATGAATGAGTAGATCAACTAGATGAATAACTCACAGAGATAGATGGATGGATAATGGATGAGTAGAAAGATGAATGAATGGAAGGATGGATAGATGGATAGAGAGAATGGAATAGATGGAGATTGAGAGAAAAAGCACTAGACAGATGAGTAACAGAAAGAGACTCATATCGTTGGTAATAATGTATACAGAATGTCAGAGGGTTTTTACTTTTCTTCTAATACTCTCAGTGACACTGATGAGGATGTGTGTGCAGTGTGCACTGAGAGGAAGGGACAGTGTATTATACAGAAGAGAACTAGAGAGGGAGACAAACTTCTGGAGTATGTGAGCTTGATTGATGTGGACAGCTAATCAGGGCAATGTTCGCCGGGGAGTCACCTGATCCTCTGAGCTAATCATTGCCAAAGGTTTGTGGATTGATCACTGGCAGTGCTTCAATGCTCATGTAGATATTGCATCCTGACATGTGTGTGTGTGTGTTTGTATGTGTGGTCTCATGAATGGATTCAATCGGGGATATTGTAGTGTTTCACTCCAGGCAACCGGGGATAAATTTTACATGCTCGATTTTTCAGGGTATTTAAAACAAACAGTGAGAGATAGAATGAATACATAGCTGTATTTGTGACCTATTAGTTCATATGATACTCTCATGATTTGCAATTTTTGATTTTTTTTTTTAACTTTAGATAGTTTGTCATTGCTTAATTTCAAAATCACATGGCAAAGAATGGATTGGGGGAAGGGGATGCATATGGGCCGCGATGCGAGAAAAGGGCCCTTGGGCATTAAATACCGAAAATGAGTTTTCACCTCCACGTTGTAGAAGGAACTCTGACGTGCTTAGATATGCAAACCTTTTTCTGAGATTCCAGTCCTAAATGACCCCACTACGATAATCAAAACATCATGTTTTGTCCAAATCTTTTCACTTTTTGATGCATCTATGCATGTGCGCGCAGTTAGCCAGTTGATCTTTTTTTTGCGCGTATTGCTTTGTCAAACTTCGGCGCCGTTTTCTAGCGTTTGCGCGCAGCGGCGCTAAGGGCCCTTTTCTCGCGTCACGGCCCATATGATGCATTCTTTTGGCTCTGACAATTACAGCAATTTGATTTGTGCCTCATTCATTTGTGTCCATTATTTTCTGTAAGGGACTCGCACATTACAAGGACTGGTTTTTTGTTGTTGTTGTTTTGTTTTGTTTTTTGTTTTTTGGCAGGTCCTTCCATTTCTTACTGAACAAGTTTCAAACTTACCTTTCATGACCATGGCAAGCATATTATTTGTGTCATAATGTCTTCTTCTTCTTTTTCTTTTTCTTCTTCTTCTTGCTTCTTCTTCTTTTCTCTCTCCCTTTCTCTCACTCACATGTTTTAAAGAATAATTATTGCCGATTGATTTTAACTGCATACCCAGTGAATTTGTGTTTTGTTTGAAAATAAAGCAAAGTTTGAATTGAATTGAATGACATTTGACAGGGGATTAGAAGAAATGTCTAACTCTTTGGAGACAACTGTGCTGTCATGGATCAATGAGTCATGTTGTCATGTTTACTATTGACATTCATAGTCATTACTCAACAAATCAATGCTACACAGCTTAACCCAAGCCATATTTGCTGATGTTGCTCACCCCTTTTATTTTCTTGGTCATCCTTACAAAGCTCCTGCCTAACTACCAGCATATTTCTAATGGATTCATTGCAAAGTGATGGTACAAACAGGATGTTTCACAGAAATTGAAGCATGGGTAATATCTTATTGTATTTGTGCCAGCACAGGGAAATTTTTATTGCCTGGTTCCATTGAAGTAGTCTTGCAAAAATATTTTGTATTGTGATTAATATGCTATATTTATTGCTTCCTGTTTTCTGTTAAATTGGATGTGTATCTTTACAGTTTATTGATAATACACAAGTAGGGGGATCTTAGCATTTGTATCTTCTTGAAAACACATTGTTAAATTTGTATTATTGCTGGGGTTATAGAATATTTTATGCATTTGGGCAAATTAATATCATGCCCTCCCTGGGATTCCCAGAGGGCCCCCCCCCCCCCTCCATTAGATAATCTATTAACACATAAAGACAAAAACAAACAAACAAACAAATCCATAAACCAGAAATGCCATGAGTAAATACATTAATGATTTGTACTTTCAAATTTCTTTGTGGCGGATCCAGGGATGGCTCCTTTGGGGCCAGGAACAAATTGGGAGACAGTTTTCACATTTTTATTTTCTTTTTGAAAACACATGGTCAAATGTTCTACACACTTGGGTGGTATTATCACCAGTGTGATAGAACATATAAAAGGATATCATGCCCTGTGGAAGCCCCCCCAAAAGCACCCCCAAGTTTGTGACATTCAGGTTATAGTGTGCAAGAGTGTGTGACAGGTGAACTAGTGATACTCGGGGGAGCGCTAAACCCACTGGGTCTCTTTTTTATTGTTATCATTTGAATGGTAAATAGCTTAACAAACAAGTAATAGACAAGAGCACAGGATTTGTTACAGATAATATGGAGTTTTGGTACCTTTATAAAGTTTCCCTGAGATTGCCTTGTCTTACTTTGTGTTTCAGGTTAAAGTACCTTTCATATAACTAACACTGTGAGACTTACTCGCCCCAAAGTGCTCTCATGTCTTAGTAATCATGCAATAATGGTTTCGGATATTATCGACGCTGTACAACGTCGATAAATACTAACGGCTCGTTCGAATCTTTATATAGCTCCGATCATTCTGCGTGTAACTCGTGAGAACCAGATCGCCAGCACAGAACTTGTGTGGAGTTCTGTGACCGCCAGTTATCCGAGCAGTGCCGCAGCGCTGACACTCCTCTGTAGCTGTGTGTGCGATGCAGTAATGCGTGCATGCATGCGAGTGGTATGTACAGTGGGCTAGTGCCGACAATGCGTGATCACAGATTTATATTGTACATTCATGAGGCGAGGATGTACGACTTGTGTACGAGTACCAGTCTAGTAGTATATGGTACACGAAGACGGGTTTGACATAGAGCAGCCATTGCAGGAGGGAAACAAAAACAAATACGAAGACCATGAACAGTGGTCAATCCTGCCGGAGGAAAAAAAAAAAAGACGAGTATAGATGCATCAGTATACTTTGTATACTGGGCGCTGCGTTTTACTCACCACCGGCCACCCTGGTTAGAGGGTACCTTAAGGGATACCTTTTACAGACCTCCGAAAATGCAGCGAAACATTAAATATGAACCTCAGAGGACTTGTTTAGGCCACTGCTGAGAAATTTGGAAGTGAACAGTTATCTACAATTTGAATAATGCACAAAACTCAACTACTCAGTAGTTCTGTGTGTCAGCCACACTTAAGCCTTTTTGTTGCAGTCTTCTGTATTTTTTATCTATAAACACAAATCTAAAAGTATAAGAGCTGATGTAATAACATATAGAGTGTGTGGCAAGAATGTATATAGAAATGTTTGTAAGTTTTGATGAACTTTCTTCACAAAATATACATGATGGACACACATGCAGTGCATGGGTCTGCAAAGGCAGCCTAGTAATGTACTGGAATTTACGGTGAGCCCCGAAAAAAATTCAATTCAAAATCTAACGGTCAATGAAAATGTACTAAATGTTACCTTCCACTTTCAATACTTTATGGGAGTTTCTAAAATGATACTCTCTTCAACATACCACTGTATTTATACAACTCTTCATTTAAGGCATGCAAATGGGATTTCCTACCTTTAAACATTGCAAAGAGACTAATAATTTGGCCATTGAGTGTACATTTGTCTTTTATTTTGAGGTGGTCTTATCAACCAAGGCTAATTGCCCGATTATATCCATCCCAGCATGCAGTTTTTCTATCTTTACTGAAAAAGTTCAGCATATAGATAATGAGTGTCAATCACTTACTGTAAAAGTGAATATTTTCGCGCGACTTATTTTTCGCGCTTGCCCAGGTAAGAAGAGTTTCGCGTGTTTTTAATACTGCGGAATCAAGACATCAACTACTGGAACATATGGCACGCAAAAATATTCACGCGCTTTTATTTTCGCGCCAGCTTCTGGTTGTGCGAAATGCGCGAAAATTTCAACACCGCGAAAATTTCCACTTTTTCAGTATCCAAAGTAACATTTCATGGAAGCTGTCCTCTTTTGTGGCTGTGGAAATATCTGTTGAAGGAACCAGTCTTGACTGAATAGTGTTTATAATTATGCATACAAGTTACTTTATGAGATTTGTAAGATGACATCTGTTTTCCATTAGAATGGGGAGGGGGGAGAATCAAGAACGAATAAGGTTTGGGGGCATTTTGGTTCTGATGCTTTTATATTAACTAGATGATTTTCTTGTGTATTTATAACAAAAGAAGATCCACACAAGTAACAAAGACCTTCCACCAAGAGACAGCATTAAAAAACAAAACAAAACAAAACAAAACAAAAATCTGCTGTTCCTGTAGATGCAGAGATTCTAGCTGTTACTTTCTTGGCAGTGTTTTGTACTGTTTTTATCTTTAAAAAAAAAAGAAAAAAAAAAGATACAGTCGAAGTTTCACGGAAAATACCATTTTCCCAAGTTGTAAAACTACACATGTCTCTTGCAGGAAAACTGAGAATACTGTTTTCAACAAAAATTTTGTTGAAATTTTATTTTTGTTTTTTTGTTTTTCAAATAGAATACCTTTTCAGTTCTCAGAATACTGTAATGCTAATGAGGTATTGCTGTAGATGGCATGTAAATGTTCAGTTGACCATACCATTTGTATGCAGAGAGTATGTGTGATGTTCTCACTGAGTCAGGCGCCTTTGTCCTATTTGCTCCTGAATCTTTTCATTCCCAGGGGCATGTCTAATGGAAAGCCCAGGTCTTGTATGTCAGCTAATGCATCATAATGAACCAGCCGTGCAGAATATGACTAATGGCAATGCAGCAGGGGTAATTGAGACTTCAGGTTGCAGATACGTTCATTTTCTGGTTCTGAATCTCACAAACAGCATCTTTCTATGATTGCACCAACACATGCTCTGTGTATGTACACACTCACTCACGCATACACCCACAAACATGTACAATGCCATGCCCTTTTTTAATACATACTTTAAAAAAATTGGGGCCGATGGTCTTTTTCGCTGCATGAAATTTTTGCAAATTTCCACTGGCATTCAGTGCAGATAGTGTAGACACAAACTTTTGCTTGCATTTTAATTTTGCGAATCTTGGCTCTTGCAAAAGTAAAATGCACGCAAACATTCCTCATTTTACAGTATTCTGGGAGATGTTGATGTGATGAGATAATTAACTCTAGGTGGCACTCTTTTGTGTCCCATAGTTTTATTAGGTGATTTTGACTCCCCTCCTCTCTCAGAATATATCTATTGTTCTGTTTATCTACACACACACACACACACACACACACACACACACACACACATATATATATATATATATATATATATATATATATATATATATATGCAAAGTGAGCATGTCATACCCTCACAACTTTCAATATAAATATACATTAGTTTGTACAAATAAAAACTTTTGAAATTTCCAGTTTTTCATTCAAATGCAGTTATGCACAAGGCTCAAATCCTGATATATCTACCTTTATTCTGAAGTTATTTAACCAGGAGTAACATCATGCTTCAGACTTCAGTGACAGAATCATTGAATTTTTGTCATTTTTTGTACACGATCATTGGAAAATTGTGAGGTTATGACATGGTCAGCTTATTCATTTGCATATTCATATCCACTGTACAAGAACTGTTTTGCAAAAATAAGCAAAACTTCAATATTTCATAACTTCCTTATTTTTCATCTGATTTTAGTCACAATTTTACCATTGTACTCGTAAGATTTTTCTCTATTTTATCAGACTAACTTATCATTGGACTGGATTTCCCCTTCAAAGGAACCAGAAGAGGTGACTCAGTTGTTGTATTGGTGCACATGTGATGTTTCTCTGTAAGGACTTTGGCACCATTGGAGCACACTTGTTGTAGGACATACACATAATGTATTATATTATAACTTGCTTCCATGCACAGAGAATTCTTGACTTTTCATGATATTTTTTTTTTTTTGTATTGTAACCCTTAAAGATATGTCATACTCACCTAAAAAAAAAAAAAGGAGAATATTTCCAATTAGCTGTGTAACCATATTTTCCAAGAAAATTTTTAATGTAAATAATTTTTTTTTTCAAAGTTATGTCATGGATATGACATACTTGTATGACTTTCAAGATACATATCTTTTATAGACAGTGTAAAAGAACAAACAAATGATTTGAGTGAACCTTATAACCCTTTGTATTTTGTTCCTACTGATGAATTTGGCACATTTTGAAATACAATTTTTCGTAACACCTTTGTGTTTCTGCAAAGTAAACCCACGTACATGTACACAATACATGAGAGGGATCTCTGTATCTGTTACAGATTGTTGACTACAAACTTCAATGGACCTGATGTAGAAGGAGCATACTTAATCTTAAATGTGAACTGATCATACAAGTACATGATGGTTGTTCATACAATTTATAAAAATACCACCTTATTACTCTTCTTCATCATTGTCAGCCATATGTAATCATCCAGCGTCTTCCTGGCATGTGCATGTTATTGCTCTTTTATGGTGGCCCAGTGCACCAATTAAGGAATAGGAATATTGGAAATTTGCTTTAAAATTACCAAAATGTTCATTTAAAAAATCGTGAAAAGTTAATTTCTTGACTAACAGGCATTATCAAAGTGTAATAGCATGATTCATGATATTCCCATTCTAACAAAATTGTGGTTCAAAAACTTTGTGTGAGCAAAATGATGAACCTAGAAGAAGACAGTGTCAGAAGACATGTACATATTGCCACCACACCTACATATTCCTAGTCAAACACCAGGAGAGCACTCATGAACAACCTTCAGATTTTAAATCTGAGGACCAATAAACAGGACTAATAATCCTGTTTTCTTTGTACATAGTGTCACCCTTTCAGTACAATATGATTTAGATTTCAGTTAGTGCAGACAATATGTTTGCAGAGGAAATATGCTATTTTTTTATCTCCTGCTCTAGATCAGTAGTTC
Organism: Diadema setosum; assembly: GCA_033980235.1. Lineage (NCBI taxonomy): Eukaryota > Metazoa > Echinodermata > Echinoidea > Diadematoida > Diadematidae > Diadema > Diadema setosum. The sequence goes on along the minus strand of CM067062.1, from coordinate 3,891,558 downwards.
CTCTATCAATATGTGTTGTTTTGGCTTGTCTTCTTTTTTCTTTCTTTCTTCAAGTAAAAAAAAAAAAGAAAAAAGATCTAGACTTACATATTTATGTGTGCTTCATATTGTATTCAAATGCTCTTCTTTGGAGGGGAGGGGGCAAAAGAAAGTCTGACACAAATCTTTGTTGAGAATGATATGTAGATACATTGTACTGAGAATATAAAAAAACAAACACTCACTTTGGCCCGTATTTACAAATTGATTTAAATAGAAACCATGTTTTAAATTTTGTCCACGGACTTAAGCAAGCGCAAAGTAGGCGTACCGCATGCATATGCACTTCAATGCAAGATTATTATTCGATACTGTTGGTGTACGCAATTTTTCACATGCATTTTACTTAATTTATACCACCTTTGTGAATATAGGCCAATGAATATACTGTTTTTCCCATCTTCCAACTTTATATGAGAATTATGCACTATCTGTTCACAATGTATTTTTGCTAAAAGGAGATTGAAAAGAGGTCGTTGGAAGGAGGAGAAGGATACTGCATTAATGATGTCATCATTCTACTTCACACTAAACACACTTACAAAAGTGTTTCATTATTCCATTTCCCATTAAAGCAATCTGTCCCACTGCATAATGTTACTGTAACTCAGAGCTTTTCCCATTCCATTCAAAATCCATTTGTATGTGATAATCAGTTTGCCGACACATCACATCAGGACTGGGTGAGATCATTTTGACACAAATATTTGCAGATCAAAAGTCTATTTTGGCAGACTGTTCAGAGTATTTGTATTGAAAGATAAATGAATAATTGTAAACACATGCTTTCATTATGGGGAATGAAAAAACTATTGAAGCTATGTGGCCTTGAATTTGCATGTATGTATTTGTGACTATATCACACAAGCTACATGCAGATTAATTAGATTTTTGTAATGGATAATCAACCGACATATGCAAAGACAAGTACAAAAGTATACGCCATATATTTAGAGAGTCTAAATTTTCGCGAATTGGGAATTCCCGATGATATGTCACATTCACATCAGGATCAGAGTCAATATTTTCGCGTCTCTTTTATTTCACAAATAGCACCTGACTCGCAAAATTCGCAAAAATAGAAACCTCACGAAATATTCGGCATATACAGTATTGAGAAAAAAGAGCTCTTACATCATTAGCATTGACCATAAATAGAACCTAGTTCAATATTTTTTTTTTTCAAAAATGAAATCTTTAGACCCTCATGTGGTTGAGTGTATGAAAATGCAGTTTTTAGAGATTACAGCACCCATTTGGTTTTTGAAATGTGCAAACTCTGATCCTTTGGTCGCAAACATTCACACTTTTGGTATGAAATAAGTGAATTCTTAAAAGTGATGAAACATCATGTTATGTACAGTACATTAATCCCAATATTTCCACAAGTCTCTTTGCCCATCCAAACAAAATCCTGTAAGTTTGAGCAATGGAATCAGGATTCTGAAGAACTTTTGGTATTGGGCATGGCACCTGTCTTCTGAATGATACCCCTCAGACACCCAGAGGGGTGTGGTATGTCCGCAAAGTCACAGCGAAACATGTGGCCGAATACCCTTCTGAAGTCCGGATGTTTGGCAGCATATAACATGGGATTGATATTGCTGGACAGGACAAATACAACGGCCAGGTAGATGACCGCCAGATGCCGAACTTGGCACAGCAGGAGAACGGAGTAAGGAACCACACAGATGAAGAATATCACCACGACGATGCAGAGGTTCTGGGTGATTTTGACCTGCCGTAACGAGGGCGTCCCGTTCAGGTTGTGGTTTGTTGGGGACCTCTGACGCGGAGTGCCCTGGGTCGCCTCTTCTACACTTATACTCTGCATGGATATCACCTGACTCTGTCTCTTTACTTTCATTCCTTCGATGTGTTTCCGCACATGGAGATAAATTGAAATGTAGCAGAACGTTATTACACCAGTGGCAATGAGGAATGTTAGAGATGCAATGCTCTGGAAAATGGGGATCTTGGACAAGTCGACATCCCACTTGCAGATCTTGTAGAACTCATCGTATCCCAGTCCGCCGAGATTCGTCAGCTGCGGCACAACGAGCGTAAAGACCGGCACCAGCCATGTAACCGCCACCAAGATAGCCACGATTCCGAGCCGGTACATTTTTTGGTACGTTTTCTTGCTCTTTGTTATCAGCGTGTAGCGATTCACAGCAATCATTGCCAAAGTCAGCACACTGCATATCGGCGTCGTTATCGTCAGTGCAGCGACAAACCTGCACATAATGTTTGAAAGAGGCCATCCGTCATTGCTCAGAATCCCCACGGCATGAAAGGGTAACGCGAAGCATGTTAAGAAGTCCGATATGCTGAGGTTGACCACAAATGCGTTTGTCTGGGTCTGCAACTTCCTGGACAGAGAGACTGCCACCAGCACCAGACTGTTTGCAACCATGCCTATGGAGCCAACGATGATGAAGAGGGTTGCTATGGTGATGGCCTGGCCCTGATTGGGGTAGACTGCTATTGGCTGGCTGGTTGTGGAAGCATATTCAGCTTGGGTGGACACCTCTGGTTCAAGCTTCATCTTGGTTTCATCTAACTCCTCATCTAGTTTTAAGATATGAGTGAAAATGAGAACGTAATATTGAATTGATGCAATTTATCATTCTCTGAATATTGGACATGATTCTTTGAATCGCATGTTAATTACTTACATGCACATAAGTACACACTCAGTGTTTAATCTGGAGAAAGGAGAAGTTCTAATCTTTCGAAAAAGGTCATTTCTTCTGGTCAGCATAACACAAATGAAAATGAATGTAGGCCACAAATGCAGACACTCCTGTCTTCATTTGGGGAAACTGGTATACTAGATTCCCATAAGGAAAGGGTTAAAATAAGCCGCTATTTAACATTGGGAGTAGTGATGAAAAAAAAAAAGTGTGTGAATTATCACATATGATGCATAGTTCAATAGTTCAATTGTATCACATAACACCCTAGCATACAAAAATTGTGCAATAAAGCAGTAAATATAAGGGGACAACACCAATTTTTCTCAATAAATCATAACTGTAGACAGTATATTCTTGAAATGATTTTAATACATCTATTATTCACATTTTGTATATTTAATAATGGTTCACATTGATTATACTGATTAACATTTTCGTATTGGTTATTTCTTATCCCTAATTCACATTTTACAACTACTTTGAAGCACTAAAGGTTTGTGTTTTGTTTTGTTTTTTTTTCATCTGCAAATGTTAGCACTGAACTTTATTATAGAGTTGCTATAGAGTGCAGCGAAATCCTACATGTATGTGGCAAAGAAAGATAACCCCTGTGTAATTGTGACTTGTTTCACCAATGTAAGTTTTATGAAGGGTGAGCATGAAATAGGATCTGATTGTTACTTTCATTTTTTTTCCCTAAAACTTGGATGAATGAAATAGGTTATTGTGATTACAGTATAAATCGAGATATTGAAATGTTTGACAATTTTCCAGTGTAAAATCATTGATTCCAAAGTGAATTGCAATCCCTATCCAGGAAAACTAGAACTCTTTAGTGATACTCTTTTTGTACAAGATGCCAAAACCACTAGTTTTTCCTTTAATTCATCTATGAGTGGATTGTAAGCAACTCAAAATTCATTCCATATTTGACTAACTACACCAGCTCTTCTTCTAGCATCCTGCTAAAGTTCAGACACAGTGTGAGCTAAATGATCTTGCCACACCATTCTATACCACACCCCACGTTAATGTAACCTTATGGCACAGCTACAGTGTATCTCAATGAGATGAATTGGTACAAGTAGCTCATGTTGTTTCTCAGCACTTTGATTAAAGTCTCACATTCGAACATCATATTGGATACAAGGAAAGATTATCAAGTATATTTGTGCTTACCTTGGGTGGTTAGAATATATCCTTTCCTTGCTTGTGCCAACTGCTGAAATGATATTCCCCATATGAAGGAGTCTTGTATGAATCCCTCCTCCTCTCCCTATCCAAACCACCAGAGAGGGGATGGATATTTTCCTCACTCATCACCGATCATCCAGACTCTGCTTGACCTGTTATCGGCCACAAATGGAATGGACAGAAAAGCACTCAACGATTTAATAGCTGGTTGAGTCAGGATTTTTTTTTTCTTTCTTTTTTACTAGACCAGGCAAAGGTAGTAAAATGACAGTGACCACAGAGCGATAGCAAATTTTTCGACGAAATCAACCTGAGAAGTAATCAAAGTGACATGTCCTTCTCCCCTTGAACGCTTAACCACCGTTGTTGGTGTTGTTTACGAAGAAATGTGGCGAGATGATGATCGCCGAATGGAATTTTTCTTCCAAAGTGCATCTTGCGATCGAAATGCCGACAGTCGAAGGTCATCCAAGCGGAATCTATACCTCAGCAGAGCTTCAGAGATAAAAAGAGATCTTCATTGTGATCAAGTGGGATGGAATGTCTTCAGTTCTTCTGGCAGGTTCATAAAATCAAGTGATAAAAGTTGGCACCTCTTTGCACAGCGGTGTTATAAAATGGATGCATGGTGTTCTCAGCTATTGTTACTGGTAGTGATGAACTTTTGAAGGCTATACAAATCTACTTGTGTGTCTCTCTCTCTTACCATCTTTCACCATCTAAAGTAACAAGTGTAGCATGCTGTCAGACTCCATAATTGCATTGATAAGGAGAGGGACACTCATATTTGGGGAAAGTAAGTGGAAAACTTTGGAGTGTGACAGAAGGTCCATGAGGAGTCCGTTGGACCCCATACCCATCTGATATTCATTGAAGGTTTCCAGTGCTGCTAAAGAATTAGAGCAAATATTAGGCCCGTTCACAAACAACGAAAATCGAAATTTCAATCGCGATCCAAATTTCGATTTTTTTTCCGACCGTTCATACACAGGGAAAAATCGCACTTCGCAGCAAGGAAAGAACGATCAGTGGCCAAACTGCGCATGCGCGAATCTTGCATGACCGAAGACTGACCCCGCAGTCCCAATAGAGTTTCACACGCGCTACGAACGATGGGACTAAAAATACCGATTTCCGAATCTCGATCGCGCTCACACACACGACGCTTGGCAAAATAATCGCGATTATTCTGAAAACTCGCACTAATAGTGCGAGTTGGATCGCGATAAGGATCGCGGTAATTAGTGAGATTTTTCTGTCCACACTGGAAAAAATTTCGAAATTTTGATCGCGATAAGAAAATTGATTTTTAAATCGCACTTTTTCCCTTGTGTGTGAACGGGCCTATTATCTTCCTCCCACTTTTTGTGTTTAGGTCGAGAAAAAAAAACATGAAAAAAATGATTTCATGGAGGTGGAATTATCCTTTTTTTTTACCTTACTTCATAAATTTCATGTTGTTTTCTATTTTCCTTCCTGGACTGTAGTTTGCTGCCCTTTTTTTTTTTATCAAGGGTGTTTGTTTGCGCAAGCCTAATTGCACTACACAGACATTCAGTCACTTCAAGCTTCACGTCTCTGCCATAAGTCATGAGCATTTGTTACATGGGGGAAGACGGTAATTGGTCTTTGAGCATGCTCCAAAGTCCATCAGCAGGGCAATTTGGCTACTAATTAAATGAGTGATTCAAGATCCAGCGGGAAGGTCAATGGCTTAATTATTGAATGGAATGACATCTCGCCCACACTTTTCACTTTCAGACGTGTCAACCATGAGGATGATGTCAATCACAAATCTTTCCTGCTATATTTCCCCTGAATAAAGTTTTCCTAGCTTTGTCTTCTTTTTTTTTTTATTTCAGCTTTTTTTTTTTCTTATTGATACACTTAAAAATGCCGGTCTTAAGCATTATATGTGTGTTATTATTATTATTTTTTTTTTTTTTTTTTTTTTTTTTTTTTTACATAATCAACTTTATAGGAGCTGGCTGTAAGATCTGATAAGCTTGTCAAGGGTGTGCCATCACATGGACTATTGTTTTAACAGTTTATTATGTTTATTTGCATAAGTTTGATTTGCAGTTAACACCTTCTGAAACTGTATTCAAGAAGATGCCCTGTGCTCTTATTTTCAGTAGTTTAGTCCTTGGTGACCGTACATCACAAAAGCATGACCCTTGCTCATTTTATCTGAATTATGGTTTGTGTGATGAAACATTACATTCCTATATGCTATTGATTGTTCTTACCTGTGAAATGTAATTACTTTGTGAAGGTTTTATTCAGCAACAGCAACGAGGGAAAACATTGGTCATATGGCATCAAGTGAATTAGATCATGCCTTAATAGCCATCAGTACGATGCTAAGCACCACAGTATAGCCAACATGCAACAATATTGCAACAATCATCAAACTTCATCATTAATAATGGTAAGTTTTGCTGACTCGGAGCCAAAGTCTTAAATGAGTCCCACGTGCAATTATCAAGGTGTATACGGACAATTTCTTGGAAACTTCTCTCTGGCTTCAAATGGCACAAGCAGTTTCAGTCTATCCAATTAAAATTTGGCATTTGGCCCACATTTGCCTCGCAGAAGCGTGAACGTTCCCTTTGTATATGTTAAGTCGACACTGCAGGTATCATTTTACATGAGCTGCAAATTCATGCCTCTCAACTCTTGTGAATGATGTCACGATTAGCCTGGTTATCCTTGCTGATGTATAACCAGCATTATGATTAGAAGGATCTTTAATAGCAGATATCCCTGATTAAGGGAATATTATGTACACTATTACCACTTCTGTTTCATGTCATTAATCTGTTTGAAGGGCCTGGCCACTGAATTAACCCAAAGTCAATTATCATTACCACTTTAATTACTCACATTTTTTTTTTAATCGAAGGGTAGGCACATTCAGTGTGATATCTGCTTTACAATGGTGCCCAGTACACCTATTTACAGATGAATGACTGGCACTGATACTGTAAAAGTGGATATTTTCGTGTGACTAATATTTCATGCTTGGCCAGGTAAGAAGAGTTTCGCATGTTTTTAATTCTGCAGAATCAATACATCAACTACTGGTACAAATGGCTTGCAAAAATATCTGCATATTTGTATTTTTGCGCTAGTTTCTGGTTATCGTCAGTTGAGAGCCAGAAGGGTATTATCAATTTTTTTTTTTTTTTTTGGGGGGGGGGGTGGGTGGGGAAGGGGTTTAAGATTATTGGTATTACATTGTAGAGCTCTGATCTCTACATTATGGTATCAATTGTAAATCATTTTCATTTTCAGTAAAATATTAAAAAATATAACCACAAGAGTGCTGTATTAACCAATATTTGGAACAATGCCTATAAATGTACCAACTTTTTATTAAATATCAAGCTTTTTATTTCATGGAAACTGATTGTTTCGTTTTTATTTATAAAATGCTCTAATCTTAGAATGAGAGAGTGCTGTCTTGGTTCTCAGCTGACAATATAAATGATAACTTAACTACATGTACATCAGGTAGAAGAGAATCAGAAAATGGGAGAGCCACTAAGAAGTTAGCTAGAGGAAAAAGTAAATGTGCTGAAAATGTTGAATTTATAGAGTTAATCTTAAGCATAGGCAGATTAACCGTAAACAACTTGTTTTAAATGCATTCAGCGGCAAAGACAGCTGTACTACAGCTTGTCTGTTGATCTGTCTGATCATAATGTAAACGCCAAAATATGGTGTACAAAGCCATTGTAATGAAATGCTGTGTGTATTGCCATTTTCATTTATTTTTCTATAAAGTTAAGTACAAAATGTGCTGTATGGCTCTCGGCACAATTGAATGCCATTTAGTTTGTTTCCTACCATATCTTGTCAGTTTATGAAATTCTTATTTTACTCATTACTACATTACTCTTTAATTCAGAATTGCAAACAGTAACACCAAGAAGATTGCAAAATGGATGGTCAGCAGAAAAATGATAAATTTGATGATTTCCTAAAAATCAGCAGTTTGATATCTTACATCCCTCCTGTCTGCACTTGAAAGACATTTTAAGCTGTCATTTTTTGTCTTTGCTTTTTGCCGTTTTGGGTTCTTTGTGTTACTACCATATTTATCATTGATCAATTGTGTTCAATGCCCTACATGCATTCTAGACATCATTTACATGTAAAAAGTAATCATTCTCAGAACTATCTATATTCTAGCTGCCTGCTTTCTTGCCATTTCTGTGGCAGGATTTTAGAACAAAAATTTGACAATTTGGCTAATTTGGGAAATATTAATCCTGAGTAAGTAAACAGAGTCAAAACAAGGCCATCAATGTTGAACAGGTATGTGTACTTCCTAAAGGTTTGTCATCATGACTTACATGATGTTTTTTTTTTCTTTTACACTTAGATAAATGTTTCCCTCCAAATACTAGTTAGAGATGCTATGATTAGGTACAGTAGATACAATGAATGATGCGTAAAATTCACAATTTGTCAGTGATAAGATTTTATTTAGGAGAAACATTCTAATGTATTCTACAACTGTCAAGATTCTAAACTGTAGAATTTAAAGGGATTTTATGCGGCTTCATTCAAGTCTATCAAAGATCAAGGTCTTTTTTTTTCTTTTAGATTATGACCTGTGTATCTGTTTGTTTCCCTATTTTATAGGGTTGCTTAATGCTCCTTCAATGCTTCATCTTTATTAAATCAAAGAGTTTCCAGATAATGATATAAATTATGCCATGCCCAATGACTGAATGGCACAATTCACTCATATTTAATGCCACCTCTATGATCTCAAAATGAAGCCAACTATACTTTTTGTGATTTACCTGTATTAGCGAAATATAAGATTGTAGCTCTCTCTCTTTCTCAGTCTCCTTATTTCCTTTGACTGGATGACGTATTGAGAATCAGTCTGTGGAGTGAAAGTCCGTAATTAAAGTCTTTGAGAAAGATCCATTGATGAATTGGTGGTGCTGTGCTGCCGGACTGGGGTTGACTGACGAGGAGCTTGATGAGTTTCTTCTGACGACCGGGACGAAGTGAAAGAGAGGGGATCGATGGGGTCGTATGCTTTTCTGGACCATACACACTGGAACATGGTATTAGAGTGGCTTCTTCATCTGTAATGCCGTCATGTGATTATATAGATGAAGGTTTCTCATAAGGCGAAGGAGTGATCCTCAAATCTAACCTCTCGCTTCACAGCACGGTAATATGATAGCAGCGATGACACAGTTCTCTCGCTGGGCGATGATGAAAATTGCCAAGGAATTCCCAAGGCTATAGCATCAACCCATCCTGTCAATACCTCTCAAGAAGTGATGTTGTGCAAATCAAATTTTCTGCTGACATATCACCCCTGGAGCACATTTGCCATCCCCTCAAGATCCAATTTCACAAATTTATGGTATCATATATACTTTCAAGTGGTTAACATTCGGTCCTCTCATGTCCAGGGGTTCTAGCTACTCTGCTGATATGACACTACCATGCATGCTGTGCTGGAAGATACATTTGCATATCCGCCTTCAGTAAATTTCAAAGGTATACTCAAGGAACAAACAGTGCATGTAGTTTTCTTCCTCTTGTTGAAACATGAGAGTATAAAAAAACAAACAATATACCAGAGTTTGCAACATGGCTATTTTCCTTCTTTCTGCAGTGGGTGGTAGTTGAAAAGCTACATGTTTGTATACTCATTTATGCCTGAAGAATTTATGTACACACCCATGGTTTCAAAAAACAAAAATAATGATCAATCTTCACTTTTGCTTCTTTTCTTTGTCTTTTTTCTTTTACAAATTAGTCTTTTGTTTTGATTTTATGCATTCCAGTCTTTGCATGCAATACAAGAATAAAATGTTTTCCTTCAGAGGTTGCTTTATTCTCTCTCTGAGTTTTATTTTCCCCAAACAAATGCCAACTTGTTCTGTAGAACATGAACTTAGATATTCCAAGAGTACCTATCAAAGGATTGTTTTGTTATTCTATTTTATTATTTGATAATGTGTCAAGATCAATAAGAAGAAGAAGCAGTAAGAAAAAAACTTTTTCTTCTTTACTTTTTAGATAAATACAAAAGTCAATACCTTCTTGTAATGATGAGCACTGACACTTTTCAGTCGGCTGGAGTGGAGTAGAGTTGATATCTAAGAGATGAGATCCTTCCAATGCCCATACATGTGTCTCCTTGGGGATGGTCCATCACTTCATGGATGTCACTTGGTAGATCCTACCCAACTGGTCGCAGGCAGTAGATGTGCCTCCTTGATTTCCTGATGCGTTATCTATTCCAATCCAGCCCAGAGCTCCATTCACAGGCATAGAGAGTCTGCCTCATTTGCCATAAAGTGATTAAGCCAATTTGTGAGCAAATGAAATAGCTTCCCAGCCAGGCAGCTCTAACTCATGTCTTTATCCCCCGAACACATCTCTTTTCCTCAAGCTCTTTATCGTTTTGTTCTGCTCTATCTCCTTGTCTGTCTTTCTCTTTCGCTGTCTCTCTCTATCCCTAGATCGCTTGTCCAGTGATAAATCAGGGTTCGATGAAAAAATTCCCTGGCTGTCATGTTATTCTGTTTCACTGAGCCCACTGTGTCTAAAGTTCAACCAACAGCTTCCCCTGGCTGGCTGCATGGGGGACACTTGCAGCCAAATTGAGGCTTATGGACGTCGATTATCATTTGATAAAGATTACAAATGAAGACAGGACCCGTTATCTGTAGCTCTGTTGCTATGAACATGCTTTTTGGCTTTCTTTATCTTTACAGTCCTGCCCCAGTGCTTCCTGGGATTTTAATGGCGCTTTTAAATAGGTTTTCATCACTCTCAACTGAAAGGCATACATATATTTCACAACATTTTATCTGCAGTTTGTCTTTTTGTATAGTTTCCCTTTCATATGATTATTCACTATCCTATTCAGGAGAGTTGTTGTTACAGGTGCAGGTATGTAATTACCTTGTCAAGCAGGTCAAGAACTGTGTTTGAAGTTCTGAACTCAGTTGCACATACTTTTTTTTTTTTTTTTTTAATCAGTGCAACCTCAACAAGTAGTAAATGACAATCAAAGTTGCAGAGAGTAAAAGAAGATATGATTTTGGAGGAAAAATCATACCAAGCAGCATAGATGATAAAGTGTGAAATACTCAGGTGTGAACCCTACCTTTTACACATATTATCAAGAGCACTGTGAACATTACTCTCTACATGCACATCATCAAGAAAAGACACTACAGCTGTTGAATAGACAGAGCTTAATGGTGTGTACACAACAGAAATGTAGATAATGGTCATTATTCATTGCTTTGTAGGGCTCTCTGAAATTATTGTGATCATACAAAGTAATTTTACATTTTTCTTCTTTATCTAAACTCATGGTCAGATTTTGGAAATTGTGTCTCACTCAGAAATCTGTCATAGGTCTGGGGATACTTGTATAAATGAATCAGATGGTTCTAGTAGCCACCATGGTAGTACAAGCAAGAAGAATTGCAGTCAGCTACCCATAGAGGTGAATATTTTAATATTATTCCTGACAGTGGCAGTGGTTTTCTCAGTAGCAATGGCCCAGTGGCCCGGGCCATTAATATGTGATGTCGGGCCACCAAATTTCCAAATAGGCTATTATTTGGTGGCCCAATCAGGCACACAAGATTAAAATGGATTGTTATGTTCCCTTTATTGTTTTGGGCTACTACATTTCTTTTTCGGGTCACCAAAATTTCAGATTGCAGGATTTCAGTGGCCCAAACGGGCCCCTAGAGCAAAAAAGTTAGTTTCAAGCCCTTTTGAATTCTATGTGGCAGTTGTTTTCTTCTTCTTTTTTCATGAAAATGAGGATGGTATGAAGTAAAGGGTTTGTATATATATATCAAAGCCTTCTGGAGAATATTACAAATATCAGATGTGCACCACTTTGAACATTACTTTGGGGTCTCCATAGAAGATACATTTGTATATGACAGGATGTCTGTAAACCACTTGCCTGATTTTCCTGCAAGCCTTACTCAACCCATCACCAAAATGCCAGACATAGTTTTGGTGGACCACCGTTGTTAGGGCTGACCATCAAAACACTGCCTGTGTAAAACTCAATGGTCAGACAAGTGTTTCCTCTTGACCTGATGGCCTAGACACAGTTAATCTCACAGCTAGCCAGGATATTGAAAAGCCCTTTTAAATTCCTTGACCACTGGTGTCTGAACTTTTCTCATTATCAGAGTACAATACAAGGTCATGGGAGGTAACACTATCATGTCTTAATCTTACATGCATAAAGTAATTGAAGTAACTTTTTTTGTTGTAAACACTTATACTAGAAGATAACAAATTGAAACCATCCCAAAGAACCGCCATGAGCACCGAAAGGTGGACCTGTGTGCTATACAAAAAACCACTATTATTATTATTATTATTATCAAGAAGGAGATAATAGATCTTCAGCAGTGCAAAGCCACTTCTGTTTTTACTGTCTTTTGTGATGGTTTGTCTGTGTATGTGTGTTTGTTTTCAAGTTTGTTGAGGTACAATACACTGTATGTAGTTTTAACGAGATAGCCAGACTTTACACTGCTTTTATGTCTTGATATTTGTAATTTCAGAACTGTAAATGAAGTGCAAGACAGTTTGATTGACATACAGAAGTGTCATTTTAGGTTCAATTTTGTTTGGACTTGTAACAGCTGCATGTAGTCATGATAGAATAACGAAACAAATTACAGCAATTAATATTTAGTCAGTGGGAACAAAAAGAGTAACACATGATGCCATTAAAAACAAATGTAAGAAGAACATTTCTATGACAATCTTTATGGTATCATTTTTATTCTGTATTACACTATTACAGGCTACTGGAATAAATATGGTGATTTTAAAAAATGATGAAGATATTTACCTCAAAGGGGTCAAAATGGACAATGACACATAGACCATTATACTTTCTAATTGATTAGAAGCAAGTAGAAATATGATTCATTTGTCCATGTATCTTTACCATAGAATTTCCCTTTACATACAGTTGTATAGGATTTTGCAGGGTATCAAATAGCTTACTTTCAATAATTACCAAGCTGTGGTGGAAATGTGATATACCATTGCTTTATGTGATCATCTGTCTTTTAATCAAATATGATATCACATCATCCAGTGATCACATAGGACATCTCGGTGGAAAGATAACAGAAATCGATGCTACCTGTAAAAAGCTATGTTAATCCTTTCCATTACATATCATTAGGTTATTCACAACTCCAGCATGGAAAGTACGTGCAGTAATTTCCATGGCATGATAAATCAGCCCCGTGCGACTCCGGTCCATTGTCACTGGATGTGTGCGGAACCAATGATTGATGGCATGAGGCGTTACATGGGGTCACATGAAACACATTTTTAAAGTCATTTGTGACATTGTATACAAACTTGACTTCTTTCACCACAGCCAGAACACAAGCCCTCCCTGATCCAGATGTGTAGATAATGGTTTTTAGTGTTAATAGGAGAGCCTAGTTTGGAGTGTGTATGCATGTCTGTTCTGTTTATCTGTTTATCAGAAGCTCTACTGGGGCACAGTGGTGGCTCTATATCCGAAAGAGTTGCATTTTTTTCTACGCATTATCAATTTTATGGTTCATGTGGACAATGCCTTCTTGTATAACATACATTTGACAAGCTATTTATGAGGAATGATACAAACTGATCCAACTGCCAGTTCAAGTTCTTTAATTTAGATCCAAACTAACTTCCAGCTTGATTTCCATTCTTTCCTATCTACAAATCTTACCATTAGTGTACGTGAGATCATCTCTGTCTAATGAGACTAATACACATCTCAAGAATAAGAATTGTAGCCTAATATTTTTAGTTCACTACTTGATTCAACCAGAGCTGAAAAAAACCCAAAACAAAACAAGGCACCAAAAACAAAAAACTACTCCCACATATTGTTGAATATGTGCAAAATACACTATTTATTTTGCACTGTTTTGTTTTTGTGTATGATGAATTCTTGCAAGCATCCAATGTTCATGAAAATTGATAACACCCCAAAATACTGCCTCCCATAACCGAAGCGCATTGCATATCATCTCCTGGATGAGAAATCACTCAGTTTTTTCTTGGAAAGGAATAATAGATATGATACAGCATATCTCATCCCATAGCTTTGGTTCTTGATCACAAAATCATTTTTGTTTGAAGTCTGGATTTATTAGATATATATGCTAGAAAATTACATGGTACTTAGAGCAGAACAATGAACACAGCTGATATCCTTTGATTACAATTTCCATTCTGTTGTTGCCGTGACAAATCTATGGTGAAACATGCAAACATGTCTTGTGATAATAGTTAGCATGGATTTATCATAGAAAAAGAGTAAATGGGATACAGAATTAAATTGGCTCATGTAGAATTAAAAAAAAAAAAAAGTTATTCAATACTGTCAGCTATAACAGAGACACACATTAGCACACAGCTGAGTTCAAACAACTTCTTGCTTTACTTTTTTTGAAAGCTACGAACATTTCACACTGAGCTTGTATTCTTTGAACTTGAAGTGGTATTGTTCTGCTGGGAAATAGCTTTCAAGCACCCTGATGGTCTCGGGATGTCACTGTAACGGCAGGAGAACATGCACTTGAAGACAATCTTGAAGTCTGGATGCTTTGCAGCGTAGATGAAGGGATTTAGAGCTGCTGGTAAAACGAGCTACAGACCAAGGTAGGCTGTTGAGATGTAGTATTCTCGCACATAGAGATTTAGGGAGTATGGCAAGACACAGACGAAGAATACCCCCACTACGATAGCCAGGTTCTTTGTGATGTTTATTTGCTTGACACTTGGGGTTCTCTTGGGCTGCATCTCCTGACCAGCCCCGTCATCAGCTGTGAGGGTTTCATTTGAGGCTGCATTGGATTTCATTCTTGTCTGCATGCCAGCAACATGCCTTCTCACAAACACATAAATAGCAACATAACAGAAGATGATGATGATAGTGCAGATAAAAAAGGTCAGTGATGCGATTCCTTGGAAGACAGGGCTCACAGGGTGGTTTAGGTCCCATATGCATGATCTGAAGACAGGGTCATACACCAGGCCACCTGTTTTCGGGAACAACTGTAGCATCACAAGAGAGAAGAATGGGAAAGCCCAGACCGTCCCAATCATAGCTGCAATTCCTAGAGGCGTGTAGATCCGCTGCAGCAGCCTCCGGCTCCTGGTGATTGTGACGTACCGGTTAACAGCAATTGCTGTCAGGGTCAGGATGCTGGTGCTGTTGGTCTGGATCCCCACGGCAGCGATCAAGTGGCAGAGCTGCGGGGCCAGGGGCCAGCCAGTCTGAGAGGAGATGCCAACAGCCTGAAGCGGTAGGGTCAAGGATGTGAGGAGGTCAGAGACACTGAGGCTGGCCACAAAGGCATTGGTCGATGTCTGCAGCTTCTTGGAGAGGGTGATGGCCACAAGTACGAGACAGTTACCAGTGATCCCTGTGACGCCAATCAGGAAGGCGATTGTAGCAACAATGACGGCGTGATGTTGGTGGGCGTATATCGTTGGGTACTCTGATATTGGTGTGGCATTTTCAGTCCACATTTGATCAGCTGTTACTGAGTCCAGGTTTTCATCAGAGGTGATGTTAAGTTCATCCATCATTGAAGATCTGTTTGGATGTAACAGAAGGGGAAATGACACTCATTTCAACCTTATGGACTTGTAAGTCTATATTTTTTTTTTCTGTTGTATCTAAGGGATGATACTTTGGACTAAAGTCTCAAAAGTTCAACTAGTTTATCAAAGAGAGAAATATGGAAATGTTATAGCCAAGATAGCAGAATACCCTTTAACCCGTTGAGGACGAGTCCCGAGTATACTTGCACAAGTGTCTATGGGAAATGTGTGTTGTAGCAAACTCAGCCCGTCCTCAATGGGTTAAAATTGTCTGTCTTCATGATCAGAATGAATATAAGGTTTTCTTGTCAGTAGGAGAAAGGATAGTATAATTTTGTTAAACCTTTCATAGACCACTTGGAAATGGGTATTAAAAAAGTGCAACAAAATTGAATGTCAGGAATTTGATAGTATTTTGCTCATTATGCTTTGCTGTATTTTAAAATCTAACAAGAAATAGACGTTAAGCGCCTTTTCAGTGTGGCTTTATACTCAGATAGGTTTTTTGCTTAATTGTTTGTATGAATGGCCAGTAAAAAAAAAAAAATGAAAGTAGTAATTATTCTTTATATCTAATTTAGATCACTTCCCTCCAAGCTGACGTACACTACTGTAGTAACCAGTATCACAAAAAAATCAAGTTTCATCGATTGTCTCGAGTGTCCTTCGATGGTAATCCAAACTGATTACTTATATATATCAAAATAATACCTGGTTGTTGTTTTTGTGTTGCTACAAATGTAATTCATCTGAAGTGTGAAATGTATAGGGATTGTCTTCCTAAGCACTTCCTCACAGCCACAACCATTGGTTTACAATTTCACTTACCATTATCAAGGTTGCTATAGTGAGGCTGCCTCGATCCTACAAATTATTGCACATTGTCATGATGCCCTGACCTTGAAGTTATCCTGTGTGATCTGATAGACCGCACGGCAGTGGTTAGTTGAATTTGGGTTAAGGGCATCGGTTTTTACGGTATTTATAACACCCTGTGTAATTCTTCATTACAGTGGCTGGCATTCTTTCAATGAATGAAATTGCATTGTGATCATGTGTGAAGTTAGATTTTCAGGGTGACAGTGCAGCTAATTTCCTATAGATGCATATTTTCACACTTTTTGTCTTCCCAAAAAAAAAGGGGGGGGGGGAAGCTCTCCTTTGCAAACCATCTTATATATCCCAATTAAGTAGGACATCTGTAGATCAAAGTATCATATGTCTTCACAGCTAAACATGAGAAACCAGAATAGTCTTGTTTTAAAATGTTATAATAGTTGAAAATTTCATCAATGAACACCAATTTAAATGAATCACCTCCCCTCACACACACGCCAGCAATATGAATAAATAGTAACAAAACAAACGAGTTCATGTAATTTTCGCAGAAGCAATTCAACTACCTAGTAACGGATTTCACTGCCCTCAGAACTTTCCAAGTGCTGCATTTCTACAATTAAATGGTGTTCTCAGGCCCTGATGCAAATAGTTTATCTGATTTAAGGAAAAAGGGCATAGATAAACCACAGGCATTCATCATTAATATGAGTATAATAAAGATTTCTACTACTGTAAGATACAATATTTTTAAAAAAGAAATAGAATTAGGGTGCTATTTTTTCTTACTTCTTCATGTGTAGTAGGAAAGTCTTTAAAACAAAACAAAACAAAACAAATCAACAATTAAAACGTCAACTATGAAAGGATGAAAGAAGTCGAACATACTCACTTGATAGCACGTCTGCCACAGGTTGAGCTGGAAACAGCACATACCAGCACACAGGTCACAGTAATAATTGATACTGAGTGATCGCTCATTTCATGTGAACTATAATTTACTGACACGCAAGTGCCTGCAAATATGACTTTACTGCAGACACATCCTGGTCAAGAAAAATATATTTCTCTCCCTCTCTATCTTTTGCAATCTCACGCATGACTCATATTTTTTTCTTCCTCCTTTCTCTGTCACTATTCTGCCCTCCCACTTTTTTTTAATGATCTTTTTATTTGAATTCCTTTGGATGTCACCATCATTTTCGCAAAAAACAAAACAAAACAAGTACAAACATTCACCTTGATCAACATTATCAAACTGAAAAACTTCTGCTTAATCACACAGAAAATACTGTACGAGCTGAAATCTTCACGGTGGTTTTATTTTCGCGAATTTCGCGAATCGCCTTTGAACTGCGAAAATAACAACACGTGAAAATAACAACGCGCAAATAACTAAGTTCAATTAGACCCTCGCAACCGCGAAATTAACAACACGCGAAAATGTCCTCCGAGTAGCAATTCGCGAAAATATCTGTACAGCTCGTACAGTAGACAAATGAAGGACAGCATGACATCACACACACATACACATACACACACACAAACCCTCTCTCTAGGGGGATTTACACTTGCTTGGAAAAATCGTGACATTTAGGTGCAAGTTGCTAAGCAACTACACACAAACGCCCTCAAAACATTGGCAGAAAAATCGCCAGCCAAAGTGTGATTTTTTTTTAAACATCGCAATGTTTGAGGCGAAATTTAGCGAGTGTAAACCCAAGCTGCAGAAATGTCGCGATTTTTCATCACTTTTTCATTACACCGGGAGTTTACGCGCGCTCCCAATCCCCCTTTGGAACATGTAGAGAGTAAGTCGGCAGCTGGCCAGATACAGTATACGGTACATGCTGTATAGATAGACGGCTGATCCTCGGCTCGTGGTCTTTCACCTCCCTGATGAAACTAGTACATGAAAATGAGTAGCAAACCTGAAGTTCTCCAACCATGTATCATCACCCCATGACGACTTAACAAAATAATGTTCTCCCAGAAATGCGTTGATTTTGGGAGTCCCATACTGCTCACGATCAGTATACGTTGACTTTGTGGAATACAGGAGTACGTAACAAGTGTCGGTAAAACAATATAGCGAGTTCTTGCTGTCGCCTGATAAAATACCATACCTAAAAAAATGAGCCTACTTGTCACTTTTGTCATATCGGCGAAATTTCATGATCCTCCTGAATGCTGCTTTCATCAACTTTCCCATACTTAGCTGAAGTTTTACACACCTAGTGCATATGTGATCTAATATAGCAAGTTGAAAAAAAAAAGTTGAAAAGCCCTAGCTCATCGTTCCAACCAGCTCCAGCTAGCCTTGAGCAAAATAGAGTGCACTGCAGTGAATACGAATAGTGTGCGCTTCCACCCGTCTACTGTGTTGAAGAGAGGTAAATTACACATGCGCACTACTGACCAAAAAATCGCGATGCTTCATGAAGCTAAAACTTTGCATGCTTTTGCGCAAGTGTAAACGGTGGAACCAAATATCGCGATTTTAAAAATCGCGCAGTTAGTAGGTGTAAACGCGGCTTATCTATCTATATATCTGGATGTCTGTCTGTCTGTCTATCTATCTGTCTGTCTGTCTCTTTATATATTATTCTCCTGTTTGCATTTCATGCTCAACAACACAAATTACCATCATGCTTCCTTCTGTATGTGTTCCTACATGTACTTTACTTAGTTCCCAAGTTGAGATATTTTGCCATGGCAAGTTCACCTATGATTTCATGATTTTAAGAATATCAGACTTCACTTTGAGCTTTAACTCTGTTAGAGTACGTAAACAGAGCTTTACTACTCAAACTACATTTGTCCAAAATGAATTCAATTTCATACACTTGATATTCCATGTATTAATAGAGAAAAATGTGATTACATATTGCCAACATAGAACATTATGTGTGTGTGTGAGTGTGTTTATGTGTGCTTCTTCTTTTTTTTTTTTTTTTTGGTCACCTTCACTTTGATGTTGTTGAATTGTTGTTTTCTCTAACCATACGAAACATATTTTTATCTTTGACAAATTTAGGGCAATTGACGTGGCCTGTCTCAAAACTGTCCGTATTCAAAGAAAATGGATGAACACAGTTTACAAGCTGCTCACACAAAATAACTCTTGAAGGGAAAATGTTAAGACAAGATAGACAACCTGACAAGAAATGTGAGAAGTTCCTGTGGCATTAGGTTGCACATCCTGCTCTTTCATACCAAGCTAGGAAGGCTACATGTATCTTTATATCTTTTAGTGGTTAAGGCTTTGATTTATAAATAAAACAGAATATTGACAAGCAGCACAAGACCAAGAAGAAAAGGATCATATATCTGGTGTCAAGTATCGTTAATTGTATCTCTATATTATGTTTCTGATAGTCGGCTAATGCTGGTAATGACTATGGACTAGGGGTAATGGGGTTATTGATTAGATACTTGGTGCCATCCCTGATTCTTGTTATTAACATTATAAATGATTTTTTTGTAACCTTGTTTTGGGGGTGGCATGGAATGACCTGGATAATGTGGGGACAGCTGGAACTTTGCTTACAAGAACATCGAAGTGTAATTAAGTGAAAGTCAAGAGAATGATATTCATGTATGTGAAGAACGTTTACAAGCATCTACAAGTCATAAAACTGCTTCTTGAACATGAGAAATGATTATGTTGGGAACAGTTATTCACTCTCTTAAAGTTGATGTTCAAGTTTGACTTTGTGTTCCATAAAATTGAAATATCAGACTGCCATTCTATTGTGATCATGTCATTTTACATTAAATTTGAAAACTGTGTTTGATTCACACTTGTGATGTACAGTTTTGTTTGTGATGCAAAGCTTTCATAAACTTTTTCTGGCACAGATGAAGAGTTAAAAAGGGAAAAAGGCATTTGCATTTCAGCACAGAAAATGCATTCGTTATTTTTCATCTGATATGACATCAAAGTTTGACCTTCAGAAATCTGCTTTTTAATATGTAGTAGATTAAGCTTTGGTTGTTTTTTTTTCCCACTTCTCACGAGATCACAGAAACCAGATATAAGTCAAGTGGATCATAAAAAAATGTGAAACTGAAGAAACCAATCAGTGAAAGTTTGAACAAAATTGGACAAGGCAAAGAGTGATATAGAATTTTATCGATGTAAATTGTACATGTAATTGCAGACTTTTTTCTTTTTCCACTTATGATCATACCATGTAATCAGAAATTCTCTGTGTTATGCTTGTGCATGATATCAAATGTTAGCTGGAATTTGAATGTCCATCTTTTAGCGGACTACTGGTGCTGACACTTAGTGGCCTTGCATATGGGTGTTGTCCTTTCCTTTTTGTTTGATGGGAGATTCATTGCTGCTGGTTGACATCATCCGGCCTTGGTTTTTGATATCATTTCTTCTCTTATTACTTGGAAATTTGTCGCCCACTGGTTTAATTTTGCTTGATGAAAATTCTATCCAGCCAAAATGACCGTGGGCTGGAGAATCCAAGGTCAGAGGATGTCAGATGACCACTTCCTACCAGTGGGTGGGTTTCCTTTGATTTGACAGGATATTGCCATGATGGCACTTCCTAAAATTTGTGGGTTTTTTTTCTGTTTTATTCATTTTTTTCTGTATAATTGCCACCTAATTGTCCCCGCCGAACGAGTTCGAGCAGGGGACTATGAAACGGGCTCCGTACGTGTGTGTGTCCATCTGTCTGTCCGTGTGTGCGTCCGTGTGTGATCAAAATCTTCAATTTGCTACTTCTCTGTCATTTATGAGCCAAATTTGATTCTGTTTGCTTTATATGATAGCACTACATGGGAGCTTTGAAACTTCTACACAGAATTTTAGTTGTGACCTTTGACCTTGATCTTTGACCTATATTGTACATTTGCTACAAAATGGTACTCCTTCGCCATATCTAACCCGATTTCGATTTTGTTTGCTTTATGTGATGGCACTAGTTGAGGGCTTCAAAATTTCTACACAGAATTTTGACCTTTGACTTCTTTGACCTTTGACCTTGATTTTTGACCTATATTGTACATTTTGCTACAAAATGCTGCTTCCGGCGGGGACATATATTATGCACCGCGTAATTTCTACTTTTCCTTGTTTCATTCTAAGATGATGTTCTATATGTGGTAGAGTTATAATAGCTAAAAGTACCTTCAGGTATAGTTGTGAGATGTGATAACATTAGTACAGGTATGTGTTTTTTTTTTTTTTTTCACTTAGGTCCCAAAGGCTTCTCCAGTGGCCATGAGGCCACTTGGCATAGTTCTAACCAGTGACATTGCTATTTCATGAGTCATCAGTCTTGAGTCATATGTACAGGTACCCATTAACCCGTTGAGGACGAGTCCTGAGTATACTCGGGCAAGTGTCTATGGGAAATGCGTGTTATAGCAAAATCAGTCCGTCCTCAACGGGTTAACCTGTTGAGGACGGGCTGATTTTGCTACAACATGCATTCCCCATAGACACTTGCCCAAGTATTCTCAGGACTTGTCCTCTCTGGGTTAAAAGAACAAGACACTGACCAACACATGTTTGTAACTGAGCACTGGTACTTTAAAAATTCCATGAAGACTGTGAGAAAATGGTGCATGAACTACAGTTTAATATTTTTCTTGCTATCAGAATGAAATGGATTGTGAGGAATTTGACTTTGATTCGTTCTTCCTTTGGTGTTTTTTTCTGATGCTCGATTAGAACTGTTTTGATAGCTGATAAAGTCTGAGACAATCCTGCTTGCATGATGTATGTAAGATTAAACCAACCACTTTTAAAATCATGTGCTTGATTCAATCTTTCCTGTGAAAAGGAGCACTCAAAATGTTTGGGCTGATTGCACTCATGCTGTCTTTATGCATATACTAAATATGTATCACACATATCCAGTTTTTATTCATATGTATTCCGTATCTTTGAAGGTGATGAGTGCCATCTCAGAGAATGACTGGACGACTGGCAAGTGCTTCCAGACGGGGTCATCATCATCCCCGTCATCATCGCTATCATCCCATTCAGGCAGTCTCCACCGATCGAAGCCCAATGTCGTGAAGCCTTTTACCAATCCACAGCGGGCAGGCCTGAAGAGTGACAAAACCCAGACCTTTGTAAGAGCTAGTCTCCTATCTTGTCACAAGCAATTGCAGCCACTCGTCCACTCTCATCTCCTCTGGGTGCTATTTTGAGATGTCTGTTATGGTGGAATCGTATATAATGGTCACACCTATTGTTATGTTTGCCATTGCCTCGTGGTGCGAAACGCTGCCCCATTTTCATCCTCATAAATAAAAGTCTGTGTACGCTTCTCACCAGTACAGCCAATAAGTAGCCATTTCCTTTTCCACAGGAGCTAACTCATTTCACTTATAAGAGAAGTGTAACGGCATCCAAAAGGCACTCTACCAAATAGTCTATTCTCCAGGGTAATGATTGAAGTTTTCTTTCCTAGACGAACCTTCATTATTCTCCCTTTATTTCATTATTGTCTATGTTTCTTTGTTTTCTTGGGTTTTATTCTTTAAGGTGTGTTTATCTCTTTCTCAATCTTGCTTCAGTATCTTTTCTTACCTCATCCAATTAGAATCACTTCAGACAAAAAGAATTTATGAAAGTAATCAGTTCAGAAATTCTTTTTATACCAACCAATGATATTGAACACAGAGACAAGTCAAAGGGAGACAGGTTGATGATGTTTCTGAAAAAGTTTTGGCTGTTACTGATTTGTTTGTAGAAGTCATATAGAGATATACAATGTGTAGGTATATCTGTATATAATATGATTATACAGATATTATACATTGTGTATTTCTATATGACTTTTACAAACAATATATATTGTATATAATATGATGTATGTCACCTTTGGATGTCACCTTAGGGAGACACTACTTGTTTATTGTTACTACATTAAGGAGATTCTGGATGTTTAAGGAGTCAAATTTGTGTCTCCTTTATGTTTTCAACTGTATTTTATCTCATTCAATCCATGCTTTACTGCTGACAATGCGTAGTACGCATTTTCCATACGCCATCTCCCTAAAGCTGTATCCAGAGTTATGTACGTATAGACATGATATCAGTGAACTATCTCTCTCATTCCACTACTGCAGAAGCCACGGATTGTTAAACCCCTCTTTGACCCCGCCCTCCCTGGTTGCCTGGTGATGCCCCGCCCCCCATCATCCCACCAATGGCAGCACAACGAGCGAGATGACACCGTCGTCGATGTGGTGGTGGATCCTCACCTGACGGCGCAGCTTAGGCCCCACCAGCGTGAGGGTGTGCTCTTCCTGTATGAATGCATCATGGGACTGCGGCAATTCCAGGGCAACGGTGCCATTCTGGCGTAAGTCTGTCTTTTTCGCAATCCCTAGATTATTTTTCTGTGTGTATTCATACGTAGCATACTATTAAGCACTCGTACAATGAGGAGAGTTCATTGCCAGATTTGAAGAAATCTGTTGAATTAAATCAAAACTCGTAGCGTTTGGACATATTGTGATGGAGATGTGAAATACATGCCAAGAAAAGACGTGCAGGAAATATAAACAGATATGTATTATGTTATTGTCTATTTTCTTATCTTTATCTTTCTTTTTCCCATAAATGCACAGAGATGAGATGGGCCTGGGAAAGACGCTGCAGTGCATTACACTTATATGGTATGTTATGCATTTGTGAACCATCTGGAAGTCTGGTTCAGTCTTGTCTGACTTTGATGGCTGAAACTCTGTACATTGTGCACAGTATGAGTGAATGAGTGAGCTTCTCACAGCTATATACCAAGTGACCCATCTGACTATCTGACCCATGGACTTCTCAATTTTAGTCTTGCCTTACCGGTCTACATCCAGTAGCTTTGCAAATAATACTAACTAGTTTTCTCGTAGAATGTAACATAAAAAAAAAAAATACAGCTACAATTGTCATACTTTAAATCAAGATTTAATGTAGATCACACAAACAAATATGAGTACTTGATTCCATTTAGTGTACTTTACCTCAAGCAGCACATCTCTTTGTCAAATCATGTATCTGGTCATAGTAAACTGATGACCCCCTGCCCCTTCTTAATCATATTTACTAGTCTACTATTGAACTAAGTGTTCTTCTTACTGTTATATCACAGACTGAGGCTATTTCAGAATGAAACCATCTCACTCTCACATCTTGGCTTAATATAATGAATACTTTCCATTTGGTCAAAAATTTGTTGAAAGTTTATTACAAGTTGCTGTTAGGGTGGGGGTAGGCTTTATTGTCTAAACATAAGCTGTGATAAGTTGTAAATAGCAACTGAAATGTCAACCACAAGTCTCTAAATAGTCAGCACTGATCAACTGCCTACCAAATTGTGTTCAGCTCTATCTCCCCCCCCCCTCTATCTATTTTTGTCTTTGTCTGACAGTCTCTGACTTGTAACAATTCAAAGCCCTTTGTTCAATAGCACTTCAATGGAAGCATTTGTGACCCGCCACAACAATAGGGTCCTAAAGTTGCGGAAGGCTGAACCAAGGAAATCGAGTTTGAAGTGAGATCATCAAATCTGGTCAAAACCATCAAAATTCTGCTTTTGGCATGATTTTGTAGTCTAATGTTTTGTCTGTCATCTGCCAAAATTTTGAAGCTGAATGACCAAAGGAAGGGCAAGAAATTAGCATTTTTCTGGGCCATGATTTTCTGACTTTCAACGGAACAGAAACATGTCCGAAGATTTTGATTTAGTGCTGCAGATTGACTCTGCCCCTAGCATCAAGGGAGCGGTCTTAGTGGTCAGTGTGTGGCATTGTTTTTACTAATTGGTTGAGCGTAGACCTCTGGCGTTAAGCTTGAATAATCATCGCGGAGGTTGCTAGGAACATACCTTCTATTGTCAAGAGGTGAAAACTGTCTTACCTCCCCTTGATCTCGGTTGCGTCAGAAGGAAAAATTTAAAGCCCGTTTTCTCGAAACCCTGATTTCTTAGACCACTAAATATAGTCTCATAAAGTCGTTGATATCTCTGCAACCGAGAACTCTTATGAGTCATGTTATATATGCAATTAAAGCAGAAGAGTAAGGGAATAATATGACAATTTTAGAAAATCTACCACCCTGACTTTCAGATCCTTTTATTGTAGCGGGTCACTTTTATCATAATTTCACTTCCTTTGCCAGGACTCTCTTCAAACAGGGACCTTACGGTGGGAAGCCTGTCATCAAGCGAGTCCTCATTGTTACTCCAGGAAGCCTTGTCAAAGTGAGGAAACTACTGGCATGGTTTGCATTAATTCATAATAACAAGTATGGCATGTATTAATCAGATAAATTCCTAGAATTAATGTGGCAGCTACCAAGACCACTCCTATTGTCTGCCGTGGTATATCAGCCCTATCAAACTGTAAAAAAAAAACACACACACACATACACAAAACGGAGACCTCCAGATGATTTTCAGACTTTTACATGTGAACAACTATAAATTTGTTATACCAAGTATAGAGTTTCAGAATTTATAGTGATTTTGTTGAGGAATAAGAATGTTTTCAAAATTTACAACAAATTGCAATGAACAAGGATGATGACATGGCAGCCTCACCATAAGAATGCATGAGTTGGGGCTCATGGAAGCAGAAAAAAAGAAGATGGCATGCATACATTCTACACAGGTGAACTTGTTAAGCAAGTGGTATTGTTATGGAATTACACTCGTCTGCTACATTTCTGAAATATGTGAGGCTCCTATGTAATCAACAATGTTCAGTGCAATTTGTGTAAGATTTTTCAGAGTATTGTTTCTCTGGTCAAGACCCACAATAAATTCCATAAATCTGTACATGGAGCTGTCGATTTATGTACTACATGATATGAAATTGTGAAAATTGTTTGGAATGCCCCTTTGAATAATTGCATGTTGTCTTGTGAGATATATCCAGAACTAACGAGTAGCTATCATGCTTGCTGATGAAGTGAAATGATATGCAATTTCTCTGTGATATCATTGATTTTGATGACAATTCTTATAATTATTCCGATGATTCATATCCACCAAGTTCCAGAAAGCACATTTATGTTTTTTATGAATATTCATTGTTAATGTTTCATATGGGAGAACAAAGAATGAATTTCTGAAATATGTTGACCCTGTGTTCATTTATTGCTTGTTCCACTTGCAGAAGTTTCAACGGTCTCGTAATTTTACTTTGAAGCTTATTCATAATTTGCCAAATATTTCTAGAGAATAATTCCCTATTTCTCTTTCAGAGAGGTATCTTTCAAAAAAAAATTCTATATTTTGCTGAATCACCTTATAATATAACCAATTCCATGTCAGTGAGTTTAGAAATTGAAAGATACTGAAATTCAGGGGTGACAGGATAATTTTTAGTACGTGTAGGATTGACAAAAGGTGACAAATTTTGATAGTGGAACTACCTGAAACTAACAAACTTTGCAATGGCAATGTCATGATACCAAATGAATGTCCGTCATATTGACTTTGGAAGAAAGATGAATGATAGTGATGCGGACAAGACAGAGATTTTCATTTTTGTGAAAGAAGTAGAATGATACAATTTTCTAATTGAAAGCATCAAAATAAATATATGAATATAGAAATATATGAATGTATAAATATATAAATATATAGATGTATAAATATATGAATATATAAATATATATAAAAATATATAAATATATATAAAGATATATAAATATATAAATATATGTGTTTGTGTGTGTGTGTGTGTGTGTGTGTGTGTGTGTGTGTGTGTGTGTGTGTGTGTGTGTGTGTGTGTGTGTGTGTGTGTGTGTGTGTGTGTGTGTGTGTGTGTGTGTGTGTGTGTGTCCTGAGGGTGAAGGTGAAGATGCTGATATGATAGTAGGTGAAGATTGTTTAAAATAGCACTGGTTGCATTGTGCTTGATGTTGTGGTGCACTGAGTTCTATCATGCATATGAGCTTTCTGTTCAAGGTCTTAGAAATATACTGGCTTGTCAGAATTTCAGGAAGACGGTGCATAATTGTAATGCAAGGAGGACAGTAGCATTATACAAGTAAAAACTACCGAGGGTCGTGAACTTCCAGCTTGGAATTTGATCTAGATAGATTTATTTTTTGTAATTTTTTTAATGTATGTTAGAGTTGACACAACAGACTATTAATTTCTTACCCTTCATCCTACATGCAAGAATTGGTGCAGAGAGTTCCGGAAATGGCTTGGCTCAGAGAGGATCTCAGTCTTTCCTGTCAGCAGTGAAAAGAAAGTGGAGGTATGCTCTAATAACTCTAACTTCAATTATACATTTTCCTTTCAGCAGGATGTATTATATTAATTTTTTTTCCCAAAGAATACAATGCTCTCCTTGGCACTTGTCTTACATCTTTGGGGCATTTAATGAAGCATTTTGGTCAGATATTTTTCTGCCAAACTGTTACAAGCTACTGAAATCCTTACATCTGATTTTCCCCAGATATACTTTTCATTTTCAATATAATTCAACCATTAGAATTGTAATATGTATTGCCATCTTTGCATATTTTGTACTTCCATGATGTATCATATACTTGTTTAGATGCGCATTTGCTTTGTTTTGTTCTACCTTTTAATCATTTACTGTTTGATATGCTTCCACAGAGCAAATTTGTCATATACATTTGTACTGCATGTATCATACCACAAATCATTTATTCTATCCTAGCACTTTATCATGAATCAGTTGAAATAGTTCGTTCTTTAATTAGGCACTGAGAAGATACACTGTAGGTGTAAGAATTCTTCACAATTTAAAGGGAAGCTTGAAACCTACTGTCCAGAAGGTAATTTCAGAACGTTCAGAGGGCAAAATCAAGATTAAAACCAATCACGTACTCCATGACCTTGTCGTAAACAGAGATTGCGTAATGAGAAGCAGCAACCAGATTAAAACAAGATGAGACGTATATTGTCATCTGCTACACCACACAGCTTTGGCCCATATGGCAACAGCCATAAACTTGAACGTCCAGCTGAAAAGCAATCTTAGATATCAAAGCCCACCCACAGGGGGACCAGGGGGTTTATGGCGCATCATTATTACCTGATTTGTCATCAAGGTGGGGTTAGGAGTCATTACACATCTATAAAACCTTCACTCTGATTTGTGGGCATTTTCTCTTTGATTTATGAGTCCAAACAAAGAGGGAAGCAAACACCTTGGTTAGCTAACAAACTTGACATGGTCATGTTTATGTGTGCAGCAAGACTTGTCCTACACACAAAGCAACATGAAGTAGTACAAGAAGTATGCTTACAGTTTGTACTGTATGATGCAAGAGAAATCTAATGTAGTGTCATCAGACCATGAGGGAAGCAGAATGTGTGGACTTTGTTTCTGATATGCATGAAATATGTTCTCAGACAATTACAAAGAGCATGAAATTAGAACAGAATCATCTTTCTTAGTTCTGTTTATCATATGTGACCCGCTACAACAAAAGGATCTGAAAGTCGGGGAAGGACAATTTTCTGAAAATGACATGATATTATTCCCTTGCTCTTCCACTTTAATTTCATATATAACATGACTCATGAAAGTACTCTGTTGCTGAGATATCGATGATTTTGTTAGCGCATATCGAGTGGTTTAGGATATCAGCGTTTCGACAAAACCGCCTTCAAAGTTTTCCTTCCGACGCTATCAAGATCAAGGGGAGGCAAGACAGTCTTCACCGCTTGACAATAGAAATATGTTCTTAGCAACCTCCACAATGTTCATTCAAGCTTAGCGCCAGTGGTCTACGCACGACCAATCAGTAACCAGGATGCCACGCACTGACCAATAAGATCACTCCCTCGTTGCTAGGGGCCGAGTCTAGCTGCGGCGCTAAATCCAAATCTTCGGACACGTTTCTGTTCCGTTGAAAGTCGGAAAATCATGGCCCAGAAAAATGTTATTTTCTTGCCTTTCCTTTGACCATTTAGCTTTGAAATTTTGGCAGATGATAGACGATACATTAGACTACAAAATTGTGCAAAAAACAGAAAATTGGTAGTTTTGACCGATTTTGATGATCTGACTTTAAACTCGATTTTCTCGGCTCAGCAATCAGCGACTTTAGGATCCTTTTGTTGTAGCGGGTCACATATGCTTTATCCCATCTTGTATATACAATATACATATACATTTTTCATAAATATGTATACTTTATAAAATTATATATGTATGATATTGATATACTTGCCAAGTCCAGATCTCCCAACATTCCTGAATTTGGAGGAAAGAATCTAAATTTGGACCATTCCCAGCTCTTGATTCAATAGGAGTTTCCTATAAATTTCTTCACTGTTTTACCACACACTCCCAAGGGAACTGCTCTCTCTTTCCTACTTTTGAGCCAAATCATCCCTGTTTTTTTAGTCAGAAAGGTTGGGAGTTGTGCAAGTCGTACATCTGTTTCCATTCAGTGGAGCTAGGATTTGTCCTCCCAGGGTCTCGTGGTTGCCCACTTCCTTTCAACTTTAGGGAACTTGGGCCAGTTCTACCTCACAATTTGCAGGGTAGGAAACATATTCTGCAAACAAACACACCAGATATCTAATCCTTTTTGAAAGTCAGAGCTCTTGTTCTTAAATCAACAGAGTAAACAACAGATATCAATATTCATATACCTACAGTACATTGAGTGGCTTTTGTGCAGATGCACAGAGGAATATTTGTAAACTGACAAGCAGGTAGATACCAGTACATATAGAATGACTAGCAAATTCATATGTTGATTTTTAAATTCTGGTTATAGGTGGTTTTTTATCGAAAAAAAAATGGTATTTAATACTTTTGCTTGTAGATCTCCTTCCGTAGAATCTTTTTCAGTAATGTGACTTTTGTAGAAAACCGAAGTGCCTTTAACCCATTGAGGACGAGTCCCGAGTATACTCAGGAGGGTGTCTATGGGAAATGCATGTTGTAGCAAAATCAGCCCATCCTAGATCTTTCAACGAGTTAATATCAAACTGGTGTATGGTTAGCTATTCAAGGTTAGATATTTAGCCATGCTTGGTCTTCACTCTTACTAATGACTCCAATAAACAACTGCCTTTGTAAATTACATCCCTGTGTGCACTGATATGATTGAGATGTCGGAAGCTTGTGAGATGCCAAAGAATAAACATCAGTCAGTCATACTTTGTAATGTTGGTATTGATGGTGCATTCATTCCATACCACTGGTTTTATAGTTTGATTTAATCCTTCTGTGTGCTGTAATATTCTGATCAGCTCATTACACTGGTCTGCTTTCTTATTTGATCATCACCAAACTAACTTTCAGTCATTTAAAGGGATGGTATAGTATTGGTAGAGATGATAATTGGGCTTTTAACTTTTTCCCAGATATCAAGAAACCACTAGTGAAATAGTACAGAGTATGCCATTCTAAGAGAAATTCAAAGTTTATTTGATGAAAATCAGTTTTAGAATGGCTGAGACATCCAAAACAAAGTAAAACAAGGCGATCGTAATAAAAGGTAGGTCCCATCTTTTATTAGGATTGCTGTATTTTGGGTATCTCAACCATTTCAAAACCAATTTTTGTCAAACAAACGTTGAATTCCTCTTTGAATTATATGTTCTTTCATATGTTCTAAAAGGTTTCTCATTATCTCACCCCAAAATGTTAGAAACCTGAAGTTAAGTCTCGACCAAAACTATACGATCTCTTTAATAAGGATTTCATAATCCAACTCATCCACGATGTGCCACTGTGACCTGCGGCATCACCACAAAGGAATGTGTTGCATCTTCAGGCGTTCACACTGGGTTTGGCATCACAGGGAAAGTCCTGTGGTGCTGCAGGGCCATGCAATGTGAATGCTGGCCCCATCATAGCCAGATTTTTGGGGGGAATTAAATGATTACTTATAAGATGGCTTTATTTGTAAGATTTGTAAGATTTTATTGACTCTATCGACCCCCTCTCGGGGTATGAGAGTACAAACATATTTACAATTGTTACGGGAGGTTAACTTGGCCTAGCGAACCATCATAACCACCAAAATACCCAGACTCTCAAACAAGGTGTTTGGTCGATCTCAGTCATCTTGTCGAACTCTTTATTTACATGTTCCTCCGCGGAACAATCAAGTGCCCAGAAATGATAATACAATGCACATGTATCCATAACACTTCCCCCCTAAAAGAGTGCATTTAACGTTTTAACACAAATGGACTCTATGTACGTTGGCACAATATCTTGGAACAGCATTGTACATTCCTCTTCCAATTCACTCTTATAACTCCATGAGTTTACCATGGTTGCATTATTATAAGAACACATAAACAATGTATGCTATGGCTACTACCATCATCACAACCTGTGATAAAACATGTACATTTACGACTTTAGTACCATTCAACGTGTACCAATCTAACACTCTCGTGAGTTATACCTGCTTGTGAGTTACAGTATACTGGAATTGCATGTAGTTGTGCAACACTGAACACTGCAATGTTAACTTTCTCAACACCTTAACCTTTGTGCAATCATGTCATGCATACAAACAATACACGTTGTACCAAAATCAGATGGTTTCCTCATTAGAACATACATGCAACATAAGTCAATTTTTTACACTGTCATTATCAAATGATTAACCTGTGTACAACGATTATAAAACACGTCATCTCTTCCAGAAGCAACTGCATATAATCCAACTGATGTAATCATATACATCATATTACCTACAACCAAAACATCATATCCCATGATATGTGACTTACATATACCTGTAGACGTTGTGTCAGCATCTATTGGAACGTCAAAACACCAACAAATGTCATATATCCTACTTATGTTTCTGAAAACTTTCCTGTCAACATACAAAACACCAGAAATATGACCTGCCTGACAAAACATCAAATGAACCTGAATGAGATATACATGTACTTGATGACAACCTGTGTGTACAGTACACCTAAACTTAATAAGTGAGTGTATACCTGCCTGTATACATCCTGGTATAACACAGTCAGCTTAAATACACGCCTGTTGGTATGTTGGATCAACTGTGAAATACTAAACACCTTTGCCAAGGCAATGATTGAGCTATAACAATGAGCAAAAGCTATGCACATGTATAACTATATAATTTCTGTACCTAATAAAGTATACATGCTAATTAAATCCAAAAGGCAACATCCACTCAACTTAGGATATAGGCCTAATATGCCACAACAAATTTAACTGATACCTGTACATGTACAAGTATGAAACTTCAAGTACCTGAACTGTACCTACATTACTTGATACACCACATTCTCTATACAAACAGCGACACTACCTGTTTGAAATCAATTTACCAACAACTCACATTCTTGACAACTGTTGATGGCTAGCATAACTTAAAACAGCCTTCATAATGTCTTCTTTTGTTGAGTGACTCAAAGCACAAATATAGTTTGCTGTGTTTCCTTATTAACACAAACATGTCTGAAAATACTTCATTGTTGTTATTTACACATTCAAAGTGCCATTCATGCTGTTGGCATCACAATTATAGTGTATGCAAGATGCATACATGCCACTTGTACATATACATGATGTACACACACTGTCCTGTGTACTTGCAAAACAAATTACACCTGTTTAAAGTGTTACAAACATAAAATACATTTGCACAAATGTTGCATCTGGCAACAAGACAAAATACTGAGATGTCTCAATTAAGCACGAGAAAGGGCGTCTGCGACAATGTTTTCCTTTCCGCGAATGTGCTTAATGTCAAGGTTATACTCCTGTAGGATTAAACTCCATCGCATCAGTCTCTGGTTTTTGTTTCTCATTCTGTTGACGAATGTCAGTGGGTTGTGATCAGTCCACACAACAATCGGTTGAGTTGTGCTGCCCACGTAGACATCAAAATGGCTGAGCGAAAGAATTAACGCTAGGGTCTCCTTCTCAACGGTAGAATACTTCCGCTGGTGCGCGTTGAACTTCTTTGAGAAGTAGCAGACCGGTCTGTCCACTCCATCGTCATCAGCTTGCATCAGCACGGCGCCTGCTCCGACATCGCTGGCATCGACAGCTAGGCTGAAGCCTTTCTTGAAGTCCGGCGCTGCCAATACAGGACCACTCGACAGGATTGCCTTCACTTGGTCAAACGCAGACTGGCATGCGGCTGACCACTGGAACTTCACGTTCTTCCGCAGGAGATCAGTCAAGGGCGCCACAACATCCGAGAAGTTATGGCAGAAGCGACGGTAGTATCCGGCCATGCCGACGAATCTCATCAGCTCCTTCCTCGTCTTGGGAACAGGGACATCTTGGACTGCTCCTACCACATACATGACTGGCTTCGCACTTTCACCTGCACTCCTCTCAACATACTTCTTCAACATGTTGATGTGACACAACCGTTTCTTTTTCTTCCTGTCTGGCGTCTGAATGATGTAATTCACATCACTCAATCTCTCCTCCACGACGTAGGGACCAGAGAAGCGAGCACACAGAGGATTACCAGGAATGGGCAGCAATATCAATACCTTTTCACCGGGACTGAACATCCTTTCCCTGGACCTCTTATCAAACAAATGTTTCATGTTCTTTTGACTGTTTCTCAAATGTCCAGCTGCAAATTCACGTGCACGAGTCAGCCTACCACGGAACGTGGTCACGTAATTCAACAAACCAGGTGACTCATCCTCACCCAACAGCTTCTCTCTCAAGACCTTCAGTGGACCACGAACCTCGTGTCCAAACACTAACTCAAAGGGACTGAATCCTAAGGACTCTTGCACAGACTCTCTCACCGAGAAAAGCAACAACGGCAAGCCTTCATCCCAGTCCTTCTCGACCTCAAAGCAGTATGTTCTCATCATGTTCTTCAGCGTCTGATGAAAACGTTCCAGAGCGCCTTGACTCTGTGGATGATAGGCACTCGAGGTAACACATTTGATACCCAACTCACGCATCACTTGCTGAAATATCTTTGAAGTGAAGTTGGAACCCTGGTCTGATTGCACCACCTTTGGCAAGCCAACCGTTGTGAAGAACTTCACTAACGCCTTGCTAACGTTCTGTGCAGTGATACGCCGAAGTGGCACAGCGTCTGGAAATCTCGTAGAAGCGCACATCATAGTGAGCAAGTACTCATGTCCAGCCTTTGTCTTTGGCAAAGGACCAACACAGTCTATGATAACTGTGCTAAACGGCTCATCAAATGCTGGTATGGGCTTCAGGGGAGCAGGAGGAATCTTCTGATTAGGTTTTCCCACCACTTGACAAACATGGCAAGTCCTACAGAAATCTGAAACATCCCGTCTCAAGCCAGGCCAAAAGAAATGTTTCAAAATCTTGTCAACCGTCTTATTGACTCCAAGATGACCACCAAGAGCTGACTCATGCGACACACTCAAGATATGTTTACGAAATACTCTTGGAATGACAATTTGGTGAACTTCTCGCCATTCTTCATCACTAGAAGAGTCAACTGGCATCCACTTCCTCATCAACACATCTCCTTTCACATAGTAGCAAGTCCTTTCACTCAGTGCTTCTTCTTCAGCAAGAGCACTATCACACAATGCTACCAACTGTGGATCATTCTTCTGTGCGTCAATCAAAGAGCTCTTGTTCAACCCAATCTCAGTTTCATGTACAGGCTGAGACTCATCTCCTATCTGATGTGATTTTGATGCTGCAGTTTTGTTTACTTCTACGTCATCCAACCGACACACGAAACTCCCTTCTAGACTGATATCCTCTGGACTAGCCTTCAATTCAGACTCCTCTGATTTTCTAGACATGGAACGTGTGACTACACAAGCTGGAAAAACTTCAGGGAATTCCTGAACCAATGCAGCTGTCTCATTTCCTTCTTTATCCAAAGGGACTGCACTGACCACTGGAATAGTCACTTTGTCTCCTGCAAGATCATTGCCTAATATCAATGCTACACCATCCATAGGAAGTGACTTCCTAACACCAAGGCTCACCCTTCCTGAAACTAGGCCTGACTGCAAATCGACTGTGTGAAGAGGGGCTTCCACGTAACCTCCTTCTACTCCTTGTAACAGTACACTTGTGCCTGTGGACGACGTTTGCCCAAAAGGTAAAACACTGTCAAGAATCAATGACTGGGATGCACCAGTATCTCGCAAGATGGTAACCTTTCTGGCTTCATCACACCCTACCAATGACACATAGCCTACAGAAGTGAATGGTTCATACTGAGACTTAATCTTGTCTTGATCAGCCGACTTAATCACACTCTGAACTTGTTCACACCAATCACCTGTCGATTCAACCGAACGACTCACCAATCCATTTGGATGAGACTTCTTTTCTTTGTCTTTTTCCTGTTTTTTCTTGTTCAGAACGGGACAATTAAACTTCACATGCCCTGGTTGCCTACAATGGAAACACACAATAGGCTTCTCAGTGTTCCTACCTTTCTTGTCAGTCTCATTTTCTACCACTAGACCAGCTTTCACCTCTGTCTTACTGCTAGAATTTGTCTTGCCAACACTTAGACGACTAGGAGCTGCATTTTTGCTTCCTACATACCTGTTTCCATGACTACGGGACAGAGTATACTCGTCAGCCATTGTACTAGCTACCGACAAAGTTTTCACCTTTTGTTCCTCAATATGCGAACGCACCTCTTGAGGTAGTGAACCCTTAAACTCCTCTAGTAGCACAAGTTCCCGCAAATCTTCAACAGTAGCCACGCCTACTGATTGCAGCCAACGAGTGAAGGCAATTTCCTTCACTTTTGCAAACTCTCTGAATGACTGTGACTCCAGTTTTCTACTATTCCTGAATTTTTGTCTGTACGCTTCAGGAACCAAGGCGTACGCGTTCATGATTGCCTTTTTTACTGTTGCATAATCCTGAGCTTCTTCGCGCGAAAGTGAAGCATAAGCATCACAAGCCTTTCCCTTTAACTTAGTCTGCAAGAGATGAGGCCATTTTTCTTTCGGCCACTCCATGCTATCCGCCACTTGTTCGAAGTGCAGGAAATATCTATCCACATCTCCTTCATCGAACTCAGGGACCATTCTGACATTTTTGGCGATATCAAAATGCCCACCACTGACGCTTACACCATACTCTCTCTCACCAACTTGACGAGCCCTTTCTAGAGAAACCCTCTCTCTCTCTAACTCAATTCTCGCTTTCTCAAGTTCAAGCTCTTTCAGACGTACTTCTACACTCCCTTGCACATCACCAGGGGGACTACCTGATATGCTACGCAATGCCTGGAGGGGAAATACTTCTTCATCTACAAGAAATTTGATTGTGTGCTGTGTAATCTCTGACTTTTTCATTGTACTCTTCACAGCAGGAACCTTGTAGTTTTCTGCAACACGCAACAAATCAACCTTTTTCAAGGTTAGCAACTCCTCAACTGTGGGTGAATCCACAAACTTCTCAATGGAAAACTCTTGATCTTTCTCCATTATGCACCAATAATGTACAGTTAATAGTGCAACAAGAAAACCTGACTTCTCACCAGCCAGCCAGCTGAAAAAAACCCTTTTCAACTGAAGAAAACCAGTCGTACTATAAACAATAACCCGTATGCTATACCACACACGACCC
This sequence comes from Diadema setosum, assembly GCA_033980235.1. Classification (NCBI taxonomy): domain Eukaryota; kingdom Metazoa; phylum Echinodermata; class Echinoidea; order Diadematoida; family Diadematidae; genus Diadema; species Diadema setosum. Next base: position 3,854,578 of record CM067062.1, on the reverse strand, counting down.
GACTGGGAATAACCCGTATGCTACACCACATACGAATCGACTTGAAATAACCCGTGTGCTCAACCACACACGAACAACAATGGCATTACCTGTGTGCTAAACCACACACAAACCACCGTGGAATAACCCGTGTGCTATACCACACACGAACAACCGTTAAATCACCTGTATGCTAAACCACATACAAACCACCGTGGAATAACCCGTGTGCTAAACCACACACGAACCACCGTGAAATCACCTGTATGCTAAACCACATACAGCTGTACAAACCGCCTTGGAATAACCCGTATGCTTAACCACATACGAACCGCCGTAGAATAACCCGTATGCTGAACCACACACGAACCACCACGTACGGGACCAACGACCAACGTTTGACCAACGTTTCCACGCAGACACTACACACACGCAGCGTATAACCGGACTAAACCATCCTCAACACTACGCACGTGCCAAATTAACCCTTTCGATCCCGAAAGAAATACGAACGTGTGCTTCCTTCACGCAGACACAGAAAGACGACCGATTTACATCAAAATGTATAACATATCACTCCGCGTCCACACACACACTACGCAATAAACGCATCATGCTTTCTCAAATCGTAACACCTGCACATACAGTAAACTGTAACAATCACGATGCAAACTACATACAGTACTGTACGTAGTTGCGCGACGCGACGTTAACTGTATCGCGATCGCCCATGTCCACGACATAGCATAGAGTGCTACACCACGCTACTCACCGAAATTCATCGGCCCAGCGAGAAAGAAAAAAACACTCCTGGGATCATATCAAACCCGACCAAATCACCTAAGTCCGCAGAAACCCTGCCGAACTCTCGTGACGTGCCCCCAATTTGCTACGGGAGGTTAACTTGGCCTAACGAACCATCATAACCACCAAAATACCCAGACTCTCAAACAAGGTGTTTGGTCGATCTCAGTCATCTTGTCGAACTCTTTATTTACATATTCCTCCGCGGAACAATAAAGTTCCCAGAAATGATAATACAATGCACATGTATCCATAACACAATGTATGAATACAAAAATATAAGTGATAATGTACATGTACGTGTGAAAATAACAGATATAAATAAATATATATGTTTACAAAACAAGGCGTAAAGGACGTTTAACTACTCTACCACTACGTGTACAAACATTCACATCTACTTTACTTTCTACAAAAATACTGTCTTTCTTCTTTGGTATTGAAGAGAACTGAAACATAATAATTCTGACAAATTTGGCTAGTTTTTTCAAATGGCAAGCATTAGTTGAATTGAATAATTTGGCCATATGTAATGCACTTGGTCTACTGGCCGTCAAGCTACTTGGTAAATACAATAATCTCTCTTTGTTGAAAAAGGGACAAACAAAAATATAATGAAATTCATCCCCAATATCGTCGGATGAACAAATAGTACAATGCAATTCATCTGTCAGGCTTGCATCAAACCTGCCCTTATTAACGGGTAATCCATTAGATCTACATCTGAATTTACTTAATGTAATATAATCTTTCTTACACAAGACTTGTAAATACTTCTCTAACATCAAATTATCCTTAAACATTCTATAATTTGTACAGATTCTATTTGACCATGTTGCTGCTCTCCACTCTTGAATAAACATATCAAAAAGTCTAACTTTTGAGGTGTGTGAAATCCATGCAGCACTAAATCCACCCCCTTGTGCTAACCACACATTCCCTAGCCCTGCATAATAAAAAGTATTTGCGATAGATAATAACCATTGTGATTTTGACGGGGAGTGTATGTCTCCTTGTAAATGCAGAAGAAATTTGAAAATTGTACATGAGTGTTTGGTTTCTTTTCCCTTGACTAATCTCAACCAGAATCCAATCATTCGACATTTAATATGGTTCAAAATTACTCCACGTCCAGTTTCACCATAAACCATACAATCAGGAGTACATTTGTTCACAAGCAAAATTTTTCTTAAGAATTTCCTATGGAAAATTTCAATTTGGTCTATGCACTCATAACCCCAGACTTCACAACCATAGAGTAAAACAGGTAAAACAAGATGATCAAATAGGTGGCACTGTGTGTCCACAGAGAGCTGTAACTTTTTAGCCTTGACCAACATGCTATAGAGTGCTTTTCTAGCTTGTGTGACTTGTTTAGAAATTGCCTTTTTAAAACTACCATTATAATTGAATTTAACTCCAAGGTACACAAAGTCATCTACAACCTCAAGTGGATCACCAGCATAAACGAATTCAGGAATTCTTCTAACCTTCCCACGGGAGAAAATAACAATTTTAGTCTTGCTTGCATTTACAGTCAAGTGCCATGTCTGACAATAACTATCTACAGCATCAAGAGCTTTTTGCAACTCCTCCGGAGTTTCTGCTAAAATTATTGTGTCATCTGCATAAAGTAAACAAGAAAGATTTAAAGCTTTTTTGACATTATCAGAATCCAGGTGGTAAGAAATCTCACTTTCCAAATATTTAAGTCCACTATATGAATTTCTTATGTATTCTTGAAAATCATTCAGATAAATGGCAAATAAAAGCGGGGAAGGTTTTCACCCTGTCGTACACCAATGTTACAAGTAAAAAACTCTGACATCTCCCCCCTAACCGCCACACATGATTTAGCACTTTCATAAATATTCTTAATGACTGTAAACAGTTTACCCCTAAGCCCCATCTTCAACATTTTGTACCATAAAGATGATCTATCAATTAGATCAAATGCTTTCTTGTAATCAATAAATGCACAGTATAAGCGTTTTTTTATTTTGCAGATAAACATCAATTATAGTCTTCAAAACAAAAATATTATCAATTGTAGAATAATTAGAACGAAAGCCAGCCTGTTCTTCACCTAACATATTAGCTGCTTCGAAAAACTCTGAGATTCGATGATTCAAAATGGAAGTAAAAAGTTTTCCTAGACAACTGAGAAGAGTTATTCCTCTATAATTATCAGGATTTGTGTCTATACCCTTATTCTTAAAAATAGGAATGATAATCCCTATGCACCATTCAGTTGGAACAATACCACTGTCCAGTACCACATTAAAGAACTTTACCAACACATGAAGCATCTCTACGGGACAATTCTTAAGGAATTCATTTCTTATGAAATCTTTTCCACAAGCTTTTGAATTTTTAAGTTTCTTAATCATTAGTACCACTTCTTCCAAAGTGACTGGGGCATCCAAGGGACCATCTGCCTCAACAATTTCTGAAGTACCCATACTATCTTCCAGGCCTGTGGGCTGGTCATCTTGGCTATTACCTAAACGACTAAAATGATTAACAAAATCCCCTAATGAAACATTTCCTGTTTTCTTTACTTTGCGTTCATTATTACTGTTGAGTAATTGCCAATATTCTTTCGGATTTGATGCCTGTAATGAACGGAGAGATTCATTCAAATCTCTATGAAATGTCCTTCTTTTATGTCTTAAAGGCATAATTTACCATTTGCAGATGAAACAAAAACCCAACATTAAGGCTTTAAAATAGTTCTAAAATGTGAGTTAGGGATAGAAACAACCACTGTAAAAATTTGAATCCGTATAATCGATGTCAAGTATTGTTGAATACACAAAATGTAAACAATAGTTATAATAAGAATGCTTTCAAGCGAAACCGTATACAGTTATGGTTTATTGAGAAAAATGCTGACATCTCTTCATATTTTGGGCTTTATTGCAAACATTTTATATGGTAGGATGTTTTGTGATACAACAGACCTACACATATGCATCAAATGTGATATCTTGAACATTTTTGAAATCACTGCTCCCAAAGGTAAACTGGACCTTTAATAAATTCTTATAAAGCTTTCCTGTAGACTCATAATGATTCAGTAGACAAGTAGCCCTTGACCTGCCCAGAAATTTAAGCTTCCTCTTTAATCGATTTTTAACATTCAAATACTCCTGACGGGCAGCTCTACATTCTGCATCAAACCAAGGCTGATGGTTGTTTTTATCCTTATTGACAGTCTCATTTGTGTTTATATTATGTCGAGATTGTCTCCACTTACAAATGCCCACATCTTGTGCAACACTGACGAACATATTGCATAATTGTGAGTAACAAAAATCAATTCTATCTTGATTTGCATTCCCATCTAAACATTCCACATTTTCACACATTAGCTCAGCCGAGTCCTTGATTTTCTGTTTAAATATTGCAGCGCTGTCACTGCTCCACTGGAATAATAAATAACGTTGACTTTCATTAGGCTGTGAATCTAAAACTGCGTTGCCTACTGCCTACTGAATTACAACTCTGTGAAAAGAGAAAAGACTTACAGTTAACCCTGCAGTGGTATTAGATTCTGAGTGTGGGAATCAAAACAGCTGAAGGGAAAGTGTTTGTGAATTTTTTTTTTTCATCCTCACAGGAATTCAAGAAGAGCCCTCTATTTCCTGTCATGGTCATCAGCTATGAGATGCTGGTGCGCTATGCAGAGGATGTCCGGCAGATAACCTTTGACCTCATTGTATGTGACGAGGGTCACAGGCTAAAGAACAGCACCATCAAGACAACTTCTGTAAGCTTGATAATGATAATGATAATGAATAACATTTATATTGCGCTTAATTCTGATGTTTCTAAGCGCATTGATCCGGGGAAAAAAAAAGAAAAGAAGTATGACATCAAAATAAAATATAGCATTATGTAAATATACGTATTATGATATAACATGCAGCAGCAAAACAACATAATTAAAGTATAATAATTGATCTCTATGCTTTATCATTTGCTATTAAAGTTTAATACAAGAGTGCTCAGTTGCAGTTAGAGGAGTTTGTCCTTTATATATTTCTATCTCTTCCTTGTTCTTCAACTTTCATTTGTACAACTATACAATATATGTTATTCTCTTTATATGTCTCTTCACGTCAAAATAGGCCACTGGATTGATGGCGCATTACAAATGCTGTGCTTATTATTGTCATCATTATTGATAATTCATGCAAAATTGTTATGTGCATTCAGATATCAAAGTAAAATCAATGTGGTATTTTGGGAACTGAAATCAGATTAAGCTAGGTTTAAATTACCCTTTCAGATTTGAGGGATTTTTTTTTCCATCGTGTGATTTCAGAGATTAGACTTTCAAAACAAAGTTATTCAGAGGATTTTTTGTTTGTAGCTGGACAAATATAGTATAACCCCCCCCCAAAAAAAAAATGTATTAATGTCAAAATTTGATGGAAATTTTATCATTTTGTTCATGAATTTGCAGGATGCTTTGCTGTAAATCACCACTTTCTCTAGTTCTGTGATGACAAAAGGCAGAATGACACATATTTTGTCCATCTTTTGCAAGTTCAGTAGTGACAAATGTAAAAATGATTGGAATTTACTGTAGTTTAAATCAATTCTTGTAGGCTGTCCAGACCTGATTTCATTTAAGTTTATTGTTTTTTGGCATGAGCTATTTAGTACGAATTCATAGAATTTAGATATAAGGACGCAGATATATGTTTATATGTTTGTAAATGTCATGTATGATTGACAAATGTAAATAAACGATGTTCATGGGAAAAACAGTCCATATGCACCTGTTGTTGATTGCACTATTGCCACTCTCTTCTGTGTCAAACTCCTACTAGCTGCTGTCGAGCCTTGCCGTGCGTCGAAGAATTCTTCTCACCGGTACTCCCATACAGGTGAGAGAACTTTCAAGATGCTTTACATATGTTTGAGAGAATGCTGAATACTGTTGCAGTGACTTCTGTTTGTTTGTTTGTTTTTTCCACTGTCTGACAAAGGACAGGTTTATGCAGCTGAATCCACTGTGTGTGTGTAGTGTTAATTGCATTTCTTCAGAGACCTCTTCATTAATTTAAAAAAAAAAAAGAGGATAAATGCAATGTCTATCCTTATATTCTTGAGCACAGGGAAGTTGTTTGGTCATCAGCAAGTCATGAAAAATATTTCATATATTGCATACTTTCTTCTGTCTTCTTTTTCTTTTCTTTCTTTTTATTTGTCTGTTACGACCCAGAATGCCAGTCATTCATAGCAAATTTAATGCTGTGTCTCCATATGTTATGTTATTGCTAGGATTTATGTGCTTAAAACACTGATTATTCTTTTGTACTCCAGTAGATATGCCTTTCTTGCCAAATATCTGAACAAAACCTCAGCATACACAGATAAACATGCAAAAAATTTAAGTTTTTCATGTTCCTTTGTTAACTTTTATCTTTATCGAAGAAGACATTTTTTTCTATATTGCAACTGTACTGAACTTCTACATATATTTTCCATTACGCATACATATATTTTTACTTACCTGACACCATTCCTTCGTAGTTTCCATTCAGAATATTTTGTTATTTCGTTTTAATGTTCGATAATTTTTTAAAATCAAGTTCTGTCAATGAAAACAAGACCCGTTGCATTTACAGCATTGTAATGAAATGTGATTCCTTTTATGTAGATGTGATATAGATGTATTTCATCATGTTTGTTAAGTGATATAAATATAATGATATGTCTACCTTTTTTTTTCTGTTTCTCTCCATTTTTCCCATGTTCTTCCAGAATGATCTTCAAGAGTTCTATTCCATCGTTGAGTTCTGCAATCCAGGAGTATTTGGTAATCAACTATTTCCCTCAAGCAGTCAAGAGTTATATGTAAATATGCATCAGGTAGTCTTGGGAATGAGAGAATGTACCATAAAATCCTCAGACCAGTATGTTATTTAACACAGTGCTTATACAAAGATAGTGGGTCCAGTACAGAATCTGTAGGGATTTCAGACTCAAGTAGGAAATGAGTTAAGGGACTGTAGAATATCAAAATGTCAGTATGTTTCAGCACTCTCTGTATGAGAAAATGAATATGTGATAAGACTTTTCATTAAAAGACATTAGACATCTTTTCCTTTTTTGTACAATATCTATTCAGGGTCTGTTCATTCTTGAAGACAAGATTCACATTCCGTCTGTTGAGAATGATAAGGGCGTTAAGTTGTCACTAAACCTATAGTGTTCGAGACAACTTAACGCCCTTCTCATTCTCAGCCGACGATTCTTCTGACTACATTACACTATGATGCGTGACATACGCTATTGACCTGTGTGCGAGAGAATTATAAAACCTTTGTGCCAAATATTGTTTACATTCTCCCCCCTCCCAATCTTTCCTGCAAGAAGGCGACCATGTAAATTGCTTTGTAGGGTTTGTAGTTTTGTTGTCAATGTCCGATTTGTTTTTGTCACTTTTACGTTTCTCTGCCCGTACATGATAACATTTTTCTGGATTTAAACTAAGTAATTATAGGTTTGAGTGGAATGCATACTACAAGTTCTGCTCTTAACTTCCCCTCCACTTTCAACATTTTCAATATTATTCAGTAAGTATTGTGCATCTAGGCTTCGCAATGTATTGTGTGTTTATACTACATTTCTATATATGGAGAATATTAGATTGCTTTTTATTGTATGATGTGTTTTGTACTCGTATACTCTGTTGAAAAAGAAAATGAATGAATGAAATGAAATGAATAGGAATATAGCTCCCATAAGGTACTGTCGAAAAAAAAAAATGTTTCTCTGCTTTCCTGTGAGAAGTTGTATGATCATGGCATGTCAGTAACAGATGGCGATATTACAAATGTGGTTCATTACTGGAGTAGAAAGTGCTCCATGGTACTCACATTGAATGTCACAATAGACATTTGTACATTGGTCCTTGTCATTAGAACAATTCAATCATTTCTCATCTCTCTCTCTCCATCTCCCTTCTCTCACATCTCTCACATCTCTCCCTCTATCTCTTTCACTTTCTTCCTCATCTTTCACCCTCCCCACCCCCTTTCTCTCAGTCTTCCTCCCTCTCCGTTTAAAGGCATAATTTACCATTTGCAGATGAAATAAAAACCCAGCTTTAGTGCTTCAAAATAGTTATTAAATGTGAGTAAAGGATAGAAGCGATCAATGTAAAAATCTAATTCAGTATAATTAATGTTAAGTATTGTTAAGTATTGTTAAATATACAGAATGTAAACAATACTTATAATAAAAATGTTTTGAGACTAAATCATGTACAGTTATGGTTTAGTGAGGAAACTTGTGATATCTCCTAAGATTTTAGGCTTTATCGTGAATTTTTTGCATGGTAGGATGTTTTGTGATACAACTGTCCTAATTTTTTTTTAAATCGCTGCTCCCAGTGATGAACAATACCTTTATTGCTTGCTCTTTCTCCTGCTCCCTCCTGTCTGCTCCAATGATGCAGGCACAAGTGCATCATTCCACCGTGTCTACGAAGACCCCATCCTCCGAGGCAATCAGCCGCAAGCCACCCAGGAGGAGAAGAAGCTCGGACAGGCAAGAGCCAGCGAGGTACATCACCAAGATGACATTTTCTCGTACTGCTCGAGTGTCCTGTCAAATACAAACCTATTCAGTTTTAAAATACTTGTCACTTTATGTTGGCCATACTTGCTGGGGGGCTTCTAAAATATGAAGAAAAGGTGATTCAATGGGTTATGCAATGAGTTAGATGCATTGATATGTCAGTGCCTAACTCTATACTGCGTACTATGAAAAGGGAAATTTTCACACAAGTAATTTTTAGCACTCAGCCAGGTAAGATGAATATTTTATGTTTTTCATTCCATGGACCATTGCAACAAATGAGCGAGCTCCTTAAGCAGCTCACCACTGCAGCGGTGGTTAAAGGCGTTGGTAGAATATCATGTGGTAGATGGTAACTGTTTCTCATTATGACAGCAAATACATTTACGCTACAGGACTAATGAAGGTGAAGAAACTGAAAGTAACATGGCAGTAATACCCATACAATATACCAACCATGGGATGAAAAATTTGAAATGATATACAATATAACAAGCAAAAAATATGTGCATGCTTAATTTTATGCTAGTTTTGTGTTGCAGGAAATTCATGAAAATTTCCCCTTTTGCAGTTTTGTTAAGCATTCTTGAAGTTCCTCAGTTACACTTGAAATTATCATTAAAAAAACATAATGCCTCCGGCACCACTTCGTGGCGGAGGCATAAAAACAGCACCCAAACCTACCAGGTCTATACTGGACCTCTTTTGCAAGCACTCTCCAGTGTCTACGAGATTTTGTCTGACAGTGGCATTTGACATCTATATATATTGGATGTGTCACAGTTATGCGTTTAACTACCTGCCTGATTGACCTTGAGAGATTGCCATACTTCTTGATTTGAAGTCTTTCAATTTTGAAAAATCTCAGTGTTCAAACTATAACACACTACATGCACTGCTGGGTAGTAATAATAGCCTGACACTCAAGCCTTACATTGCTGACAATAAAGTGGCTACTTTGGTAGATAAAGACCATTGAAATGATAAACATACTTGGGAGAGACACCATTCACCACAATTCACATATTGGTCCTCACTTTATTGGTTCTAGTAAAACTTTGTTCTAAATATTTTCAGATTGTGTTCGGCGAAGGCACTCTCATACTCTTTAAAAATCTGAAGAAAAGTTTTTATCGCAGTGAATTTTCATTCTTGAAATTCCCAAATAACATAGCTCTGTATGAGGTGATTATCAATGTACCTCCTGTTAATTTGATTTGACTTTATTGGTTCTAGTAAAACTTTGTTCTAAATATTTTCAGATTGTGTTCGGCAAAGGCACTCTCATACTCTTCAAAAATCTGAAGAAAAGTTTTTATCGCAGTGAATTTTCATTCTTGAAATTCCCAAATAACATAGCTCTGTATGAGGTGATTATCAATGTACCTCCTGTTAATTTGATAATATAATGAATATAAGTCTTCCATGTTTTGAATATGTGGAATATTTAAAGAGAGGTGATATGGTGACATTTCTTGTAAGTGCTTCAGAATATTAGCATTCTTTCTTCTGAAATTTAAAAGTATTTTGTTATGTGTATTCTGCCTGTAATAGTCAAAATTTTGCACAATGAACATGATCTACCTGTGGTCATTTTTAATGAAATACACTGCTTCTTTTCTATGTTTCTCACCTATTTTCTGCACATCATACTTTTGCATTTTTCAGTTATCTAGGTTGACCAGTCTCTTTGTCTTGAGGAGGACTCAAGAAGTGAATAACAAGTACCTCCCACCCAAAGGTAAATTATAAGCTGAGTATATTTTGTGAGGATTTTGCAAATTGAGACTTGTAAGACAATGTTGTGAGTGATTGAATGAACAATGTAAAGCCTCTGTAGTGAAATGAGATATCAAAGTGATATCCCTATTCAGGGCAAAAGTTAATGATTTCCCACCTTGCATATGATTCACAGCACATTTGTGTTATGGGAGGCAATTATTTTTGCAAGATGTTAATTTCGCAATTAGCTGTCAACTTTTTCAAATTTATGAAAATAAAAACACCCCAAATTATAACATGCATATACATGTATTAGCCTACAATGTCAATGTTCATCTTTGTGCTGGTTTTGTCCACATGTATTGGCCACGTGTGCATCCAGTGTCTGTAGAGGAGATTGAATTGTTCTAACATGGAGAATAAATGTACCACATTGATCATATGTCATACAAATAATCTGTTGTCACATAATGAATAAATATTGCCCCATATTTTTGTTCCAACAGTTGTGCTATGTACTGATGCTTTATCTGGACCTAGAGCACACATATAGACACACACAATCTTCTGAGTATTTTCAAGGATGAGCTTTTAATAATAACTAGAATATATTAATCACTCCTCCAGAATCTTTATCCATTGACAACATGAATTTGTGATGAGCCTTTGGTTACAATTCCTTCCATAGATTGATACACATGATTCTATGATTTGAAATTAAAAAAAAAAAAAAAAAAAAAAAAGGTGTGCCATAATTTTGATGTGTGTTTTGACTTTGCACAAAGGTTTTTGATTGTGAAATCACTAATGAAGCCTCTCATAAAAGTGTACCATTCATTTCCTAAGTTTCAGGGTTAAAAATATGTGCTTAACACAGTCAAAATGGTAGATTTCCCAAGTAGTGACTGTTATATACAGTTGGCCACTGGAGACAGGTGGTAGTCATCTTGACCCAATGAGAAAGCAGTTAGATCCTGTTTAAGTTTGCTGTCCGGGCCCGGGGGTGTTTCATAAAGCTGTTTGTAAAGTTACGAATGACTTACAAACATCTGGTGATCAGTTCTTGTGCTGAATTATTGAAATTCTGATAAGTATGGCACATCAGAAGTGATCACCAGTCTTTTGTAAGTCGTTCATAATTTAAGAACAGCTTTATGAAACAGGGCCCAGCCAGTAGCCATAAATATAATTACCACATCAGATTTGCTAGGATGGTAAAGGACTGACTATATGCTTAGGATATGTCCTTCCATTTTGCCTTTTCTTTTCCATATTTGAATCATTCCATCTTACATTCCTTCTACCTGCCTCCAACCCCAGTGGAGATGGTGATATTCTGCAGACCCTCCCCTCTGCAGCTCCTTCTCTACCGCCAGCTCCTGGGCTCCAGGCTGGTCCGATCCTGCTTCCTGCGAGGCTACTCCATATCATCTGGGGCGGGCTCCCCACACCTCGTGTGCATCGGGGCCCTGAAGAAGCTGTGCAATGATCCCAGCTTGCTGTATGCGGCCAGCAGGGAGGTCGACGGGGAGCTCAGAGAGAAGGAAGGAGACCCAAGAGCCTGGCTCCTTGATGACAGTGAGGAAGAGGTAGCTACCATGCTAAGAAGACGTCTTGTTTTGTTTCTGTTTTTTTGTTTGTTTTTTATTAAAGAACTATAGTTTGCTTGATATGCCCTCTTTTGACTATTTCATTGTATTGGTGTAATCATCTTCTTATTCATAGCACAGGTGCAGTATTCCCTTCCATAGTCATTGTAAAAGTGTAGTACTCCTTTCTGATAGTCATTGTATTGATATACAGAGCGTATCAAAAAAAAAAAAAAAGGGTAATCCATCTTTAGAGGGCTACCATTTCTTAATTGTCAGCCATGGAGAGTGCAATGTTAGTTGTGATGAAAGAAGAACTCTTCCTCTTTCATACCTCACATTGCGCTCTCCATAGCTGACAAGTATGAAATGGTAGCCCTTCAAAGTTGGATTACCTTTTTTTTTTTTTTTTTTGATACGCACTGTAGTGATTTTTTTTTTTTTTTTTTTTTTTTTTTTTTTTTTTTTTTTTTAAAGTGATCTTCATATTGGTGTAGTACTGCTACTGCCATCAGCTGTGAGTGTTGGGCTGTTTAAACTGTAGGCATGGTCACCTGTTTCATATTTTTTTCAGAAATAACCCTGAAGTTCCATTATGTGTTAATGCTGTTTATATATATCGTCACTGGGGCGACAAGACCTCGTATCTACAAAATGTCAAATGTTCAGGACAGCCAAAAAACATGGCGGCCAAAGCACTATAGCGAATGGAAATTAGCCTTTCCTTTGACTTGCCATGGTGGCTTCATTTTTTGAATAAGACAGTTGGGATTTGGACAGCTGACATCACTTACCCCATTATTTGACTATTAATCCTAAAAAGTAATTTTCACCAAAATTGCAGATATAAGGTCTTGTCACCCCAGCAACGATATTGTATATGAACAGATTTCTAGTGATACTGTCAAAGTAAATAATGCAAGGAGTTCAAGTGAACAATTGATACCATTGCAGAAGGAGATTACCTTTCATTAGGCGTGTTCCATTCAGTGTGAATGGATTTCAAGTGAATTTGGTATGCTCATCTTGTGATAGGTAAACAATGGTAGGGTTGGATGCCTCTCTAAGGGGTATACATGTACTAAACAATTATCTAGCATTGTACTGAATGTGTAGTGAAACATCACTTGTAGGTATATGTTTCATTTGTGCATATTGTATATGCCATATATTTTTTGCAAGGTTTTTATTTTTGCAAATTTAGCGAGTTTAATACTATTCACGAATTCAACAACAAGCAAAAATATTAACTCTGTGATGTGCGTGCATGCATTTCTCCATCCATTAACATACATTACTCCCCGATAACGAAATCAATGTAACCACTTGTGGAATTGTTAGGAAGTCCCAATTCACATAAGATTAGACTCGCTAAACATATGGTGTATACCGTACTTTGACTTGCTGTTTCTGCCATGCCAACTGACAAACTGTTGCTACAGTGCCCACAATAGCAGGGTTTGAGAATGACTCTGTGCTGTAACTTTAATCTATGACTCAACTAGTTTTGGCATTTCCCTCCCTCCCTGACAGGTTTCCCTGTACGATGGTCTCTTCCCACTGTATCCAGAGGACTACAGGGAAGGGAAGCCCCTGGTGGAGCACTGCGGCAAGCTGTGGACTCTATCCCGAATGCTGGGAGCGCTGCACGCAGACCCAGCCAGTAGGGAGAGAATAGTGATCGTCTCTAACTACACCCAGGTAACCCTCCGTGGTTTGTGAGGATGCTGTGTGAGAGTGAATGGGTCAGTAGATGTAAGAATGGAGTGGATGGGGCATTATTTTGATGAATATGTTTACAGGTATTGTATAGATATAGATAGATAGATAGATAGATAGATAGATAGATAGATAGATAGATAGATAGATAGATAGATAGATAGATAGATAGATAGATAGATAGATAGATAGATAGATAGATAGATAGATAGATAGATAGATAGATAGACAGACAGATAGATAGATAGATAGATAGATAGATAGATAGATAGATAGATGGTAAGATGGATGGATGGATGGATGGGTAGATTGATGCAGTGTAAATTGATGGAAAACAAAATAGTGTCAGCAGCAATATCATGGTATGGTCTTGCCATCAAAGCTGTAAATAATGATAATGAATTTTCGGTACATGGAGAAATTCTTGTTTCCTATGTCTATCTTTTTGTTCATCAACCGGTAATCTGTCCTTTCGTCTATTTATCCTTATATTTTCATATTCTCTCTCTCTATCTGTTTTTTATCTATCTTTTTGTATGTTTTGTTCTTTATATTACAATAAATTTTTGTACTATTTCCTACTTTTGTCTAACTTGTTGACTTAATCACCCTCCAGACTCTGGATCTCTTGCAAGCTCTGTGCACAATGGAAGGCTACCAGTTCTCCAGGTTAGATGGCTCAACGCCCACAGCCAAGCGCCAGTCCATTGTGGAGCATTTCAACAGTAGCTACGCCAAAGAGAGTGAGTGTAGAGCACCAAACGATGAGCTAGCAAAGAATGATGAACACCTCTTCCTACAATGCTGCATTACAAACTTTGCAAACAGAATGTTCTTCCTGTCATGGAATTCTTGTATGAATTTCAAGCATGGGTGTGCATTTTACAACTCGAAGATTTTGACAGAAACTTTGACCTTGGAAATTACTGTCAATTCAAAATTTCAGTCTGTGGTTATGTTTCATCGTTTACTCATGCTATGTATAGCACAGATCACTAGTAATAAACTTTGTGATGAAAATAAAAATGTTACAATAGTGGTAGCATGAAACATATTCGTTAATGCCATATGAAAGCTAAGGCTGTTGCTCCTAGGTCAGTGCTCCTAAATGCTCCTAAATGTTTGTATTGACATTAACCTTATGTGTGGTTTGTTCAGTTTCTCAAGGAGACAATTAGCTCTTGTTGGGTGCAGTCCTTGTGCCTGTGATGACAGCACAAAACTACTTCTCCAATATGCGGTCTTGATGTATTCTTTACCTTCAGCATGTCAATCATTTTCTTCTTTTTCTGTGGTGTACCACCTCCTTCCTGTGATTCGTGCTACCTGAGCTAGGGACCATTTCCTGTAGATGTTCTGAGACATGTTGCTTAATTTCCTCCTGTTTTCAGCTGTATTCTTGCTCAGCTCCAAGGCTGGAGGCGTGGGCTTAAATCTGATTGGTGCATCAAGACTCCTCCTCTATGACATCGACTGGAACCCAGCCAATGATCTTCAGGCAAGCAATTATAGAACAAAATAGAACCAAATATGGATATAAAATTTGGAAATAAAGAAGTGCATGTAGTTCAAAAGACTGAGATGAGATAATCATCTACCTTCTAATGCAGGCATTTTCTTGTTTCCTTTTTGCTACATCAGTGTTTTTGTTTGTTTGTTTGTTTGTTTGTTTGTTTTAAATTCACTGTCAGAAATGGAGTACTTTACCCCAGAATGCACCTTTGATTGACAGCTACACATTATGCATTCCATAAGCAGAGACTCCAACTCTCCTGGTTTCGACTGGAGATATCTCCCCGAGAGCCCATTTTTGCAAAATTTCCCGTTGTCCTGCTTGAGATTGAATTTCTCCCACCCTGGCTCTGCGTCTCCCGCTTGAAATGATTTCTTACTTATTGCCATCGTCAGCTTATCGTGTGATGAAAAATAAGCCTTAGATAGCACGAGAGAGGATCTAGAAATCTAGAGCTTCCAGGGCCCTTGAGTGGGCCTCAGCCCCCGGCCGCAAGGAACTTCACGCTTCTCGCTTGTGATGTGCGCTTCGCGCACATCAAGTTTGAGTCTCCCGTTAGCTAGGGGTTTCAGGTGGGAGAATCTCCAAATCAGAAGGTGCTTGGGGTTGGAGTCTCTGCATAAGTTTACTGTCAGTAAACTATGAGTAAAGCTACGTATTAACAAGTTTATGGAGTTAATGCCTGCAATGAATATTAGCTTACCATGCCAGGGAAATTTATAATTGATTTTTTTTTATTTTGATAAAACAGGGCCCAGGAATTGTAGAAGTGACGAAATTTGATGTCATTATTGTCACAGGAGTTGTTACCCTGCAAAGAAAGAATGATGAATTTGCCTGGTGTACTAAGAAGGACTATTAGTCTGCATGAATGTTTTCTTTCATTTCTGTTGATGTTTCCAATGATTCTCTCACGTTCAGGCTATGGCAAGGGTGTGGCGTGATGGTCAGAAGAAGACAGTGCACATATACAGAATGATCACAGCGGTACGTCAAGCTTCACTCTGAGAAATGTTCACATAGCATCTTTTTAGAGTCCTATTAACCCGTTGAGGACAGTTTGATTTTGCTACAACACGCATTTCCCAGAGACACTTGACCGAGCATACTCGGGACTCATCCTCAACAGGTTAAAACTGTTTATAATGTAGTATTCTTGCCTTTCTGGTTGTGAACAGGCCACATGCTCTTGATCTTGTGTTATACGATTTCAGCTGATGTACTTAGAGAAGGTAATATCTTAAAGGCTATTGGAAAGGCAGTTTTTCTACAGTAGTACATTTATACCAGTTTCCAAATTGTTCACCAACTATTATAAGCGGATGCTCCAATAGTAATTATAAAATGGGCTTAAGAATCTCTGCAATCTGATTGGTCAGTTGTCATGCATTGATTTTCACTGATCCACAGCTCCAAAGTTAAACTCGCGCATCCAATTCTCACCGATCCACTCTGTCCTGTGCATCCTTTGTATAATATCCAACATTGTACAGATTACAAAACAGCAAGAAGTCTGGAGTCATAGGCATAACATTTTAAATTTCCTGGAGTAGACATTGATATATATGACAAGATTTTATTCCCCATTGATATTTGATGTAGTATAGAAGGATTGATGTGTTCACATTAGGCTACTGAAAGCTGCTTCAAATCAATCAAATCAAGAGAAAAAGAAAAAGGGACTGCAACATTGTGTATGATACTTTCATTATTTTCTTGGATAGGTGGTGTGATATGAAGTATGTGGAATTTCACTGTAGCCGTTAGAAGCCCCCCCCCCCCCCCCCCCCGTGAATTAAATCACTATGAAATTTTGAGTGGGTTCATGCATCAAAAGATGAGATGCTTCAAGCTCACATCTCTCCTGCTCTGATGTGTCACAGGGCACTATTGAGGAGAAGATCTACCAGCGCCAGATCAGCAAGCAGAGCCTGAGTGGGGCGGTGGTGGACACTAAGGATGCCGCCTCGTCCGTCAAGTTCTCCCTGGAAGATCTCAAGGTGACCACCGTCCACTACATCTTAAGAAGGCACTTAATGTAATCTATGATAGGGAAGTACAATCTATGGACATGTGTGTGTTTGTGATGTGTGTATATGTGCATGCATGTTTTTATTATGGGTGTACTTGTATGTGAATGTGTAGTGTGTTAGTGTTGAGGTAGTAAAATAGCCAGGTGTAAGGTAATAATGAACTATAGACAGTATATAAAGAGTTTGATGCATTTAAGTGGATTTTATAAAGTGTGTACTCAATGAAGTCAATGAAGAACTCAAGTTGGAGGATGGGAGCATTATTGTCAAAAACATACAAAAGTTGCATTACATCAAGAGATACCATATTGTCAAAGATTAAAGAATTTTGATATTGATAAAAGAAAGATCAGATAAAATACACCCACATACAGGCATACTTATACCATTTTTTAGTGTGTCCATACTAGCAGCAGCAGAAGTGTGAGTAAAATATTTCAGATGGTAAATACAAATGCTGACACTGAACCCTGTCTTCGCCACCAGGATCTGTTCACACTGCATGAAGACTGTGCCTGCATCACACACGAGATGCTTGGCTGTAACTGCCAGGAAAACACAAGTGAAGGAGAGCAGTGTGAACAGGCCCCTGTACCCAAGGAACCAATTCGCAGAGCCTGCCAGCTTGGGAAGCAGCAGTCGGCAAGCATCAAGGTATTACTGATGAGATGTATATATATATATATATATATCAAAATAATATAACTCTAGTCTGTAGGATATCACTCCTACAAAATGATAATTGCAACACAAGAAATTCCATGGCGCTTGTCAACTGAAAGAAAGGCAAATATTTGTAAGATATGGACTGTATGTTTCCTCTGCAGTACTCGGACATTGTTGAAACCCAAAGAAAGCTCATTTGTTACATTTCTTTTCATATGTGCAAAAACAACAACATAATGATGAAAATGATAATAATATTAATAATAATAATAATAATAAGTATTATTATTATTATTATTATTATTATTATTATTATTATTATTATTATTATTATTATTATTATTATTATTATTATTATTATTATCATTATTATTATTATTATTATCATTATTATTATTATTATTATTATTATTATTATTATTATTATTATTATTATTATTATTATTATTATTATTATTATTATTATTATTATTATTATTATTATTATTATTATAATTATTATTATTATTATTATTATCATCATTATTATTATTATCATCATTATCATTATTATTGTTATCATTATCATTATTATGATGATGGCTATTTGTATAGTGCACATGTCCACCTTTCCGTGCTCATGGCACTTCAGAAAAGAAAAAAAAATTGTATAGGGCCTATATGATATATACAAGATACTTTGTTTCAAATATGATTTTGAATACTCTCATTGTTAAGGAAGCCATGTGCAAACTTTCTGGTGGCCATGAGCAACTGGTTACTATGGAGATTATACCAAAAATGTGAATGATGGAAATGAAATAGTGTATTTATCAATTTTGTATTCCCAACAGAAGAACTTGTCTATGGGTGAGCTAAATGACTGGCGGCACTACCCAGCACCGCTACAAGATGACTTCCAGGTGAGTCCTCTTACACTACTAGCAATGTCCACAAGAAAGTAGGGATAATGAGAGAAAAATCATGGCAGCGCCCTCTGTTGGGAAAGTCTTTCACATTGTCATTACAATCTTACAGTGAAGTAACTCATTTGTAATCCCTTAACTAATATGAGATCATGTAGTCATGAGAGAAAGAAGGAGAGTGGAAAAAAAAATTAGGAGAATATTGGTTCTTGTTGTGTGTTTTCCATTTGTTAGTCTCTCTTCAAATACTAGTGGTACTGATATTTAGCAGGCATTATATTCTGTAGATTTAAATCTGATTTCCGATTTTATTTTTCTTCTAAAGTGTGTACACATTTTACTATTTCCATGTGTTAAAATCAACTGAAAATTTTGATTTCCGATCTGTTCAAACAACCTCAATATCATCCCTGTTTAGAGAATTGAAAATGAAGGGAAAAAACAATACAAAACTAAGAATTGCAAGCACTACCACAAGGTGTCTGTGTGGAATAAATGTTGTACTATGTAAAAATTTGTATGTAAAATTCCCTATTTACTTTATGTAGTTTAATATTGCAAAAAGGTTGATCCTTAGATTCCTGTGTTTATTCATTTGATCATCTTTATTTTCCACCATGTTTATTTGTCTGTCTGCACCCATTGTCTGTCCTTTACTCTTTCTGTCCTTCAATACTCATCCTCGATGTCTGGTTTAAATGTGAACCCATCCTCTTTCAGCCAATCTACTTGTACTTTCCATTTTAATTAATTCTCTCTTATCTCTCATTCCCTGTCTGTCTCTTCTGTAGGATGAGTTTTTGCTTGCTGCCAAGGAGAGAATCACTTTTGTCTTCCAGAGTGAAACCAACATGAACACATTCCAGACAGCGCCCTCGTAGGCCAGTCTCTTCCAGCAGGAGGAGTTGGGAGATAATGCATAGCATGCTAAAAGAAGAACATGAAGCTCAGGGATTTGATGATGAATGGATATTTATTTACGATCTTTTCATGATGCGTTTTGATATGTATTCATTGTCAATTAGACATATTTTTTCCATTGGAACTTTATCAATCAAAATCTATCATATGACAACATGGAGCATAAGAGAAAAACAAGCAAGAGAATCAGCTGGTAATGTGAAGAAAACGAAGAACTTGAAAAGGGAAGATGCTTCTTGTCTTTTTGATCCTAAAGTTTGATGATGTCTTCCCAAATGGTATATACAGACATATTTTCAGGTGTTAGGCCTTTTCATTGGTCTCATCTGTTGTGGGTTCTCGGATCACACTACCCTGTATTTGATGGCTTGTTCCTTCCAGTAACCTCATCAGGGGTGGTATTAAAGCAAGTAGGGTGGTAGAAGGCTTCACAGTGCACCATGTATTCTTTCTAGGGTAAGTGTGTGGCCCTGAAAAGGGCCTACCCAATCCCAATGTATCAGCAAGCATGTTCTCGCCGTTCTCAAGGGAATGAATACGTGGTGCACCGTGAAGCCTTCTACCACCCAACGTTCCACCATCACGGAAGCCTTCAAAGATGTCATTAAAGCAAGTACTCATGCATTTAGATGGCCAGCTTATATTCATTGCTAAGGAGTATGTTTAACCCATTGAGGACGAGTCCCGAGTATACTCGGGCAAGCGTCTATAGGAAATGCGTGTTGTAGCAAAATCAGCCCATCCTCATAATGCATCATATCAGTAAACTGTATTCATTCGAACAGGAGGTGTGTACAGGCATAGCATGATTTTAAACTCATGTTGCACAGAAGATGTTAACATTGAGCTTAAGATTTTCGCGACACAGAAGTTTAGAGGAAAAAAAAATCCTGTTCTGCGCATGCACAAAGTGGCTGATATAAATTGATCTTGCGTGGTCTCAGTTAAATTTATACATGATCTGTTCTGAGCTATTTTTGTGTCTGCTCAAATTCACACCACAGAGAGCTACTTGATGCAGTGACCCTATGGGGGCGCCATTTTACTTTGTAAAGGCAGCATCCTTGTGAAATCTCTAAGCTACCATGCAACACAGTGCAGGGAGAGAGGAGAACAGCCAACACAATAGGTAGGGATGCAAGGGCCGATTTTTTTGATCCATTCCATAAATCTTGGTCAGCTGGCTCCCACTTGCTGCTCGTCTTCCTCGCTCTGCTTACTTAATGCAAATAGCTCTGTAGGTGTCGATGACAAAGTGACAGTGTCGCTATGGGCAACATGAGCAAGATGAATCAGCTGCTTGGCTACATATGCTGCCAGTACACCAAATGTATCAGGCACTGCCTTCTGTGGGATTTCCTGGAGCATTGCCATCCCATCTATTATCCAGACACTGTTCAGTGGCATTCCTTCTACAACAGGAGCAGGCTCAACAATGGATTCGATGGAGTGAAGTAAGGATGCTTTATTTGTCTTTGTTAGGGAACCATCTACAGTGGCAAGAGCGAGTGGAAGAGGGCCAAGATTGTATGTCATCATGTTTCGCAGGTCAAGTTTCCTTACTCCGGCAATAACAACGAGACGCTGGAAAAGGTTTCGATCAGCTTTCATTGCTACTTCTTTCCCCTTCACTCTTGTTGTGGAAGCTTTGTTTAGATGGGTGAATGTTTTCCTTTTCTGCTTTCTTATGACTTTAAACAGATCTCCATCCCCATGTAGACATTCTTCACAGAATGACTGGAAAGCATCATCTCCACTTTTGTAGGCAGAAGTGTAGTCACTACGGATGGCGTCAGTGACAATTACTCCGGAGGCTATATGAATAAGGTCTTCAGTGCTCTCCTGGAATGGATTCATCATTGCCTCTATCATGTCAACTACAGCACAGACATCTGCTTCAACCCTCTGCATATTTGCCTGGTTCAGATCTTTCTTTGTTCGTGATCCTTCATCTTTCCCAGCCATATCCTCACATTGCTTACTCATGGCACTGCGTTCATGCTGGGAGAGTATCCAGCGAGCGACGGCTCCCTTATTGCGTGTAAACCCGACCATGCCACCTTTGGTCTTGGTATCTCTGTTACACGTCTGTTCTATGGTTTGGTCACATGCAATGCTGGAGAACCCGAAGTCAGTCTGCCGGTACACAGCAAACTTTCCTGTCTTGAAAGCTTCATGGATCTCTGGATGTGTAGATGGAAATTGACTCATCTCATGCCAGTATACAGGGAGATACCTGGCATAGTTGAGCCGGTCATACGCGAAGAACCACGGGAGGAAGCTGCGGATGGACGAGAGGTGCAGTTCCCAGTCTCCTTGCCTTGTAGCACGCAGAAACAAGAGGACGACTTCCACCATCTCAATGTAGCTTGACCACAAAACAAATGTTGGGTCTTTCGCCGATTGTTGTTCCACGAAAGAACGATAGGAAGATGTCAGAGCCTGGAATTCTTCTCCCTGCACAATCTCTTTGAAAGATGAAGTAGAGAAGCAGTCTTGAAGCTTAACAAGGGTCTCGTACGCCGATGCATACTCCACATCTGTGAGGGTATTCATGAAGGCTTGCCAGCGCAGACGTTCCATGGCTTCCATGACACATTTATGAGATCGAATGCTGCAATTGTAGTGGTGTCCACTGAGAACTCCGTTGATTGAACCTTGTGCTACGATGTTCGACTCTATCAGCAGGTTTTCCAAGCCCACATCTCCAAATCGCTTCCCGATGCATGCTAGCATGGATAAAGCAGTGTGAAATGCAC
Source organism: Diadema setosum (assembly GCA_033980235.1). Classification (NCBI taxonomy): domain Eukaryota; kingdom Metazoa; phylum Echinodermata; class Echinoidea; order Diadematoida; family Diadematidae; genus Diadema; species Diadema setosum. Next base: position 3,832,369 of record CM067062.1, on the reverse strand, counting down.
CTAAACGAATGACAATCCTGCAACTCCTTCAACTTCTTGCACAGTTTTGACAAAAATTCTTAAGAGTTTTGTCAGACGGAGAATTTCCTGGCCCTGTATTATCTCTTTTCTATGACCATCTCACTAAATGCAACATAAGAGGGGACATACAGCGACCGCCACTCCACATCACCACTATCTACATTTTGTCTTACAACTCTACAGTAAGATAAATGGCACGTACAGTGATACCTAGCTTCAATTGCAACAAGATCTTTTCCCCTAATTTTGAGAAGCAAACGCTCATCTTTGCGCATCTCGGCAGCTTTAATAAGTTGCCCCCCCCCCCCCCCCCCCCCGAAAGTGTTTCACACTTGACCAATCTTTCTAACTTTCTTTTCCTGGAGAAACCCTCTGTAACATACTTGTTACCTCTACATATTAGACACTCTACAGGGAGAACATGCGGTTTACTTGGGCAGGAGCGAGTAGTCATCTCTGAGCGAAGGAGCCGCTTTGCTGGTGTTGCTTCCTGTAGCTCCTCTCCTTCTAGTTGTCCCAAAAGCTCTCCATTGGTAAAACAAAAAATTATTTAAAAAAAAGCTTTTGTTATAATATTGAATATTGGTATAATTGTTCAATTTAAAGAAAATCATCACATGACTAAAGGATGTATTGAAACTAATTTTAAAAGATAAAAACCTCGCAATTCATATTAAAAAAAAAACAGCCTAAAATATATAATTCCAGTGTTTGTGTTGGTTGCTTTCCTTTAGGGTGTACAAGGAATAATAACAAATTATATTCTACAGTATGCTATACACAAAGTTTTAAATCAAGCAATTATTTGCAAAACTGAGGTACACATATAAAGCATAAAATGTAGTCCTTGGTGAAGGACCATGTTGCCAGTGGTCACCTGATATTGTTATATGCAACAAAAAACTATCAGATATACATAAGCAGCAGCTGGAAACCCAATGATTAAACAATATTTAGATTTTGTTTCTCATACTAACAAACACTCAGAATACTAAATGACAAGGCTACCAGAGATTCTAATCAATCACAATTACCAAACGCTTGAGTAAAATGGAAAAGCATGTTTTACCATTAAAAAAAAATATATGGTCTAAATTATTCAGCAATTCTATAAATATTGTGGCGAATCGGTCGCAGGCTTATATCCCTCAGTCCTGACATCACGTGTGACATATTATATGTAGGTCGTAGAAAGGGTAGATCCCTCTGGTCCTGACACCATATGTGTAGCGAATAACTTGTTTTGGTGGTAGATGTGTGTGATGATAGATTGGTATCAAGTTGAGGCCCTACGACGAACTTCGATCAGGATGGCCGAGCTAGGCGTAAGTTCGTTTGGCCGCAATATATGGCCCAAGATACCAGTTAATTCTTACTACTAATTCATTTCTACCAGTTATCCACCAATTCTCCATCAATGGTCTATCATACCAGCTTCGCATCTTATCTACTGAATTACATCTACCAATGTCTTTACCACCAGTCACCACCAAGGTCCACTCACCTGCACTCGCTCAGGATTCTTTGGTAGGAAAGATTACTCTTTCAGTTCTTGGTATAACTTTCAACAGGTAGTATTTAATTCGCGAATACTTCTGCACAAACAACCGTCCAACTCGTTTCCGTAATACACATACACAGTTCACCGCGCCGACCCGGTCCCGTTACTTCCAAGTCCCGAACTTTCACAGTCCCGTCCTGGCCTGCTATGTACGTCACACAGATCTAGGCTAGCTAGCGATCAGGAACACACTATCCTGACCATCGCCTTCACTAGAACTGTTTGTACACAGCTCGAACTTCGAAAGCTCGATCCAACTCAACACGTACTAGACGTGCCTGCCATATCCGTCCCAACTCGACATCGAACCGAAATCTTAATTGCCCAATTATATTTTTACTCAATAATTATTAGCATAGTTAATCAATATTTCCACCACTAAAACACCAATTAGGGGGAGCAATTCTTACCAAACCCCTACATATTTGGTCTGAAATTACTGGTATCTATTATTTTTTTCTGAATCTTAAGTCATCTTACCCCCTCTATGCCCCTATCTTACGTAATATTCAACAATCTGACCAAAACTGGGATTTTTGGACCTCGCTTATAGCAACGTTACTACCAGCAATAATCGATTACACTTTAATGCTATTGATAGTGAATTATGCCCGGCTTATTATACACAAATCAACTAGTGGAAATGATCAATTTCGCTACAATATGATCAAAGCTCTGTAAAGATTAAATTATTCTGGTTGGTTGGTTGATTGACTTCAATAACCCATGGTTACAAGCAAAATATAAAATTTCATCCACTATCAGAGCTCTACAAGGTGTTTTTCAACGAGGCTGTGATAAAAACAAAATACAAACATGAAAGGCCGACAATTTTGCTCTCTGATGTTCTTGACATACATGTACACATCGGAAACATAAAAAATAATACCAATCAATTTACTTTTGGAACTGACCAACATAACCAGATATCATTTGGGTGATAAATGCAGATATTTGGACCCTTGAATCTTGAAATGTAAACATTGCTGACCTTTCATGTTTGTAACCATGTTGGTTCGATAAGACATTGAATACAAACCTTGGGTAATCTGTGATTCCCTGGCTTGGTCTTCCTTCTTCGCCTTCTCTTGAGCCCGCTTAATAGTTGTTATATTGCAAAAGTGACGGTAGCACTCTACATGATAGCTTGCTTGACCTTGCCGTTTTCTGGATAATCAAAAAGAGACAAAAATAATTTGATCATCAATGAGTTCTCAGCACTTTCAATTTTAAAAGTGAAATAGAATGTGTAAATAGTGTAAAAATAGATTTTAAAAAAATCAAATTTCTATTTTATTCTGATGGAGGGTATCTTAAGGCACTGCAGCTGTAAAACCCATGCATGGTATAACGTACATGTGTGAATATAAAACTATCATAATCCTGTCTTCCTTACAATATCAATAATGTTCACCTTTAATTCACTTGTTTATATTGAATTTAGTATTCAGCCTGGAATTGTTTCATAATATCTATGCTATGACATCACCATTAAACAGATGGACATGGATGACAGACTGGGGTGGAGTTTCACGAAGTTGTGAATGACTTAAAAAATGACTGCAACATCATGTTCTTGGTTGCTATACCATTATTCAGCCTGTCAATCAGCTTGAATATAGCACACTATATGATACATACATTGTCTGCAAGGTCTTTCTTTACTTTAAGAATGACTGGATGAAACTGATTTGTAAAGTTACACACGTGTTCTTAAACTTAGGTGCTAATTCAGTGACATAGAGATTACCATAAACTTTAGTGCAGGGGACACCAGGGAAGGGACACCCTCTATAATTAAGCCTGCCAGATATTATCTTTCTGATGGAAAGGCTACGAATCCAATGCATCATCATCCTCATCATGTAGTCATGCTAAAGTCATTCATAACTTCTATAAGCAGATTTATGAAACACAACCCAGATCTCTCATCTCACCAGTCTCTGCTCGCCGGTCGAGGTCTCTCTTGAAAGTTGAAGACAATCACATCAGTCATCACACTCAAACAACCAGCACAGTTTGTGTACATAAATAGAAGGTTGCCATGGTTGTGGATAGACTACAGACACTTATTATAATTAGGAGCCTTTTCATATTTCAAAATTTATAGTCTGCGAATAGTCAGTAGATCTCCTGTACATAGTCATACTCATAGCAGACCTCCTCCTACTACAACACGCATTTCCCGTAGACACCTGCCCGAGTATACTCGGGACTCGTCCTCAACGGGCTAACCTGTCATCGGTCACGTTCAGCTCCAGGGGCAGGGCGATTGCTCGAACGGCGATGTCATGTTCCGGCCTGTTTTTTAGCTCTTTCCACAGCGTAGCACATTCCTGAAATTTATTCAAACTTTTTTCTGTAAATGGAAGAACTTTCCCATGCGAATTGGTAGTATGCATGAGGCGAAATGCCGACGATTTACTGTCCGAATCGTCCACTTCGGACGACAAAGACGAAGACATGTACGCCGCCATGTTGTTGTCTGACGTACGTAATGCATGGAGCGATATGATTGGCCAAGAAAGAAAATGTCAGCTGAGCGCAAATGATATGAATGATTTGATTGGATTACGGTTACTCTGAAAATTGTATAATTTTTGTTCACGTTTTTTTCATTTTTCTACATAACGTGCAGGTATTACGCTTGACGAGTTTGTCAGGAGATATTAATAATATTTATTTATAATATGTGAGAATTTGATGTAGCTGCCTATCAGTGGTCACGAAAAGTTGACTTTTGGGGCCTTACATGCAGGTCTACAAATGCCATCTTAAAAGCTACCTAATGTTAGTTTGTGGATGTACCGGGTATTGTTTGCTCGGAAAATGTAAACGCTTTTAACAAGAGCTATTAAAAACCGGGTATAATGTAAAGGATATTTGCATTATTTTTGAAATGCCGCTCTGCTGAGTACCAGTCCCTACATGCTGGGTTTCATCACCATTGATTAGTCCTGGAAATTGTTGATATAATGTGCCATAGAAATATTACTCTAAAAAAGTAAAATGATATGTGTCCTCTTTACACCCATTGGCCCGAATTCACGAAGGTGGTACAAATGAAACCATGGTTTAAACCATGGACAAAAACCATGGAGCGCCAAGTGTCGCACGGAATATTTTGTCGACAAAATAACCGTTTCGTTAACGAAATTATCATTTCGTAGACGAAATGATCATTTAGTTACAAAATGTTGTCATATGTTAAAAAATAATCATTTCATCGACGAAATGACTGATTTCGTAACGAAATATTCCATGCGACACTTGGCGCTCCATGGTTTTTGTCCATGGTTTAAACCATGCTTTCATTTGTATCACCTTTGTGAATTCGGGCCAATGTGAATAAAATAAACAGCATCTGAGAATGTGAGTACTATGCCAATGAATAAAAAAACAACAACAACAAACAAACATGAATGTAAGACAGTATCTTCCTTTAATGCTGACGCATTATTTGGTGTTTGGTGAGTTTGTCTTGTGAATATGGCGTAAGCCTGCATGACTTTTTGCACAGATTGTATAAAAAAATGATACATGAAATCATACACAAATGGATGAGGAGGAGTGTGTGTGTGTGTGTGTGTTTGTTTGTGTGTGTGAGGAGTGTGTTTGAGCCGAATGTGGTGGGGTTGGGTCATTGTTGTGTATGTGTGTGTGTGTGTGTGTGTGTATGTGTGTGTGATGATACATCAGGACCCCAAATTGACAGGATGAAGATAAAAATCTTCATATATAATATATAAACATGTTAACCCGTTGAGGACGAGTCCCAAGTATACTCGGGCAGGCGTCTATGGGAAATGCGTGTTGTAGCAAAATCAAACCGTCCTCAACGGGTTAAGATTTCACGTGTTAGCTCTACAAAGAAATGAAGAAAGAAACTGGTAATGCATTTTTGGCCAATAAAGAATGAGTTTATTCGGCTCGAATTTTTCGAATTTTGTCAAGTCGAAATAAACGCATTCTTTATTGGCCAAAAATGCATTACAAGTTTCTTTCTTATATATATATATATATATATATATATATATATATATATATATATATACATATATATATATATTTATATATATATATATATACATATAAATATATATATATATATATTTATATATATATATATATATACATATAAATATATATTATATATATATATGAATATATGAATATATTTATTTATATATATATATATATACACACATACATACATACATAGATATGTAGATATTTTTGTAGAATATTGTAATTCATGGTTATAATCTTACAGCATACCTAAATGACTATTCATGAATCTAATGATCATATTATACTATTTAGGGGCTTTGGAAACGGGGGCTTGGGTCTAAAAAACGTATTGATAAATGCAAGTAAACAAAATTGGGAAAAAATCACAACACCCATATTTTTCAAATGGTCTGTCCTAAGATTCTCTCCCCTTCAAAAACATAGATATGTAATATATGTACACTGTGGTTCAACACTGTTCTGTTAAAGAGGAATAAAACCCCAAAACATAAATACATGAATTGAGTGAATGCTGCAGTATTAACAGATCACACAGTGAAAGTTGGCAGAAGATACACAATCCAATGAAATTTATGACTTCTGAAAGTTCGGTGCCGCCATCTCTCTCATTGTGACATCATGTCAAAAAACAATATTAAGAAAATATAAAGAGAATTCCACAGAGTTTCATTTTTCTTTAATGAAAAGTACACATTCCCTCTACTTGTTAGTGACTGATATAAGGGTAATATTCCCCCTGCTTTCTGAAAGAATCAAGTGTTCTTTTATTATGCTCGAAAAGCGAAAACATGTCCAGTTTTCGTTATATTTTGTTTACCATTTTTCCCACACATCTCACATCGCCAAATAGTCTAATTCCAATCCAGCGATGAGGGCACCAAAGCTTTTGAAATTCATTCTTTTTCAACTGATTGTCTGATTTTCCTCAAACTTTCACTGAGTTAGAAGTACTAAAATTCTGTTTCATTCTAAAGCGAGCGTTTTGTCAGATGGCGGCAACTCGTGGCTCGTGAGGGTTGCATGCACTGGCTCTTTTGGATTTTTAGCGTTTAGCGCCTAGCGCCATCTAGCGCTCCAGAGGAGAGGCGCAGCGCCAGCAGCCCGCTCCCAGCAGCAGGCCCACCGACCATGTTCCCAGGGATCCCCGCGCCACGCACGTAGGCCACTCTTCCTTTCGTCCCGATCCCACGCGTTGCAGCCGAAACGTTCGTGAGCGAGAAATCACACTCCCTTCGCCCGCCTCATCCAGGAAACTCACTGCGTGAAGGTGACTATCTGTACCTATTTGTGCCTTCTACTTTCTGTTCGTAGTGTCATGCTTTGTAAATTGCACCCAAACGTATTTATATATTCCAATTCCAATAATTGTGTGTTATCAACTGTGCAATACATGTAGCTGCACAGTGGAGAGATTCAATCAATTGTCAATGCAATGGTGTCCTCATTTTAGTTTACCCTGCCCGGCCTTGTACTGTGTGCTTTGATACTGTGTGCTTTGATACTGTGTAGAACGTCTATAAGCAGATAAGTGATTCGGATATGCTATCTCCAACGTTTAATAGGCTCCGTTTTCACAAGTTCCACCACTCTCCAGCGCTGCATGAACTCTACTGCAGAACTGCTCCAGTTGTGCAGTTGCATGCTAAAACGTCTGTAGAAAATATGTAGAGTTACATTGTATAAATTAGTAAGGGTCCGGTAGGATTGTCTACTAGGTCTCGCGCAGGGACTTAATGATCGCGCATAGCGTAACTGCGTATAGCAAGCAATATTACGCGTAGGACTAAGCGCAAAATTTGCCGATACGCCCATGGAATACCTGACAACCGCTAAACATGAGAAGGAAGCAGGTAAGAAATTTTGATTTCGAACAAATTTTTTACTAAACTTCTAATTTTTTTTGAACAAATTTTTCACTAAATTTCCAATTTTTTACCTTGTAATTTACCTACCTTAACTTAAAATCTTTTTTAAGGATGTTGTAGCCTAGACTCGTGTCGTCTCGTTTGTCTCGTTCTTGTGATCGTAGCCGATAGAATTCGTAATTTGTTCGATCGATTGTTTAAATAATATTCTACGAAAGCCGAAGCACGTTACAGCCATAGAAAGGGGCAGACAATTTCACACATGAAACTACATAGGGCAGCTGCGCGACCTTTACATACCCCGAGAAATTGAACGCATAAAATCAAGTCCGACATACAAACGGCGACAGCGCACTACTCCGTTATCATATCATCAGGAGATTCTGGGAGGTGATTTTTCTGCATTTTCGTGATATTTATTTAGAAATTCAGGTACGATTGTGGAATATTTTCTATTATAAGAGCATCACAAATTTTCGTGCGCGATATCTAGACCCCTCAACCATACTTATAGCCTGTATAAAACTAGCCTGACCAGACCGCTGTGCAAACAGCAGTCTGACATGTTTTTTTTAGTGTTTAAACGTTGTAAACGACCGTCGCTTTTGACGGCAAGATCACAAAAATGTCTTTTATTTTGTTTGATTTTAACAGTAATACCACCCACCTATATCGTATTTTGCTGATGGTTGAGTTGAATTTGGTGTTTTGTTGGTATCCAAACCTTATTGTTGAATTTTTCGGAGTAGATTGTGCGAGGATTCACAAAATCAACGAACTACCACGAACGCTCAACCCGAGGTACCGTGGTAGCATTTTACGTACGCCCGTGCGTTTCTTGTGTTACGTAAAGCTTGTCGTCTTCTACGTACGGGTATTTCCGCACGTGCTGCTCTCATGATTTGACGTCACTTCCGCTCCGACTAGCTCGTCCACTTCCGCTCCGACTAGCTACGTTGTAGTATAGGAGAGTGGTTGCTATTCAATAACACGCAGAAGATGAGGAGTGAAGCAATATGAACGCTTACAGACCTGATTTTAAGGATGGATTTCGGTGGGTTTTTGATGTAATTGAAAAAAAATACGCATACCGATCATTGAATGATTATCATAGATTACAGGGATTCCTTATATTTTAGTTTTCCACAATTACTAAAGATATTCATGAAGGAAACGTACACCCACCGCTGAAAATAACAACGTCTGCGAAGGAGTAGAGGTGCAGCCGCTGTCGCTTCGCGACAAGCGGCTGCGTGTAGTTAGTATAAAACATCCTTTTCCTGGATTGATTATTCTGTTGCACCACGTCTGGAACTCTCCAATGTTACCTGGCCTAAAATTTACAAATTTATACCAACATGTAAATTACTAGGTTCTACTACTTGTACTGTTTATACTAACTGAGTTAGAGCCTATACTAAGACTAGGAGAGGTCTACCACGCAGTCCCACTTTGGTATGTAATAACCACACCCTTCCTAACTACATGCAGCCGCTGTCGCGAAGTGACAGCGGCTGCACGTCTACCCTATTCGTATACATTGTCATTTTCAGCGGGGGGTGTACGTTTCCTTCATGAATATCTTTATTAATTGTAGAAAACTAAAATATAAGGAATCCCCATACTCTATGATATTCATTCAATAATCGGTATGCAATTTTTTTTTTTTTTAATTACGTCAAAAGCCCACCCACCGAAATCCGTGATTAAAATCAGGTCTGTAAGCGTCCGTATTGCTTCACTCCTCATCTGCGTGTTATTTGAATGGCAATCATTCTCGTATACTACAACATAGCGAGTCGGAAAAGTTCATGACCTTGTCGGAGCGGAAGTGATGACGTTGTCGGAGCGGAAGTGACCCATGCAAAGGTCAAATCATGAGAGCAGCATGCGCGGAATACATGTACGTAGCAGACGACAAGCTTTACGTAACACAAAACGCAAGGGCATACGTAAAATGCTACCACAGTAGAAGGTTCTACTTCCGGTTGAGCGTTTGTGGTAGTTCGTTGATTTTGTGAATGATTGCACAATCTACTCCAAAAAATTCAACAATAAGGTCTGGATGCCAACAAAACATCAAATTCAACTCAACCATCAGCAAAATACGATGTAGGTGAGTGGTAAAAATCATCTTACTGTTAAAATCAAACAAAATAAAAGACGTTTTATGTGATTTTGCCGTCAAAAGCGACGGTCATTTACAACGTTTAAACACTAGTATGTCAGACTGCTGTGCTTCTGGCACAGCGGTCTGGTCAGGCTAAATACCTTCCCAAATCTCAACTGAGAGTGAGGACCTCTGTAACTTTTCCAGCAACTTTGTGAATGATGTGTAACACGTTGTGGAAGCTGGGTGGGCACCTTTGAGAATGTTTCTAAAACTAGACAGATAAATGGTGCTATACAATGAATACACCTTGTAAATGCGGCGCTGCTCCGCTAGCGTACTTTTGCACTTCCCCGTCAAATGGTTTCAAAACATGCACAAACTTACCGTAGTTTAAATATTCAGTAGGCCTAACCTGTAATAATGGCATCCGAGTCTCCAAAGTTACATAACTTAATGCAATGTAAGTTTTAACACTTTGCGACAAGTGTCGGGAAATCTCGATCACTTGAAATGCAGATCTGTACACAAGCAATGGCACATGTACGAATACATTCAGCGCATGCAAAAAGTGTCAATCATTTGATCTGATGTAGTGATCACAGCGGCTTTTTTTTTGGTGCCGTTGAAAAGCTAAAATGTAGTAATAATATTTGTTTTTCCCTTTTTCTCAGCCAATTCTTGCTGTAGCGGTTGTAGCTTCTATAAAAAGCGATTGAGCGTGTGTGTATGTGTGTGTGCAGCCCCTTACATCTGAAGAGTAAACGGTTGATTACACTGCGTCTACCTAGAGTTACTCTACTCACCGAGATAAGACGTCTAGACGTCTAGGAGTAGACTGGAGAATGTTAGGAGTAGGCAGGACTGCTATGCTACGACACAGGCTAAGGGTAGGAGGCCAGCCACCGAAAATCCCGGCGAACTGAGGTGTCACCCCTGGAAGCAAAACGTCTGCTGGTTTAGCGTCGCGATGCTAGCACACGCTAGCTAAAGATAACCGCGTAGGTTATGTCCACAGGTATTGCACACTCCCGGTAAAGATCCATGAAAAAGAATGATGCATTTCCTTTCGTGTGGGGAAAAATGTAATCCAAAATATGAATATTCGGAAACACGGCGAAATCAGAACAATAGCTTGAAAGAGGACAGTATATCCAATGAGATATCCACGGAAGATGAAGATAATCGGTAATGACTAAACTCTTATATTATAACGCGACTGCAGACCTACGTGAAGTTACGTGACGTGAGTACTAAGAGCAAAGTGACGAACATCAAGGAATGATATCGCGAGCGCGGCCTCAGCAATCGGTGACCAGGGCCATGAAAATATGCTGATTTCTGATTGGTCCACGGTCTAATTGAAGATGGGGCGAACACATGAAACGTTGAATATAGACACCCGCTAAAATGTAACATTGGCACACGAAGAGTGCTAGATCAAGATCAAAACGTGTCTACCACGTGCGTACACATCGGAACTCGAATATAAAGGAAAACAAAGGAAGTAGGTCGTCTCCTGACCGTGCTGTAGCATGCAGTCAGTATACACAAAAGTGCAAAGTCACTACACATCTTTCTTTTTTTCTTTAATTCTGTCTTCTTTTCTTTCAGTTTCATGTATTCCTAACTTTCCCTTTCCTTCCTATTTATCATTTCTTTGTGGCTTTCCTCATGTCTAACTTTCTCAATTTCCTGTTCAATCTTACATTCTGCCTAATTGTTGTTTTCTTTACCAGTTATCTCTCCCTCAAACTACAATTTGTACCTTTCCTTTTTTTCCCTTCAGTATCTTTTTCTCATATTTCGTTTTGACATAATATTTACATCCTTTTTCTCATGTTTTCTTTATTTCCTTTTCAATCTGAATAATTCTGTCTTTCCTTCCTATTCATCTTTACTTGCATCCAGTTTTGATTGATCTCTCATTCTACCATGTAGTTTCTTTAGTCCTACACCAGGGGGGTGTTCCATCAACGTTTGTCAGCGCTGACAATTTCAGCAAAATCCTTGGTTTTGATTGGCTGAGATGCTCTGGTCACTGACTGTTACTGTGGTGATTGTCAGCAATGACAACTTTTTGCGCTGACAAACGTTGATGAAACACCCCCCAGGTAGACAAATCCAGCATGATGCCAAGTTTGACTATACTACAATGTATATTGGAATAGTGTTGGTGTGTGAAGGGTCATAAACTGTCTGACTGGTAAAGTTGTTTACAGTGTTTGTATGGCTGCCAGTGAATGTCATGTATAATATGTCACTACTGTGAAAGGAGATGGCAACTTCTCGTTGCAGCAGTCGCGTCCGTGCTAATACATGTACCGGAACCAAAACATGGGCACTCAACCTGAAAGAAAAGCATGTGCTTGGGTTGAACTCACAAAATTGTATGCGGACTGACAAACTTTGTATACTATTATACACACTATCAACTGGATGTACAGTCTGTACAGTGCAGCTTCTACCAGGTGTATTGGCTGCACTCTTAGTGCAGTGCAGATTACAAAAGATTTGAGACAAGCAAGATGCTGTGTAGCACCCCAAGCTTTCTGCAAATCTCCTCATGCTCTTAGAGCCTTGGAAGGGTAGGCCCTAATGCAAGGAGAGGAGTACTTTGTAAAGTCTGGCCTGTTATATCAGGGTAACGAAGAATGATGCAGCCCTTGATGTTCATAAATTAAAGATAGTTTAGATGCAAGATGACAGTCTGGAGGTGGTGTTGTGAGGTTGTGTAGGCTGAAGCAAGTGCTTACCCACATGTTTTGTCTCCAGAATTTCACCTTGATTGAAACTATGATATTCTATAATGGCTGGTGTGTTACATTACTTGCAAAATCAACTGATGTGTGAGACTTTCTCAGCTTGAATGCAGTGAAAATTGTTGCGTCCATTACACATTACCTTTGCCTGATAGGTCTTTCTCTTGTGGGTGAAGTGAAATTTTGAGTTTTCTAAAAACATGCTCACAATGAAGCAACAAAGTATATGTAAGATTTATTTTTAAGTAAAAAGCACTGAGACTTGGTAAAATCACAAGATATCAAAATCATGTTTGTTGACCTGCATACATGTATCTTTGAAACCTCTTTGTGTGTGAATGTTTAATACAAAACAGCAAGCATGTAACATTAAGTCAGACTTGTGAGTGCACAAGTAATAATTCATTTGTGCTTACTTTACTTTTATTAATGAAAATGGAAGTAAAAAAGTTATCAGATTGCCAGGATGCAGGACAGAAAGCAGCCTTTAATGAGTGTGTTTCCTGTTTAGTATTAAAAAGTTCTGTGGTTTCAAAAGACTTAGGCTGCATTCACCAAGCACTTACGGGTTGCACAATGGTAGGTGATAGTTGGATTGTATGATTCTTTCATCATAACACAGATCTGCCAAGTGTCCCTGATTTTCAAGGAGACCCTTTTAAACCTCAATATCTTTCCATGTGCTTTCAAGAGAGTACAGAAATCTCCCTTATTTTTACCTATTGAGATGAATGTATGTGTAACACACAGTTACATTTTCTCCCTGATTGCCCTTTGGAACCACTCAATGGCTGTGATTGTGAAAGGAATGATGGCAGCCCTGCATATTTCAGAACTGATTTTGTTTAGCTATACTTAGTACTCTACTGTGTTAAGATTGAATTCTGCTTTGATTACTATGAAATATTATTCTAAATTAATCCAACTACTTGTACATAGAGTTGGCTCTCTGTATGAATTGAAGGTCTGATACTAGATTAGTAAGAATATTACCATTAGTTATCCGTTTCCTTAGTTTGAGACTGAAAAGGTCACATGGTAATTGGGAGAAATTTATCCATTAATGACTGCACTTGACTACTGATTTGCTGCTGAAACAAAACCATAAGCATAAAACCATTTTATAAGTATAGAAAAGCAATTCACTGTCACTTCATTGAATGTCATTTATTTTCAAAGATGGCGAATACTAACAGAACTTTCCAGATTTCTGGAGATACGTTGTACCTGTGTAATACCTCTGTGAAAGGCACAAGAAGGTCATATCCAGAGCCGTTTTACTGGCACCCACATGTGGTACTGTGCCTCGGACAGCTAAAACTAAAGGGTACACTATGTACAATGCATGGCTTCATAGTTCGCAGAGAATCCACTGTAGTGGCGGGACACACACCCTCTTTCTCTTCTTCCTGATTGGCTGATGTGTTGGGGGCTTGGCATTTGCATATGAATAACAGCTGTTCCAAGCCAAAACCTGAAGGAGTTTCTATCAATAACAACGTGGCACGGTTTGCACTCTGTTGGAATCCCTAAATTGCACAGTTCTGAGGCTAAAAGCGCACAGCAGTGAAGGGCCTTCATTGAATCGTGTTGCTGGTTGACCGACCTCCCAGTCCTTTGTGAGTGTTGTATTGTTCTTGCTTTTGTTCAAGTGTATTGATTTAACTTTTAGGTCAGTACTTAATTTGAAAATGTCTTGTATGCCTGATTTTAGTGTTACATGGGTTGGATTTTGAATGTATACATTAACATTGTGTCGTATATACAGCAGTAGTTTTGACTAGATGGTATGTGATTTTCACACCGCAGTGTGATTAAACAAGGTACAGGTGTAATTATGTGTGAGTGAAAAAGAGATGGACACTCCACAGAGTAACAAGCCTTAGAATGCATAATGGTACCATGAGCTTTAATTATGTTGGTTGAAGTGAAAGGTGGCCTGTAAAATGTTATCACAACATTTACACAGTTCCATGTATACATGTGTGTATTAAAACATGAACCTGATATATCCTTAAATTTCAGTCAAACAAGAGGACACACTCTTTGAAAGTAGAAAATGAATGTGAACATGTTTGTTTGTTTGTTTTTTCTTCAATATCATATAGGGTGTACTGTATTTCTATTTGAGCTTGAATGGGACCAGGGATGCATTTTTACCGTCAAATGTTGTACATGATGCATTTTGGCTTGCTCACATTCATGCTACAGCAGTATCTTCAAAATGGTTCCCTGGTTTACAGTGAAAATCATCTCATGGAGTGAGATTCCATATTGTCTTGTGTCCCTCTAGAAGCCTATGATGAATGGCAGAGTAGTGTGTGATGTTTTTCTTATCATGACCCTGCTTATAGTGTGCACACTTACACTGTACACTACATTTTTGTATGTGCTGTACCCAAAGTCAACCCACAAACTGCAAAGTATGAATATATTTCCATGCTTTGCAGAATTCAGGAGATTGCATCTGAAAGCAGGCTTTCAGACTGCTATTGCTGTTAAATTTAAATTTTATTTCATCTGTTGATTTTGTTTAATCCTTTATTCTCCCGCTGTCTGCTGTGTGAAGTCAGTGCCTCAGGTCAAATGTACACAAGAAAAGAAAACATGTAGCCATTTTGATGTTATGCTTAAAGATACATAGACCCGGTGGTTTAGTCGAATGCGTACGTGGGCGCACGGCGCAAGTTTCCTACAGAGACCTATGATGCTATCGAGTTAGCCCTTACGCTCTGACCCATTTCCATGAGTCCGAAGAAGTCTGAGCCACTGTAGTCACTGGTCCAGTCACAGTTCAACTCATGATTCAGCTGATGATGACAACTTTAGCAAACTTCTTCTGTGACCTCATACTAAGGAGCACGCACCCTGGCATCACTACAGACTGTGATGCGCAGAGAAGACACTGAAGGCAACATCACTTAGCAACACCTACTGCATACATGCTTGACCCTTGATGACAGCTCAACTTCAGCAATCTTTGTATCAATGCTAACGTGGTGCTCAGCACTATCATCCAACAGTGCCCCCGCAACTACCAGGCCTAAGCACCTTTAACTTAATTGTACTTTAATGCAAGATGCTGGCTGAAATTCATTGATGCATTTTGAATTCATGTGCTTTTATGCAAAAGACTGGTCATAGGAGTGAAATATGTAATGTTGCATCATAAACAAACTATTACAAGAGCCAGTGAAAAACAATCAGATCACAGTTTGGATGCGTACAGTTGTAGAGTTTGCAAAGCACTTGGAATGCAAGTGTTTACATGCAAGTCCTTACTGTTGACAGTGCTGTTTCCCAGTCTTTGTGTCTTTTGTATGTATTCTCCTTCACACACATCACAAAACTTGTACACACACATATACCACACACTCACACAACACATTTTGTACACATGCACACATACACACACACACACACACACACACACACACACACACACACACACAAACACACATTAAAAGGCTAAAAAACTTGCAAAGCCACTGTCAAGTACAGTTACAGGTACCTCATGTTTGTGTTAAGTCATCGTGTATGACAAGGCTCATTGGTGTTCAAACGGAAAAAAGACCCCCCAAAAAAATTACACATAGAAATGCTGATTCACTCATTGTACTCTTCAGTTCACACACTGAATGAGGTACAGCAATGAGCCATACAATAAGCCACACAGTGGTATTTCCTGGTTTGGTTTTGTGGGTCATCTAACTGTTGCAAAACAATGTACACGTACAGGGACGTTATCTTTTATGCAGGATGAAATGCCAGTACTGGAGTGAGCTACTACAGTAGGAAAAAACAATTATTCATCCTGTGTGTATGTGAGTTTAGTGTTCATCATTTTTGACATCGTAAAGAGTAGTGTCTCATCCAAAATCTGTGTCAAAGTGTGGATGAATTATATATACAGTGTACTCCTATCATAGGAAGCACGGTTTCACACATAACGAATATGATCTCCCCATTACAATGAAGTAAAAAATAAGGCCCAAGAATTGTTTCTACTGCTGTATAAGGTGTTATTTTTGTGTACAGATATTTCTGCGTACAGATATTTTTGCGAATGAGGAGGTCGAGGCCATTTTGCGAGATGCTATTTTTGCCATTTTGACACCTTGGCTTCGAATCATAAGTGCACTAATGTCTGTCAGTCTGAGATCTATTTTTGCATGTGGTGAAATGCGTGGTTCAACAGTGATTTGCAAAATTCATGAAAATTAAACCCTTGCAAAAATAACAGCTTATACAATGTAATGAATTTCCAATATAATGAAAGAAAAGTGCTGGTCCCGAGGACTTCATTATAATGGGAATTGTCTGTATTTCTTATTTGAACCTTCTAGGTACAATGTGAGAAAGAGGGGTATGGGGAGAGGATTACAGTGCTTCATCCTTCTTGAAGACAAACTACTTACATTAAAATATTTGCATTAATATATTTTATAAGATTCTTTTTTTGGGGAGGAGAGATAATCAAGAAATTAACAATATTGGATTAGGGAAGGAAGCTTCACCACAAACTTTTTTTTTTTCATTGCTGTGTGAAAAGAGCCAAATGGATGATAATGGCAGTAGTTGGTTAGGTGGCCTGCTGGCTTCCTGCTTTGAAGGATGATCAATACAAAGCGCATAGACAAAGTAATGACACATAGGTACCAGGTTTATTGTGTGTTTTCTGATGCACCTCAAAATTATCTACCAGCAAAGTGATTTACTATATTAAACCCTGCCAGCATACATGAATTGACCAGTAGTAGGGGTGTGCATCCTGGGAAGGGGGAGGTACTGTTAGTGGGTGTGATATGCAGTACAGTTTATTACTTTTAAGTGAAGGAACTTGCATGCTGATGAATTTGCATTTTGATGCTTGTTTGGGTATGCCACTTCAGTTATAATAGTCTGGGTGCCAAAACCACTTTTTGGGCCTAACCTTGTTTTACCGTCCACCCAATGTTTTTTGATGGTTTTACCCTATTTCGAGGGTGCTGAATCCGAATCTGGATGATGCAACTCTTGCATCCTTGAGGGTTTTGAGATATTCAAGATGGCCGCCAAAATGGCCGCCCAAACCGGAAATTCTCACGTATTTCATTCTCAATGGTGAAAAATTGAAAACACTTGATGGTTTTACCCTATTTCGAGGGTGCTGAATCCAAATCTAGATGATGCAACTCTTGCATTCTTGAGGATTTTGAGATATTCAAGATGGCCGCCAAAATGGCCACCAAAACCGGAAATTCCCATGTATTTCCTTTTAAATGGTGAGAAATTGAAAGCAATGAAGTTTTACCCTATTTCGATGGTGCTGAATCCGAATGTGGATAATGCAACTCTTGCATCCTTGAGGGTTTTGAGCTATTCAAGATGGCCGCCAAAGTGGCCGCCGAAATAACCGCCAATTAAAACCAGAAATCCGGATGTGAGAAATTGAAAACAATATGTTATTGATGGTTTTACCCTGTTTGGAGGGTGCTGAATCCGACTCATCTGGATGATGCAACTCCTGCATCCTCGAGGATATTGAGATATTCAAGATGGCCGCCAAAATGGCCGCCCAAACCGGAAATTCCCATGTATTTCCTTTTAGATGGTGAGAAATTGAAAACAATTGATGGTTTTACTCTGTTTGGAGGGTGCTGAATCCAAATCTGGATGACACAACTCGTGTATCCTTGAGGATTTTGAGATATTCAAGATGGCCGCCAAAATGGCCGCCAAAACCGGAAATTCTCACGTATTTCATTCTCAATGGTTCAAATTGAGAACAATTGATGGTTCTATTCTATTCGGATTTCAAAATCGCCGCCAAAATGGGAAATTTCCACGTATTTCAATATCAACATTTCGCAATTGAGAGTAATTTTATTGATTATTCTACCCTATTTTGATCACTGTGCTGAATGCGAATCTGGACGAAACCACCCTTGCATCATTGAGAGTTTGGGGAAATTCAAAATGCTCGCCAGAATGGTGAGAAATTGATAACAATTGATGGTTTTACCCTATTTCAGGTTTCGTCAATGGCAAAATCTAAATCCAACCATACTCTGCTGATAAACGAATGCATAATTGTACATCCCAGTTTGAACTTGCTGTATAGTGAAACCAGCTTTACCGGATATCTTAGTGTTTGTAAGATACAGCTGTGCCAGGAATGAATCCTGCAAGACTACAAATGCGGTTGAATATTTGAAAGATTACACTGTTTCATCTACATATCATGGATATGTTTTGAACACTAACAATCAGTGGACAAGACATACCCATCTCGATAATATTGTGATAGTGATGTAGAGAAGTTTACTGAGATTCCCAATAATATCTGTTTTAATCCATGAACAGTTTTATATATATAATGGGGCGACAAACCTCGCATCTACAAAATGTCACATGTTCAGGAGAGAAAAACAAAAACAAAAACAAAAAGCAAACAAACGTGGCAACCAAAGCACTATAACAAATTAAAGAACCTTTCCTTTGACATGCCATGGTAGCTTCATTTTTTTTGGGGGGGGGGGGGGGTGAAGACAGCAAGGGTTTGGACAGGGCGTCATTAACTGATTATCTGTTTATTCAAAAATGTCATTTTTCACTAAAATTTCAGATACACAGGGTCTTGTCGCCCAAGCGACGATATCATATATACACACGAGAGGATGGAAAAATCTCAGGTAACGCGCAGTAAAACAAACAAACAAACAAACAAACAACAACATGTAAGGTAATAGTTAATAGTCCAATACTTACGAATATCATAATCACGCAGAGTGCTTTTGAAAGTACCTTCATATTGATATCTACTATAATTGATAGTGGTCATGGATACAACCATTTCTAGTGACGTAATCAGAATATGCCACAAGTTTCATAAGAGTACGCGGCGAGACTCATAAGAATACAAGACAAATTTGAACACCAAATACCAGCAGGCCATAATCTAATATTACTCTTATAACCAAAAAGGATTAACTTCACATCAGTCTGCGGAGCCCTTATTGGTACCACAGGCAGTACTCTATAACAATTGTGCATAAAGAAATTTTCAGTCTTATCTTTGTGTTTGTACGTTTCAGTATGATGTCAATATCATTTTTCTTTCCATTACGTGTTAAAGTTCCGTTTGAGACATAGTGGAATATCTCAGTATATTACAATACCATTGTGACAGTCATTCTGGATGCCATTATTGTTGGCTGATTTGACAAATTTGCTCAACCGAGTTGAATTCAAGAATACGGATTATTGCTTTTAATCACTCGCTTCACTTTATAGCACAATATTTCATGATTTATAAAAAAAAATATCAAGGAATTTTCGTTTATACAGGGCATTTGTAAATAATAGTATCTCAAAACCTTCAGCACCCTCGAAATGGGGTGAGACCATCAATTTATTTTCAAATTTTCACCATTTAGAAAAAATATTAACATTGGAATTTCAATTTCTGCCAATTATTTTGGCGGTCATCTTGGACATCTCAAAACCCTAAGGAACGCAAAAATGGCAACAACAAAACGTCGAGGGTGCTGAATAGGGTCTCAAAAATTTCAATATTGACAGTTATTTTGGCGGTCATCTTGGAATTCTCAACCCCCCCCCCAAAAAAAAAAAAAAAAAAAAAACACAAGAGTTGCAGCAACCAGGTTCGGATTCAGCACCTTCAAAATAGGGTAAAACCACCAACTGTTTTCAATTTTACACCATTTAGAGCGATTTAGGGGGCCTACGTGGAAATTTCCGTTTTTGACGGCCATTGTGGGGGCCATTTTGGCGGCCATCTTTCTAATCTCAAAACCATTAAGGATGCAAGAGCTGGATCCTGCAGCTTCAAATTCAGCAAACTCAAAATAGGATAAAACCAGTTTGTTTTCAATTTTACACCATTTAGAAGGAAAAAGGGTCACTCTACATGTGAGTTTCCATTTTTGGCAGTCATTTTGGTGACCATCTTTATTATCTCAAAACCCTTAAGGATACAAGAGTTTTATCAAGATTCTGATTCAGCACCCTCGAACTAGGGTAAAACCATCAATAGTTTTTCCAAATGGCCGCCAAACCGGAAATTCCCGTGTATTTCCTTCTAAATGGTGAGAAATTGAAAGTTGAAAGAAATTGAAATAGTTTAGAACCATAAATTGTTTTGAACTTCTCACCATTTAGAAGGAAATACATAGGAATTTCCGGGTAATTTGGCTGCCATTTTGGCGGCCATCTTGAATATCTCAATATCCTCAAGGATACAAGAGTCGCATCAGTCAGATTCGGATTCAGCACCATCGAAATAGCTTAGAACCATCAATTGTTTTCAATTTCTCACCATTTAGAAGGAAATACATAGGAATTTCCGATTTTGGCGGCCATTTTGGCGGCCATCTTGAATATCTCAAAATCCTCAAGGATGCAAGAGTTGCATCATCCAGATTTGGATTCAGCACCCTCGAAATAGGGTAAAACCGTGACTTGTTTTCAATTTCTCACCATTTAGAAGGAAATACATGGGAATTTCCGGTTTGGGCGGCCATTTTGGCGGCCATCTTGAATATCTCAAAACCCTCAAGGATGCAAGAGTTGCATCATGCAGATTCGGATTCAGCACCCTCGAAATAGGGTAAAACCACCAAAAAACATTGGGTGGACGGTAAAACAAGGTTCAGCCTCTGGCACCCAGACTATAATATGTATTGGGCAGCTCAACAATCAGGGGTCGCACTTAACTTTTTTATTAACTAGCCAGGCGGACTACTTAGAGTCAATTTTGACACTGAAGCAATATTTTGGCTAGCGAGACGGACTAGTAACTTCAGAATTTTATGATTTTTAGCTAGTCCGACGTGATTTTGGGTGGCCAATAGCCAGCGGACCATCGCCAGTTTCGAACCCTGCTCATGCAATTTTAGCATCTGGAAGACTGAATTGGACAAGGGCACTACAAATGTAATTCTAGATGACTTCAAAAGAAAAAAAAATGTGATGCATACCAAATAAGGTATAGTGACAAATTTAGAATGCATGGACATTTTACTAAGAGACTGATTAAAAATTTGTAGAGCAATGATACATGTATTACAGGCTATTAGATTACTGCCACTTACAGATGTACATGTACATGTACATGTACATTGTGTTGTTTCTTATAAAAGGGATGGTATACTGTAGTATTGGTTGAGATGAGGATTCAGCTTTGAACTTTTTGCGAGATACTTACAGACAAATAATTGGTTTATTTGCATACCAGCAATTTTGATACAATGATACAGGCCTACTTGTTGAGACTTGTTTGTATACTGGGTAGTAGTCAGACGACTTTCTCCATTGTGTAGAACTGATCAAGAAAAAGCTGTCACCCATCATTGGGAAAGTTCATGCAGCTTCTAAAACATGGGCATCAATATTTATGAAAACTTGTACAAATTGTACAAGAGTAAATAAATAATTGGATAAAAATGTACAACAAGCATACACCACATCACTTATTAAATACTAATTGTGGCTAAATATGGCAAAGCATCTTCAAAGAATGCTCAGTCACTACATAGAACAAGGAACAATACACATATTGAGAAAGTGACAACACTGCCTACCTGCTATGTACAATGCTTTGTATGTGCGATTTAAACCCCCATTCACCTGTCTCTTTTAGCACACAGTGACACAAGGTTCACCAATCTAGTCAATCTTCAACAGTGCTTGCATGTTCATTAAAAAAAAAAAAAAAAGAATTTATTCTGGTATGCATTTCTGAGACGATTAACCATGTACCAGGGTCATTATCTTCATGAGGACTACTAAAATGCTCAGTGATTTATATATTTTCAGCCTATAGCTGTGTAAGGCAGGGTTAGTCAGCCATCCGTACCATGTGATATACATTTGCTATCCCTTGGCAGACCTGCCCTTCATCCATTATACAAAATTAATGTACAATGTATGTGTTGATTGTAAGACAGTTCAGTTTAATGTCAAGTAATCAAAACCTATTTAAAGAGAGAATGTAAGAGATTAATGACCAGTCTGCATAGATGCTGCATACAGTATGTACCCTACGCAGGCAGACATGACTGCCAATGCCTATTATTGTACCCTCCATGCAAGTGCCTCTCCTGCGTTCATACAAAGTTGTATGTGCTCATTAAGCTTGCATCCAAGCAGCGGATGGTATCTGCGTGATGGCTGTGGTCTACGTGCAATCAGTAATGCAACCTCTTCCAGGTCAACTTCTGTAGTAGCCTCATTTCAGGAGACTTAAGACTTTTGTCACAAAAAAAAGGGGGGCTGCACCATCAAGTACATGTATGAATACTTCATGAAAAATCATACAAAGAGAATGGAGAATTAGGCCTACTCAGGAAATCCTTCATGTTTTGGAAATGAAAAGCAAAGTGAATGAGTTTTGGTTTTATTGTTCATGGATGATAAAGAAATTGAGTCTGGAAGGGAGCCTAACTGTAATATTGCTGTCCCAGATATCACCAGCTCTTCACGTGCATGCAAAACACCGTGATATTCAATGCTGCATCTTGTAGTCTCCAAAGAAGCCTTTCCTGTATAGTTTTCTTATTCATTGTACAGCCAATGAAGGCCTATTTGATGGTTTCTAAACTTCTGCTGTAGCTGCACATTATTTTTCCCCCTTTTCCCCAGTGCTTTCTCTGTACTGCCAACCTTTGGCATCCAATGGTATGGGTGACTGTTGCACTAGGAAATAAAAGATATGTTTATCTTATAGGCAACACAGTGGTCACACAAGCTCATAAGAAGTATATTATGTTGACATTGTTCATCTTGTCTCCACAAATAACGGACTTCATTGTCCTGCACAGTAACAAATGAATATGCTGTCACTTCATGCTCTGTATCACTATTGCAAAATGCTGTGTAGACTTTTGAGTATAAATGCAGAATGTCACTTCAGTTTCATATGTGTCCTCCAGAAACCTTTTGATATACCCCAGGCAACTTGTGCTGAGAAGGGGAATTTGATCCAGTGGGCCTCTCTGTTAGTGCAGGCATTTTAAAGGGTTTGTGCAGTTCTGGTCGAGGTGAGAATTTAGCATTTAATGTTTTGCAAGATATTCAGAAACCACTCTATGAGATGAAAATTAGTTTTGAAATGGCTGAGTTATCCAAAAACAAGGTGAAACAAAGAGATCCTAATAAAAGGCGTGGCCTGTCACATTTTATTATTATCACTTTTTTTGGATATCTCAGCCATTTGAAAACCAATTTTCATCAAATAAACGTTGAATCCTTCTTGAAATTCCATGCTCTTTCATATTTCATAAGAGTTTTCTCATTATCTCACTGAAGAATGTTCAAAACATGAATCCCCACCTCAACCAGTACTGTACAGTCCCTTTAAAGGACAATTTCACCTTCATAGACATGTGGGTTGAGTGGATGCAGCAATATTAGAAGAACACATGAGTGAGAGTTTGAAGAAAATCGGACAATCCGTTCAAAAGTTATGAATTTTTGAAGTTTCTGCTCAGTCACGGCTGGATGAGAAGACTACTATAGCTTGTCATGTCACATGTGTACAACAATATAAAGAAAGAATAAAGAAAAATCGACATATTTTCACTTTTCTCGCATAACAAAAGAATACTCGTCTTCTCTCTTTCAGAAGGCAGGGGGAATAATATTACCCATAACATACATGTACGTCAGTAACAAGTCGAAGAAATGAGCACTTTATTCTAAAAGTGAAGTTTTGTGAAATTCTCTTTTTATTTTCCTTATATCGTCGTTTTGTGAACTTCTCTTTTTATTTTCCCTATATCGTTTTGCGCATGTGACATCATACACTGTAGTAGTCTTCTCATCCATCAGTGACTGTGCAGATATTTCAAAAATTCATAACTTTTGAACGGATTGTCCAATTTTCCCCAAATTTTCACTGATGTGTTCTACTAATATTGTTGCATTCACTCAATCCACATGTGTATGAAGGTGAAATTGTCCTTAAAATCCTAAGGGGTACTACTGCATGATTAGTCCACATGACATCAGCCCTGGCTTGAACATGAACTTGGTCCACAGATGCTTTCCCTGTACACTGTATGAGACCTGATCTTTCAGAGTAAAATTTGGTGGAAACAGGGTACATGTAGTTTGGCTGTGGATCTACTGTAGTTCATTCTGTTCAGTGAGTGATATGATGCATGATGACACAATCTTGGCATTATGATCCCATTACAAGATTCATGTACATTGCATATTGGAAGTAGCATGTGTGCAGGTGTTACTGACTGAAAGATGTAAGATTGAATAGTGAGTTACAGGAAAACTGTACCATGTATTCTTTATTTTGACTTTATTATAATACAAACTTTCCTGTGTGTTTAATTTATTTTTGCCCACCTCAACTCCCCCCCTCCTTCTGACCATGGAGTGGATTATTGCTTAAAATTTGTATGGACATTTCGGAAGCAGTCTATTCTAATGAAGAGTACAGCTCAGGTATCAGTCACCATCTACTTGATCTATTGCAGAATATTGTGCCGGAGAACTTGGCATCAAAAGTGGTCATGCTTTGCCAGGTCTAGCGCCTCTATTTCTATAGCTGGAATTGGCCTTTGGACGAAGTTTGTGGAGGTAACACTGTAAACAAATAGCACACATCTATAAATTTTTACTGCATGAGCAGCACCAATGTCAACAACTTTGATTAGGAACAGCCAATAGTTGACAGAGTTCACTTAATAAATACAGCTGCGTGTAAAACTCACAACAGGTACATTTGTAACTTGATACAATAATTCATATTTTCTATGTACAACGTACTTGCAATTAGCATTTTGTTTGGCTAGCATGATCATCACATGGATTATATAGAATAGGGCATACGGAATTACAGTATATAGGCATTCACTTCACCTGTACTCTTTTACAAACACCTCATTCTTCATAGTAATTCTTTTTCCAGTCAATATTTTATACACCAGCATCGGTGAGCATGAGTCAAGCCAATCAGAAATTTTCGTGAATTTTGACAAGTAATGTGCTGATGTTAAGTTTAATATCTTCTCCAGTGCCATGTATATTTTCTAGTGAACTCTTTATGTTAGAATGTTATCTTTTTCTTAAGGTCATGTAACAATAAGTGCAAAGAGTCATGTGATAAGAAGTTGAGATCTTTCCTCATTGGGGATACGGATGTGGTCACTTGATCAGAATGTTTACACCTATTACGTGAGTGGTTCACACAAAGCTAGAATTCAAAGGAAACAAAAACAAAAATCACACTACAGCAGATTTTGTCTTCTTCTTTTTTTTTTTCAGGCTGAATGAGCTTGGAAAATTGGTGTATTTTTGTAGCAATTCATACAATACAATTTCAGTAATGAAAGAGGAATTGTTGATACAGTATAATGACATCATATTCGTGGGCATACCATGGTAGGGGAAAATACATGTTCACTATGCGTGCAATTAATTGAGACCTTATATCATTCCTCTGTTGCTGAATAAGATGAAAACATAAAATAAAGTTATATTTCCCCTGTACAGTTGAACCTCTCTTATCCGGCCTCCCTTTATCCGGATCTCTCTATTATACGGATGCAATCTCACCGTGATTTTTTTTTTTTTTTTTTTTTTTTTTTTTTTAACGGGAGGAAAGGGGGATTCCCAACTCCTTGAGAACTCCTACTCAAACACACATGAATTACATATTACTTCCAACATTAACATACACCTCTATTTTGGGGTCTGTTACTGAGTGTAACAATGAAAAGGTTGCATGTGGTACTACAATGGGCTACATCAGTACATGGGCAATTCCGCAGTTAGGTGGACATGACATGGATAAAAGAAATGTGCCTCTTTATCTTACCCTTTAATCTAGGTGTCAACTAATGCCATGGATGTTCACCAATCATTAGGGTCTTTCAAATTCTGTAGATTTTATTTTTCGTATTTATTGATTTTGCAAGATCTAAAACCATCATTTAAAATGTACATGTGGGACTGGGGACGCTAAAATTCACTTAAATGCAAATTACAGTGGGTTCCTTTGAAATTTTTTCCTCAAAGTTTTGCTAAAGGGTAAAAGATGAATACATTTAAATACTCCAGAAGTCATGTGACATTTTGTCAATTACAAAAGGGTGAAATGACCTGCGGAATTACTCCGGACAAATGTATCGTTACTAACCGTAACGTTACTAACCATGCTTTTGGAGGTCTAGCTAAGAAATTATCTTTCGAACTGCTAAAAAAATTTGCATGAACATTTGTCATGATGCAATAATTGAAATTAATGCAACACTTTGTTTGAAGTAACTTGAATTTTTGCACACTTTTTGTTACAAAACATTGATTTTTTGGTCATGTCCTTTTTTCGTAATGTTACTAACCAGCCCTTTAAGTTGCTATAGCAATTCTAATATTTCTTGGATTGTGTTCATTCTTTTCTGTATCATAAACCTGGGAAGGATAAACATGTTTTTGACATAATTTTGACTTGAAATGAATAAATGGTAATTTAGTGGTAAAAACAAATATCTAAATTTGTTCAAATGTAACATTACTAACCGCGGAATTGCCCACATGTGTATGTATATGTACATGTATAAAGCATTGAGTCTCCCGTATCCGGCCAAATCCCTTATCCGGATGAGCCCCGGTCCCGACTTGTCCGGATATGAGAGGTTCGACTGTATATTATTAATTTGTAGGACAGGGTGTTTACCAGTACCCACTGATAAGAAACACTTACGCAGTATATATCTGCCCATTGCTTGCCTGGAGGTGTAAAGACTTATAAGGAAATGGTATTGTAGCAGTGTGTACATACAGTTGTTGTAAATAGACACACTAGGGTATCAGACTTTTGTATCAAGTACAAGACCAGTACAGTATACAAAGGTGTGTTGTATCATTATTTCATAATGATGAACTCTCTTTGACATTTTAACTCACCTGAGCAAAATACTTTACAAAACAAAGCAAAACTAAAGAATTATCTTCATAAAGTATTCTTTTCATAACCTGATTTGAACTTTGGCCTGTGACACTAAGCAAACTTTGAAAAAATGAATGGTCATGGGTTCCTGCTTAAATATTGATTTACTCTCTAAAGGAGACACTGGTCAAAGTCACAGTTTATGAGGCATTTATTCCTGGCCAAACACTTGTGAAATATTGATAGCAGCTTGATGTCTATTACTTCCTACAAAACTTCTGAATTGAAAACTCTTTGTACATACAATTGTTTACAAGATCATGAACTTGAATGACACTATACACCATTGAAAAGGTAAGAATGTAAAATGATTGTATTTACATAATCTAGTAAATGATACAATTGTTTTTTTGACAAATTCAATTTATGGCCTGAAGGACTTTACATCTTCATGTAAAGGGAATCATGAATTGGCATTATACATAGTAGATATTAACCAGAAGCAAAAAAAAAAAAAAAAAAAATCAGCATAAGAGAGCAATTTATCAAAAAGACTTTGTAGCCTACATTGTAGTTGCTGTCAGTTTGGCCGGAGTAGCATCTTTTGTGTTTGAACAGCCGTATGTGTGAGAGGCAGTCATTTTGTGCATTGTCTCTGGTCTGGTCTGTTACTGTTGGAATGACTGTGATCTTTCTGCCAGGCATGCTTTGCGCTGCTGTTCAGGTCATCATCTCATCACATATAAGACATGAATGTCATCCAGTACAATTGTGTGTTCTCCAAAAAGCACAGGAGTAATGAAGAGATTGTACAGTAGTCGACAGAATTTGGAGATGGCCAAAGCCTCATTTGCGTAGCATCACTCATATGATTGTACATGCACTGAGGATTCCTGTCTACTACTGTAGGGCCTATACACAATGAATATTTTGTGACATTTTATTCCCGTGAATTTCATGAGTTGGGCACTATTCTTGAAATAAAAAACATAAAAAATATCAGTCTCATCCAGACGGGAATATGATGTGCACACAAACATATTTCTGTACAGTACTGAACAATCGCAAATTCAACCACTCGCAAAATTGTTGGGAAGTCCCGATTTGCTCAATATCAGACTCGCTAAATATGTGGTGTATACATATACAGTATCTTCCATTTGATCACAGCCAGAATATAATGTCTCAACCCATAGACCCCTGAAACCGTGTGTGGGTATTATGGAAAGTCAGTGATTTCAGTATCTCATAGAAATGGGCAAGGTACTCAATTGATTACCTACAAGGTGTACCAGTACTCATTTTGCATGGGTATTTTCAATGCTGCCAGATGTGAATGGTTAAGAAAATATGTGATCGAAGTGTAGGTAACCCTTGACTGGGCAATTTATTGATGGGGAGGCTCTTCCACATAAACACTCGTAAAGAAATCAAATATAAAAC
The DNA here is from genome assembly GCA_033980235.1 of Diadema setosum. NCBI lineage: Eukaryota > Metazoa > Echinodermata > Echinoidea > Diadematoida > Diadematidae > Diadema > Diadema setosum. The sequence continues at coordinate 3,803,667 of CM067062.1, read as the reverse complement.
AGAGAGGGGTCTAGAATAGAGCCTATGCACAGGCTGTTGCTTGACTTGTAGATTTGACACATTTGGTATGCTAGCCTGATGCACCCAGGCACCCCTCCTATCTGCTTTGCCAAAGTGCCCCAGATTGAGGACATCATTGAACTTTACAGTTAACACAGGTTGTACAGTGTGAGCATAGCAGTGAGCTGTCAAGTTCTCTTGTAGTGTAAGATTCAGACCTGGAATCATATTAAATGCTAGTTACAATTTACAAACAATATTCTCATATTGAAATAAGTGATTTAAGAACTAATAAAGAGTAGACGATTGTCACTATAATACATATTATTGTACTTTTTTGTACACCCCAGAGGCTTATGTAAGGTAGGATGTTACATGATAAACCTGATTGGAAGTTTAATATAGTAGTTATGTCTGTGTTATTTAGATTGTCAATTGAGTTGATGATAGCTGTCTCTTCGAAAGATATCCAGAAGATTGAAGAGGCAGATATTAATATTCATATCCTTTTTGGTAACCTTTGCAATTCCACCTCTCCAGACACTATCAACTCTTGTGAATGTCAAATTTATTGATTATATTTTGACATTTTGAAGTAAAGATAATGATGACATAGTTACAGTGTCCAGTCGGAAGTCATCTGTAACTGATACTGGTAATAACGTATAGCATTTGTGAAAAATATAAAGTGTATTTGTTGAAGAATCCCCTCAACATTTCTTGCTCATTTTTCCTGTCCCGTCTGACTCTGTGCTACAGCTTTCTTCTCCGTCTACACGTGACCCCCACTGAATCTCATCACCATGCCAGTCGGAATGTGCGGCACCCTCAGCGAGGAGAGGCGCAAGGAGCTGAAGGCGACTGCCGATGCCATCGTCAGGGCGGGCCACGGCATCCTGGCCGCTGATGAGAGCACAGGTGAGAAAGATACAACAAAGATATTCATCCCATATCTTGTGCATTTTCTAAACACATAGAAACATTGACCCCGTTTACATTGCGGGGCTGGGCCGAGCCGCGGCCGAGCCGCGGCCAAGCCGTGGCTGAGCCCAGCCTCAATTGCGAGGCCCTGCCCCGCAATTTTTTCCGTTTACACTGTCGGGCTCAGCTGCGCTTTTGATTCAAACCTTTCAATATTTTTTTGTAGTGGCGCTCTGCTTGTAAACAAACGCAATTTGGTATTTTCTCGTCTTCAGACCCTTTGCCAAATGAATTCCATGGCGACAAAGTCGCCGTTCGGGCAAAGGCCTTTGCCAAAGGAAAAAATCCTTTGCAGGACAAAACCACCTTAAGCTATACTAGTTTTCGACATTGAGGGGGTTGATATCCTGAATAGCGAAATAGTACAGGTAGAGGGTTTGGAAGCCAGACTAAAATTGGCCGCGCATTTGGCCCAGTGTGCGTTTACACTAAGAAAAAAGCCGGGCTCGGCCGCGGCTCGGCCACGGCCGAGCCTCGCACTGTAAACGGGGTCATTGTGACTGCTGGGTTGTGTCATCATTTACTCTGTTCAAGTTGAAATGTATGAATTTACTTTAATGTGAAGTTGATGAATAGAACACAAAATATGGAAACTTTTTGTAGAAGTGTAAAAAATAAGTTATCAGTAATGATTTGTGAAGCTGAAGAAAAGAACCATAACTGCAAGTTTGTTTAACAACATTACTTGCAACTATTACACATGACCGTAAATAACCTTTGACCCTTGCATGTGACCTTGAACAGCAATATATGGAGATGCTGTGAGCACATGTTTAACTCACATTTGGTCATGATTAGAAAGACAGTTGGAAAGCTGTTTGGTGTAAGAAGGTTGTGCAAGTACAATGTAGGTATAATATGACATGACTGACTGATAAATGAAGGCAGATTGATGGCATTCGCATCCATTGGTCCCTCTTCAACCTTCAGGGAGCATAACAAATTGTTTTCAGTAAAAAAATCCATCACGTCCAATTGTCTTGCTCTGTGAAAGCAGAGATGGGACACGGACAGAAAGGCATTCATCATTTCACAGTTGGCAGATTTCCCTGCAATATTATAAGGTGTGAAAGATGAGGTAATGATGTTGTGTTTTGTATTTTTTTTTTTTGATACCTGTTTTAGGCACCATGGGCAAGCGTCTGGCTAACATCGGGCTGGAGAACACAGAGGATAACCGCCGTCACTACCGCCAGCTCCTCTTCACCGCCGACAAGGAGGTCGGCAACTACATCAGCGGTGTCATCCTCTTTGACGAGACTTTCTGGCAGAAGGCGGACGATGGGACGCCCTTCATCAAACTCATAAAGGACAGTGGCATCATCCCAGGAATCAAGGTGCGACTGAAGCCCTCCTTCATAGCTTAATTAACCCTCCTCTCCAGCACCGTCTCTAAGCTTGTGTCACACTGCCAGCAGCCCTTCCTCACTACCTCAGGCCCTGCCTCATAGAGCTTTCCCTCATTTGTTGCCTGTAATTCCCCCTTTCTTTGCTGTAGCCAACCCTCTCTGTGTTAAGTTCTTCCTCATTGGAAATCATAGTCTGAAACCTTCACTGCCTTAGGTACTCCCTTATTTTCTGTTGAAACTCTTCCTAATAGTGCGTGTAGCTCTCCCTCATTACCCACAGCCTTTCCTTGTTGCCTGTTCCTAACCCTCACTACCCGAATTCAATTTTGCTGACTAAAGGTATCCCATAGGTGCATGCAGCTCTCCTGCATTGCTCTAACTCAGCTGTCTTGCCTGAAGTTTTCCCTCAAATGATTATGAAATAACCCTGTCCAAAAAAACAAAAACAAAAAACAAGTAAACAAACAAACAAACAAACGTCATAACATATAACTGTGTCCTCTCAGAACCTGATGCCAGGTTTGTGAGAAGACCTTTGAAGCCATGCTAATCCAGTGCTCTCTACTGACACAAAATCCGTCAGAGCGCGAACAGGGCATTTGCTAATAGCTATCCGATATATTTTGATGTGAATCCACTGTGAAGTGACTTCTGCCTGTTGTTCACATCACTGGTAAAACTTTGCGATGGGACACCTGTGGTGGAGAGGAAATGGCAATTTCCTATCCAGTCAGTCACAAGGTATTTGTAAGCACCACAGCCTCTGATTGACTTCTCCATGGTTAGCTGTGAGCAAGTGACAGTAAACTGTATCATCGACCTTGAGCACTGACAGTGATTGCTACATCTTATTTGAGGTTTGATATTAAAGTGTATTTATGATGGCTGAGAAATATTTTGTAAAGGGGAGTTGATCTATAAATCTTTCACTGTGATCAGAGTTAATGTAAATGAGAAATTCTGTTGTTCAAGTGCGTGCTGCAGTTTTGTTTTCCGTCGGAGCAATTTGTACTGAAACTACACCTTTGTGGTATATAAGTCAATACAGGTTACCTTTATTTTAGAAAGTGTGCTTGATGAATGAGGTTACATATTTAACCATCTCCCTGCCCTCCCACATTAAAAACACACAAATACACGGTATGTACACACACACTCACACCCTCACACATACAAATACGCTTAAAAGTTAGAGGTGCCATTGATTTGATGAGGTTACATTATATTTTATTGAAAAACAAAGGCTCTCTTGACATTTTACTGTTTATTTCTGCTTTCAATCAAAGAATACAGCATGTGGAACCATATTTCTGTGATTCAAAACTCACCGAATGGGTGAATGAATAAGTATTTTGTATCATTTGGAACACAGTCATATTCTTGTGGGTGTTTTTTTTTTTTTCTGTTTCCTATATGGATATACTTATGCTTTTCTGTTGTGACAAAGTAAATTGAGACAATTTAAAAAAAATATATTGTTTTATCCCTTCAGTTCTATAATACAAAGCTTTCTATCATACAAGTATTTAATAAATGAGCAAACATTACATCAGAAATCAATCAGAAACCATGCAGTATGTTCTCAAAATATTTGCCATTGTTATAACCTCTTCTGACAGGTGGATAAGGGCGTGGTCCCTCTCCCTGGAGCCACCAACATCGACGAGGTCACCACCCAGGGTCTGGATGACCTCAACAGCCGGTGCGCCAAGTACTACGAGGGTGGTGCCCGCTTTGCCAAGTGGAGGTGTGTGCTGAAGATCAGCGAGAAAACCCCGTCTCCACTGGCCGTCTTGGAGAATGCCAACGTCTTGGCTCGCTATGCTGTCTGCTGCCAGCAGGTACTTCACTCTTTCCTTTCAGATGGAGCATTTATTCCCTGAATGCCTCTTCATTTTCATTTGTTACTCTCTCCTCCTACTCTGCCCATCATTCGTCTCTCTCTCTCTCTAGCTTACCCATTTTCTACTCCTTTTCTCCCTGTATCATATTTTCTCTTTTTATTTCTAACAGTACTCCTTACTTTCTTTTTGTCTGTCTGTCTGTCTGTCTGTCTGTCTGTCTGTCTGTCTCTTCTCTGAAACTTTCATTTTGTTCCTAGTTTTCTCTCAAGCAATTTCGTTATCAAATGGGGCATGGAGACCGGTGGAGAATTCTCAGAAATTTTTTGTATGAAATATTTAAGTCGTAAGTTTGCGTACAGAGAGCAATCCATGGAAAATGTATGTCATACACAATGTGTACATGTAGTGCTAGGTGTGAATAAGGACAGTTGTTAATGGCAGAGTACATTTGAAATTGAGTGACTGTCAAACCCAAACAAATGCACAATTGGGTACCATGTAAAGCAGGGGAAATAGCAGTGATATTGCCTTCAGAATAAGCGAGGCTGACATTGATTAAACTCTCTTGGTAAAATAAGACCACGTCATCATTATTATTTATTTTTTACAATCCTTTCTAGATACATTGTGTTCCCATGACCAGGGTAATAGAACTTTCAAGAACTACATTGTAGTGTGTAGTGGAAGTCATCGTATTTGAAGTGGTTTGAATTGATTTGTATCATGTGAACGCTACCAAAACAGTGAACATTTACCAGCAAGCAACCACAAAACTGTCAGCTTTAAGGCTCCTCTGGGGGGAGGGGACCTAATGGTATGCTTATAAACAGAGCATCAACCAAGTGTCTCTCTAGACGTGCCAGCCATGATGACTTTTATTCCATCATTCGCAGTTTCCACCATAAGGACTTCACTGTCCTCATGATGGCTTGAAGTTCCTTCCTTGGATGTCTGAGCTGGCAGGGTGTCAAATCTTAGCAGGAAAAGTGGCATTGATGATGTCGGTCTTAAAATCAATTGTCACTCCTTTCACTCTTGTTGTGTGTGGAGGCCCAGATCATCTTTATGTGTAACTTCAGTTGTCTTCGGTGAAGTATATGTGACCCGCTACAACAAAATGCAGAGCTGCCAACCGTTCCGAAAAATTCGTATTTGTTACGAAAAATCGAAGGGAATACGAAAATACGAAAACGTCCTTAGAAAGTACGAATTCACAGTGGGAAAAAATAATGGGTAAAAAAAAATGGCAAACGCACGTCGCATGTGCCATGTTATCTGTACTCAGCTGGGATATCGATGCAACGCGTACGCACCGTATGTGGAAAGCGCTGAATAGAAAAGTGTGCGCACACGCATATCGCTGCTTGCGTACTGTGTACACCGAACAGAAGTAGGCGCGCGTGAATCCCTGCCGACTTCGGACCATGGATGTTTACATGGATCGCCGTGGTATCCCCATGTGTGGCCGGCTGGGGAGCGTGAGTATACTGCAGTAGCTACACACTGTAGCAAGCTGCCACTACAGTACCCTACTGTATTTCGTTTTGAGGCGGGATAGAAAGCGTTCCGTTGTGCAATGTCTGCTTCTTTTTCTCTTCTTCTTCATCCGCTTGTTCCTTGCCTCCCAAGTACGAAATGATTTTTAGAGTGTTGTGTGTTTTTTTTATAACGTTATTGCATCATTTTCTGCAAGAGGTGAGTTTCTGTTCGTGTATTAATGTGGGGTCGGGCTAACTCGGCCCACGGGACATCTCGTCCCACCCGTCGAGGGTGGGCCGAGTTGTCCCACTCGTTGGTAGCGATAGTGATCGTGAGCGCTCGTCTGTCTTTGAGTTTATTTCGTCTTTATGACATCTTTTCTAACCGTAATTTTCATGGAATTGTGCTCAGTGGTTTCTGTAAAGAATATTTGCAAACTTTTGGGAGATACAACGACGTAAAAATGAAATTTCAGACGTTTTTATCGCGGTTCGCGATCCCCATAATCCCCATAGGTTCACGTTCATTTCGCGCGGTGGACTAACTCGGCCCAGCTAAGTTTTAGCTGTTGTTTTGTCAGTAAATCTCCGTAAAAATATCAATTTTATCATGTATGAAGGTGTATTCAGGGTTCCTTCAACTAATTTCATCTTTGAGGGAATTTAATTTTGCACATGTTTGGTGAAATGTTGGATATTTGTTCGCATGATTTCATCTTTGCCGTATCGGCACCTCACCGGTCTCGCCACCAGCAGCTCGCTCACGCATCACTGTGGCAGAGCTGAGCAGCGCCATGCCCATGCCCACTCTCGGCGAGGCACGGGGGCGAACTGCACAGAGGGAGCAGCCAGCCACTCCGTAAACGTCGCTACGGAGAAAGCGGAAATATTGGCAGTAGGCGATCTATAGAGCCAGACGAAGAATCATTAAAAAATACAGAACTTTACAATGCAGTTGTGGAAAGAAAGCTTTGTACACAGATGATACTTGGTAATGTGATAATTAAAAATGAAAGTATTATTTCAAGTCAAATGAGAATGTTCTGTTATTCAAGAAAAAAAAAATAGAGAGGAAATAATAAAGTAATAGATGTTAAAATGACAAAACAAAACATACTTTACATGCTCACATTAATATAATTCAACATTTGCTGTGATCTTGCAGTCTTGGAAAGAGCAGTACCGGTACATTGTAATCAAGGGCAGGCAGGGCAACAGTCGAAAGGATGCAATGGCCACAAAACAACAGATTCTTTTGTGAAGGAAGATGAGAGCTTATATGCGTGACCTTACCGATGCCTACCAGTGCATGTTGTAATGTTTCTTTTGTGACCCTGCATGACTGCAAATTATGTAACACTTTGAGTACCGTGCTTGAGAAGGAAGACCATTTGAGAAGTTATTCATCTTCGCTGCTTGTTTAAAAAAAAAAAAAAAAAAAAAATGTGCATGAATTCAACAGTATGAGTGCAGGACAAGCAAGGATTTGAGAATTTTATAATCAGCCTTGTTTTGTACAAATAAATAAAAATGTAAAAGATCAACACATATAATAGGGCTAAGGCATGGAAAAGATTAAGATATGAAGTCCAAGTTTGGTTCAATAGATCATCACAGTATACATAACATAGCTACAGCTAGTGGATGGAGAGAGAGAGATTTACACTGTATATACAGTACATATATAAAAAGGAAATTACAAAAAAGAAAAAGAACTTGACGGTTGGCCATTATCGTGCAGGTACAGGTGGCAGAAGATTTTTCTCTTGAATTAGGGTAAGGATTCCCATGGCAAAAATGGCAATGTCATCAAAACAAAAACAATTCCTTTTTATTTTTGAAAGTATACACACAAAAGGTAGGCCCTACAATCTAAACAAGGCCAATCTAGCTAGCACTACATTTCATTACCGGATTCATGATATCAACCATTCAACCAAACCATCCATATCTACAGGTCAAATAACTGACCACTGGATATCAAACAATTTATTAATTTCCACGGTAATGCCCATAAACAGACTCGCCCCTTAACTTTTGCTTGTTTGTTTTTATTAAGAAAAAAGGTAACATTTATTGGACAGAAATAACTTTTGAGTAGAACGCAGATCTATACATAAAATCAGCAACAACAACAGCAACAACAAAACATTTAACAGTTAAAATCAAATGCCTATAATGACCTTCATGTAGTTCACATCGAATGATCTGCTACATAATTTGATTTCTTCTCTACTGGGGATACGGGTACGGAGTGGCTGGCTGCTCCCTCTATGCCGTTCGCGCGGGTGCCCCGCGCCGCGCCGCCCCGTGCCTCGCCGAGAGTGGGCATGGGCATGGCGCTGCTCAGCTCTGCCACAGTGATGCGTGAGCGAGCTGCTGGTGGCGAGACCGGTGAGGTGCGGATACGGCAAAGATGAAATCATGCGAACAAATATCCCACATTTCACCAAACATGTGCAAAATTAAATTCCCTCGAAGATGAAATTAGTTGAAGGAACCCTGAATACACTTTCATACATGATAAAATTGATATTTTTACGGAGATTTACTGACAAAACAACAGCTAAAACTTAGCTGGGCCGAGTTAGCCCACCGCGCGAAATGAACGTGAACCTATGGGGATCGCGAACCGCGATAAAAACGTCTGAAATTTCATTTTAACGTCGTTGTATCCCCCAAAAGTTGGCAAATATTCTTTACAGAAACCACTGAGCACAATTCCATAAAAGTTACTGTTTAAAAAGACGTCACAAAGACAAAATAACCTCAAACACAGACAAGCGCTCACGATCACTATCGATACCAACGGGTGGGACAACTCGGCCCACCCTCGACGGGTGGGACGAGTTGTCCCGTGGGCCGAGTTAGCCCGGATCCATTAATGTGCACTGCAGTATGTGCATGTGAAAAGCGTTCGAACTTTCTTTCCCGAGTATCGTGGAAACTCGATGTATTTCTAGGCCGATTAAAGGAGATCTCATATAACAGAATACTTATAACAAACTGTTTTCTGGTCAAAATGAATTAATTTCCTTTGTTTTGTATCGTTTATTGACTTGATCCCAAGGATCTCGTCGCAATACCAAGTTTCCACTGTGTATTTTCGCGTAGCTTTAGTTATCCCTTTCGGTGCTGCAAACTTTTGCTAGGGCCTAAGCTTACTACTGAACTTCGTTTTATTTCTGTCGTTTCTCACACCTCGTTTGGTACGATTTCTTCCATTTTATATCACTTTATCCGTTCCCTTTATACTTTGAAGTATTTAAACGTAATTCTCTTAAGTGTCTCGCACTGTTATTTTCGTAACGGTGATTTCTCCGCTTCGCTGCAATACTTTTTCGAATCGAAGCGACGGAGTTTGATCCCAGCCGCTTCGATGTGCTGTTTGTTGTATATTCCAAATGTTTGTGTTGTTGGGAGGTGTTGATACTTTGTATTTGTTATTTATTTTCCTAGGTATTTATCTCGAGGGATTATGCGTGTTTCTTAATGTTGATAGGAAAAGGCTAAAATGATCTTGAGTGATGTCTGATGGTGATGATGATAACTCTGCTGGTGACTGGTGTAAAAAGACGGCTTCCTGTGAATGCTGAGCGTACGTGACGTTGTTTTATTTCCCTTTCCCTCTTGCTCTTCTTTCCCCCTTACTCTTCTTTCCCCTCTCAAGAATGATAAAAAAAAAGAAATTACATACACCTCACAACAAAAAGAACCATGTGCTATAGCAACCTTCGTAAAGTTAAATCTAAATGTTCAGTATCAGCAAAGAATAAGGGGAAAACACGAATGACAAATAAAAGCGAAGAGATTGTGTATGCAGTCTCTTCGGCTTGAAGAAACTTGACACCCACCCCTCTCCCCTTGTGGAAATTTCCACAAAAGCAGGTGCTACACCCAGGTGCGTGCCAGACGAAAGAATGCGCGCACTGGAATAAACAGCGTGTAAATATCCTGGAAATATCGATCGAAGAACCAGCTCATTAGTTGAATTAAAGGAATCATTGCAAAGATATCATGATTCTATTTCTATAGCCTTTCTTTTGGCGCAGAGTAGGAATTCTAAACATCGAACAGTCGATTATAGTGTACTTGATCGAATATCTAATGTTCCCTGAACAATCATAAAAGGATTGATTATTCAGTCAATTAAAAATGCAATCACAGAAATACATGAAAGGTCTCGTATGCCCAGACAAATTCACTACGAGTAGGTCTAATGAGATGCAGTCATCACCTGGTTAGACAGCAAAATACAACGTGTAATGACAATTAATTTCAGTTCACGCTCATCAAAACTGCTTATTACTTTTCAAAGTTTTGGCTATCAACATTCGTTCGTGGGTGTATTTTGTTTGTTTTGTGTGTTTTTCCCTTGTGAAAGACGTAATAATTTCTTCGTATCGAACGTAAACTGCATGTTTACCGTAAACAAGCCATTCAGCTCAGCTCAGCTATGGCGCATTCGATCTATCAAACTTGCAGTAACCTCTTATAGGCAGGAGCACATGGCGCATTCCTTTAAACTTGAAAGTGAAGCCACGTGTTTGCACATCGGTGCTTCCACACACAGCGCGGCATTTTACAGACTTTCCGATTCCAGTCAGGGGAAAAGGAATTGGAATACTTCGGAAAATACTGATGTTTAAAATCCAATAAAAAGAAAAAAGCTTGAAAACAACGCATGATTATGTTTTAATGGTAAACAATAATTGGAAACACAGAACAGAATTTTGCATCCGCTCACACAGAAGCTCTCTTGAGAAGATGAAAGCATTCCCCGTCCCCTGCTAGATAGTGGAAGCTTCCATAATCAGCCCAGCAAGTTTTTGGAGTTACATACAGGTGTACTTGCACTTGTACACATTCATTGGGAGAAAACAATCAATCAACGCTGAACATTGCATAGTTTGGCATCTTTATCGTGCTGGTGACCAGCTCGATGCTTCGGCACGTGTCATAACGTTATGTTTAGAGCCTGTAGGCCTCATAAGTCGACGAGTTTAATTCAAAATAGCAAAAAGAGGGAGATTGAAAAAATACGAATTCTGGTGGAAAAATACGAATTTTGGAGCTGCTGAGTACTAATTTGTGCTTCCAAAGGTTGGCAGCTCTGAAAATGATCCTAAAGTCGGGTGAGGTCGATTATTTGAAAATTGCATGACAAAATTCCCTAATCTTTCTGCTTTAAATTGATATATAACAATAATTATAAAAATAATCGGCTGCGGAGATATCGATGTTTAAAAGAGAGCATGTCGAGACGTATGGGAAATCGCTGTTTCGAGAAAAGCGCCCTAAAAGTTTTCCTTGCGACGCAATCGCGATCAAGGGACACGCTAGTCAATTTTCACCTCTGGACAATAGAAGGTAAACCTTAGCAACCCCCGAAATGCTCATTCAAGCACAGCGTCAGCGGTCTCCTCACCGACCAATCAGTGACCAGGATGCCAGGAAAAGCGGTTGGGCATAGCGCACCCCGCCCGCACGCACCAGTCGACTTGGCAGTGTGCGAGCTTCACGCTTCGGTTAGCGGCAAGCAGCAAACTGACCAATGAGATCACTCCGGTCGTTGTTATGGGCGGAGCCTATCTGTGGCGCTCAATCCAAATTTTCGAACCGGTTTCTGCTTCGTTGAAACGCCAAAAACATGGCCCAGAAAAACGCTATTTTTTGTACTTTCCTTTCATCATTTTGCTTCAAAATTTCGACAGATGATAGAAGACATGTCAGACTCCAATAATATGTGAAAATCAGAAAATCGTAAGTTTTGACAAATTATGATGCTCTGACTTCAAACTCGATTTTCACGGCTTCGACCGTGCGCGACTTTAGGACCTTTTTGTTGTAGCGGGTCACATATGAATCATTCACCGTGGATCCACAGTCCTCTTCACTTATTTTATGTGGGGAAAACAGATCACTTGTCGGTAGGGATATTAGGGATACTATCAAATTAAGTTGAAGACAAAGAGGTAGAGAGAAATTTGATGGCTTAATGTCAAAAGACCCAACTTTAATAAATAAAAATTTTGAGCATCGGAACTGTGCGTAGTTTACCTCCAATCATGGTAGACAAGAGTATATGTTGGTGGTTATGTGTACCGGACAGAGCGAATCATTTTGTTTTGACAGACAAATCATCCAAACAGATGCAGCAAACTCAGATATCTTCATTGTGTGTTGTTTGTTGTTTCATTTTACCTCCAGAATGGTCTGGTGCCCATCGTAGAGCCTGAAGTACTCCCCGACGGAACCCATGATTTGGAGAGGGCCATGTATGTGACTGAGATGGTGAGTGTGCCCTCGCTTTTCCACTGCGGTGAAGCCTTAATGGCCGTGCGTCATTTGTAAAACTCAGGACACTAGATGTCAAGCCTCTTCATGCTCTCATATTTTTTTCACAAATTCAGTTCTAGCCGCAAGAAATGTTTGGTATATGGCCAATTTTTGCCTTAGTTCAAGCACCGGATCAGCTGTAATCAATGATGTAAAGATTTGGTGTTTGGCTGTATGTGACCAACAAATCTATTTCCGAACATTGGATTTATACACTCCTGACCCACCCTAGGTCCTTGCGGCTACCTACAAGGCCCTCAATGACCACCACGTCTACCTTGAGGGCACCCTTCTGAAGCCAAACATGGTGACAGCTGGACAGTCCTGCCCCAAGAAGTACACACCGGAGCAGATTGCCGAGGCAACGGTCACCGCCCTGAACAGGACAGTGCCAGCCGCAGTCCCAGGTACGTGGGTATAGCAATGGGTAGGTCCGATCAAAACCACCGTGTCCCATACCCCCACTGCAAGCAGCAGGTGCCCCAGAATTTAATTAATAATCAGTCTATGTCAGCCAAGCTTTTTGTCCCCGCCGAACGAGTTCGAGCAGGGGACTATGAAACGGGCTCCGTACGTGTGTGTGTCCGTGTGTCCGTCCGTCCGTCCGTCCGTCCGTCCGTGTGTCCGTGTGTGCGTCCGTGTGTGATCAAAATCTTCAATTTGCTACTTCTCTGTCATTTATGAGCCAATTTTGATTCTGTTTGCTTTATATGATAGCACTACATGGGAGCTTTGAAACTTCTACACAGAATTTCAGTCGTGACCTTTGACCTTGACCTTTGACCTATATTGTACATTTTGCTACAAAATGCTACTCCTTCGCCATTTCTAACCCGATTTCGATTCCGTTTGCTTTATGTGATGGCACTAGGTGAGGGCTTCAAAACTTCTACACAGAATTTTGACCTTTGACTTCTTTGACCTTTGACCTTGATTTTTTGACCTATATTGTACATTTTGCTACAAAATGCTACTCCTTCGCCATTTCTAACCCGATTTCGATTCCGTTTGCTTTATGTGATGGCACTAGGTGAGGGCTTCAAAACTTCTACACAGAATTTTGACCTTTGACTTCTTTGACCTTTGACCTTGATTTTTGACCTATATTGTACATTTTGCTACGAAATGCTACTCCTTCGCCATTTTTAACCCGATTTCAATTCCGTTTGCTTTATATGATGGCACTAGTTGAGGGCTTCAAAACTTCTACACAGAATTTTGACCTTTGACTTCTATGACCTTTGACCTTGATTTTTGACCTATATTGTGCATTTTGCTACAGAATGCTACTCCTTCGCCATTTCTAACCCGATTTCGATTCCGTTTGCTTTATGTGATAGCACTAGGTGAGGGCTTCAAAACTTCTACACAGAATTTTGACCTTTGTCTTCTTTGACCTTTGACCTTGATTTTTGACCTATATTGTACATTGGCTACAAAATGCTACTCCTTCGCCATTTCTAACCCAATTTCGATTCCATTTGCTTTATGTGATGGCACTAGGTGAGGGCTTCAAAACTTCTACACAGAATTTTGACCTTTGACTTCTTTGACCTTTGACCTTGATTTTTTACCTATATTGCACATTTTGTTACAAAATGCTACTTCCGGCGGGGACATATGTTACGCACCGCATAATTTCTACTTTTCCTTGTTGAAGAAGTTGGTAGAGATAGTGCTTGGTGGGTGTTGGGGTGCTAGGTGGGTATTGGGGAGTGTATATACAGTTGTTGCCAGCAGACTTATATTGAAATGCACTAGCTGTTCAGACAGTTCAAAATATTTTGCTTATTGATGCGGGTAGTGATCGTCAGAGGCTAGTGAGATGAATGTTCATTTTTGAATTATTTTCTTTTTACATTGTATTATGGGCTTACAGTCAAAACCATGTACCACCGTGTCATATATATGTGTGCATGATATTGGCCACAGTTTGTTTCAGATTTTTTTTTTCCAATTCGGTATGGAGGAATATCATGTAAGAATCTAGCCACCTGTAACTTTTGGTGACCTAGGGTCGACAATTCATAAAGGCATTTATCGCTATTGTCAGGTACAGTACCTGCACTTAGTATCACAGTAACTGCTGAAAGACCTGCGGCGGATTGGTTTGCGCTATGATGGTAACTGCCATTATTAAACAGTTGTATGTTCAATCATTATAAACCTCTTCACGAAGATGGACCCTGACAAGATTACTGTATAAGCTGTTATTTTCGTGAATGAGGAGTCTGTACACATTTTTGCGACATGTTATTTTCGTGAATTGGTGCCGATGTTAATATAAATGCTCAATTACTCTAGCGCATGGAGACATTTCGCTTGTTGTTAAATTTGCGATCCAACTGTGATTTGTGACACTTAAACCCTCGCGTAAATAACAGCTTGTAAAGTATCTTTAACCCTAAAGGGGCTGGGCTTTGGCTATGCTCAGACCGGGGGGGGGGGGGGGGGGGGGGGGTTGGGATGGATTTTTCCCCCCCCCCCCCCCCCCCCCCGAGATCTCGGCCATCGGTGGTGCGATCGCGATGAAATGTTGCATGCGTGAGACCCGCGTCATAATCTACAAGATTGTGTCATAAGATTTTTTTAAACGAATCAATTTCTCATTTTAATTACTTAATTATGCAAATTAAGCTCAAGATGATATTTTAGCCTAATTAAAAGCATTGAGAGTCTAATTTTTGATCTGTAAATCTGTTTTAGCATTTATAACAATTGTACATCACAAAAACTTCCAAAACTCATTTCAATTCGTATGTATTTTATTGTTTTCAGAATTTCTTATGTAATTCCTTGTTTTTCAACTTTTGTTTTTTCTTTGTTTTTTCATTGCAAATTGTCACTGACCACTTTTCTACCATAATTAGCACAAAATTAATCAATGAAAGTGATTAATTGTAAAAATAATCAGGTTTTTATGACTTTCATGACAGAGCACTGTTTTCCATAGGAAATGTACACAAAATCACAAAATTGTGCCCGTTTTGGGGCGACATTCCATTACAAAAATGGGTGTGGCTTCGCAAAAGTATGCGCGGACGTTGCAAATTTGGTCTCAAAAGTTGCGCGAGACTTGAATGAAGAAAGTCAAGTAGCCTCGCAACGAGGCCTTCTCGCGTTACAGAATTATAGCGCGAAACGTAGGGGGGGGGGGGCGGATTCCCCCCCCCCCAGCCCTTTTAGGGTTAAACTTGTTCAACATACTAAGTTCCAGGGATTGACTCATGATATAGTAATGACGTGCCTACTATTGTATTCATTTGGGGGGGGGGGGGGGTAGAGATAATATTGTAGTGCAGTTGATATTGGCTGTCAACACGTTTGCCTTGGTACACTGTGATGACATCAATGTTTGGTGACAGAGTCCACAGGCTGTCTGTGGTTATCACAACACTGAATGTGAAAGACGGGTGAAAGTCAGATAATCCTCTGTGTACTCTTCATTTGTCAGCAGTCTGGACAAGATTCTAGCTTCTTATAAATTGTATGTTTAATTCTAGCAGCATGTCAATATGATGTAAATACAATGTATATTGTTTTTAAGGTAAGAACTCGCTTCAATTTCTCTTTTTGCCAGAGGGCAATGATAACTCATATCTCATTCCATCGCTTTGGCTTGCAGTCATGAATTTAACCACATGCTGAATGGTCTGTCGAGTCCCAGTTTGGAAAATATCATGGTTGCAAAATATTTGGCACTCAACAATACAGAAACTTCCTGGATTTTGGAGTCAATGCAATGATATCTTGTGTGATAAGAATGCTTCACACGAGTGTCTCCTTGAGTGCTCTTTGGAACCTGCCCAATTAGCTGCCAAGTCTCCATGATTTTCGAGGAGGCTACCTGAAAACTTAGGGTGCGTTCAAGCGCTCTGAAGCAAACCAAAGCGAACTGAACCAACACGTACCATACTGAACTGTACCAGATTTGGAGTGTTTGAGCACTCTGTTGAGAAAGCGTACCTCATGAGTTGTGTTTAGAGGGGGTCACACATTTTGTAGCAAAAGGGTCATTCACCTGACGCACTTAATCTAGAGTACTTACAGATATCCCGAACAAAGAGAATGAACTCTTGGCATCATGATGTATGTGTGTGTTCTGGGCATTCTTCACATGCAAACTTTTAGTATGCTTTTGGTATCATTTTGGAGCACATTGGGAAGTGGTCCACTTTTGGCTCGGCTCTGGCGCGGGTACGGTACGGTCATTTTGCTTTAGGAGAGTGCTCGAATGCACCCATAGTTATCTCTTCACAGCCTGGCAAGAGAGAATAGAAATCACACTGATAATGGAATTATTTTGCCCTCTGAGATAAAAACATGTGATGTGAAGGTATCTCTCGGATTGCTCATTGGAATTTCCCTGATTTTGATATATGGAAATGTTGGCAGACCTGATAATGACGTTTGTACGGTGTAAGTACCGCCCAGTCCTTCAAAGGTTCAAGACCTAACTCCTTCCATCTCCCTGACCTCCAGGCATCACCTTCCTGTCTGGTGGACAGTCTGAGGAGGATGCCTCCATCAACCTCAATGCCATCAACAAGTACCAAGGGAAGAAGCCATGGTCTCTCACCTTCTCCTATGGCCGTGCCCTGCAGGCCAGTGTCCTCAAGGCGTGGGGAGGCAAGCCGGAGAACGTTAAGGCAGGCCAGAACGCCCTCCTTGTCCGGGCAAGGGTGAGTTTTCTTTCCCTTTTTATGCTATGCTTGTCCATTTTTCCAGTAATTGCAAACTGTTTCAAGCATTGTGATTTGGTCTTGAGATATTAAGTTACTGTTTCAATTCCTTCTGTCATATATTTTGTGCAAAGCATTCATCACATTACAAAGTTTTCTGCTCTCTAGAATGTGGAGCATATAAATTGTATATTAATAGAGTGGACCCCTGTTAGTCCTCAGGATTGGCAGGTTTTTTTTTGTTATATCGAAATTTCGTTATAACTGAACAAACAATAAAAAACAGAGAGCAGATGATGCTGCGGCCTGAATCTTTACTTCATTGTAACCGGAATTTCGTTGTAACCTTGTTCATTATAACGGGAGTGCACTGTATGAGTGCTTTTCCTGTCATCTTTTCGTAGTTGAGTTTACAGATGTGGTGTAACACACAATGACTTCAGAGTGAGAATTTTCATACAGGTATTAATCGCTGTAGATCCAACCTTAAAAAAAGGATTATCAGTGAGCACACCACACTTCGTTTTTTTTTGCTTTCACAGGCCAACGGACTCGCCGCAGTGGGCAAGTACACCGGAGAGAGTGAGGCGGGGGCTGCCCAGCAATCCCTGTTTGTGGCTGACCATGCCTACTAGACACACCCCGAGGCAATATCCAGCAATGTCAGCATGGCCACACCCAATATCAGCATCATACCATAGAAAGGCTCAATGGTAGCTAGTCTACAGCACAAAGACCCTACTCGGTCGTTTAATCGGGTAAGGGATTCAGCGCAAAGCTGCAATCAAGGCCAACAGCAAGCCATGTGAGAAAATGGAATAAAACTTAAAAAAAAAAAAAACCTAACAAAACAATGAAACAATGCCACTGAAGAATTCTCTTTTCATTATTATAACATTTCTCTTTACAAAAGTAATTTGTGAAATTACCTTGATTTTTCTTTTATCATCTGTTCAGTATCTTTTTGTCACAGTCTTCCTCTTTCCGCATTGCAGTGGCTTTCAAACTTTCCACAAACTAAATTTTGAAATGATTCAGAGTTCCTGGACTAAGGACTGTCTTTGTAAATCAATATAAACAAATCGATATATGAAGGTCTTTGTGTGTAGACTACCTTCCAATCTTTAACCTACATTATATGACATGCATGATGGAACTTGTGAATAATTTGTATCAACAATCTTGTTTGTCAATGTGGAGTAAGCAGTTCATATCTGTGCTTTTAGCCCATGCTTCCATATACTCCTACACATCTATGTTTCATGTGATCTAATTGGTCCCCATGAGAGAAATAGATTTCAGCAATGTTTCACGTCAATACGTATTCAACCTCACTAGAAATGGCAGTTGCATAGACATGTGATATATTCATATATATTGCCAAAGTCGATGGGGTAGAGTTGCTCAGCTGCAACTTGATGGTTCTGCTTTCTGATGGTTTCCTGACATTCGGTTGTAATCATTACAGTGTGCAGTGTCATTGTCGTTTTTAAGATCCAGGCTGTGCCGTGGCTTGATCAACAGAGATCCATTCAAACTCATGTGAACACCTGTCGTAATGAAGTGTTAAACTTGGCATACAACTGGTATTTACAAAGTCTGTAAGTGAGGACATTTAAGTATTTTGTGACAAGTGTAAATGTGTGCATAGAAGTAATGACTTTCATCTTACAATTGCCAAAAAGAGTGGTTGCAAACCCAGACTAAGTTGATTCATCACGTTTTCCATCGCAGTTTTCATCAGAGAGTACAGGCTTGCTTCCTTGATTATTAGCAGTCTGTTGAGAATTTATTTTCATTCACATTCTGCGACAGTACATCCAGATGTTGAAACTTTTTTATTTTGATGATTTTATTGGTGTGTGTTTCTTGCAAATGTAGAGAGAGCTATATGGAAGTTACTAGTTTTCTACAGTGTTGAAAAAAAATGATAAATGAAACAAAATGTGAAATATAGAGGAATTTGAATCTGTTGTGTATCATTTAGATATATATAGTCACATGGATAACATGGGTTCAATAATGTTAACTAATATGGATGATACTCTTGCAAGCTTATTCCAGTACTGAATGCTCATGTGGACTTGTATATTCTTCTTTGATCCCACACCCCTGCAGTGTAAGGCTTTAGGAAACCTGATTTATTTCAAACTTTTCTACTGTAGAAGTTATCATGTTTATCTTCTCCTTTTCTGTAAAATCTAACCAAGAAAAGTATTTGATTGGTATACATCATTCAGCACCCGTTGTACCCTAAAGTGGCACGTAGCCGTAGCAGTATAAACTTTTACTGGATGATGAGGATTGTTTTTTGACAATTTTTGTGGTCGTCTTGTTGATCAGTTCACCCTTGTATTATGTTCATTTTAATGCACAACTCATCTTGACCTTGCATTAATGCTAGGTGTGCATATTCATATTGCTGGATTGCAGCAATATCCACAACCCAAATTTAATGTGCATCACTGCCTGTATGAGACATGGTTGACAAAGTGACTGGAAAACTGATATGTGAGGTCTGTTCTTGAGGTGGACCATAAATGCATCCATGCACCCACAGCAATGTAAGTACCTGGGACTGTATGTAACCCCTCTCCCTGTTTGAAAAAGGAAAACAATTATTGGGTTTGGGGGTTCTGTATGATGCTCTTGCATGACAGTGGAGTGGCAATTGTGTTGTAAAAATGATTGTGCAGGCAAAGAAGCCATTATTGCTCAAATATCAGTGAAATAGACTGAATTCCTCTAACAATATTTGGCAGTGTAATATATGGTTTTATTAGCCTCTCCCGTGTCTGTATGAGGCAGTGACCTGGATAATGAAAGTGAATGATAAATGTATATGTCCGTGCAGGAATTTTTTTATGCTTGAAATGGTTGCTGCTTAGTGTGTCTGTCCCTGCGTTCAGACGATCCCCCGCTTCGAGGGGAATCTCCCGTCTGCCAGGACATCCCCCGGCAATCCCATCATGTGGACGCTCGGTGGGACATTCCCCTGTCCCCCGGAAAGCTTGTCGAGCCCGGCAACAAATTCTGGTGGGGGACAGAGCGCGCAGTTCATGCAGCTGTTTTCCTCGTAAGTGCGCATGCTCAAAATGCCATTTTGTACACGCATACAGTGACCTATACGACACAGCTGAAACCACTAGCCGTGATTTGTCCCCCGTTCAGCGGGGGATATCAAGACACGTGTGGACGGTCGAGCGTAAAAAATATACAATCTCTCCCTCTCTCCCCGCGAAGAGGGGGATCGTCTGAACGCCGGGTGCGTCTGCTTTGCTTCTTTGTAGAGTGAGTATTGTGTGTTATATGGATACACATACATGTATATTACATTACTGAGTGCTTTGTATATTACTGTATACACTTGTATATAACAGTAGATGGGCAACTACGAATCATCTTCCTTTATTTACAGAATGTGTTTGTGTTTGTGTGTGTGTGTGTGTGTAGGTAAGAGAGCAATTATCAGGAGTAGTCATTAGCTAACTGGACATACTCTACAAAGGGAAGATTAAGTCTCATTGAAACTGATGTACTGCAGTAAACTAAAAATGTAAATAAAGAACAGATGATTGGTAGTTGTCCGTCTACTGTTTTATACATCAAAAATATATATATATATATATATATATATATATAATATATACACACACAGTAATATAATTTTTATATATATGTGTATTTGAATAACAGAATGTGTGTGTGTGTGTGTGTGTGTGTGTGTGAAAGGGCACGATTAAAAATGCTTTCTACTTTGGTTTGATCAGGAATAGACATCGGGTAACTGGACAGACACCACAAAAGGATGATATTGGAACTGATGTATACATCAAGCCTTTTCACAATGCTGTAGTGTAGTGTAGACTTTCATTTAACTCTTTGGTTAGCACATTATCAGAGTTCTTGTACAATGATCACAGTTGAAACAATTCCTAGTGTGGACAGTGAAATCACAAAGTAATGAGCAATCAATTGAGATCAGCTGCAGGGAATGACATTGATTTCCAGAGCTAGAGTCAAAATCCATAATCATGTAAAAATTGAGATAAACATCAAAGTGATCCCATACACTGCTTCGATAAAGTGACATGGATACAGTAAAACAAAGCACCTAACTAGTTTTGCCATTTGCTATATTGGATATCATTCATTCATTCATTCAAAATAAGATATACTTTTGAATTTTGTCTGAAATTTGATTTAGTATGCTTAGCACTGGAACTTTTTGAATTCTAAACTGACACTACAAAACACCCTCAAATAATGCTTTAAGAGTATATACATAAGGATGTCTTTCGAAGTGAGCAGCATCAGTTAAGGGTAAATTATATTTACAGATAATTCTGAATGTAGGTCGGAAATCATAGTGATATTTTAATATTAAAATGTAGAGCGCTGTAGGGAAAGAGTTTCATACATATATGGTCATGTCTAAACCGCTTATCCTGAAAGCAGCTTCCCCTCCCCCCCCCCCCCCCATGCGAAGACACAAAATTGTGCTTTAGAATGTGTATTGAACTCACCAAGCAAGGTGATTATTAAGTATTGCGTGTGCATGTATGTACATTAAATGCACATACAAAATTAATGCAACAGAATATCTTACATGGTCTTGACTCTTTTTTTCTTTTTTAAATAGAGATTTGCACTGGTATATCACTAGAATCGGAGGATGAAGATGGCAGAATAATGATATAAATGAGGTATGAGTTTTCTTCAATAAGTCGGTCCCCTGTACAAATGAAATCTGTAAAATCGGAACTGCATATCTATATACAATTTCAGAAGCAGATGACAGGTTCGATTCCTGCTGGTTCTTTCTTTCCGGCATGTTGCAATATTTTTGAAAATGTAGGTCAGCAGTTGCGATCTTACAAATTTCATTTGTATAGACTGCAGACAAATTGAAGAAAACTCATATTTCATATCTTTACCCCTCTGCTTAGTGATCCCTTTGCTTATACCCTTAATAAAGTATCAGAAACAAGTCCAGGATATGTGTACTTTTCATTTTATTTTAATACATTTTGTGAAATTATCTATAGATAAATATTTTTCTGCAATGACGTCACAACTAACTATTGTAGTCTTCTAATCCAGCGAAACTTGAATGGACTGTCCGATTTTCCTCAAACTTCACTGATGTGCTGGACTAATATTGCTGCATTCACTCAACTCTCATGTATAGTTCGGTCTTATTTCACTTTGACACTGATTTTAGATGTACGTACTATCATGACTATAGAGATTGTTTTACAACCCTCCTATGTATACAGCACACATTTGAGCTTTTAGACATGACAATTCATGATTGGTTACGCACACATATTTCTGAACTTTTCACTTGCTCATTCTGGATAACAGAAGCCTTACCTATATATGCAAACAGTTTTTTTTTTTAATAGATATTATATATCATATAATACAGACTCAACTAAATATGAGTACATCAGCACACAAAATGTCCGAACACACCCTCACATCCCGGTTGCGTAAAGCGAAACAGGATTGATTTAGTTCTCTGTTTGAATTGTACAGATCAGATGTAAAATCTACTTGGCAGGTAATGAATTGTTAATCCATAGATATGGAAACAAATTATTGATGAAATTGTCTTTGAAGGCAGGGAAGCAACAAAATAATGTTTGGGAATTTCGGGAAGCATTCAATATTCTTTCTTTGCCAACATTCAATGATCCAAATCTAGTACGCAAAACTCCCGTATACTTCATAGACCCTTCCATTCATATAAACTAAATTCCAATCCTCAGTTTCTACTCCCCCCCCCCCCCCCCCACCTCTAATCGAAGTAGAGGTCTTACATAATCATTATCAACAGCCTGAACCCATAGAACAGTGCAGGTCATGGCAGTTTTCTATCTTATAAAATGTGTTGTGAATGAAAAACTCTCAGAATTAATTCACATTTTGAATTTGTCCTTACAGGTGTTTTACCTAATTGAATTCAAATTGCTGAAGTCATATCCTTTTACAAGACGGGTAGAATGGATGAATAGGGAAATTATCGCCCAGTATCATCATAATCTTCCTTTTCTGAATCACTTGAGAAGATGGTTTATACTCGCTGAATTAAGTTTTTTGATTGAATGTAATATTTTAGTTCAAACTCAATTTGGGCTTCGAAAAAAAAAGATATCCAAGCTCTCATGCCATTCTATTTAGTTGAGAAATTTGTGAAAGCCATTGACACACAGTCGTATACAGTCAGTCTCTTTCTGGATTACTGCAAAGCTTTTCACACTATACAGATCATAAAATTCTTGTACAAAAGCTAAATCATAACAGGGTTCTATGGTATTTGTGAAATGATTTTGGAGTGGTTGATATGTTTATCTTACTGGGAGAATCCAGTTTTTTAAAATAAACTTTGAAATAAACTTGATTCCTTGAAGTGTCCCATAGGGCGAGCTCTTAGGTCCTCTTTCGTTTATTTTGTACATCAATGCCATTTGCAACTCATTCTCTCTGCTGTCTTTTCTTCTGTTCGCATGTTATACTATGGTGTTGGGTTTTTTTTTTCTATTCTCATTCTAATCTTTATAAATTGTTAAATTTCTTGAATAGTGACCTGCAATTGGTATTTGAATGGATTCAAATTATATGGTTATTAGTAATAGTATAAAGTGAAACCCAGGCATACTACTGAGTGAATGTATTTGCAGTTAAACCAGATAGATTCCTCGAGATTCTGATTCTCCGGGGAAATTGCTCAAAGGCCCAAATATTTCATTGATTCTTGGTCTTTAATTTAGAAAAAAGGTCTTGAAGATAATGAATTATGCATATTTCTCCGATCATACAAACGAATCGTATGTTTCCAGAAAAAAAAAAACATTATTGCTATAAATTTCAGATTATTATTTTGTATTTGTGTCGCGTTGGAACATTCAGGTATAAGTTGAATATTGGCGATCTGCCTATATTTTCTTCAATGTTTGTTAAAAACAGTTATATTCATATATACTTACACTACGAGAAAAAATGGAATGTATCATTTTCCCGCATGTGTACTGTTTTCGCGACTAAACAGGTCTTTCATTTTGGGAATGATTTAGATTCTGTTTAGATTCAATCAATTTCTCCGAATTTCTTCTAGCAAAATCTCACAAAGTTAGTTTCTTAAATTCATGTGTTTGATTGTCCTACCTTGATCGCTAGAACTATCTTTCTCTCTTGAAATTAGGTGGAAATTAAAATTGTATCAAATGCGGAATATTGAACAATACATTCTAAAGAGAAAGTAACTAAGAGCGTGAGGAAAATAACTGCAGGCGCTCATCCTAAATATCATACAGACGTTATATTCTTTTCCCGATTTTGAGGATGATTTGAAATTTCATTGACTTCACGTTATCAAGGATACACTAAGATGATTGCAAGCAAGCAAATATTCAAAAACGAATTAAGTACCTTTAAGGACTAGGCAGCCAGGGTATCTGATGATGACTTTCCTATAGTGGGCACTGCCTCAGTCACCAGTGAACTCGAATTGGAAACCGAAAAGTTGAGAGTCTGTGTCCACATCCTGTGAGTCACTATCCCTCAGCTTCTCATATCACAAGTGACTGAAACGAATGGATACAAATTAAAAAAAAAAGAAGAAAGAAAGAAAGAAAGAAGTAGGCCTTCCTCCATACACATGAAATTACTGGTTGACGATGAAGCACTTTCCTGTATTTACACCTCCTTTGCACTATTTTCAGACAAGGACACGACTGGCATTTTCGGCACAAATCGACGACACAGCAAGATCTTCAAATGCTTCCGAAATTTCTCGTACCTGAATGAGTAGATAATGGGGTTGATCCATATGTTTGCAAAGGCCAAAATGATAGTGAAACCATGTACAAGTCCCCCGTCGAATTTCACGAGACCTGTGAGGTAGTGCAAGAGGGAGTATATTTCGTTTGGCGCCCAGCAAAGCACGTAGCAGGCGCAGACGACAAAGAGAGTTTTGAGGACATTTTGTCGCGCGCGTTCGCGAAGGTTAGTTCCGGTGGATTGTTCGCGTAACTGGTGCCGAAGCTTTCTTGCTATCAG
The DNA here is from genome assembly GCA_033980235.1 of Diadema setosum. Lineage (NCBI taxonomy): Eukaryota > Metazoa > Echinodermata > Echinoidea > Diadematoida > Diadematidae > Diadema > Diadema setosum. The sequence continues at coordinate 3,778,930 of CM067062.1, read as the reverse complement.
TGCATATAGGACAGCCATGGAACAGGAGGGCCCGAAAAAATTAAATACAAATGTTGCAATTCCGACAGCCTGTGAAATTACTGCGTTTGACATGTTAAACACACAAGTACGCTCTTTGACGGTGGCCCAAAGGAAAGTGTGAGCGTGAAAAGCTATTCCATATATCCATGGAACAGATGCTAGCAGTGGGATTCTTTTAACGCTAACGATCTGGCGGTAGCGAATGGGGTGACTTATTGCATAAAAGCGTTCCACGGTGATTACAACGAGATTGACACCACTGGCTGCTATCAACGCCCAGAAAGGATACCAAGTCAGCCACACCTTACACATTAGGCGGTCTAATAAAGGGTTGTTTGTGGGGAAAGTGCCAGGAGCCAAGGGGATCGCGAGAAGGAACAGAGCTGTCAACAAATCGATCAGCGATTGATTGGCTATCAGTAGGTTTGTGGCATCTTGGAGATCTTTGACGCGTGCGACGACCATGAGAACGAGCCCGTTGTCAAGAACACCGAAAACTCCAAACGCCACGTACATAGTGGTGGTCGGGTCAAATAGCGAGCTGGAGGCATTCATTTTACCAGCAGAGAAACGAAGCGCCTTCCAATCTGCCAAGATGGTCGATATGGTGTAACCCAAGGGATGGCTTCTTAGGAAAATGAGCAAGTGGTGAATAACACTCGGCGCTTTATATTCCAAATATAGGGGTGGACAACCTCGACAACTTTCAGATTTCAAAGTTACATTGAAAGAAAAGGACTTCAACCACCCACTTAGTTTCACATTAAAACATGTACCAGTAACTGAGCAGAGGGCTCGAAAGTTTGATGTACCTCTAAAAACACAGGGGAAAAAACAGACAACAGAAAAAGAAAGTACGGTGTATGACTGATCCCCGAGAACAAATCACAAACTTCCAAAGCTCTACTGGTAATCAATACCCATTCACCATTATAACTTTACTGATAGGTATTCTGTCTGTATCACAAAAAGCCCACAAATATGATAAAAGCTGGTAGGTAGAGATTATGATGGTATAGCTGCTTTTTACACATACGTACACACACACACATACGTACACACACACACACACACACACACACACACATACACATACACACACATACTGAATACAGTGAGAGAGAGAGATAAGAAATTAACGTAGTTGTATCATTATTTGCTTAAGCTTCATACAATTCATAAAAATTGACAAAAAATGGTGGATATGAAATACATTTTTGTATGGAGTTTTTTTTTTTAGATTACAGAAACTTTTATTGTGGTATTTTGCGAATGCTCTCGTAAAAGGCTTATTCTTGACAAAATTTTCCAGAAGACTTGATGCACATGACGCTTTCATGATTTCTTGGGAGACGGAGACATAACAGACCAAAGGACTTGAGAAAAAATTATATTGATTGAATGTGCCTTGCTCTTTTTATGATGGACAACTTTTTTATTTCGCAAATTCATCGATTGATTCCCATTAGTGGTGGTATATGTTTGAGTTGCATTCATGATTTTAGAAAAAGATCTGAGAAGTAAAAATTTTCTTCCTGAAGACATGCAGTCGTTTGTATTTTTGCAGTTCGAATTGCCGTTTGGGTTCATCGTAATCCTAAAATGGAAAGAATAAAATGTACAGATTGTCAATACGATGTCCAAATTTGGACTGAGAAATAATGACGTAATAATAAAGAGATCACACACAATTTTCCTCCGAGTGTTGATGTTTTAATGTTGTGCACGCACACCTAATTCTACCATCATTACTATCATTTAATCTCTGTCATGACCAATACATTCCTGCTTTTATTCTTGACAATTATAATAGTCTATCAAAGATTATGACACATTATTTTGACCAAACACGTCAGCAGCACGGAATAATTAATTTGGGTGCCATTCTGTGTTCTTTATACAGGGTAGTCTCTTCAGTACATAAGAAAACTGCTTTGCAATAGAGCCCTGTGTTACATCTAACAATACATAGAATAAACATTGTGAAACAAGTTTGAATATTGACATGTTACAATCCAAAACAATTCAATACAAAAGTAAGAATAGGTTGAAGCAGTAGCAAAAAGTATAGAATTGGATGTAGTATTGAATATATTATTGTATAGCATTAAAATAGAATTATATTTTATATCAGCATACATCTTATACGTATACGTATAAATTTGTATTATATATATATATATATATATATATATATATGTATATATGGTCTTTGGGGTGTTAAGATTGTATTTTTGTATTGTTTTTTAGTTGTTTGTTTTTTATGTTGTCTCTCTAGGGTCTTCAGAAACTTTTATTTCAAATAATAGGGCTCACCGAAGTTAATCTGCAAAACATTTTGTATTCGAACGGACAAAGCAACTTCTAAAAATGCTCAACTTTTTAGAATTGACACTCAAGGATTTGGGGTATACTTTCTGAGAATTTGGAAAATTGTCAATCAAAAATGAAAGACGATACTTCAGTAATTCATCAAAATTACAAAATAAATAGAAGGTAAAAACAAACTATTTTTTTTTTTATTGTGGAGTGATTTATCACAAACTGCTCAAATTATTTGATAATGTACTTATAAGCACGCGATATCTAATGGCAATTCACTTCCAGAAACAGTAATTCACAATACCACACATGCATACGTTGTTGGGAAAACAGACCTACACAAACATAATAATGATACGTGGTAGTTATCGAAATATCACGTTCTTACAATCGAGTATGACCCACCTACTAAAGATCACTACGGCGACGTATTTCTTTTGTTTTTGCACTTCGTATCGCCACTGGGAAGCAAAGAGCTGGAATGTACTATACTACCTAATCATGTTGTTATGATCCCTGAGATGTATTCACAAAACTCTCCATTTTATTACCTTGTTCTATACACACTGTTTTCATCAACTTTAAGTATTTAATGATTAACTTCATTGGTAGGCTTTCAAGGAGAACGTATGTATATATGATAACTTCTTGAATTAATCTGTGTAGATTACTCCAATCATATTGAAACAAACTTACAACGACAATGACATCGAGCAAGATCCCGTTTCCTCAGGATAATTCGCTAAATTATATTGCATGATATTAATTTGGAATAAACACGAATTAAATATGCATTCTAGATTCCTAGAAGTTATTCTCACTTTTGAACTTCACGTCCTATATTTCTATCAAAGAGGTATTTAAAAAAGAAAATACGTGGTGCTAATGTAAATGCAGAATAACATAAACCATCATAATGTTCTTTCTGATATTCCAAATCATGTAGACTGAATGTGTGTATCCATGTAAAAGCCGAGATAGACGTCGTCCTTTGAAATATGGCATTATTCAAATATAAACGTTTTTGACTCTTTAAAAACTTAAGTGAAATGTTGGAGATATTCGCTCTGTGAATGCAGTTGATTCGAAATCACATCACATAAAACTTTTTGCACATTCTACAGTAACATTTCTCGTATGACTGATCTGATATAGCATAAGATAATGTTCATAAACGCGATTATTGGCATGCAAACTAAAGTTATCACTTATATACGCTTGCAAATATGTGATAAGTTGTATAATTTTAAAAATATACAAAGTGTTGATTTTTTTTTTTTTAGATTAGGGACTTATATATATATATTTTTTTTTTTTTTAAATATCTAAATGTGTCCAAAGATTGATAATCTGTGAAAGCCACCAGAGTCAAAACTTTGTCACTGTTCCATGTAATTTAGGTAATCGGACATTTAAACATACCTCTGAGGTCATATCCTGCTAAGAAAAAGAAATGGAGTGAAATTATTTAATTTTCTCCAGATTAGTAAATCTAGCCTAAAAAGAAATAAACGATGATTGACTAACACTATAGCTCAACGGACTTATAACCTTTGATGTACTTATTGTATAATAGATGTTATATTACATTATATTTCATTACATGAGTTATTATAAAATAGGCTTTGTGTTTATTTTTTCTTTTATCAAAGATAAAGTCAGTCGATAACATGAGAGATGATGATGATTATCAGATCATAACCAGCATGGCATTAAGCATCGCGATTGATAATAGTTTTGCTGTCTCCGTCAAGAAATCATCATGTCGAAACCCTTAAAAAACGTGGAGTATTAAAAAGCTCTATGACTGACCATTCTCAACTATATTATATATAATAAGAATATGACCATCCTCACCTGAATTAGTCCTAGGCTATTTATTAGGGTACCAGAGCCTGTTCCCTTGTTACAAACATATTTTTCTTTCGCTGTACCAATGAGTGCTTTCTTTCTTTCTCACACAATCTCTCTCATTTCATGTGTTATTCTATTTTCAACTTTCCCTTAAAATATAACGGAGAGGTTGACATTTTAACGTCATATGATGTCAATATAAAATGTACGCATTCCATATGGTTGTTATTTATCAAACATTTACATTTTATGTGAACCTGAAAGTACGAATCCTTTAATGGATAGATGATATCACCATGGATGGTCTGCGCGACGATTTTCCGCAGAGCAACTTTCTCAAACCTTTCCTAAACTTGTCGTACCTGAAGGAGTAGATGATCGGGTTTATCCACATGTTGGCAAAGGCCATGAAAACCGTGATATCGTAGATGACCCCTTCAAATTGCAAGGTACCTCCGATGTAGCAAAAGAGACTATAAACGTCATTTGGCGCCCAGCACAAGATATAACACGCGCAGACAATAAAGAGAGTCTTTATAACATTTCTTCTTGCCTTTTCCCGGTGATTTATTCCAGTTGCCTGCTGGCGTAGTTGGTGCCTCAGCTTAGCCGCTATGACTGCATAGAGTATAGCCATCGTGCAGGATGGCCCGAGGAAATTTAGAATGAATGTAACGATTCCAATGGTCTTCCATATGATTATGTTTGGCATTTCAAAGAGATGACATATCTGCCCATCGACGCGGGCCCAAGCAAAGAAATGAGCATTAAACACAAGCCCGTACACCCATGGCATCAGGGCCAGGAGAGTGACACGTTTATAACTGATGAACTGTCGATAGAGAATAGGACATGTTACGGCGTAAAACCGTTCAATGGTGATAACAATAAGGTTACCTCCGCTGGCAGTGATTAGTGCCCAGAACGGATACCAACTCATCCAAAATTCGCAAACAAAATCAGCAGCTCTAGGTTTACCCGATGGAATAGAGGCCGGAACGACTTGGAGAAAGAGAAGAAAGGCAGAAGCTATAAGGTCTATCAGAGATTGGTTAGCGATCAACAGGTTTGTGGCGTCGCGGAGAGCTTTCGTTCTGGCGATGACGATTAACACGATGCCGTTGTCGATGATGCCGAACACTCCGAATGCCACATACATGGCGGCAGTCGTATCCAACATCAGGCCCGAGCTCATATCGCAAAAATTAGTGATTAAATTGGTGATTAGCCTCTCCCAACGTCTGATGCCAAATGGTACCCAGAGGCATATATGACGGGTTGCAGGAAGAACTCTTTAATTCATGTTACATTGCAGAACAGTACGGCTTCCTGATGCTATACGTCAATTTGGCGATAACGACTTTAATACTCGCCCCTCGCTTGTAAATTTGCGCGAGTTAAAAATTTCAGCCTATCACTGACTACCAAACTTTCCATCACTGACATCTTACCATCATTGGGGTTTTTTTTTTTTTTTCTGTTCTGTAAGCATTGTTAAGCTTGATTTTTTAAAAGTTTGTTCTTTTTTAAATGTTAATACATTTCCTCGCTAATCGAGACCTGACATAATCATTATTATTGTTGCCAAATAACTTCAATCATGTTTCAAATTGAATGAGTATTAGAACTTTCATTGCCAACTAAAAATAACAAATAAAAACTCTTGGTGAAAAAAAAAAGTTTTGAATGATAAGATTACGGTGATGAATAAGTGAATAAGGGGGGGGGGGAGGTATTGCAGTAATATGAGCTGATGCCAGCGGAAATCTTACAGTAATGGCATTTTGATGACATTCCTAGTATACTTGTAGACACCGCAAGCGATCCTTTCAATAACATTCAGACATCCTTTGTTCGTGCACTTAGCGATCATAGACTCATCTTTTTTTTTTTCTACAGAGCAACTCGAGGAGAGAGTTTAGCGATGGGAGCAAATCTACTCATCTATTCAAATCCAGAGATCTGTTAAATAAGATAACAGCGAGCAATCTAAAGAAACTAGGAATGAGATTTCATCAGTGCTGCAATGGGAGGACACCGCCGCCTGGCATTGATTGTTAACAAAAAAAAAAAAAAAAATCATCGTGGTAAAAAGATTGTCATTCTCCATAAATATGATTAAAGTTAGCTTCTGAATTGATGATTTGCAATTCAGAGTCATTCTCCAAGAATATAAGTCACTCAAAACACACAATATGTTTAAATAGTTTCTTTAGATTGCAAGAATATACGCGTTCTGAGGAATGATTGGATACGCTGTCCTTCAACTTGTGCATTTTTACTTGAGATTGTCCATTATTCTGATTCTGATTTTATTTTTCGATTCGATTCAATAGTTTATTTATTTCCATCATCACAAAGAAAAGAAAAGAAAAAGTTGACATAATCCAAAGTGATACATTTTTTTTCATTTCTCTCAATATAAAGTATATTATACACGAATGATGTCGTAAAAAAGAAACAATGCACTTTGTCATTGCAACAAAAATAGTAAATAATCACAATGATGGAAAACAGTGTTCCACTAAAAAAGCCACGCTTGTAAAACGTGGAACAATGGAACAAAACAACAACAGCACCAATTTGTTATACCAAATAGACATATTCATTTAAATTCTTCTACATACTATTGTACATTTTACTAATTGATATAATGATGTTGATACTATGAACAATACTTACTAGGATTTTAGGATGCAATCGTATAAACTATATAACATATCACATTTGTGGCACAGACACTATGGGGCCAGGTGTGCCAGGAAAATTGAATGGAAAAAGATATGCAATCGGCCACAAAAAACATAACGACGACAACAACAATAACACAATACACAGAAATAACAAAATTTGAGGAAATGCACTCAGACAGATACTGGACAACGAAGAACAAGGAAAAAGTAGCAGGGAAGAATAGAGAAGGAAAAGGAGAGGGATGGAAAAGGTCTGTGGACACACTACAAAATCTCGAGGAAAAGTGAAACATGACGTGTTTTTTCATTGAACAGAATTAACTGGTATATTTGGAAAACAAATGTTTTTTGAGTTTATACTTAAATGTAATTAACTTCACAGATTCTTTTAGATCATTATCTAAGCTATTCCAAAATCTGGGTCCGGTATAAACAAATGTATTTTGAGTGTGTACAGTTCTAACTAAGGGAAGATGAAATTCTTTAGATTGTCTAGTGGGATAATTATGTACGTGGCTGTTACGGTGAAATAAAGAATAAAATATTTTGGGTAGATGATTGCAGTTGTAATTAAACATAAATTGACCAAGTTGTAACAAATACAACTCATTTATTTTCAGAATTTTGTGCTCAAGGAAAAGCTTGTCAGTATGTGCTCGGATATGAAGGTTAAAAACGATTCTGAGCGCCATCTTTTGCAGAAGAAATAGTTTATCTAACAATGCCGAATATGTATTCCCCCAAGCAAGAATTCCGTAATTCAAGTACGGCAATACCAAACTTGAATAAAGCGTAATCAAAGCCGAAGAAGGAAGATAATATTTCAATCTATTCATTATGCCTATGTTACGTGCAATTACTTTACAAATATTGTTTATGTGACACTTCCATGATAACTTATTATCAACACAAACACCTAAGAATTTAATAGACGAAACCTCTTCAAGAGGAGTAGTGTCAAATATAACATTACCTGGTAATCTATCTAAAGAATTACTGAAAAACATATACTTTGTCTTCTCAATATTCAGTGACAATTTATTTGCATATATCCATTGTGAGACATTCTTCAATTCATCATTCACTGTACTAATCAAAGTATTAGGGTCAGGGTGGGAATAAAAAAGATTGGAATCATCCGCGAATAATATGAAAGAGAGTTTATCTGAAGATCTATAAAAATCATTAATGTAAACTATAAATAACAGTGGGCCTAACAAACTTCCTTGCGGAACACCACATTCTATTTTCTTCATAGAAGAATCAAAACTATTTCTATTTTTTTCATACATAAATGAAGTACAAAGTCAATTGAACAAACAAATTGAGCACAGTATAAATTGAATCTGACAATTAAAGCAAATAAATGATTAATTCAAATATTCAACTTTTTTCCCTGATACAATTCAAAGTGAGAATAAACTATTTTGTGCATACATTTATGGAAACATAAGTTACAGTATATCTCTTGCTCAAAGACAAATTAGGCAATTCTTGATGTACAGAAATTCAGGAGACCATCGTCATAAACAAGCGCTTGACGAGGACAATGGCATTATTATCATAATACTAGGTAATACTCCCTATCAACATAGCAATACACTTTGATTTTTTTTTTCAATGTTTAGATGCCTTACTTTTGCTTTGACAAATTCTTTTATAGACGTCATAACCTGGTTATGTGTGTATGTGTGTGTGTGTGTGTATGTGTGTATTTTCTGCTTTCCGCAAAAACATTTTCAGCATAATTCAGTTCAATATAATACAAAATGAAAAATTCGAGATGATGGCTTCATAATCACGGAAAGTTATCAGAAGTAGCATAATAAAAAAACAGCAACATAGAGACAATGTTCCACACACACACACACACACATACACACACACAGGATATCATCCAGCCACAGCTCACACGTACTGCTTTGATATACAGTCATGACAGTGTGTAGGCTATATTATATTGTGTTATGATAATATTGTTTACATATTATTATTTATGTGTAATGTAGGCCTATGCAATCATCATATTGTGTGTGTATGTATATATATATATATATATATATATATGAAGAGCTTGCTCCCAAAATGCGCTAAAATCCATAATTTTTCAATGGATTTAGCGCCTTTTGGTTGCAAGCTCGTCATATATTAATATAGGCCTACACACACACACACACACACACACACACAAACATGTATGTACATTGTATTTATACTTATTCGTTTACATACGCACCTTCTTTTCATTCTTGGATTAACGAACCTTCGGAATAACAAAACTTATTTCAATTTCGGACAATATTCAGAGATGATGCAGCGTCCAGCAGGATTGGACGTGAAACCGTTTTCGGATATTATAAACAGTAAGTCCAGATGAAGTGAGTTAATTTGTGCCTTACCTTCTTGGTAAATGTTGCTGCAATAACAACAACAACACCATTTTCTATGTTCTATTCATTCTAACATTCTTTTAAACGTTTGTTTGCTCTTAATAATTTCACTTTTTAATGTCAAAAATTTCTAAAAATCAGTGAGCAATTTCTCAGTCAATCAAGAGGAAATTATAACCTGCTCGAAGTGTGTATAAGACTGCTAATTTGTAATAAGATTTTAGATTTTTTTTTCGGGGGGGGGGGAATGTGTACACAAAAGGCAAAGTTTGTAGCCGTTGTCATTCATGACTCTTGCTATCTTAGTTATTAGGTAATTTTTCTTATTATAGTTACAGTAACTGGGGACTTGGACACTCATTACATGAATCAGCGGCCATTGATTTTATACGTATGTAGTTTCATTACAATACTATGACAACAATGATATAGAATTATCAAGAAATGCATTTCGTCTGGGCATGGTGTATATTATTGCGTTTAACAGACAGATACAATTTAGGATTTAGTAAAAAATGTATATGCTTCAAAAAAGTTTGAAATACAATAATGGATGCAATTCTATTGATCTGTAAGAATGAGAATAGACTGAAAGAGTGTAAGCAGAAAGCAAGTACCGTGATCAACATTTTTTTCTTCTTTAAAAAGAAAATACTCCCCCCCCCCAATTTCCAGAAATATATATGCAAATTTTACTGGAGCCTATCATTTATGCATTCGCCCCCCCCCCCCCCCGTAACATTTAGTGAAAATGTCGCATTTTTTGTGGGTAATTTTAGTAGATTGAGAAACATATCTGCGTGCATCGATGTAAAAAGTACCAGCGACTAATTTGGACATCTTGCTGACAATTTTGAAAAAAAAAATGTAGGGAGAGCCTTCAGGGTGTGCGGTGCACTACATACTATACAGACTACAAGAAGCAGTTTCTCGGGAAAGGAACATCATTTCTTTATTACTGTAATTTATTAGTCTATAATTATCATTATTTTTGTTAAATCTGAACTTCAACAAAATGTTATATGTTCAAGTCAAAATACCTACTAGAAAAAACAAACACGTGACATAAGTGCAATTGGTGAAATAAGCCACCTTTAGGTGAAAATTATATAAAAATGCGTATCACAGACCCTTTACCTATAAAATTGGATACTATTAACGAAATTACTCCAGATATTCCTTCTAAGCTAACTCTAAGCCATGTCAACAAGAAGTTTAATGCAACTGAAGAAATGTTATGGCTTTTTCTTACAACTTTCTTACAACGCTTATATAGCGTAGGCGATAAATACTTTATTAACTTTGTCGGATCTAATTCATGCGAATTATCAGTAATTAAAATAGTACAAGAATATCAAATCATTTTTTTCTGTCACAAAGAACATTTCTGAAGACTGTAGTCTTATATTTTGTTTACTTTCACAATGACTAATAGTTAACGAATAATACATAACGCATCGACATGAAGATACTTACATGAATTCCTTCCTTCAGTTAGACAGCCAAGCTCTCCGCAATTCACATGAAAATGCATACATGGAAAAATAATGATATGAATGCATCTAAGAAGACAGATGGCGCTACTGCAATTCATTATATTTTCTTCACGTCTATCTTTCTACAATTGTATTACTGGTTTTGGTCCCGTATACGACCAGTCGGAATATCATCTACACTGACCTTATAGGTGTACGTACAGACAAAAAACAAACAAGCAAACAAAGCAATATTGAAAACTACAATGGCAGAATGCCAATAATCACAAGTCTGGTGTCATCCCATGGAAATGTTCATTTGAGAGCCTTTTATTGTGTCACACGCTTGAGACATGTCCCTAGAGGGAGCAGAAAATATCGGCGAAATGTGGTACTCATCGCGCACCATATTAATGGTTCGGCAGTCGGCACACTGTATGAATGGGCGTAGGATTACAGTAATGTAAGGTAAAACTGGGTATACTATTCGGCGTTGATAACTGAATGCAACAAGGCTGGAATCCTAGAGAACGTGAAAATCACTGTTGTCGTTATTACCACGACAGCTAGACGAATGTTTGTCTTGTGTTTTGCACACCCAACGCACGCACCAGTACTCTCAAGTTTTCGTTGGCACACCACGAGAACCTACACGCAAAACGAGTAACAGAATTAAATGCGAAATTTACTTTTCCGTTAAAGTGAAAATATCCAAACAGATATTGAAAACAAAGAAGGGGAGGGGGACAAGCAATCCGGAAATCGAAATGGCGCAAATAGAAACGAACACTATCCGAGGAGTAATGCGGCCATTTCGAAGGCAGACGAGTGGTTTGACGATCGCCATGTATCGTTCTATCGATAGCGCAATTAAAGTAAAAACAAATACCGCGTACTATGAACACACACTAATTGAAAGCAGCACCTGTGCCGATAGCTGGCAACTGTTTGAGTACCATCCTTTCGGGCAGCTGGCGAAAAGCAACATTGGACAGAGACAGTAGAGAATTCTAGCTACCGTGAAGTTGGCGAGAAAGCGGTGGCATCTTTGGCATCGAAGATCTTTGAAGAAAAATCACCGAAAGGAGGATGCTGGCGTTGTCCAGGATATGGACGACATTCAAGATTGTTTCCCATATGGCTACATAGGTGGTGTACGAGGCAGTTTCATCTCGGGCTGAACATGATTCATTTGGATGAATATGATATGACTTAAAGGGTGTTGACACAGAAAAAAAAATAAATCATGGTTGGTTGACGGACGTTTCGAGAAAAATTCCCTGTGTGAAAGAAACCCATGATGTCTCCTGCGTTACAAACTGCCTTAGCCTATAACGACGAAAATCATGTCGAATCAGGATTCACTTTGGTTTGCTTTTAATGAGTTTTGAGGAAGGCGGTCACATTTATTGATGACAAGAATACGAGATTTTCTAAATAAAAGTACATGAAGGGTTTGTTTGCAAAAACCGATGTCCATTTTTGAAGGTTTTGAAGTACGATCTCTGTCATAAAGTACAAAATAATACCTTTTAAATGATATATTGGTTACTACATACAAAGGTATATTTTTGAAGTTATGGTCAAAAGAAGCAAAAATTTTCTTATTATTCGCTTTATTTTTCTTGACCTTTAATCGCAAATATCTCCATTTGGCAAATACGGACTTATCGGTTTTTGCAAACAAACTCTTCATATATATATATTGGTTGACTAATGCAGAACGCAAACGGTTTGCCCTCATCGTGCTATTAGCATGATATCCACGACAGTAACAAATCAGGTGGACCCCCCCCCCCCCCCCCTTGCAAACCCTGCAATTCACCTTGGGGAAAACATTCGCGATCAGACATCCATTATCACGAAACTCAATCATTATTTTGTTCGGTTCAACATGAGATTCAGGAATAAATTACGAATGGATCGAATGGTGGAACATATCAAGGATTTGGATTGAAAAATACGACGAAACGGAAACAATAATATTTTGTAGATATCTTGAGGGAAACATTGTCAGACATGAGGATATAATGATGAAACCATTGATAGATCAGTAAAAATAAACGATATGATTGGGATGATAAAGTGAGGTTTGACAAATCGTTCAGTATAGGAGATAAATCAATTACCTTAAATGATTATCGTATCTGTGGGCCACCTTTTTTTTTTTTTTTGATTTTTTTTTTTTAGGTGACCAAACTTACGTGTCGAATCATTGTCTTGTCCTTGATAAAGAAGTTACTCCATCTCACGAAATGTCAAAAGGACATATATATGACACGTTCTTCAAGATAGGAATCTTTGGAGAAAAGGAGCATACATTCTACAGGCATTGTATTTTCAACAGGTCCCTCCATTTTTTCGCATAATGCACATTGATACTTTATGTTGATTACTTCAATACTCATTACAATGTTTCGTTATCATAAAGTTTACATTATTGTCGTTTACTCTGTTCAATTCACATTTTCTCGTTTACATTTTTTCTGTCACTATCAAGGAATGTGGGATGTGTATGATTTTTTGTCGAAAAATGGAAATCAACTTGAACTTGGACTTGAATCTGCTTGTTTAGTCTCTTTGCTTTGCCTTCATCAAGATTTTTAGCCAATTAAACCTTGATTACGATGTAATTTCTTATAGAATACATTTTTGTTTTTGGTCGTGTAACAGGACAATTCCTATAGGTCTATTGCAAACCTATTAGATATACATATATAAGTTTGGTTACAGCTCGTTATTCCGAAGGTTCGTTATTCCGAAGGCTCTTTAGTCCGAAGATTCGTTATTCCGAAGGTTCGTTTTTCCGAATTTCATTTTCGGATGAACAAATCTTCGGAATAACGAACCTTCGGAATAACGCCACAAATGTTCGGATTAACGAACCTCCGGAATAACAAACCTTCGGAATATCGAACCTTCGGAATAACGAACAGCACCCTATGTAAGTTTGACGACATTTGCCAATATCCAGTGTGGATAACAAAGATGTGTTTATTAAAAGGATCCTGTTGATACTGACATATTTCTTCTGATTTAATTGTTTTATGTTCACTGCAATTTCATCGTTCTTGTTATGAATTATGACAAATGGTACTATACATTTATCTATAGACCACAGTTATTTATTTTGGTGTTTTGTTTTGTTTTGTTTTTTGGCTGTCGCCTGAGATTACTCTTGCAACTCTTAAATATGTTATCATACAGTAGGCCAATAATTTCTGATTACATGAGTAAAAGAATTATTCATTGTATACGAACTTTTAGTATTTTTTTAGCTGTAAATTTCAGAAATGACATGTATATTCACAATTATACGTCTGCTTGAAAACAGCTAATTTTAGTACGTGGTAAAGGCTAAAGTGTACGTGATATATAGGACCTATAATAGATGCCTACGAACCGACTACGTCTGTATGAAACCAGAGTTTACAGACGCACCTGCATTGTTCGTGTAGAGAGATGGTACTTTTTGAGGACTTCCCTTACTAAACAATCTTCGGAATGCTTTCTGAAACTTCTTATATCGAAATGCATAAATCACAGGATTTATCCACATATTTCCGAAAGCCATAAGAACGGTGATCTCGTACGCAAGTCCTTCGTAGTTTCCGACTCCTTGGATAAGATACACCAGATTAAAGAAATCATTTGGGGCCCAGCAGATGACGTAACAAGCACAGACGATGACGAGGGTTTTTATGACGTCCTGTTGCGCCTGAACTCGATGGTTCACTCCCTTATTATGTGCAGTCAGCCCGAGGCGCAGTTTATAGGCGATGCAGACATAAAGCGCCACCAATGCGCACGAACAACCCACAAAATTCAACACAAAGACTATTACACCTATAGTGACACCAGCAGTAACGCTGGGCCATCGCATAACAAAACACAACTCATCCTCAACTCCAGACCATGCAATGATATAGATATTAAAAATCAACGCGTACATCCAAGGCACCGCGGCTAAAGTTGCAACGTGTTTGAACCTTACCAATGTGTGAAATCGCAGTGGGTAACTAATAGCGTAAAATCTTTCACAAGTGATAACCACCAGATTTGCTCCGCTGGCCATGATCAACGACCAAAATGGATACTTGCTCACCCAAAAAGCACAGAAAACTGCTTTTAGCCCCAAGTCACCATTTGGCGGAGATATCGGTGTGATTTGGTAAGCAACGAGGAGCAGCGACGTCAGCAGGTCGATGAGCGATTGGTTGACGATCAGAAAGTTTGTGGCGTTGTGCATGTCGTTTACCAAACCCATGACGACTAGGACCAACCCATTGTCGATGACACCGAAAATCCCAAATGCTATGAATATTGGAGTCAAATACAGAGATGAAGTGGCGTTGTCTGCGAGGGGCGGGATTTCGTCAATTGATATTGAAGAATGATTATTCATCTTTGATCCTTGTCTCTTTACTTTCACGCTACAGAGTGTGTGTCAGAGAAAATACTGCCCCCCTTTTTTTTTCTCGTCAAACCAAAATCATAGAAAGTTACACTGAAATCATCGAGATCTTCTCGCTTTTTGTTATTTTCTCTTTCAAAACCAATGCCTCAACAACTCGTATACCACTGCAATCGATTCGGTACGGATTCCCCGGAAGCTTTCCACCTGTATCAACAATATTGTAAAGAAAAGAAAAGGCGTTAAGGCATGTTTATTGTCATATAACAGTGCCAGCTTAATGGAACAATCATCTTACATCTTCCAAATATGCGGTAAAATTGTTATGCACCAGCTTGTTTATGCCACGTGTATAGGCCCTTCTACAAATTTAAGTCAAATGTTGGTTCATAGGTTTGCACTTAGCATCTATAGGACATAAACAGTTACATAATTCCGTCTTGGCTAATAAATGTTCTGTGATCGCCCATGGACTACAATCGCAAAATATTAGTTGGCTACATTCATTATAACCCTAATATCAAATTCTGTATATATCTGCTTATAACTGTAACAATGATCGAGTAACAGCGCTTTAAAGTAAAGCAAATAATCTTAAAAATTATTGGCGTATGTTTATGAAAACTACAGAATTGTTTGTTCTTTGTTGAACTTACATTTCAGACCTTATCATGATTTATCTCGACATGTGTAGAATATGTATTTTTGCATGATATGTTCTGTACATTTAGCTTTGTTGAAAATGAAGATAAATACATGAAATTAATTGAAATTCAGTCATGGAGACAAGCGAATGAATAACAATGTCTTATAAAACTCTTTTACACAATGTGTACTTGTTTATGAATACATTGCAAATTACTGGCTTTGTGCTCAACCTCGTACAATCTGTGGAATATTACATTAAATCAAAGAAAAAAAAACAAGAAGTGATTTTACAATTAAGGTTTGCAATTGACTTTAGTCTTGCACATTGCAGATGATGCTTTTCATGTAGATAGCAAACGCCACAGACCTTCTGACACAAGGCCGGAGTTAAGTACAGACAAATCCCGCTAATAACAAGTCCTCGGGACGTTTTCTTTCGTTATAAGATTTCGTTATAGCTAAACAGCATATAGTACTTAAAGAGTTAAAAATGATGATTTTGGGACCTGCATTTTTACTCCGTTTTAACGAGAATTTCGTTAAACCGTGTTCGTTATATCGGGAGTACAATCTACTGGCAATTTTCTAATCATTATAATTTATCAATCTAAGTTTATCATTTTGAAAAACATCATACTTCCTCAATTTATATGAAATAAATAACTTTTTTAGACACTAATATTCGCGCTTCAAACATAGTTGTAAGCATATTATCATGGTAAAGCCCCACCAGCTATTTATCAGACCCTCAAAGGGATATAAAGAATATATACACAATGGTTCAAAAGCTGTCCGAGAACACGGATGGAATAATATGTATAAATATTGCACTTGAAAGCTGTCTTGGTGTAATTTCTCGTCATTTGAGATGAATGTACTCAAGACGATGCGTTATTGTCAATGCACAATTTAGTCAAATCAACGGGCAAAACGTCTTGATCAAAGTGAAAGAGTGCAATCCAAAACTCTGTTCAAGTTGAATTTAATAGTCAGAGTAAAGAAATGAACAGAATGACAAAAATTCGTACTGAAATCTTACTCTCCGCCTTGTCAGTAGGCTTGACCTCAATTTTCAATTAAGGCAATACTTATTCTGTCAGTTGACGCAGACACAGACAAAGGGGCCCGTTTACCCATGTATGGAATTACGACCAGCATGGTGGTTATACGTTAATACTTAATTAACTGCCGATAAAGAGAATATAATAGGTGACAGCCAAAAATATTCTATAAGCTTGGTAACAGTATAAATTTGTTCAGTGGTGATGACACTGAGGTTACCTCTGCTCGCTGTGGTTAGCGCCCAGAACGGATACCGACTCGTCCGAGATTCGCAAAGAAAATGAGCAACTCGATGTTTTCCCGTTGGTGCAGATACCGGAACAACTTGGAGAAAGAAAAGAAAGGCAATGCAAAAAAAAAAAAAAAAAAAGAAGAAGAAAAGAAAAGAAAAAGGTCTATCAAAGATTGGTTAGCAATCAACAGGTGTGTGACGTCGCGGAGAGCTTTCGTTCTAGCGATAACGGTTAGCACGATACCTTGGTCGATGATGCCGAAAACTCCGATTCCAACATACTAGCCTTCAACATCAAGCCTGAGCTCAGATCGTAAAGATGAGTGATTAGATAGATGTTTTGCCTCTTCTTTAGGTCCGATATTAAATGGTATTAAAAAGTCTTCGAAACTCTTAAGTTACGCCGAAGAATACGACTACCTGTCTAGACGGTCGGTCAATCTGCTGATAATGCGATAATACGAGGGTTGACAATGCCAGCCTACATTTATACCCCTAACTTTCCGTCACTGACGTCCTCAAAGTTCTGTTGTTTTCAATATGCATCGTGATGTATACAAAAAAAGAAATGGGTCTTTTGAAGGCTTATATACCATTCATTGCTATACCCTTTGGTATGTTCCTGGCATATTCATTTCACGAAAATTTCATCACGTGACGATTTGAATAGCTGAATGCAGAAGTTCCCTTGGTAAGTTAAGAAAAATAACTTGGTGGGGATGAAAAGTTATATATATATAATATATATATATATATATATATATATATATATATATATAAATATATATATATATAATAGTAAGAATACAAAAAGATGATGAACTGTTAAAATACCTTTAGAAATCTTGTAGAATTGGCATCCTGATATAACATCCACTTGCAGACACCACCAAGTAACCTTTCAATAACCATTCAAAGACATCCTTTCTTCGTGCACTTAGCGATCGAAGAATCCTTTTTGCCATGCAGAATATCGAGGAGAGAGTTTAGTGAAGGACGCAAACAGTCATCTATTCACATCTGAAGCTCTGTCAAATAAGGCACCAGTGAGGGACTGAAGAACCTTAGGATGAGATTTGAACAGATGTCCCATTCATCATGCAGTGATAATGGGAGGATACCATCGCTTGGCGGAGATGCAAACAAGTTGACCAGAGTTGACGAGAGTTGGATTCGTCTTTTTTTTTTCACCTCGTGAGGCAGGTTTCAGTGAATAATCAGAAAATGGGCTGTAAATTTTGATCATAAAATGTTTGCTAGAAATATGACTTTAATCTCAGACGTATTATAGACTGAGTGTATTATGGCGGAGAGGTAAATACAAAGAATCCAATAAACTTGTACATAATCGCAGTAATGCTCCCCAGCAATATAGAGGAACAGTAACATTGCATGATATGCCGTGCTTTGGCAAATCCCTTTTCTTGTCGTCAAGACTTGGTTGTCTTGCATTTTATTTTGAGCAACAAACCTTTTTCAGCACAGTTCAGTGCAACATTTTCGAACTCATATTAGCCTACATAATTACTTAACAATACCAAAAGTCACCATAACATAGTCAAATAGATTAAAAAAAATCCAGGAACATACAAAACACACACACACACACACACACACACACACACACACACACACACAACACACACATAATATGTATGTATGTGTATATCTACATAATATATACACATAATATGTTTGTATGTGTATTATATATATATATATATATATATATATATATATATATATATATATATATTTATAATGGAAGAGCTTGCTTCCAAAAGGCGATAAATCCAACGTTTGTCATTAGATTTAGCGTCTTTTGGTTGAAAGCTCTTTATAACATATCATGTACCAACAGGTATGATGGTATTTTAAATTCACTCAGAGCTGCATCCGTGATGCAATGATTATTCATGCTATCGTTGTAAATGTTGCTTACCAGCACATCCTTCTGGCAGCAAGCCTGATCTTTTGGCAAGATTAACAGAAAGAAAAAAAAGAAAGAAAAAAAAAAACGTTTGGTAGAGCATGCAATGCAAAACAAAGAAAGGGATGTTTCCGTAAGTTGAGAGACCCTGCATTCTGGTCACCTGGGGCCTGTTTCACTAAGCTCTGAGATCATTCTTAAGTATAATTCAGCTGATCTCAGGAAAAGTTGTGGGATCGTACGATCTATTACGAAAGCCACTATTGGACATTCGTAACTGATCGTGGAAGTTTCGTTGAACTCGTCTGAAATTTCACGTTTGGATACGAGGTTATGCGAGTCAATACGTGTTGCTTCGCTTGATTGCGATATGGTCACGATTGGTCTATTTCAAGCAATACGATCTGTCACGTTCTGGTCTCCCGTTTAAATACGATCCGATAGAATTGTCCCGATTGAGTCCATTATGATTGGTTCCGATCTACCACTATCATTACGATTGGGATCCCCAATTTGGTCCGTGCAGCTATGTTCTGATACGTTCCAATACGAATATTGCGAACAAAATGCGGTTGTTGAGATAAGATATAATAATTATCTTTCACGATCAGGATCAAAAGCGCGATTGGACCCGAATGGGAATATCATAGTCCGGCTGACGATGGATTTCATTGTTTCTTCAACTTCTGCAGAGTGATTAAGCCTACTATCCACCGCCATTGATGATGGCAAGGATTAACAGGTTGAGGATGATGAGAACGTGACCTTTGAAGTATTGCGAATGACGATTACGTTATCATCAGAGAGAAAGCATTACCTAGGCCAGCCACAACCTCAGATAGTCCCTCCTCTAATTTAACCTAAAGAAATTGATAGATTATTGAAGCGACGTGCTCATCCCCCAAAAAACAAACAAACAAACGAATACACAAGATCAGATCATTGTCCCATCTTCTCCAGAAAAAACAAAATCAAGACAAATGTTTTCACCTTTATTTGAAATACATGAAGAAAATATGATGAATTTGAAACTAAAAAGAGCATGGGATCTTTTTGAATGCTAACATAATAAAATTAATGTGTTATTTACGTCCAATAATAAGGAAGTTGGCCGAACTGATAGCATTGTTTGTGTGTTTAATTTCATATTCGCATAGTATGTATCACATGCATTTTTATTTCAAAATGTCGTTATCTCACAGGGTATTGAAAGTTTGGTTGGTTTGGCTTGATTTATTGTTTTATTTTAACAGTGTTTAACAAAACCGACATACACACACAACAGAAAGGTAACTCCACTAAAATAATGTCACTTTTTAACAAAAGTCTTAAGCAAAATTATTTCGCAGGGGTATTGCTACACTTATTGACTAACTTCTATGTGAAAAATGATGGCAGTGATCTTTATAGTCATGCACGAGTAACCTTACATCCACGACAATGTAATGGCCACTTTTCAAAAGTCACAAAAGTTACTTTGTGGGGTATGTGGAACATTCTGCTTCTCTGGTGGATGTTTCAGTGGTGTTGTTATTTTATATTTCATTTTGCCATCCCTCCCTTATTCAACCTCGCGGAATACAAAATACATTGTGTAAACAATTTGCGAGTAAAATAAGGGCAAATGTGCAAAATAAGCAGAAAGAAAGTGAAAAAGTCGATCCCGATCAACACAATTAAGAAGCACGATTAGATAAGATTTGCTGCGTTTTGATACGATCCAAGACAATCTAATGCGATGATCACGATCAAAAATTAATCGTGTTAATCGTAGAAAATTTTTGAACCTTCCAAAAATTGTCTACGATTATTGCGATTGCCACAATTGACCTCAAGATCTGATACAATCTAATACAATATGATAAGATCACCACGATTGCTTCACGTTTAAGACCACGATTTCAATCGTGGCACCAATCGTGATAGTGGGAACCCCGCTTCAGTGAAACAGGCCCCTGGTCTACGCAAGTTCATTATCATACTGTTTGAACATGAATTCCATGAATAAAATATGTTACGTCGGGCAAGTTTATCCATTATTACACTTTAAAAACGGGTGAAGTGTCTAACCAACCGAGAAAATAGTTCTAATTTGCACATGAGCCATCAGTTCGGAGTTAGCTCATGGACACACTGGTCCGAATGACCTTTCTTTTTTCTCAATCGGTTGGGGATACTTTACTCGTTTTAGAGCAACATATTATAGTGCGTATAAGCTTTCCGTGACAATTTATGGAATTCATTGATCCTTTCAGACAAAGAATGAACTTACGTATTAGACCACATGACCAGAATGATCCGTCAATTGACAGATGGAAAAGCATCCATTTCATTACTTTACATTGAATGGAATAACAATCTCTTTCTACTGATATTGCCAAAATAATAATGCCATTTTTACACCGAGGTCAGCTTTGTTTGACCTCGGTCAGTCAGTATAAGATTGTGCTTACACTAGATCGGTTCTTTTGCGAAGTCTCTCTTGCTTGATTTTATCATTCAGTGAATTCTGATCCCAATTATTTTACTTTGATAAGAGAAACTTTTATATACAGTGTTAAACTAAGCTGATTTATGCATATTTGGCCGCGATCAAGTCCTGTAATATCTCATAGGCCTATAATGATTATGATGCCATTTTAGTACGAGGGACCCTGTTGTAAAACAATAACTTTTAAGATGACCATGGAATAGATCTATTTTTTCAGACATGTTTTCACAATTTGTGAAAATTTGACACGTAGACCATGGTGCGGAGTTTACCATCACCATTTATCGATTCTTACCTACCACTACCAACTTTTGTCAGTTATTTTGTAGTGATCAGTATAGGTTTTGCTTCAACTAAAATTTCACGAACAGTTATATTTCACAGAACATTGTCATTTCAGAGAAACAAACAAACAAACAAACAAGATACACTCACGGAAATATGACCAAATTCAGAGAGTATACCTTAAACCACTGATGATGGGCAGTTATTTTTGCTGCATTAAACAGTGGTGTATTCCAAACTTTTGTCTCAGGAGAGAAAATTCACAGTAAATATCATCATTCTTCCTCACCTGTGTCGTTCTCTCATCCTCCTTCATCTGCAATATGATCTAAAGATAATTCCGGTACCTTACGAAATACGACCGTACCAGACTCTCCTTTTACACCATGCATCACGTATCAACTAAGCAATAAACCCGGCTTTTACATCAGAGCACGTCTCCTTAGAATCAAGCGTGCCATGTCAACCAACACCATGCTACTTTTGACCCAATACCACGGGAAGACGATGCAATAACGCCCACGTCAAGAGGACAGACCAAGACAGAATGTGCAGTGTGTGTGTGGGGGGGGGGGGGGGGGGGGGGAGGGGTGGGGGATTAGAAATAAACGCCTTAATAGACATAGACAGACACTTAATTTCTTTCGAAAAGGCTCCATTTCCCTTTCCGTCACTCTTCCCGGGATCAGTGACAACATCGACATACAGTGCACACAGAAACCCAAAAAGGAACACATGCAAGTCGTGTGTACTTACTTAGAAGCAGTTGAATGGATAGCATCAGGTATAAAAATTTGAAAAGATCATGATTATTTGCTCGTTGGAAGATACTACAATATCTTTCACCAGCAACTCATCAAAATTATATACACATCACAGAACGAGAGAAATTGCTTTTATTCGTCCATTTTTTCGTGGTGTCATCAACTTCTCGGCTTCAGATTTCTGACAGTATTTTTCGCCTGTTAATCTAAAGACCGAGCTCCGTTGATTCTCATTATCAGTATATGAGAAAGGCCTTTGACAGATGATCAAACTTTCAGTGGATGTCTTATCACACCGAATTCAGTTACTAAACACCTATGAAAAGACTGTTTCTGTTGGCATTGCACTTGACTAAAGCACAAGCTGTGAAAGCGAGGAAGAATAAACAAGATTTTTGAAATCGAACTATAAAAGAGTCTACATGACTGCAAAACTTGGTGAAGTTATGCACTATCCACTCAATAATTTCAGCTGTCAACAGAACTAGCAACGCAAAAAAATTATGCAGAAGTATTGTGTTTTTGTCGCTTTTATGCTTCTAAGTATAACATAACATGGTCTAATTTTCACATACCGGTGGCAAATTCTCATTGGAATGACGACGTGATAGCAAAAGGTAAATATTAAAAGAATAATCATATCAACTAAGAACTTCGGTTTGCAAATCATTCATTATTATCAAAGGGAAAATCTAAGCATGCAATACTGAGATCTTTTAGTCAAAAACATTGTGATGATGATGTAGGCATATGCCAGTCCAACCTACCTGATCGCTTCCTCGTAAATGTCATTTTTTCTTTATTCAGGAGCCGGCTTGGAGCATTTCATACTTGTCAACGCGCAATGTTTGCACGAAACACAATTACAGTGAATTACATTGTCTGTACTCTTGCTGAATCCTAAGGCATCACATGACTACTCAACTCCTCCCTTTCTTCTTCTTCTTCTTCTTTTCTACGTGGATACGGTTTAACCCCAAATGCAGGTGTGAGCTAGACAGGGGGTGCACCAATGTTGATGGCGCAGAGAGAGAAATTAAAAGTTAGTTGCTTTGCCCTTGAAAGCTGTGGAGACAAGCTGTTTTGACCATTCACTACTAAAAGAGAACAAAATCATGTTATGGTATAACAACTGTAGTGATCTTTCCACCTGCAGAATGCCCTAATCTCTCACAAAATATCTGCAAAGGCCAAAGAAATAAAAGGTCTACGTTTTCGCCATGTTGCAGAGTTGAAAATGTTTTTACTCTCAAATAATGAATATAAGAGTGTTACTGATATCATCAAGAACCTCTCATAGCATTAGCTAAAGATTAACATTAATTTTCGTCCGAAAGTTGACACACGGTTGCTATTCTAGGTTTCAATGCAAAAGCATGTCCTGTATCGTGGAGTCAAATAGGGCCTATACATAAAAACAATAACTACGTCACAAACGTAATACCTTTAAATTCAGATACGATGTATAGAAAAATCACTTGTTATCCTTTGGTTTCATATCTACTTCAGATTATTTTCATCGTAGAACTTTTATCGCCCGACATGCAGGGCTTAATTCTGTTACACTGACAAAGCTTTCCGAAGTCGTCAGTGATAAAGTTGTTAGTATCTTATTAAGTCAATGAGTATACATGGCTCTATCTATGATATTAGCGTGCCGCATCAACTTCGATCTTGCATTGTCAGCAAATATTATACACTTTAATCAGTACGTAATCTGCAGAATACGTCGTGTCCATCTGTCTTCTGAATCATCATTATTTTTATGTTCTCCAGATTTTTGTTTCGATCAAACTGCTGTTAGACTCCACACTGGACACGAAGACTATATAAACATTATGGCGCTGCAAATCGATTGTGCAAACCCGGTGGACGCGCCAGTAGCGCTTCTTGACAAAATGCAGATATTGTCTTATGTAAACAATACTAATCGAATTTTGTCCCAAGTACAAGAGGATCCAGATTAATAGGGTGTTCTGGTAAAGTCGGCTGTCATTTGACGGCGCCATCGTTTCTATGTCAAATACGCTTGTTGAGAACAAGCAGAGAAAGATAATAATCATGTGTTTCTACTGACTGTAAGTGCCACTATCTCTATATTTTGTGTAATGGCTAAAACAGATACAGATTTTACTTTTTGATCACGATTAAAGGTTCTCTGACATACAATGCATGTTGATTTATGTTGATTTATGTTGATTTATGTTGATTTATGTTTATTTATGATACCCTCAGTACACTTTTGCGGTGAAACGAATATCTAGAAACGTTCCATATATTTTCAACTAATTTTTTTTTTTTAAATTTTTCTTCGGATTACTTGGATACGCCCACAAAAATCCTTCCAAACCAATGTTCCTGTTGTGACCTCATTTGTCAATCATTGCTAAAGTACTGATATGTTTAACAAAAGACATTGGAATGCACCTTCCCCTCGACTCAGCATAACTTGCTTGTACCCTCGCCATGTATTTTGTTAGTCACATCAATATCACAGAAAAATTGCAAGTTATGCTGAGTCGAGAGGAAGGTGCACTCCAATGTCTTTTGATGAACATATCAGGAATGATTGACAGATGAGGTCACAACAGGAATATTGGTTTGGAAGGATTTATTGTGGGCGTATCCGAAGAAAAATAGATGAAAAAATAATAAAAAATATTATGTGGAATGTTTCTAGATATTCGTTTTACCGCAAAAGTGATGTTGAGGGTATCATAAATCAACACAAATTAACATGCATTAAGGTATTTCAGAGTAAACGTCAGCTAACCATGATCGTTTGACGTTTCGGCGCATCTATTCTTGAAATCACAGTGGCGGATCCCGGAGGGGGAGCACCGGGCGCGCACCCCTCTTTATTTTGTTTTCTTTTGTTCTTAAGTAAGAGAAATAAAAAAAAAAAAAGAAGAATATGGTAATTTGACTGATTTATTGATTGATTGATTGATTTTTTTTCTTTTGGTATACTTCTGTATCCAGTCACAATGATTTCGATTTCAAGTACATTCTCAAAACAATGTTTAAAGTTACAGCCGCGTGATAAATGATAAAGGAATTTTTTTTTGTTTTCTAAAGTGATTTGTTAATTTGTTACCATGCAGAAACGTTAAATGAAATAAAAATAATGAATTGGCATTGTAGGTCATAGTACATATTATTTTAAACATGCTTATCGTCATCATTAGCCTCATGAAAAAAAGACTGTGCTCAATGCAGGTTGCGAAAAGGTGGCAACCAAGCTAAACTTACTTCAATACCCTTTTACAATACAAATAATGATTTAAAAAAATGTAGGGCCTACTCAACAAAGCATAATAGTGATTACATCAGTCTATGCTCAGGGAGGTACGGACATAATTTGCTAGTGGCACTGTTCATTATTGGGGAGAGGGATTATCCAGCTGCGACAAACGTATTTCCATTAATGTAGTCGCGCTTCAACTGTTTCTCCGCCCCCTTTCGCACGTCGTTTTCCGTCTGCTACGAATCTCACTTGTAACTTCACTTTTTAGAGATAATCTAAATTCTAATGTAGTATTACCATTTTTCAGTTATATTCAGGCAAAGCTTAAAGCGTGACAGGAAATTATGGCACAAGCTTGTTTGGACACAGCACTCGGAATTGATTTGGGAACGACCTCAGTCAAAGTTTCGTTGGTAGACCTTCACTCGCGGAACGTCCTGTACGTGACTTCCCGAGCCACAGCCGCCAGAGTGGCCGGCGTGGAAGACCCGCCAAAGGCCGATGAACAGGACGTGCGAAAGATCATTGGCACTGTCGCCGCATGCCTGGTGAGTTTACGAGAACTCTGGATCGCCGACAACATCTCTCATAAAATCCGTAGGATAGGAGTGACGGGACAAATGCATGGAGTTGTTTTGTGGAAGGCGGGGCTTAGAATAGATGATTTCCTTTCTCCATCTGACACTGACAGTGAAAGTGACAATGCTAGCGGCGGTGTTGGCGTCAGTCATCTTTTCACCTGGCAAGATGGTCGATGTTCCACCGAATTTCTCGCCAGTCTTCCTCCACCGGATTCCCACCTCAAGCTCTCCACTGGCCACGGATGTGCCACCTTATTTTGGCTGCAGAGACATAGGCCAGAAGTCTTGCGAGAGTTCGACTGTGCAGGAACTGTCATGGATCTGTTTGTAACCCTTCTGTGTGACCTGAATTCTCCCGTCATGTCGGTCCAGAATGCAGCCAGCTGGGGCTATTTCAGCTGTACAAAAGGTTCTTGGAACATAGACATGTATGCGGAAAGGTTCCTAATTACTCTAAACTGTATGATGTGTGCCTTTTTACTAACTCACTGACATGACAATAACCCCTAATTGGACTGAACATAGGTTCTACCAATTGCAAAGTTTTAAAAACTTTAGTTATGATACCTTAATTAAAACAAAAGAAAATAAAATCCAACCACTGTTGCTCATATAAGGCTTTAGTAATCATTAAATATGCTCTTTGTTAAAGGGTACAATATTAAGTGCAGGCAAGCAGGACAATGCAGTGAATATGTCATTCCATACCTGTCTTGCTATGACTGAGGTAATCAAGTGCAGGTGATGAGGCAAGGGTACAATAATTTGAACTAGGACAGCTAGTGTCCTTAATTATAAATTCTTTCCCGTCATCCTTGAGTTCGGATTACTAGTACCCTGCACAATTGGATGTATGTATCTTGTATGTTTTGAAGTGCTCTGGAGTGTGTGATCTTATGTGACATGTAGCTGATTGTCACTCAAAGATGAACGATATTTTGAAACTTCCAATGTTTTTTGCTTGTGAACTGTCATACACACTTCTCCAAGGTAACAGAATGAAATTGAGCACTCGAACCAGAGACTCGTGGACATATCAGAGAGAGTGCACAGTGCTATGTAGAATGATGTGTAAGGGAATTCTAATTTGTCTGTTGATTGTATCCGCTCTCTATGCAGGAAAAACCAAGCAACCCAAAATTGTTATAATTGTGATCTTGTGAAAGGAGAGGAAAATAATGGGGGAAAATCTCAAAGAATACTATCTCAAAAAATATACCTCTGTCAGTTTTTAAATAAACACCACTTTTTATCTCCTGAATGACCTTCTTTTTTTTTTCAGTGAAAACAAAACAACACCTGCTCCCACTGTTGTATTTTCTGTCATTTCTTTTTCCTTGTAAAATCTAAATGTCATGTGTCTGACTTTGTCTTCAATTTAAATAGTCTAGCTGAAGCTGGATTTCCTACTCAACTCCTGCCAACTGTCAAGACTCCAGGGACTGTCGCAGGGAAGACCAAGGAGACAGAGTGCTTTGGAGGTGTCCTACCGGAAGGGTTGGCTGTTGGAGTGGGATTGGGTGACCTCCCATGTAATATGATACCCATATTGGAATCTTCTGATTGTGGAGGTAGGGATCACTTCTTTGCATCATATTTGGTAATGGTGAAATCATATGTCTTGGATAAAATTCAAAGTGGCTGTAATTGTCATAGAGTATTTTTACTGGCAGCATGCTTAACCCATTGAAAAGACAATTTCCACTGCATTGGAGACTCTTGACCGAATATGGAAAGGTTTGGAATGGAACAATGGTTCAATTTCTCAAGGATGAGCTAGTTCATGAAACTCTTTCTTCCTGGTAAGTGATGGTGGGAGATTCGTTTGAGTGTGTGTGTGTGTGTGTGTGTGTGTGTGTTTTAGTAGGTCCTCATTATTTTGGTCATGTAATTTTTAGTGCAATAAACTGCTTACAAGGAAATGGTTCCTTTGATGAAATGTGAGTACGAAGCTGTAATCATCATTAATTATTTCACGTTTGTTTCCATAAGAGACATTTTGTGTGAATAAGAACTCTGGCCTGTGTCTGCAGAATGTTGTGAGGTTCACTGTGTCATGTCATACTACATGTAACAAAATATACATGAGAACGGTTGTGCACATTTCTTACCACCTCATCCAGCCCTCAGCATAAGCACCTCAGCACAAGTTGTCACCACCACTCCACCGAGCTTCACGTCCCCACCGTCGGACCCCACATCCCCTGTGGAATACTTCCCTTACTTTGGAGGCACATATCTTGCAGTGGCTGCTGCCCTCACAGGCGGGAATGTGCTGGCGTGGTTGGTCGAGACCATACAGCGATGGCTTCAGAGCACCGGCCTTGGTGTCTCTGCAGAGAAAGACAAACTCTTTGAACGGCTGATAGAGCTTGGTTTGCAGTGCAGGGACACCTCTCTGGAGATCTCGCCGATCTTGGGCGGAGAGCGCCACCAGCCCGACCGTCGGGGAACGGCGGTGAACATCTGCTTCGACAATGTCTCGCTGGGGAGCGTGTTTAGGGCCACGTGCCGAGGAGTTGCACGGAACTTGAGTGAGATGGCTCCCCCAGATACGATGAGGGAAAAGGGAGTGGTGAGGATGGTTGGATGTGGCAGCGCATTGTTGAGGAATGCAGTCCTGAAGGAGGAGGTGGAGGCAGCGTTTGAAGGCTTGTCTTTTGTCTACAGTGACAGAGGGGATGCCTCATTTGGGGCAGCGCTGGCTAAACTTGATTGACTGTGTGAAACTTGCCAAACTGAATGCCATTAATTCAATGTATGTTGCCATGAGTTATCACTTTTCATCCTGTCTATTTACTCTATGCAATACGTATATAATTATATACACTGTACCTTCCGAAGTGAAAGCTGATGCCACTGAAATGAATATACTTAGTGTAAGAATACAACTTCAAACCTTTCTCTCGATAAGCATTTTCTTCAGACAATCTTTAAAATCTAGATACTGAATATGGGCCATAGGTCTCATATCATGAGAGTTCATTTTACAAAAAAAGAGAGAAAAAAATTGACAGTTATTCATAGGAAACTTCGTATGAATTCTATATATATGTAGAATTCATACAAAGTTTCCTATGAATAATTGTCAGGCCAGTCTGTGTACAGATATAAAAAAACAACCACCCAATACTCATTATGTACCTTTATATAAACACACACACACACACATACATAGGAAATATAAATTGTACCAAGCATATTTCTTACATCAGTTATAATTATATTCTGATGAATAGTAGTATGAACCAAACTTTCATATTTTGTAGTTTGTTTTTGTTTTTTGATAGGTAATGGCGTAAGATTTCATATCTTCACATGTGGAAATGTGATTTCCAAAGATGATAGGGATCGGGCTTAGTATTTCCCAAACAGGATGAGCTGTTTGCCCACCCCAACTCTGTGTATCCGGTAGTCGTACAAATACGACAAGTGGCAGCTGGGAGGAATTTTGACTGTCTGGATTTTACATTTGACTTGCTGCTTAGAAACACTTTCGAGCATTATATTAATTTGCCCACTTAATTGGACACCAAGAGAGGACATTGAAGCTATGGGGGATAATGAGAATACAAAGCAGATGTGGACAAGTGGGAAGAGGTTTGCCGGATCAGCCAGGGATCCCCCAGTCACTGTATGTTGCCTGTATCGCAAAAGACCGACACACTGATTACTTCACGTACGTATATCGTGTATTTGTATGTAGCCAATGACCAGCATACGTACCCAAACACTAATGCCAAAATGTTTATATGTATTTATTTGTGATGGGGGAATTTTAGCGCAACAGTGAATTGAAATGGAGATGTGAGAAGGAACATACTAATATCCCATACTCGCATCATTTGTTTGATTCTCGATTATGTTAGCAAATTGAGTCCATGCAAACAGAATCTTTACACTGAAAGACTTGCAGCAAACTTGCCGAAAGCAAAGATCTCACCGTTTGTTTGTTTGTTGAAAAGTGTGCAGCAAATGTGTCAGTGCAGTAATGTTACATTTATATGAATAATACATGTAATACAACTAGTGTAATATTTGCTGTATGTCATAATGTAAACCCATGTATTAGTTCGTAAGTACATGTACTGTCTTCCTAAAGCTTGAAAAATTATGTTTGCAGACCTATTCCCTCACAAGGGGCATTTCCAACTTTGTCCAGATTTCAGTTACAAGTTCAAACCCCTTTAAACTCGGACTTGAGAAGTTCCGGCATGCAAATTGAAACACTGTTTGCATATCCAAAGTTCAAAGTTGGCCCTGAGCAATTTTATTGTGATAATGGAATATTATGTTAAGGGACTAACTAGTTATCCAGGACTGTAAAAAGTGCAAGTCAAAACTGTCATTGTGCATGTGACCAATAACAGATATCCATTACATGTATATTGTCTTTATAGCATTGACCTTGGAACACAGGGTGTGTTCGAGTGCTCTAAAGCGAACCAAAGCGTACCGTACCAAACTGTGCCAGATTTGAAGCGTTCGAGCGCTCTGTCGAGAAAGTGTACATGTACCTCACGAGCTATTTCTAGAAAAGGTCACACATTTTTTACGAAGAATGTCATCCACCTGGCGCTTGAACTACTTACAGCTGTCCCGAACAAAGAGAATGATGTTATTGCATTGTGACGTATGCGCATGATACGCGCATGCTTTGCAGCGAACTTTTGGTACGCTTTTGGAGCACATCGGGAAGTGGTCCACTTTTGGCTCGGTACAGTACGGTACGGTACACTTTAGGAGCGTTCGAGCACTCCTCTGGCGCGGGTAGGGTACGGTACAGTTCGCTTTAGAAGAGCACTCGAACGCACCCATAGAGACTTAGATAAGGTTCTTTCGAAAAAGACACAAACACCAAAAATCTCAGTCTGACAAACACATAGATTTGATAAGAAAAAAACATGTTTTTTCTTTTTACATTTTTATTCGAAAATCTTTTCACATCTAACAAACATACGTGAAGCCACCAACTTGCAGCACGTCTCATTATTTGTACATTGTATCGTTTTCACGTTTTGTCTTCTTGTCCAACTAACAAAACAAAAAACTAAGACAATTCATACAGCAAATGACTAATATGAGAGTGACGAGCCAAATCTGTGCAGCACATTTTTTTTTTTTTCTACATCCAATTTGAAGAAGAAAATATTCAAAACATTTGAATGTAATATATTAGAACTTGAAGAAATGGCGAGAATTATGAAGTATTTCAACCTTTGGCAAAAATAATTGATAGTCTAACATATACAAGCAGAACTCGGTAATCCTGAACATCACCTAATACAAGTTCCATAAGAATAACAAACTAAATGGCAGGGATTGCTCGAGAATCTTTGGCGTGAGAGCTCACATATTTTTAATGTTTTTAATTACTCGAGGGTAGTGACTTTAGTCTTAGAATGGCGGGAACATATTTGAACATTCTTTAATTAAAAAAAGAATGCAACTTTAGCTCTTCATTCTCCTCTCTCACAAAGCAGGAGATTTCATGCAGAGGATGTTGTTTCAGACATGAATGAGGGTTACACGCCCTTTGAACTTTGACAGCACTATAAGTCATTTGGGGAAAATACCCAAATATAATTTGGCCGACAAAGTGATCAAGCTGAGGGGGGTTACACTCAATTGATACAATATTGATAGTCGACATTTATGTCTCGTCTTGAAATAAGGTTATTGTGAAATACTGGTCAGGGTCACGTCACCTTGGCCTCTGTTGTATCCCACGAGACGGGTTGTATGATTGAACTCAGGAGACAGCCATGACGGTTTTTCAGTGGCATCATCGACTTCTGGAAGCTCTACTGGACATGTTACGAGGGTATGTAAAACAACTCGTCAGCAAAGTTCTGAGAAGGCTCTTTTTGAAGGATTTTGAAGTCAGAATCTATGAATGTTGTGTTTCTAGTTGGTTGTTGATCAGTACTATTCACTGTACTGCCATGCATAGCCTGGTTATCATCAGTACTTGATCCAACTCTGCCTTGTAAAACTAGATACAAATAAAGTCATATCTCTTAAAATGAATGAAATACAGCTGTGTTGCATTTTTTTTTCCAATTCAGAGCTCAATTTTTCAAATACATTGAAGCTGAAATAAAGATAGTGTAGTGTCAAATGAATTTGTGCTTAAACTTTGCTACCTTATTGTCATTTTCCATGTAGATAATCAGATACCAATGTTGCAATACAATTCAAACAAGAGAGGGTCATATGATTAATAGCATCAACAGGAGTATGCAATCACAGCCATAGAACACTGCCAGAAAACCTAGCCACAATGCATATGACACTTGTATCCAGGAAAGCGTGAACTCATTTCATCATGATGCTATTTGAGCAGATCTGTTTGATTGAAAGGTAGTGTTTCTTTGGTGTCCTCATGTTTAAAATAATCAGGCACGTAGTGTTTCGCTTCAGTTGTTCCATGGATAGAGGTGATGAAGAAATTCCGTCTTTGTTCAGTTTAAGTGAAGCATGCTACATTGGCATCACTGACTATTTACGAAAAAAAGGTAGAATTTCTGCAGATACAAATTGGCATCATTGTCAACAGAATAAAGAAAAAAAAAAAACCCCACACATTATGTGCAATGTCAAAAAAAATCGAAAAATCGAAAAAAAAAAAAGGTCTTCTCCAAGGCATCTTTTTGGTCATTTTGAGGTTAAAATTTCTATCATAATTATTACAAATTACTTAACTTGTTGTATCTCACTACAATTGGTACATTTTCTTTTCAAGACTTCATGCAATCATCTACTTTGAGCCAACATTTTGTCCTCACAGCATGGGGGTGATGCATCGAATTTCAATCAAGGTGAAAAGATAAGAGAGGAGCATCCTAAAAAGCCAAGGAAATGGATCATACATTTGATGGAAAATTATCCAAGTGTATTTGGCAACTATGTACAATTTAAGAACTACACAAAAGAAGGAAATAATCTAGCATACATCTACCATTTAGGAAAAGTGCTATAAAAGTGGCACTAACACTAGGCAGGGTTCCACCATTCCATCACACAAATAACTGAACAACATCTCAGGTATATGCAATCATTTCCATTTGATTTTGGAAGACATGCTAAACACGTATTTCTAACAATGTGCATTTTCATTTTGAAGCTCCTACGACATCAACCAACAAGCAGTTCTTGTAGAACCGAGGTCACCTTGAATTTGGAAGGGCGATGCATGGCTGTACCTAACAAGAAGTTTTTTTTTATGGTTTTTGTTTTGTTCTGTTTTTTTTCTCTCTTTGCAGCAAACATGTAGACAAACTTGGTCCTGCATCTGAACCGACTCATACTTCACTTGGCACTCAAAGTACCACGTTTATGTCACTACATGGGGGACAGTCAAAGAAACATGACTGCACACAAACACACATGCAAAGCACAATTTTCTACATGGTATCTCCCTTCTGACAAAATGAGCTTTCATTATTGTTGCACAAAACTGTATTGATGCTCAAGCTTTGGTAGTTTTTTTTTTCCTGCTTAGTCAAGAAATGTAACATACAGAAGAAATTGTTTGATACGCTCCCACGTCCCATACAGATACATGGCCATACAAACTCTTGCACTCTCTTCCACAACAAATAGTGTGTCAAGTGATGTGTTACACATCTAGTTTGCCCCTAAATGGTACTTGTATTTTTGGGAGATATTCATTTGTGAACATGAACCTACTTTCGGAACAGGCCTGAACAGACTACCTCTGATGCTGTGGTAACATACCCACAACAACTGTAGATTAAATCACTGTATGGCCATTTTTATACCAAAGGAAACTTTTTCTTCATAAGGTATGGAAGGTCCAGTCCCATCAGGACATCAACTCATGTTACAACATACATTCTCTCTTTACACTCTTATTAGTCCACAGAAACATAACACAAAAACAAAGAGCAAAACCATAGACAACTAAGGAATGAGAACATTAACATGAACTTGATATCTGCTTCGTACGAAGAGCTGCTGCGGGATGAGAACTGAGAAATGTCACAAAAGTATGTTACACTAACAAGAACATCCTACGCCTGTTTCATCACCCTATGTCTCTCATACATGCATTCAGTCTGTTGCTACCACCAGCACCCTGTTCATACACACTGTAAATAGCATACAGAGATACCTGTCCACAATGGGTAAAGATTTGACAAACTTATCATGAGCTTGAAAAAACAAACAGGACAGACTGAAAACACTCTGCATCGCGACATGCTGGCGAGTTATTTCCCATTCATGCGACTGTCATAGAAATGCTCAAATGCAGATTGGTTCAGCGAAACCAGATGAATATAAATCTAGCCATAGTGCTGCACTGTGCACATTTAAACTGTTTGGCTAAGTGTGTTGATATCACACTCCAAGAAAACTATCTGAAAGCTTGCGTGCCACTAGTATGACTTTGCGTCTCTCTTATGTGCTCCCAAATGCTCTCTCTCGTGTGCAATTTTCTTGAGTCCATCGTGAGTGATACACACAAGCTCACAATGAGCAAACATGCAGATAATAAGCGGACATAATTCAGTATCCCTGCTTCATTTTGCTACTGGCAATTTTTGGGTCTACTGGTCAACATAAAGCCTGTTACTTTGCTTGGCACCTAAAAATATTCGAAGGAAAGTGACTCTGAGGCAACTCACTAGACTATTTCACTTTAATGGTGCAGCATGAAATAGTACAAGCCACTAGGATCTTATGAAAAATGGAGCGAAACTAGCATTTATTGACTCTATTTCAAACTTTGGAAGGAAACAAAGTAGGTTTTTTGAAAAAAGATCCAGAACAAAAATATACAAAACCTGCAAAATTCACACTGACTTCATGTCTACGAGGTTATGAAAGGGACTTCATGATAGAAAAAGAATTTTATTTGTGTCTTTTTTTTTCTGAGGTATTTATGTATATTACTGAGTACACTACGTTGCGACAGTGTATGATACCTGATGCACGCAGCAAATACGTGCCCTGAGCGAACAATGCATATGACAAGTTGGGAGTCACATAACGTCTTGTCTGTGGGTGATATGTGAGCTTTTGCATGTGTAGTGAAACACTTTTAATACTTTTTGTCTTTGTCCAGTGGATAAGTCAATAATCTACCCTCTAACCGATTCCTTCCACATGCTGACAGCCATAAGACAAATATCTAGTGTGAAACAAGGCCGTTACATTCTTCTGCCATGCCAAGCCTCTGCCTCAGTGTTCAAGGATTCTGCGCTTGACAGTCAACGGCCAACTTCTGACCTCCTGTTATACACCCTTTACAAGTCTGAGACTTTCGGCAGTGCAGCCTTCCGTGCCCTTTGCCTGCTGACCTGGGGCACACATGCTGGTCTCGATCAGCCTGGCAAGAGACTAAAACGGGTGACGCCTGCAGATTACCAATGTCGGCAGATCTGCGGCGACAGTAGGCCACCGGCTGAAGTCTACTCCATGTGTGAAGTGAGAGAAGAGCATCAAGGCAGACAGCTATATTTCTGTCTAATCATCCTCACCACTACTCCCCTTAGAGCTGGGGCAATGAGGACTTCTTAAAAAGCAAGAAAAATCGGTCGGAACTAGGGCATCCCCCTGTTCTTTCCCCTCATCAGACCTTGGCCCACTTTGCGAAGACCCCGATGTCCCTGACCGGCACATTCTGCTGGATGGCTTTCACCCTCAGGTTGCGGTCATTGGTCAGCAACACCACCTCACGCTGGATGCGGATTGGGGAATCTGAGATCAGTGAAGAAAGTGGACAGTGGCATTAATCACTTCTGTTCAGTTTTAATCTTTGGTTGAGTTGTGCATTGAAGAATCTTATTGCAAACACATGCTTTAAATATAAGCAAATAACACATTCTACCAACAATGACAGCAACATGTCAACAACATTCTGACATGAAGGAAATGTTATAATATGTTATACAATATTAGTCAAAAGCGAAATGAACTAATACCTGCCGTAAGTCTACTCCCAAAACACTGCTTGGTGAGTTCCTTCCACCAGGTGATATTATGTGATTGGCTGTATGTCCTGTCACCTATCTAATATCCATCTCATGCATAGACCTGGCATGTCACAATGTTGTCAATATCAATATCACCCCCACATCTTCAGAAATAGTTCAGAGGTATGAATATTCCATGTGATTAACAAATCAATTTTCAAAGACTTCTACATGTCTACTTTGAATTACACACAGCACCTTACAGTTGGTCAAATAAAAAATTAGAGTTAATTTTGTGAAGTAACTCTGGCAAAGGACAACAAGCGTCTGCAGAAGTGCAGATCAAATTTACTGACCTTTATCAGTTGGCATGTAGTCCCTCGCATTATCGATGCAGTAATGCAAACAACACTGAAGTATGTGGTCATCATTGCTGCCCTGTGTTTGAAAGAGATTAGTATATCATGTAGATGGTATAGAAAGGGTAACAATAATAATAATCTGCATTTATTTGCCGCATGATAAATCTAGAAAATTCTCTACAGGTATGTGTTTTAAATAACATAATACATCAGAAAAAAAAAAAGAAACAGGATACTGCCTCATTTTGACATAAGAACCCAGAATCCCCTTATAGAAAAAGCAAGCACAAGAATGTGCATGCAAACTTGACATTAAAAAATTTTGGAACCTAGAGACTGCACTACCATTCAGTACCCTTGTGGCTCACCTAACAGACAAAATCATACATGTAATGTGAATGTATAGAGGTTATGGATTTTTCCTAACCAAAATGACCCTTGAACTACCAAAAATTGGAGTCCACAAGACTTTCATGCTGTACGGTTGGTTAATAAACACTATGCATCTACAAACATTGTGAATCTAACGTATCATCCCTGGGGCAATTGCCAAAGGGTAGTATGAAAACAAAATTGTCAAGGGCTGCATTTGTTCTAATCATAGTGTAAGGGGGGGGGGGGGGGGGTGGGAAGTTATTAGACCAAAAGTCTGACTATTAAATTCAGGAGCACAAATTCCAAGGGTTGTACTCTCACTGTCCCAAAATTAGCAAGTCTTCTCACCCTCATGTCTGCCTCCTCGCTGCGGAAGCGGATGGTTTCCATGACGGAGCCCTTGGAGGTGAGCGCCTTCAACCAGCGATTCCTGGCTGCAAACTCGTCCTCTAGGTACTCCACGGCACACTGAGCCTCCTGCTGCACCCTGGCCGCATGACTGGGGTCACTAAACTGACCCTCACGGCCACCCCGGGCCAGCCCGTCCAGTTCATTGATGACTGTTTGGGAGAGGAATGAAGAATGTACTTTGTTGGTGCAGCGCCAACAAGTCTTTATATAGCACAGTCAATATTGCCAAGAATTTTTTATTACTGCAACTTCATACATAACCATTCGGAGATTTAAAGTACAATCAGAACATTTCTTTTGAATTGGTAACCTTGCATAATCTGAGAAAGATTTCTTGGACATATTGCCTCATTTATTCTCATCTAAAGTCCTTACTTCTATTTCACATTATCCTCTTGGCTATATCTTTACTGTTCTTTTCATCCACAGCTTTCATGTCTCACAGATGTACATTGTCAGTAAGTTTCTCATCTGTCTCTGAAAGTATGCTACAGTTAGGAATGCTTATGGTACGTATGTCCCAAGTCCTTTACAATGGGGTACTGTATACGCCACATATTTCGGGAGGTTTTATTTTCGTGAATTTCACGAATCAGATGCTTTTCGCAAAATTAAAGACATGCAAAAATATTGATTCTGATCCCGATATGAATGTCACGTACATGTATACATTTCTCCATTCAGTTCAGTACTCCACGATCACGAATTTAACCACTCATGAAATTGTCGGAAAGCCCCAATTCGTGAAAATTTAGACTCGCTAATCATATGGCGTATACAGTAAGTGGCATGAAGAGCTGTGCTGACATACCAACAAGGGGGACGACAACCAAGTAGGTGCAGCAGGAGACTAAAGCCTGGATGATGGGGAGGTGGTCGATGAAGCAGTTGGTGTCTGGGACCAGGTAGTAGGGCTTGATGAAAACCTCCAGGGCCCTCTGGGAACGGTGATTTTCCACTATGGCCTGGAGAATGTGGGGACACATACACATGCACACAAAGAATGCATGATTACCATACATGAGGCTGTGCATTCCTAGACATGGTGTAATGAAACTATAGGATGAACATTTCACATCAGTGCGACAGTAACGTCATGTCAAGTGAAGTTGTATCACTTGTGTGCAACTAATACTGCATTTGATGATTTCTTACTGCTCTCATCTCTTATTTGTACATCACTTTTACTTATGTAGATATCACATCTTGTTTGTTTCTACATGTTCATTTTTTTTCCTCTTTTGTTGCTGTTGCATTATGTGATTTTTATTTTGCAATGTGTTATTTGTAACAGGGCATATTTGAAAAGCAGGTCCTTGGGCCCTGAATGTAACTACCCTGTTCACTTTTTAAATAAAAATGAATAAACATATCAATAAATAATATCTGCACACAGACATCAACTGACACAGTATTTGTATATTCTAAGCAAAGATAATGCTCAAGTAACTCTAACAGCACATAGGACAAAATCTACACTGGGGTAATGAAATGTAATGTATTTACTCATTTTACATTATACTCTCAGTCTTTTTTTTTCTTTTTATATAAAAGAACGGGATGGTGAAATGCCGATTCTCTCCTCTTAGTACCTTGGTATTTTTAGCTGACATGCTTTTCACATTGAAATTGCATTGATAACACTTATCATATCAATCCCGGCATAACAAAATAAGAAACATTAAAAGATTACAATTAAGACATTTGGTTGGTGAGGAAACATAGCTAAGTTACACTTTATCAGACACAATCCCTTGCATAACAACACCCTGCCCCATGCATAACCACGCCTCCCCCCAGCATGACCACGCCCAGAGTTGCCAACTTTTGTAAATGCCTTTCAGTACTCTGATGGCTGAAAATCAGTAATTTGCACCTTTTTTTAGTGAAAATCAGTAATCCTTAACAGTGCAATAGAATATATCACAGACAATGATTTCTAAAATTGGTTATTTGCTTGTAACCTTCGGTATTCTTCTCCAATTTCAGTAGAAATTACTGAAAATCAGTACTGGTTGGCAGCTGTGCACACCCTGTCTCTTGCATGACCACACTATTTCCCACCTGGATGGTGGCGTCCCGTTTCTCCCGGTCTCTCAGCTGCCTCTCCAGACTGTCTCTCCTCTCCCTCAGTCTACTGATGGTGCTGTCTCCCAGAGTGATGTCTTCCTCCCTGTAAGGGTCCCCTCCCATCACGTCATCACTGTCGTCCTGGGATACGCGAACACATCATAGGGGGGGACATCGGAAGGTTACAGATTGCATTGTTGGCATTTGAAAGCATGTGAACATACTTGCCCGTAGGTAGGCCACAAATGCCAATTTGTAGAAAGTACATGTCCTGCTATGTACTATTCTGTTCCTGTCAAATATTTTGGATAGCAAACTATTAATCACTGTAACTGACCTGGCAAAATATGAGAACAGCACACACACACAAAAGAGCACATCTTAAAATCATCTAGAACGGTGTAAGTTGCTAAGCTTATCAACTATTAGTAAAGACCTTTGCACAATCCATTCCACTATCTCTAGATAAACTGATGAACAAAGACCAAATCACTCAAATCAAAATAAAACAGTAGGTCCCTCTGGCTTTTACCTCGTAGACATCCTCCCTGTGCTTCTCCTGGTCCTGCCTGGGCAGGGCTGGCTCCGGGGCCACTGAGAGGTAGGAGTCGGTCTTGACTCTGAAGACAATCAGTGGTGTCTCTGCCCCACTCAGGTACTCCCCAAACATGGTTAGGGAATCCAGTCTGACCCGGTCACTGGCAAGGATCTGCATTGTAGAACAGAAAAGTCCATAGGACCCCTTTATTGACAACCACTTGCCAATTAATTTCTAAACTCACTCACAAGTCACTCACAAGTCAAACAATTTTATTGAGATACTAATCATAAGCTCTGCAGGCCAGACATCACATTAAAAGCATTATTTTGTAGCCAGACACTAGACACCGACAGTTGATCATGCAGCTTGGCCTCACATGGAAAGATTTCATTGTTGGCCACTGCAATTTTTGCCTGACCAGGGGGGTGTTTCATCAATTTAGTCAGCGTTGACAAGTTGTCAGTCCCTGACAATTTCAGTAAAATCCTTGGTTCTGATTGGCTGAGATGCTCTGGTCACTGACTGCTACTATGCCTTATGTCAGAGACTGACAACTTGTCAGTGATGACTAACTTGATGAAACACCCCCCAGGTCTCACCAAAATGAAAAAGGTATCTGTGGATATGAAGGAATACAGTTGAGCTAACAATACACTGTCTGTTTTCTTCTCTTACACAGCTGTTTTGGGTGTTGATAATGAGGGACATATTTCAGCTACTGCCTATTCCAATACGTCATGTTGTGAAGCATTAATACTCGAAGTAAATGAACATGCATCGTAAGTATAACCCACAGACACATGGATTGGGCGGAGTTGATGAACAGAGCATTCCTCAGTTTTCAATCACAGTACGGCAAGTGAGATAGAGAATTCTCTGCTGGCTTACCTTGGATGTGTCAGCCTGAATGAAGACTGGCTGCAGAGGGAGGGACATGAGGGGTACAAAGCCGGACAGGGTCAGATCCTCAGTTAGCAGCACCTTCTGGCTGTCTGTAGGACATCAAACACAGAGGGCAAAGGGCACATTTATCACAAGAAGTAGTACACCATCCTAAATTGAAATGTCCTGTGTTCAAGTTGACACAAATACACTGGAGGGAGAGGCATTTTAGCCACAAAATCAGGCAGAATACTGTCTGTAGGAGGTAGGACTTTTGGGCTATATCATACAACTGCATACAAGGAGTAATTGAAGAAAACATTCTCCATGAGTCAACTCACAACTCCATAATCCTGAAGATTTCATCTTCTTGTTACCATAAACCCATTTCATATGATTGGGGCAAGGGTATGAGAGAGGGGCACATTAGGTGACCCATGCCTGCATTAGTCTGGCTTGTGACCCGTGGGTGGTTTGAAATATAGTATAAGATGACTTGGGTCACTCACTGCTTAGTCTGAAGAAGTGCCCTAAACGTTGGGCTTACTGCAGAAGGGGATACACATAATGAGAAGAGCCAAGTCACTGTACACTAGCATAAACCTTGTACAAAGTTGCATGAAAATATGTCATATACGCTATTATAAGGGGGAAAGGCATCATCAACACAATATATGAACACATAGCATTACGGCCCTGAATTGCCTGGCAGGGCAAAATAACATTTGTACAGAAATCCAGGGCTGCTGTTTCAGGCAGGATTGCCCTTTAGCTTCCTGCTTACCTTCTTCATTGTTCAGAGCAAACTGTACATCTGGAACTTTGACCCTTCGCACAAGGTTGAGGAACTCTGCCAGTGTTGGCCACACATTAACGGCAGCACTGTGAATGACAGACATTTATTGGATGATTCATTGTACTTCTTTTCTTCCACTAAGTTTCCAATGTCAGTGATTTTAATTATTTATGGATCAAACTTCTTTACCTCGTACTTGCAATTTCTGTCGGCAGCAAAATCTACTTGCTTCTCTCAATCTCCCTATGGCAAGTATGTTGCATTACATCTTCATTTTATTTTGGGTTTCATTCATTCATTCCAACAAAGGACCAATGGTTACAAAGAAATAAACAAGCAAAATAAAATCAACATCATAAATAAAGCAAACAGAATGAGAGTTTACATATTCTACATATCACACAGTAGACAGAAATTAACTAGAAATGTCGCTACAGCGACTGGTTATACCCCCGCCAAACAACATTTCATAAGCTTTGGTCAAAACAACATTTCATAAGCTTTGGTCAAAAAACTGAGGAAGTAGTTAAATCCGCAAGATCTTTCCTTGATCTTCTGCCATTAATATGCCGTTACCATGGCAACGTACTTTCGGGTACTGTCGAAAAATGCGTCTTGCACATCTACAACCAAAGGCACACATCTGTACCAAGTTTCATGGAAATTGGGCAAAAACTGAGGAAGTAGTTTGCAACACAAAATTTTCCATCATTTTGGCTCATAATATGTGAGCTGTTACCATGGCAACATACTTTTTGTCACTGTCAAGAAATGTGTCATGCTGACCTATATCCTAAGACAAACATTCAATATGAATTCCATGAGAATTGGAAGAACACTGATGAAGCAGTTTTGCCATGAAGCATTTTGCCCTATATTTTACCAATAACATGCCGTTACCATGGCAACGCACTTTTTGCCACTGCGGAAATATGTGTCTTGCACATTAACATATTCAGATGAACATCTGTACCTAATTTCATAAAAATTGATCAAAAACTGTGGGAGGAGTTCGCGACGCAAGATTTGTACCCATTTTTGCCCATAATATGCCGTTACCATGGCAACGTACTTTTGGGTACTGTCAAAATTTACGTCTTGCACATCTACAACCCAAGGCACACATCTGTGCCAAGTTTTATGGGAATCGGTTGAAAACTGAGGAAGTAGTTCGCGACGCAAGATTTGCAACGGACCGACCGCCCGACCGCCCGACCGACCGCCCGACCGACCGTCCGCTGATTCCTATATACCCCCTTCAAACTTCGTTTGGCGGGGGTATAAAAAGGAGAACTAGAAAATGCCTTGAGGCCTTGTATGAAATATGTTCCCTCAGGTATGTGTATAAAGGCATACTGAATATCATACAATTTCAAACATACTGACTCAAACACACAAAAAACAAAAACAAAAAAACATGAGAACTAATCTGTAACATACAAACTAAAACTGATTACAGTAAGTTATAATGTTTATCAAGATCCACCGAGACCTGTTGGCAACAAATAAAGGGAGCACTCCTCACGGGCTACACAGAGTGTTTCTTGTATGTATACACCTACAACAACATGACACAGGTCTTCAGTCATAATTATGCATCATGTATATTGACATACTAAGGCATGCCAATGGCAAATTGCTCTTGGGCCGGAAATTTTTTTTGTGAATGAAACTGATGTGCGCAAAGCGCACATCACGAGCGCGAAGTCCCTTCGGCCGGGGTCCAGGGCCCGCTCAAGGGCCCTGGAAGCTCTGGGGTTCTTAGATGCTCTCTGGTGCAATCTGAGCATTTCTGAGGGCTCTTCTTCCCTCAAATCTAATCCAGAGAAATGAATTTGTAGCAAAAATAAAGAAGTCCTAGTGCCGTAAACTCCATAGTTTTGCTTCGTTCAGCTGACTCGATCGACTCACCATACTCTCTCAGCGCTGTAGCTACAGCGAGAGCGCAGCATGATCCATGCACCGCAGTATAGTACATCGCCTAGAAACACTACACGTTGTTCGATCGCGATCGCACGTGCTGGTATAACGCTTTCCAGAAAATAATGTGGTCATATTCTAGAAAAAAAAAAGGAATTTGTAGCAAAAATAAAGAAGTCCTAGTGCCGTAAAATTCCGTATGATTCATGCACCGCGACCGCACATAGTACATCGCATAGAAACACCACACACTGTTCGATCGCTATCATCGCACGTGTTGCATGTCCCATGGCCCAGCTAGCAGCAGCAACATCGCGCTAGTTTTGCATGACAGTCGTTTGGGATATTCTCATGCCCAAGTATATGCGAAACATACTACGGAAATCGTGAAAGTGAATGTCCCGTAAGTTTAGATGATCATATTTTTTCGTTTTCTTTCTTTCTTTCTTTGTTTCTTTCTCGTGTTTTCCGGCTTTCCCACACAGACGGAAATAATATCCCGAAGCCGGAAATTGGACACCAAAATATGAAAAAGCCGGAATTCCGGCTATTGCCGGAAAACTGGCATCCCTGCATACTACTTGCCTGTATGTGGTACTGCTGCAGCATGGGGGAGGATTCCACAAGTTGGAATGGCACATCATCCAGTCAGCATAGACTTTCACGCCAGGCAGTAACTCGTGGAGGTCCTGAGATAGCATTTTCTGATGGGAGTCTGCCCCTTCTAAGTGACCTGGGAGAAGATCAAAGCATCAAT
This sequence comes from Diadema setosum, assembly GCA_033980235.1. Taxonomy (NCBI): domain Eukaryota; kingdom Metazoa; phylum Echinodermata; class Echinoidea; order Diadematoida; family Diadematidae; genus Diadema; species Diadema setosum. The sequence goes on along the minus strand of CM067062.1, from coordinate 3,734,466 downwards.
TTTGTAACAGTAAATGACATACCACAACACAGGTGATAAAATGATAATAAGACAAAGTAACAAAAGTCAACTGTAACATGCATTGTCTGTTGTACACCTACTTCACGCCATAAATGGATGCCTCATTCATACACCGCATATGCAACTCTTCACATATGTAATTATGTTTCACAAAACAAGCCATTAAATGCTGGGTCGTTAAACACAACAAAGAGAACACTGTCAAACACGTAATAGTCACATAGGTAACATGTCTAATTTCCCCTAAAGCAATGTTCCATCCCACAGTAAATTAAATTTCTTTATGTGAATCATATCTACAGCACTCAGAATAAAGTTGGTACATGTCATTTTTATAAAGAGAGAGAGACACACTAAAATGCTGTTTTGGGTCCAATGACAGCAAGAAATCAGTCAGAAGCTTATGCCAGTCATTCAGAGTAGAGTATAAGTGCTAATCATTATTAACGCTTTGTGTGCTTTGAGTACTGATTGACACAGAAAACTCCATATCATTGTACACACTGTCCACAGTCCCTGGCAGAGAAATGATTATTCTCCACAAATTGCAATTGAATGCCATAAGTTTCACATCAGAGATCTTGAGACCCTTAAATGACCCTCCCTCAAAGGAAAATGCCAGATCAGGCACAGTAGTATCTGACCTTGAAGTAGAAGACAGCACCTCCTGACAAGAATAGCAAACATGTCCAGGCCAAGTTGCACGGCTTGCTCCTGGATGAGGGGGCGTGTCTCGCTCTGGTCACTCTCACCTGGTGAGATCAACACAATGGGCAGTTGGTGGTCATGATAGAAATTCACAGTCATACCCAACTTGTAGTGGTTCACTGCTCCTTCGGAAATGTACGACTGGTTGGCCATTATCTTACTTTTACCTATTTTGTGCTTAGAACTTATTGAATTTGTATATAAATGTATTTGTATCTCTTTCTGTTTATGGAGTGATGAATGAATGAATTTGAATTGAATGGAGTACATTGTGAGTGGTGCATGTGTGTGTGCGTGTTTGTAAAGAAGCACACAACATTGTTTACATAAGATAAAAACATTAGTCCATTGTATTGACTGAAAAAAAAAAGCATTCCCCATGGTGAAAGGCAAGATATTTATTTTTCTGGGTTATAGGTGCATTACAAAAATGGCAAATGAAAACACAAACAAAACCTACTCCACAAAGAGAAACTATCAACTTTCAGAAGGTATTTAGAGATGTTCTAACATACACTCTACTATCTCCCCCCCCAAAAAAAAAAAGAAGAAAAGGAAACAACAAAATGAAACAGTAATCTTTAACATTGTTGCTAATTCAAAAGTTCCTTTCATTTAACATTTAATGATCATCTCTTGGAGACACATGCCATCAATGGGGTACAGTCTCACAATTCTTTAAAAATATTTTAATTTAGGGTATTGGTTCACTCTCTGAGTGCCCCGTTCACAAGCCCAAGTCAGTTGAAGGCTTGCCAACTTTACATATTTTGCTCAAAGCCACAGCTGCGCACAAACTTATAGATAAATCGCAATGTCACAGTATACTGAAAGTGTCACATCTGAAGCGCTGTCATAAAATTTACATCACAGCAAGAGTAATTTTCTCTACAAATTTGCAGTACTGCATTCCTAGCATACATGTACCTATAAAAGTTACACAGCTCTGAAAAACAGAATGTTTTCCTAAAGGGCTCATGCGTTGCAGTCTCAGAATAATGTGGCACACAGCAGGTTCATCCCCTGGCACACACATTGAGTCGAGAGGGGAGTAAAGAGGTTAGATTTGTCCAGCTAAACTTGCCTTGAGGGGCAGCATTGGCCGCACCAAACATGTTGATGGCCATGAGCTGTACCAGTCTGGTGCTGAGGATGACCGGCGGTGAGTGGTCAAGCAGTGCCCGGAACTCTCGTAGCAGCTGCTCGACAGCATGCTCAAAGGCCTCCATTCTATGGACATACGAAGAAGTGGCTTGGTCTAGTGGTTTGTACAATGTACTTAGAATAGGAAGGGCTAAAGTTCAAGTCCTGCTGCTACTTGTATCCTTGAGCAAGACAATTTAATCAAAGATGTTCCTCTCAATTCAGGTGTGCAGATAAAAACCAGGTAGGAAGCTTCTAAGAACTTCTGAACTTTTCATTGTAAGTGAACAGAATCTTCCAGGTTTCCACAGGCATATGGTAAAGAGTTTCATATGGCCATCTCTTGATCATAACATATAACTATGCTATGGAAGTCCAAATCTTACAACTGCAAACAATTATGTTTCCTAATACACATGTGATTTAGAAGCTGTAAATGTCAGAAAAATAATTACCTCAAAATCATTGCACTTCAACTAAAAGACTGGACACTAATGTCTGCATCTAGCTTCACTAAGACACTGGTTACACTCCTCTCCTGAATCCACAAAAGTGGTACAAATTTAAACCATGGGTTATGCAAATTTCTTCTGCGTAAATATGACTGACAGATTGCGTACGCCAACAGATGTCCAGTAACAAACGCGCATTGATAAGCACATGTCAAAGGGATGCCCATTATACCGTTATTTTAGACCATGGTCTAAATTTGTACCATGGTCTAGGTTTAAACCAGGTTTAAACCATCTTGTTGAATTTGGGCCCTTGAGTTTCCTACTTTGTGTGTAGTTCCTGTATGACGATGGTTGCATAAAAATACTCTGACTGCACTACTCCACCATGAATCTGCTTCTTTTTCATCACCACAAGGTACACTGATTTCTGGGTACTTACCCTGTCTTTGTGAACAGCTTGCCATGGACATTCAGGAAGCTGAGGACAAACTTCTTGTTGAGCTGTGGTAGCAAGAAGAAAGTAAATGAGTGGACTGAAAAAACTGACGGAAAATCATTTTTATGGATTCTCTATTGTGTTTACTGATCCATCTCTTTGGGTACTGCATTAAGATGCCAAAAATGGCATAACGCCTACATAAAACTTATCCGTTCTGCTCTTTAGTTCAAGAAAAGAAAAGAAAAAAAAAAAAAAAAATTAAAGACTTTCAATTAAAAACGTCTGACTGATGTGCATTATCTGTGACAACTCATTGCAACAAAATGAATAAAAAACATGATATCAACAGGATAAATTTGTGTGGTACACATATCTCTTGAATTGACACGTTGAGTAATACACAGATATGACAAAGGGAGTGCCAGTATACCTCCGTTTGTTGGTTCATTTTCCATCTGAGAAGATGGCTGGATAGCCCATATTCAGCTACGTTAAGCTGGTCTTCCATGGAGTCCAGTTGGATGTGAAGTGGAACCACTTCAACGGGTTAACACCCTGCTCTTTGCGATGAATGAATGAAGCGGGATCTTTTACGTGCATGAGTTGTTAGTCTCTCATACACGGGACCTCCATTTTATGTCCTATCCGAGGGACAGGGTGTTTTGACTCTTGCTAGAGGGGACGGTATGATTACACACAACATTGCTCAGTCCAGATTCGGGTTCGAACCCGGGCTCTAGGGATCGTGACGCAGATGCGCTACCGACTGAGCCAACTCACCTCTGCAGGTGACAGCTTGGAGAGATCCTCTCCCATCTCCATCTCCTTCTCTTCCTCCTCCTCCAGCCTCTCCCCGCCCATCCTCTGGCCGTCGGGCGAGATCCACACCTCCATCCGGCCCCGATTCTCGTCCTGCCACGGCTTCCTCTTCCTCCTCCTCCGCTGCTCTCTCCTCTCCTCCGCCTCCCGCTTGGCTGCCATCTCTTCGCTCTCCTTGTGTGCCACCTGTTTGGGAGAAGTATAGGGTGAGAAGGTGGCAATCTCTGCCTAGTACTATAACTACATATTAGCCTATGACACTAACTACTTTAAAAGTGGAAACTTTCACGGTGCTGAAACTTTCGCGCATTTCCCGCAACCAGAAACAAGCGCGAAAATAAAAGCATGCAAATATTTTCGTTTGCCATATCTTCCACTAGTTAATGTCTTGATTCCGCGGAATTAAAAACATGAGAAACTCTTCTCACCCGGCCAAGCGTGAAAAATTATTTGCATGTAAATATCCAACTTTTACAGTAGCTGATTCCCCATAACTTCCCTCCAATAATCTTCATTGCTTTCATAGCAATGCATACAAATTGGAACAACAGAAAACTTACTACACAGATGTTGTTACAAAACTTTTAGTTCTCTATGCACACAGCACAAATATGGATGAAAAATAAATGGCAAGGAAATTCGCATAGACCTCACTGCACTAGGGCCTCTCAAATCCTTTGTATCTGCAATAAAACATTACTTAATCTGTCATGTAGGATCCCTTCAGGAAAACAGATGAGATTTTACAGCAAGGAATTTCCCTAAGCAAGCAAAAATGTGGTTATTTTGCTTTTTGGTCTCTGACCAGATCCATGAGAAATGCTCCACTCTTTTTCATCGGTACAGCTATCTTGCAATGGCAGCTGACCTGTACTTATCTCAACACATGAACATGACAGAAAAAAGAAAATGCACATCTGCAATACAAGACCTCACCCTATTCACACATACATAAAAATAAAAATAAAAAAAAAATGTTGGAAAGAAACTCAAGTTTGTTCCACAGCCCACATACCTTTCTTCTGACCTCCTCAAATAGGGTCATCAAACTCTCTCTGGCTGTGATGAAAGGGTTGGTGGCCGCTAGACTCCTCACATAGAAGTACACCGCATCTAGTTTTCTTCTCTGTGAGAAATGAGGAAGGAAAATCAATGGATGGCATGCCGCAACCAAGTTTTTCTTGATGATAAATGGACCCAAATCCTGGAAGAGTCCTTGAATGTTTCAACTTTTCTTCATGTGCAGTGGACAATCCCAGCCAACATTAAATGAGATTAAGTGTTTTGAGCTTGGGAAGACTTTCTAAAGTTTTAATTGTCTTTGTTGTTTCCATCACCCGTTATCAGATGATTAAAACCTCACGAAGATCCTACGAAGACTCAAGTCACTGCAAGCACTTCCTCCCATTACCCCAAATAGCACTCCAAAGATTTACCCTCCCAACAAACTTTTCTTCAGGATGTCTGGAAACTTTCTTGCCGACTTGTCTGACAATCACACTTCTCTCATCTTACTGTAACTATCATGATCAAATATTCACTGAGACTTGACTCAAGACTGGTCCACAAACATTTCTCTATTTCCTGCATAACATAACAGCTTTGTCATTTTTGGGAAGGGCCACTGACCGAGATGTTTTATTATCATTTATGAAGTATGATTTGCCTGTTCAATGCCACCAGGACACATTTATATGCCTCTCTGAATGTCATGGTCATGGTACCTCTTGCCTACTTGCCTTAACACTGTATTACTTTTACTTGACAAAGTCATAAAGACCATGACCTACCCTTTGGCAAAAAAAATGTGACAGTGCATGTGCATGGGTAGTGTGTCACAGGATCTGCCACTGACATTTACAACAGTAGTGTGTCTCTCCAAGCAAGGCGGTCACCAACCAACGTACAAGGACAGATTATCGACACTCATAGCCTCCACTTTAATCATTCTTCAACAAAAATTAGCCAGGGATCCTCAATAGTCCAACACAGACACTTAGACACTTATCACAGGACTATCTCATTTCCCAGTTTCTTTGAAGTTGTCTTTGTGTTATAAGAAATAAAACAACCCACCAACGAATGAAAAGCAACAACAGAAACCACCTGAAACTTTGACTTACTGTGTAGAGGGCAAGGATAGCCAGCTGGTTGTAGGGTCTGCCATTCCTGGGAGCAAGATGCTGAGCTTTCATGTACCAGCTGCATGAAGAGAGAAGAGGAGTAGTGAGGACTGGAATCAAATCTTACTTGAAAGCTCTGAAGAGTATTCAACGTCTGCCGTTGACAGTGCATCAAATGGTATGACGCACAGAAGGAATGAGTCATTATGACATGAGCAATGATCAGTCAGATTCACTCATTCTCACATCCTCTTGCTAGGCAACTGATTAAGAAAAACACTGGGTACATGTTAACTGGGTTACAGATAACTGTGTGCACACTTCAAGTGATGTTGCTAACTTACTAAAGCTAAATATCTCATTTGATCACTTTCTTGTCACTCTGTTGAATAACAAACCTCCCTGTGTCAATAAGAAATCATCAGAAAGCATCACTGACACAAATGCGATGTTTACAATACAAACTGTTAAAAAAAAATTGATATGTCCACAGATCCTTTGTTTTTTGTTTCCACTCAAGCTATCCTGAGACAACCATCCACACTAACACTTGGCTCTCACCTTCTAGCCTTGCCATAGTTACTGGTCTCGTTAGTTTGCTCCTTGTACCTGGCAATATCTCCCAGTGCTATCATACATCTCTGCGCACTGAGCAGAGCAAGCTTGATCTACAAGAAGGAGAAAACGGACAAATGTGTTACGAAAATACTTTCTACACACAGCAGAATATGAGCACTGGACATTACGCCTATAGATAATGCCACGGGCATAGGCAGGGCTTGACATTAGCAGTGCCCAGCAGCCCACAGCCACCATGAATTGATGTTGGGCCAGTAAAATTCCAAAGGTTGTATCTTTTGGTGGCCAGATCGGACAGCTCAGATTCAAAATGAATTCTTATATTTACATTTCTTTCTGGCCAAAACATTAATTTTTTCTGGCCGCCAAAATTTTAGCTTCAAAGATTTTAGTGGCCTGAATGGGTCATCAGAAAAAGAAGCTTGTGTCGAATTCTAGCAAAGGCAAAGTCTCATGTTTCACAAGACAGCATTATGTACCTGACACCAAATAATCAATTATCCTTTTTAAATAATAAATAAAAGAACTATACAGCATTAAATTTGCATGGACATTGCAAGATGTCAGTGAATTACTGGCAAATGGACAACACATACATATTTTTTTTTTCTGTTTAGGGGGTTCCTACTGATACAATCTCACTACAAATTATTCAAGACTAAAGAGTACAGGGAAGAAACACCATTAAGTATCATCAGATTACCACTGTATTTTCAACAAGAACATGAAAGGAAGGAAGAAGGAGCACAAGACATGACAAAAGAAAAGAGAATATGGGTTTTTAAGCAGCCAAGAAAGATGCAATAAAGGAATCTTTCAGTCAAACTCTTGAAAATTTTTCAGCACAGGTGTCTTTGTTTTGTTTTGTTCGTTCGTTCGTTTCTTTGTTTGTTGTTTTTTTGTGGAAGGGGGTCATGGGGCTTATCATGAACTTATAGTCTACATAAATCTTTGCTTCAACTCACAGATCTCCTGGGCTCTTCGTGTAGTGGATCCAGCCCTGTTCGGTTCTCCAGCTGAAAGCCATAGGTCGACTGAAGCTTGTTTAGGAGCCCCTCATAGAATGTATTACCCTGTGTGGAAAACAAACATACACAATTAGGAGATGTGTAGACAAAAGCTGTGCCCTCCAGACATGCATATTTCAATTCTTAAACAGAAAAAACAAAAAGCAACTTGCATTTGTGTGCTGACTGAAATGAAGATGTGTGCAGCTTCAAATGATTTTATTGCACTTTCTTTTTTGATTTTCACTCATGTCACATGCCACTGGATTCAAAATATCAAGTACGTATTACATGGGCTTATAATGCTTACTGTATGAAATTGAGAATCAGTTTAAATGCATCATCCTAAATTTGTCACTATGCAAGCTTCAACATTCAGGTCTCAATACATTTCCATTTCTGTCATTGAATCAATCCAATAGTTAATTCATTACACTTTATACAACACCATATTAGAATGTAGCTATCTACTTGGTCGATTGTCCATCACGTGACATTTAGTGAAAAGTTCCATCGCATGCTGTGGCTGTCAGCCGTGCAATTTTGTTTGAGCAAAAATGGATAGCGCATGGCTGACGTCACCCATTTCCATTGACTCCCGTGTTAAACTCACGATTGACTCGAGGTTTTTGTTCCATCGCACGGCTCTGATGCCACAATAAACAAATGTTTGCCGCGCGCACTCAACAATTACAAGCGCGCTTACAAGCCCATACTTTGTCACTCATTTTTGTGAACAACTTCAACCAATGACTGTGACTGTGCGGAAAATGGTTGCCATTTTTGTGCTGGATTCAAGAATCTGCGTGGACCACATCTGTTGACGTTCAAGGTGTTGTATAAAACAAAGAGTGTATAGTCTTTACTCGTGCTATGGAACTAGGTTTCGCACTCGGTGAAAGATGAGGCGCACTATTCAACTTGGCTTCGCCTCGTTGAATAGAGCGCCTCTACCTTTCACCTCATGCGAAATCTTGTTCCATCGCACTCGTGACCATTCACTATTTGATTCGGCACGCCGTACACCGGGGTACTGTTGTAACCCGGGGTACCGCGTTGTATAGCGCCATCTCATGCCCATCATGCGTATCTGAATTCAGATACGCCGATTCTGAATTCGGATACGACAAAGTCGTCGCAATGAACTAGCACCATAGGTGTTTTTCGAAGTACACTTGCATACTGCATGCATTATTGATGCATAATCACAAATAAGAAAACATTTTTGTGCTTAATAATACTAAAAAATATTTTGACACATTTTTTGGTAAGCCAGGGTACAGCGCTGAAAAAAAAAATAATTAATTCAACAAAATGGCGAATTTTCATTTGGTTCCCCAGGGTACCAAATACTGCATCATTTGTATACTATTCATTTATCTACTATTTAGTTGCGAGGTCATTCATTTATCAAATCTATTCATCTATGCATTCCATTGATCAGACCCACATGCTGCATGAACTCCAAGAGATCCTCCTTAAGATTCTCCCCCTGGGCCTCTGCAGCTGGAATAGCTTTCCTCAGGCCCTCGATGACTTGGTAATAGCTGTTCTTCCACAGCGCCTGCTCCACGTTGTACTGGTTGCACATGTCTAGGTCAAGGAGGATGATACCTTCATACAGCTGCTCCAGCTCCTGCCTGGTTTAATGAAAATTTTCACATTAAGGTGTGGAAACCACTGCTCTACATGATGGTGTGAGGACTTTACCCATTGCTTTAGTCATTTTCAAGTCTATTTTAAGCTCCTTGGCTTGGTCAACTTTTGCAAATGAAGACATTCAAATTGATTACACTGATATTTCCACAACAATTTGGACAAGGTATACAAAAGGTATACAGGGGACTCATTTGATAAAGAAGTCCTCTGGACCATCAGTTTTCTTTTGTCATATTGACATTTCGCTACAGCTGAACAATAATGTATACAACAGACAATACTTTGGGGACCTGACTTTTTACTTTGTTGTAACAAGTTTTATTATAATCGTTTTTGTTATAACGAGAGGGCACTGTACTGCCAGATAAAAGCTATGCATTTGTAGATGAAACGGCCTAACTTCTATTTAGGTGCAATACAAAGTTATACACGTGTGTGATATCCTCAGCTGTTAAAAAGCAAATTAATTTTGGAGCATTAACTGAATGATAAGTAAAGCTAGCTACTTTCCACAGAAAGCAAAAGCCTACAACTGCCAAAAAAAAAAAAAGAAGTCACAATGAGTAACGGTTGTTTTATCTTTTCATACTAGATGTTTACAATGGCATTGTATGATTAAAAAAAAAAATAAAGTTACTTTATGATGGGAAATAATTCTGAACTACCAGTACAACACATGACTAGTCGTGAACGAGACAGGGTTTCTGTGAAATCATTCGCTATACTCACTGCTTGGCTAGCAACTGCTGAAGAGAATCCTTCGTGACGATACTCATACCCAGGACATTGCTAAGATCCTTTTCACACTTAGCAGCATCTTTGAGCAGCTTCTGTGCTGACTGACGATTCAGGGACTGGTGGCCTTGCATCATGGCAGCATGAGGATGATTCATGAAGCCTGGTGGTGGACTAACACCGGGAGGCAGTGGGTAGGAAGGGCCTCCATAGGGCTGTTGGTACTGCATCATATGGGGGTGTGGGTGGGATGCTGGGTGGCCAGACTGGTACATGTGAGCAGCTTCTGCTTGTTCAGCCCAAGAGGGAGGAGAGGGCGACCCGTAGCGGTAAGGGGGACCAGGAGGGTAAGGGTACTGAGGCTGCATGCCGGGAGGAGGGGGAGGCTGATTCTGAGGGATGAAGTTACCGTATCCAGGAGGGTAGTACGGATAGTATGTATTCCAGGTCTCTGGCTGCACAGCTGGTGAGGGTGTGCCCCTGTCTGAGTTGGCTCTCTCAACTTCTGGGTCGTGGAAGTGCAGTTCCTCATGCTTCACATGGTGATGTTGAAGAGCTGGTTTCTGGTCAGGTTTGCTGGGATCCCACAAGAGGCTCTTATCCCCTGCCCGACCTTTGGCTTTTGTCTTGGGTTCTTCTTGCGCTGGTATCGGCTTTGGGACAGGTTCCCTCTGGGATTGGGGTGGTTGGTAGTATTGGTCATAAACAGGAACATAGTTGTGGTGTTGCTGCTTTTTGTCTGGTTCAGTCTTGCCAGGCAACCGAAGTATACCTCCGCCATGCTTGGCACCCGAGTCGTCTCCTTCACTGCTGCCTCTCCTCCTGCTATATCGTTCGGAGCTGTCATCACTTGAAACTGACACCCTCTCACGGTCACGCCTCCTTGGTGCCTCCCTGCGATTCCCTGAGTCACTTCGGCTGCTGTCTCTATCCCTCCATGCTCCGTCAGACTTTCCTGGACGTTGTTGCCTTGGCTCATTGACATCTCTCATCCTCTCATCTGGCATGGCCGACTTGCTGTCATAACTTTCTCTCTCGTGTCTGTCCACATCCCTTCGGTCAATGTCACGCCTCTCATTTCTCCATTCCCTGCGGTCATGAGTTGGGTTTGATAAATGAGATGGCTTTGAATCATCTGCCCTTGGAGGCTGCCTCCTGCCCTCATGGGTTCTTTCTTCTTTGGGACTGATTCTCCTTCTCTCCTCTGAGTACCCAGGCTTTGCGTTGCTCTCATGAAACTCTCTGGGCTTGAATCTTTGATTGGTAATGACCATGGATTCCAAGTGGTAGTTGACATCATCCATGCTGGGATCCCAGTCTTCAGACTTGATTGCTATCTTTTCAAGCGTATTATTGTCACTTCCAGTGGAACCTTCGCTGTTCATCCTCTGCCTTGACCGACCGACAGAGTACCTCTTACTGGTCTTTTCTTGAACAACTCTGCTGCTACAGTCAGCTTCAGCTCCAACTTTGACAGTGATCTTCAGGTCTTTCTTAACATCTGCTTTCCCATCTGGCTGTTTATCATCCCCAGGGGCACCCTCAATTTCAACCCTCTCTTTCTTGGCCCGCAGTTTCTGCATCTCTGAGGCATAGTTCTGCCTTGATGATTTCACAAGATCCTTCTTCTTGGTTGACCCTGGCATTTCGTTTCCCGACTTTGAGGCACCTTGCTTCAGTCTGGATGATTCCTCATCCTCATGTCTTGGCTTTTCCTTGCCACCGTGATGATCATGGGCTTTTGTTGGACTTCGCCTCTGGATATGCTGTTCATATTCATGATCCCAGTCTTCTCCCATCAAGCTTTCTAACTTTGTGGGTGAGTTGACCACATTTTTCGCACCCTCCTTGGGTGTGGGTGAGTTGACCACATTTTTCACACCTTTGCTGGGTTTTGACCTGTGATCTCTATCCCTCTCATGAGTCTTCTTTCCAGTACTACTTTGTGGTGATTTTGTGTCTCCTTTACCCTGACTCCTCGTTTCCCGTGTTGGAGGTACGACTTCTGCCTCCCAGTCTTCAGGCCTTATTTCCCATGACTCCTCCGGTCCTTCCTCATTGGTGCTGTCCTTTCTCTCCACTTGGGACTTAGTCTGTGATGTCCTTCCTCTGCTTGGTCTCTCTCTTTGCTCCCGCTGATGTGCTGACCCGTGCCTCTCATTCCCTTTTGGTGCCGGTTTCCCCTGCTTGTTTGCAGCACTATCTCTTTTATCTGCTCTGTCTCGCCTACTCCCTCCACTGATATTTTGTCGCCTTGATTTCTCTTCTTGATTGCTGCCATGACGTACTTCTCCCTTGTTCTCTCTGTCTGAGAATTCTTTGGTAGGGCTGTCACTCTGTTCTCCAGTAGATCCTACATCTGCAGGCAATCTCCTCCCTGCAGGTTTTGTTGGAGATTCCTCTCTGCTTGTATTAAGGTCACTTCCAGCTGAGGATGAATTCCTCGAGAGACGCGATTGGCCAGGCCGGTACAAGACCTGATCTGGTTTTCTTTGTTCTCTCTCCCGTTTCCCTTTAGAGGGCATTTTACCTCGTTTGTCCTTCTCTGTTTCCATATTTGCTGGAACATCATTTCCTAAGAATTTGAAATTGAGAATTAAGAAAATAAATAATGATGATGATGAACAGCATTCTTATAGTGGCATTTGTCTGTAAGGGGTATTCAAAGGCATCCAGTTCCCACAGTATTATTGTGGGAACTGGATGCCTTTGAATGCCCCTTACCGTATCCGGGCAATTACCCCCAGAGGGCAATCACCCCCCGGCTAAATACTGGTTAGTGGTAAGCTTAGAGTAAAGATTAGGGTTAGGGTTAGGGTTAGGGTTAGGAGTTTGAGTTAGGGATAGGATTAGGTTCAGGATTAGGATTAGGATTAGGGCCAGGGGAAGGGTGCGGGGTAATTGCCCAGGGGGTAATTGCCCTAGACCCGCCCCTTACGTACTGAAAAAAATGAAATAAGGAAAGATAGACAGAAAGATACAAGAATTGTACACACACACATACACCTTTTTAAAAACGTTCTTCAGTTCTATATGATTGTCATCAGCATACACAAAACACACAAACACACACTTGCACATAAACATCACATTAAACAACAAGATTCAAGGCACAAGTGCTCTGGCAGGAGGCCTATAATCATGCTGATATCAATATTGTGCAACAACAACTACACAGCAAGACCCGAGCTAGACTTGGTACAGGCAAGGTACAAGCTGATGGAAAGAGGAAACAAAGTTATCTTCTTAAGAACACCATAGCATAGAAAAACTGGCAGTGATTGTTTTGAGATTGCTACATAGAGTCAGATCCAACCATTGATTGTATTGCGTGGAACACTAACGTGGTGTACCTTTGTCAGTGTTGATTTTTCCTCCATAAAAACACAAATAATTGTAATCCAAATGTATTCAACCATACACATTTTGTTGTATGTTACAGGTCACAAAACCATTTTTAATGCGAGAATGTCTTTGATTTTGAATGAATTTCAGGTGGCAGATTAACAAAGTTTTTCAAACGCAATGATGCACAATGCATCCTACATTGAAGTGTGTGTAGAACACACACGCTAATAATATGTGGCGCGCTATGGGAGGCCAACTAATTCAGTGCCTATCGTTAATAGTTTGCCAACCCGGGAGTGCATAGGAAATACACGCAAGTGGCAACTATACAGTAATTGATGTTACAGTTGTATGCTAAAAAATGTAGACCACTCTTGGCGACGCAACTCCAGTTAAAACCCCACAAGTCAGAAGTACTTTGGAAGGGAAGCCACCAAGTACAGCTAAAAACTGGGTAACTGCATCCTGCGATTTGAAGTTGTTGTTACCAGCTAGGTACATGTATGTACAGGTATGATATTACCGAACAGCATGGTAATTCCGGATGCACACATTTTTGCATTTTCAGTACGCGTGGGACTTCATAGACTAGCCTCACTCACAGAGCGTTGCAGGGACCGAAATTGCAAAAAAAGCGACACAAAAATGTACAAACGCTAAGAAATTCACATTTTACCTCAGATTCAGAAGAAGCTGCCAATTTAGCACAAGATATTATAGCCTGAACTGTTCAAATTTTTCATGTTAGACATTTTACTGTAAAGTACGAAATTTGAGCCTCCTTTGTCGATTTTTTCTTTGCCGTCTGCTCAGTAAGAATGTGTACGGTGGATCGTGGGTATAAATTGTGATTCTGGTGCAAGGACAAGATGTGAAAGACTTCGATTATTCTATTACGAAAATCGCGTCCGAAATTTTATAATGCGATTTTCCACCACGCTCAAAAAAGACAACTTTTTGGAGAGGGGTACTACTCTTCATCTAGATCTAGAGTAAAATCCCCATGTAATTTTTGCAATATTTCTTCAACTCAAATATTACTCTACAAAATTATATCTCAACCTACTTTTTCCCAATATTGATTTTGTTAAAGGGAAGGTAAACCCCAAGAGCAATGTGGATTGAGTGAAAGCAGCAACATTAGTAGAACACATCAGAGAAAGTTTGAGGAAAATCGGACAATCGATGCAAAAGTTATGAATTTTTTAAGTTTTGGTGTTTGAACCGCTGGATGAGGAGACTACTAGAGGATATGACGTATGAGTGGACAACAATACAAAGAAAATATAAAGGAAATTCAACAAAAATTCACTTTTCTAGAATTATGAAAGAGCAATGGACCAACCGCTTTCAGAAAGCAGGGGGAATAATTGCTACCCTTAACATATGTCAATATCAAGTTGATGGAATTTGTAATTTTCATGAAAAATGGATTTTTGTAGTATTTTCTTTATATTTTTATTTATTTTTATTTTTATTATTGTTGTCCACTCATACGTCATAACCTCTAGTAGTCTCCTCATCCAGCGGTTCTAACACCAAAACTTTAAAAATTCATAACTTTTGCATCGATTGTCCGATTTTCTTCAAACTTTCACTGATGTGTTCTACTAATGTTGCTGCTTTCACTCAATCCACATTGCTCTTGGGGTTTATCTTCCCTTTAAATACATCATAAAATTTCACAGAATCCCCAAATATCATCATCTTGTCAATTCCCCAAAATTCGGACAGCCTCTCTAAAATTCGGACACGCGCACAATATCAATACGCAATACAACTTTACAAGGCCGCTGAAAAATGAGCGTCGCCATACCTTGTTGGTGCAAGGTTGCATCAGGGACGTTGCAGCGCCCGTTCGAGTCTGAATTTTGATGACTCTGTACTTGCACTCAGCCACTGTACATTTATACAATGCATCGGCGCGTACGGAGATTTTTTTTTCCCTGTGTTTTTGAGGATACCATCACACCCTGAGCTTGCGATAAGCGAAAAATCTTGCAACAGAACGGCATAATTTTCCAATTTTTAGCGCTTTTTCGGCGACCCTGATTCTTTACACGGACCTAGACTCTAATACGCGCGTGCTTTGGAAAAGTTGCGGCGATTCTGCGTTTTCGACAGCAGAATTTGGGATCTTAGATGGATTTTTGGAGGTGACTCGGGCACTTTCCTGTGGTGAACGAGTGTGTCAGTATGTGAAACGGTGTTATATGCGGATATGCATATATGCGTGGGTTGTGACAGTAGAAATATGCTGGCTTGTGATAAGTGATTAGTGTCCGGATTTTGGGGGCCGGACGAAAATTTGGGGTTTCACTCTAGAGCTAGTCTACTTGATGTTTATTATTAAAAAATAGCAGTGAATAATTTTCGTAATTTTTGTGAATTCTTAATTTTCAGGACTTTGTGAAGTACGGAATTCAGAACCAAAAAAACAAAACAAAAACAAAAACAAAAAACTTGAATAGCACTCCGAGAGCGCAGACCTCTGCCAAGCAGCTACTTTCCACTGATGATCTTGCTCTTCCATAGAGATCAGTGATTTTCATCCACTGAAAAATCGCCTGATTTCCCAATATACAGTACCGGGTAGGCCTATAGAAGCCTTTGTTACGTCATAAACCCTCAGATGCGTGGTGCGCCTTGCCCCACCCCAGCAGAATTAGAAACTAGAATAAATGCTAGAGCCTGTAGGCCTAGAGGGCGTAGAGCACGCACGCATGAAAGCCTCCAAAATGTGCAGCTTCAACTTCCAAGTTCATTGACCCTAACTTTGTTACATGGCAAAGTATCAAGAATCCTTCATAAAATCCATAAAAATTCCCGTATCATAACCAAAATTTAATCATCTGTTCCTTGTGTTGTGACATTCTCAACCATTCCCGCAAGTTTCATCCAAAGAGACAAAGAAATACCAAATCCGTGCAAAACTTTTTGAGTTATTTTGCAGACGGACAAACAAACCAACCAACCAACATGACCAACCAACAATCAACAAATCAACGGTCACGAAAACATAACCTCCTCCCTCGGCTACATGTAGGCGGAGGTAAACATGGTAAAAAGCGTCCGGTGTCAACGAATACGATCCACTCTCCACGACTATGTTGTAGTTTCGGAAGCTACATCCGTGATAATACACTGAGCTGTGTCTTCTGACTGGACTGGTAGGCCTGACTAATAACGACGTTAGTGCAAGTTCAAAACTTTCGGACCATATTCATCTTTAAATGCGCAATTGTATTAACAGAATCATAATAGATTATGTAGCTTAGCTAAGGTTAACGCTTTTACTCACCATCCCTGGTAGTATTTTTCGACTTTTGTTTGAGAATTTCCGCCCTTTTCTTTAGCTGAGCGTGAGTAACACGGACAACATCAACATTAGTCGCCATTTTCACATTTCGCGGTGCATTTCACCAAAAGAGGGCGGTCGAAGTTTGAGAAGTAGTTGTTTCAACTCAGGCAATTTTTTGTATCTGGGCTCTGTTGTTGTTTTTCAATTTACTAATCACCTGTTAGAGGCTGTGATATATCTGCATTATTTCATTACATAAAATTGTATCTGTATTTTTCATTACATTCAGTGGATTGGCATGTGTTTCGAATGTCATATTTAACAAAGAGAATCCATTCATTGCTGTCATAACAGACTGCTGTCAAAGAAAGACTAGATATCACAACTACTCTCTCGTGTCCGGATCCTTGTGCGTAGCCAGACTGCTGCAAGAAAATCTCTTTGTGTTTGATTTTGCAGAAAATACGGTTAAAATGGATGTTGTTCCTACTGGAATGCGAGGGTTGAGAGCTTGTTTACTATGCTCACTTATAAAGGTATTTATTCCAAGTTGATTATCGCTTGAAGTGGATAATTACCGATACGATTCTTTCATGCATGTAAATTGATCAGTTGCTTCGCAAGTGTGTTGTCCCACCCATTTGTTTTGATGTATTCGTCGGATGCCTAGAGTAGAACCCGAGTCTGATAAAATCATGATCACGAATCACTCGTCGACACGTAGAAATCTAGGTCTATATAGATTAATATCAATAAGGGTTTTAGTCGAGAAAAGGGGAATAGGCTACATAGGGTAATCCTGGATTTTGCTCTTTGTTTGACCGGGCCGTGTAAACTTTATGTTGCATTAGAAATCAGAGTAACGTCAATTAAATACCCTATATAGGGTATTTAATTGACGTTACTCTGATTTCTGGGTAATCTAATGCAACAATATGCCTATGGTCGCCACTTGTGTGTAATTCTTGTGCACGTCCGGCCCCGGGCTGGTGAACTAATATCTGCACTGAATTAGTTCACCGCCCCTAGCCGGCCACATATTATTAGCGTGTGTGTTATAGATCTACATACGCTTCAATGAAGGAGGCATTGTCGGTCACCGCGTTTGAAAATTTCCCTTAATCTGCCACCTGAAATCCATTCTAAATCAAAAACATCCTCGCATTAAAAATGGTTTTATCACCTGTTACATATGGTAAAATATATTTTGATTAAAATTATTTGTGTTTTTACGGGGGGAAAAGGTGAATTACGAATGTATTTTGAGAGTGATGAAAATCCGTCGCCCAACCTGATCTCCGATCGCGGCGCGCGTTACATGCGATGTGAATGTCTGGCGACCTTACCGCAGTGGCGACCATACCGTAATTGACGTTAGGACCTAATTTAAACAGATCCAGATCCAGAGTCAGACACGAATCATCATCATTATCATGGTAAATTTAGTAGTTTAGCCTTGGTGGTAGGCCTATATCCATGATATCAGTCCGGGAAACCCGCTCATGAGGCCTGCTCCCCCGTACGAGCACCCCTGGCCCCTCCGCCTCATGAGGTCTCTGGAAAGCCTCATGAAGCCCCTAGGGCCTAGGAGAGAGACGCGTGAAGCTCCCTCTTCAATTTTCATTCATCTCACATCTGACGTATAAATTGTCACAACTTTGCACAGTGATTTTTTGTTACACACACATGTCCACTATTGATGAAAAGAAGAAAAAATTATGTCTGTTCTTTTTTTACAAAAATCGAGTTTTAATCAACAGATGCACAGCGACCCATCGAAACACGGGCGCCAGCGGGTTCGTTAAATGCAAGGCTGCCGCACCTAGCGCCCTGATCCAACTAAATATTTTCGGTGCTTTTTTCTGCGGCTCTCACCTCTCCATGCATGAATCAGTCCCATGAAGCTGAAGTCTGACATAATTTTACAAAGATTTGTAACAAGAAAAATAAAATCAGAACTAACCTAATCTTGTGCATATATTCCAAATTACTATTCCACGCTGATAGAGAAGGTGGGTACTCGAATTTGTCAGCAAACCGATCACTTTGTAGGTATTACGGTTTCACTTTCTTCGTGAATTCCGATGTCCACAGACTTTTGGCGCTTTGCCTGCAATCGTCCTGCCGCATCCAGCGCGGACAGCGCGGCGCACAAGCTGCGACTACGCACGCACGGGAGCATAATAATTTACCATGCAAAACAATGCAGCTTGACCACGCATGTGTAATGTACTTGATTACTGCAATACTGGTTTTTATGGTAAGTTTTACAACACGGAAAAAAGAAAGGGGAAAATGTGCCCATTTTTTTAAAAACAAGGCACATATTACAACAGAAAGATCTCTATTATATCTCTAAAATATCTTTTCAGTAGGAGAATATTCACATTCTTGCTTTGATGAAGTGGGGTACAAATACAACATCCACAAGGAAAGCATGAAAGAGTTTTATCTCCGCATTTTCTTGCCAGAACACGTAAGGACCTCGTAATGTATTATTGAATGTTGTAATACAATATGTATGAATGATTTCAAGTAGCTTAAATTTGAAGACTTTAATCAATATCTGAATATGTTACTAACTCATTCCTTGTGCAGTCGCGAATGAATCTTTAACAATTTTGGAATCATATAAACGGAGAAGTTTGTTTCCATATCTTAACATGATGACTATGACAATGAATTGATGTTAACATTGATAGGATCATGTTTATCCAAAGAACTCAGCATCTGTTTTGTTCAGTGATCCAACAGGGAGCATGCAAGTACATTTAGTTTGGAATGTGCAGAATCAGATGGTGTGATTTGGCTGCATACATGTATGCAAGGTCCGAGAGACCATGGTAACAATAACATCTGCACATAAGGGGGTGTACATTATGTATAAAGAATGTGTACACATTTCAAGAAGAAATCCACCCCAGAAATTTTATCAATATCATAAGAAAGATAAACAAAATTCCCTGCAGAACAATGCAAAAAAATTATCAAAATCAGATGGGAAGTAAGGTAGTTTTGACATTCTGAAGTTTCAAACTTTTTCAGAAAACACTTCTTTATCGGTCATTATGAAGATTCAAATTGGCAAATTAATGATTTCTTGCTCTAGCTGTGTAAATAGAAAAAAAAAAAACTTGCTTTAAAACCACCCCAAAGTTGAAAGGAACAAATCAATGTTGACTCTGATCTAGTTTGTTATGCTTTAACCTGTGTTACAGGCTGTAGCTAAATATAACAACTATATTCAGAATTGCATATCATGTAACAAGTATAGTGTGCATGAAAAATTGTGAGGGCATAACATTATCTCATCATCTCACTGGTGAACTTTCTGTAGAGAATTTTTCCCTCTTTCTTATTTAAAGGACAAGTTCACCTTCATAGACATGTGGGTTAATTGAATGCAGCAATATTAGTAGAACACATCATTGAGAGTTTGAGGAAAATCTGACAAACCGTTCAAAAGTTATGAATTTTTGAAGTTTCTGCTCACTCAAGGCTGGATGAGAAGACTACTATAGCTTGTGATGTCACACGAGTACAACGATATAAAGAAAGAATAAAGAAAATTCAACATATTTTCACTTTTCTCGCATAACAAAAGAACACTTGACTTCTCTCTTTCAGAAGGCAGGGGGAATGATATTACCCTTAACATATGTCAGTAACAAGTCGAAGACATGTGCACTTTATTCAAAAAGTAAAGTTTTGTGAAATTCTCTTTTTATTTTCTTTATATGGTTGTACGCATATGACATCATACACTGTAGTAGTCTTCTCCTCCAGCACTGACTATGCAGATACTTTAAAAATTCATAACTTTTGAACGGAGTGTCCGATTTTCCCCAAACTTTCACTGATGTGTTCTACTAATATTGCTGCATTCACTCAATCCACATGTATATGAAGGTGGACTTGTCCTTTAAGAGTATATTTATTTTTCGAGTGGATTTCCTCTTTAACTTGCATTACCTGCACACGGTATTTACAGCACGAAGCTGGGTTATATGTGTTCATACTTTGTGTCTACACTGTACTACATCCATTGTACGTGTACTGCGGGGAGCTGCCTTACCTATTGCAGTGCCATTCAGCAGAGTCAAAAACAATTACAATCTTCCTGGTTATATTTAGGCAAATGATATTATTTACCTGTGGGTGGCCCATAAGAATTCAGTGTGTGGTCTCTTTACAATTTTTTAACCATACAATATGAAACAATTACAGTACATTGCATAGTGTGAATATGCTATTGTATGAAGTAGACTGCATCCCATGAAACCTTGATAAGAAACACATCTTAAATGCCATTTTTCCTGAAAAGAATGAAATGCTATTAATGCAGTACTATGTACATGTATTTCCACTTTTCTAAATTTCCCTACAAGAGTACATCCTCTATCAACTCTAATGGATTGTAATACATGTACATGTACAAACTGTAATTCAAAGTAGTCAGGCGATGAGCTTGTTACAGGCTTGTACCTTTGATTATTTCCTCATAAATATTATCTCCATCAGACTGCTGACCAGTTTGAGTTGGATGGCTGCGACAACTGTGCAGAGTTTCTACCAATGAAAGGAAACAGAGATATGGTTTACGACTGCACAAGTCCATCTTTTGATGGGTAGGTACTACATTTTGCATGGAGATGCATGTTTGTGTTTGTGTTCAGTGCTTAAGTTTTAACCCCAGAGCCTAGCATAGTCTTGAGAAATTCCCAAGGGAAAAAAAAAAAAGATGATGAAGAACAAGAAAAACTGATCTTACTTAAAGGAGACATCAACTTCCGGGTAGTCAACCGGGTACATGTAAGTGCATGTAGGGTCTATAAAGCAGGAAATGTTCACAATTGGGGGGTACCTTCAGACCAAAACTTTGATCAACTTTACAAACACTCAGGTATTTTTCATAGTAGCACCTCATACTGTAGGTTTAGTGAATGTTTGTTTGTTTTTTGTTCTTTTTTTGTGTACATCTACATGTATAAGAAAAAGCATTTGCTTCCTTGTTTGTGTATGCTGGTCCACACAATTCATAACGCTGGATGACTTGTAAATGCTTGTAATGCTACTAACATTGCTCAGCAAGTACTTGGAACCAAATTTTACCATTTTGTCTGAAGAACAAGCTTACCCAAATAAAAAAAAAAAAAATAAAATGGTTTAAAATATAAGTTTGCAACTGTAACTCTACGTGTATTTCCAACCAAACCTGAGTCACACATCTGCCGTAGCTATCCACACTATGAAATTTTCCTAAACTCTCCCACCCTCATGAATTTATTGTTGTAGAGGTTACAGCTTTGATACGATGGAAAATAAGCAGATGGGCTTCTTGTCTTCAAGTTTTTGATTTACTACTAATGATTTCCCAACTTCAACATGCGTACATATTATTTTTAAATTGTGTTCCATGGAATTCATTTTATCCAAAAATGTGCACCGTACATAGATTGTCTCAAGTTTACAAGACACCATGTGAGATTGTCATGGTATGGTTTGTCTTTGAAGCTGTTTGCAAAATGTCAATTAATTTCTTAAATCAATATGTGGCAATTTTTGTTTGAATATGGGCCATTTTCTTGTTCTCATGGTTCTGCAGTTATTATTATCCTATGACCTTTTCTAAATTTTGCAAACATAATACACTTAGTGACCTCTTTGTTCCAAATGCATTATCGTTATGTTTTTGAGATTTTACAATCTCATTTAGAAGTCTCCTTGTGAATCCAAGTGTGCTTTTTCTTAGAAACAACTCAGTCCACTGAATTAACATTTGATATTGTTTCAGCATCTGAAGATGACATTTGGTTTATTAAAATATAAAAAAAATGAGATAAAATCATTAGACTCTATTACTTGTGTTCTGGAAGTTATTTTGGCATTTCTTGTTTCCACAGTTTAATATCATTGATGAGTCCAGAAGACAGCTGGGTGGCAAAATGGCAAAGAACAAGTAAGTGCTTGTGGAAATTTGCTTTTCCTGTTTCTTTGTTTATCTCTTGTGCAAAATTCTGTCTTTTATAGAAAATTTTACAGAAATGTATTCCTTGCCCAATTGCTGCAAATATGATTGTCTTTTCTCTTTTGGGAGTCTGGTACCATTTTGTTGAAGTTTGACAAATTATGTATTGATTACATAACAGTCACTGGTCTTAAAACATCCAAATATTTTGTGATCTAGGTCTGCTGGCTATTCTAATGGAAGTATAGAATACTTTGGAAAAAATGAAAATGAAACCAAATAGTCCAAACTAAGGCTGGGATGCCTGTCTATGCCATATATGATATTTTGTTAATTGGGACTTGTAGGACATTTTGTTTTTCAATGGTTGAATTCATTATCAATGAGCACATTTTCAAAAAGTCAATGTCTTTTCAAGAGAAATGTTTGCCAATTCCCACCTACTAGATTATACTAAACTTTAGTATGTACAACACGTTTGTATCACGGGAGGCAATATTTTCAAGATTTGTTAATTTTGTGTCTATTGGTCAACTTGGGAAATTTGCAAATATAGAAGCACTGAGAAATAAACTGTGTATTCAGCATTCATCTCAGATATTAGAAATGGGCAAGACTTTTCTGTCTGTTGTTTCAGAATGAAAATCATCATCTTGTGCCAGCCAATTAATAATGAACAAGTTGGTTTACAATACAACATACAAACTTATAAGAAAAATACTTGACTTCATGTATTATCACTCATGTCAATAGGGCATACTCCACTATCAGAGATCTACATTTGTCTTTTTGTGATGTATCCAAGTGAACTTCTTTAGCTTCTAGATGTACTGATGTTGCAGTCTTGTGGTCAAGGTTTCAAGTCATGATGCACTTGAGGAAATTGGGCACCTTTTCCCTATGCGTATGTTCATGTAGAGTATGCAATTTCTGATATGTCAAATTGTTTAAATCATCAAACTATTTCATTCATAGAACAATTGATTCTGGGGTATGTCATTCCTTCTTTATGCTACAGCTGTATGTTCCTGTCCGTAATGGAAAAGATAGTGAAATCTTACTGTTCTTATTTTGTATGTAGATCGCTACGTGAAAGGATGCTATGCTGTATCAGTGACAGGTGAACTCCCCAAAGGAATGAGGCAAGACCTGAAGAGTAGAGGGGTCATTTACAAGTCAAGAGACACAAGCGTGAAGTCATAGCACTTGCTGCCCAGTGGGAAAAATCTCCTTTGTAAATATGTGTAAAGCTGAATATCTAAATGGAAGTGTTTGCAAAGAAAAGGTAATCATGCAATATTTGTCACAAAAAGAAACCAGGAAAAGAAGAAGACAAATATTGAAGATGGTTTGACAAACTAACCCATTTATGATGAAGAATGCCAGATGATGATGTTTTTTTCAAACATAGGGGTTTCTGTTGGATTATTATTGTGTGCATGTTCATGTAAACAAAAGCACAATTTGCAGGAGTTTAGGCAATTTGTGATGAAAACCTTTACATTATTTCAGCTCCACCACACTGAATACTAAATGATGTAGATGCTGTGTTTCCAACAGTGTTTGTTTGTTTGTTTGTTTGTTGTTGTTGTTGTTGTTGTTGTTGTTGTTGGGGTTTTTTTTGGGGGGGGGGTAGGTTCTTTCCTACTTTAAAATGTAGGAATAGCAGAGCATGACTTAAGTTCATGATCATGAAAGCCACACTGTACAAAAATGAATGGAATGCAGTCATCTCTGATTATAATACTGTATAACTGTTTTGTTTTAACATACTTTGATGTGTATATTTTTGTCCTTCAGCCAACATTGTATTGAATGCAAGACAAATACTGTACTGAAGTACAAATTTTGTATGCATTTAAAGCATATGTATAGTGCACTTCTGGTATCTCACAAACATAGTTTTAACAGAATTCTTGTTACAACGAAATTAAGATTCATATCCCAAATTCTATTAACTACAATATAACGAAAGAAAAGTGCCGGTCCTGAGGACTTCATTATAATGGGAGCACAATCAATGCACTGGATTGTACACATGTATCAGCAACTGTTTGTTAAATCCTCCTAGAATATGACTTGCAGTCAATCAAAGGGGTGAGGTTTCCAGTGACTGAAAATAGCATGTACAGTATAAGTTTTTGAAGGACATACATGTATACCAGTTACACATGGAGGACCTTGCACTTCATTAAGCAAGATTTCTGATGACACAAAACAATCATTCTGGACATTATTGTGTTGCTTTGTCAAACAGTATATTTTTGCTCATAAATGAATTTACTAATTTCAGAACCAAGAAACACATACGTATGATGTAGTTCATGGTGTAGCACCAACAGGTATGCACATACACTTGCAACATACATCAGATGTCTATATGGTGTATTGGAAATACAGTACTCTCCGCATAATCGGGTAGGCTCTAGCAGAGCGTTTCTTACCCAATTAAGCGGAGTACCCGATTAACAGAAGAGCACGTCTCATTCACAATTGACACACATAATGTGTATGTACATAATGCATTGTACACTGCACCAAACACCTACACTGTATGCTTAAGCTTGCACAACACATTATACTTATACCTCACATTTGCTCAGTCACGAGCAAAAATTTACACTCTTTTTATGGACAAATAATAAGTTTTCAGAAAACTTTGTCGTTTGAATATGGACTCCTCGCTAACAAGCAGGAGTTTTCCGAAATGAACACTTCTATCACGTAGAACGTCGGGTTACTTTTCGATAAGTGAATGCATGGGAAAAGCAAAATTATGAAGCTGGTGCATGACCTGATTTTCGTTGCAAACTTCTCGTGTTGTAAAATGTTGTTGCGGAGCAAGGGAGGAGCGCGAGTGTGTTCAACTCCTGACTGACTATGCAATTGGAATGCCAGCTACATGTGTAATGTTCGTGTACATGTGGCAAGTCGGTACTGGTACAAGTGTTTTCATGTTTAGGCTAATTACTCGCAAAATGATCGGTCTTCTTAGCAGATTAAGCAGAGAATGCGATTAGCCGTAAAAATTTTGACATTCATGGTTTCTTAAAGTATTATAGGGCCTATCTGCGATAAAATGTGGGTAGAAATTAGATTAGACGAAAATTATTTACCCGTTTATGCGGAGAGGCAACCCGATTATCAGGTAATTTTAATGTGCATTGGAACTGATTTTGACATTTCTACCCAATTAAACGGAGTACCCGTTTAAGCGATACCCGATTACGCGGAGAGTACTGTACACAGTACAACATTGTACCTATTATGCAGAGTGTAGCCTTTAGTACTTGTTGGAAAGGATAGGACAAGATTTTCATTTCAAAATCGGTCATTTTCTGTCAGGTTGAGCAACATATATACCTGTATAATAAGAGATAGCTGTAACAGAAGAAATTTATTATCTGGATAAATTGATTTGTACAACTGGTTCAGATGCAAAATGTACACTTTATGTGACCATTCAGTCTCTTGTATAAAGAGTTTTCTAGCATCTTGCGCTAGTTTATTCCCCCACACACATTTAAAAAACAAAATTCATATTTTTGTGTTTATGTGACCCACATACGATGCATCTCAGCAAATCTACATTCAAATTTTGTACAAATTTTCATTATGGCCTTATTTTGTATGAACAATGTTAATATTTAAAGTCATAGGTAAGATAATCTTGGTGCAGTGATATCCTAGAGTTGTTCTGTAATGCATGTACATGTATATTCAGATTATTTACATGTTATGCAATGGTCAGATAGATTGGTCCACTGCAAGGAATCCACATGGGTACAGTAAATTTTGTTTGATGACCCTCATCTTGATTTACTGCATATGTAAACACTTGATTGAAATATGTACTATCTCCTCATTTCCATGTTAATAAAAAATATGAACAAACAGGCTGTGCAATTTTGTCATTTGTCTTACTGATACTTTGCAAGAGTGTATGCCAGGCAAGGTTTCAGTCCACACTTGATACGTATTAACATATTTCAATCATTTTCTCCCTTACTAGTTGGATATGAAGTGGCCAAATGTTTACACACTTATTTCTGGGTTTAAATATCTTTCAATATCATCTGTGGAACACATGTAATTTCAACTTTGTACATGTGGTTTGATTTGATTACCAGAGCTGGGGCCAAAAATGGGGCTGTGTACATATACCACTACTGAGTATTTCTTTCATATATACTGTATTTATAAATATATAAATATATATATATATATATATATATATATATATATATATATATATATATATATATATATATATATATATATATATATACATACATATATATATGTAATGAAAAAATAAACTGGTAATGCATTTTTGGTCAATAAAGAATGAGTTTATTCGAGTTGAATAAACTCATTTTTTATTGGCCAAAAATGCACTACCAGTTTATTTCTTCATTTCTTTGTAGAGCCAATACATGGCTTCTCAACATGTTTATATATATATATATATATATATATATATATATTTTATTATGATTTATAGACAGTGGACTCCCGAGAAGCTCTCAGGACCTGCAGTTTTCTTTCGTTATATCAAATTTCGTTATAACTGAACAAATGAACGATAAAGAACATAGATATTATGTTGGAGCCTAAATTTTTTACTCCCTTGTAACTGGAATTTCGATATAGTCATGTTCGTTATAATGGGAGTGCACTGTATATATATATATATATATATATATATATATATATATATATATATATATATATATATTCTTTTTTTTTTTCGATAATGGAGGTGAAATTGATGCCCAGTGTACTTGGATGTTATCTACACTAATCAGAACACGAAAGTTACAGCATTTCTGTTACATATTTGCCCATTGGGCAAAGGTTTAATGTGACCTTATCAATGAGCTCCATGACAATTGCTATAAACACACTGCTGTCACAGTATCTCATTTGCAATAGGGCAAACAATTTTATTGATAGTAATATTTGTTACTACAGCCCATGTACACATGCACAGACTTACACTAAGTTGTGGTGTAGTGCCATTTTTGGGAAGCTGGAAAGTAAGTCGATGGCTTTTTAATCCCTTGGGTTGTTACACTCTGTAATATTGCAGTCCCTTCACTGCCATTCAGTGTCAATGTAGCACTTTATGCTCTTGCTTGTCAAGGCTTCTCTTCTGAAAACTGTCCAGTGGGAATATACCAGATTCATTACAGAACTGCATTCTGATATGTATATGGTATTCTTTCCATTGCTGCTGAATTTCAACATACACACAAGACATCAAGTTTTTAGTTTGTTTTTGTTTTGTTTTGCTTTGTTTAACCAACTCATCTACATGTACTTCTAATACTGTATACACTACATCAATTTACTCAATGAATCTTCTTTGAATAGATCTGGATAGTTACAGTATACACATAATTCGAGATATTTGTGGTTTGTGTTTGTTTTTAACATCAAGGGATGAGATATTCATTGAGTTCAATTTAACAATGGCATTTACATTCAGTGACATAAGAATTGGGTAAAGCTAACTTATTCAAGCAGTTTACAAAGCAGAACTTTGCCAGGCAAGTTTAATGGCGAAGAATTACATTTGACCGAGCCTTCTCTATAACAGACACTTCAGGCCATGTTTTCTGTAGATGGATTGTGTCCCATGAAATAAGCAGTAACTTTGATACAAAATATAGTATGTGATATTATTACATCTTTACTGCACATCACTAGATTAGTATATTCCTCTATCAAAAATATAATACATCATGTGATATCTTGACATCAACAACACCAATAATCTATTCAACATTCTCAAACCTGAATATTCATAACTATTGATTACAAAGAAAATGGCCTGAACCTTTATCTTATCTGCCTTATACATGTAGGGAATTCTGCTTTTATACTAGGTTCATGAAGAAAAATTTTCAGTTTTCGATTAGCCCAATTACATCATTTAAGGGCTGAATTACATAGGGGTTAATTGAATTTTAAAAAAATATGTCTGACTGCTCTCGGTAACTGACTTTGACCAAGTGATATAAAATAAAACATTCTCAGGTAAAAAGTGTTCACTTTGTTGGTGAAATGGAAACTGCAAAGGATAAAAGTTCACTGTGACATTCACACTAGGTATAGGTCGAAGTATTGAGGTACAAAGACGATCCTTCAATATGATCTTGAGACAAGTATAATGAAGGGTGACCTTGTGGGCCATTCTTTGATAAAATTATATGAAATATTTTATATTCACTCAAAAGATGGTATGTACAACAAATCAAAATAGAAGAATGATTTCAATCATATCAGGCTAAATGGAAAGGCAGGGTCAAATATGATGGTCACATTCTTGGATTACTCTTTGAGATAAGATGAGAAATGCTTCACAACATGCACTAAATCTTTGTGATGGTATCAGAGTATGACATTAATCACTAGTGCCAAAACTTGGAGATCTATCTCTCTCAGAGGTTAAGGGTCAGAAGTTAAGGTGAAGGATGTGACAGCTTGTGTAATCATTAGCTGTTTGCTGACGTACAAGAAATTAAATTCCCTGAAAGACATGCATGGCACGCTAAAATGGTTGCTTGAAGTAAAATTGGATAGGCAGAATTATACTTATTGATGTGGTACATGTATCGGCATTTTCCAATTCTTATTCTAAATTTACAGATTATGGGGCTATCAACAGAAGCCTCTTGTCAAGAAGGGATAAGTGAAAAATGCAAGTACATGCTTTGAATAAACCATTACAAGCAATAAAAATCTATGACCAGGTTATTGACTTAAAAATAAACAAAGAATACAGACATGTAATATAAGAACAAAGCAGCTATTCCTATCTTTACACCGCAGAAATGGGTCCAGCCAGGCATTCCCTAGGGCTCAATGTTTGTGACCTGAAGTCTGTGTCGGGCCACCTTGTCACAAGCTGCAACCAGGCTTCTCATCACTCTCTGTTCCACGGCTGATGCCGAGCGGACGGATACACAGCGGAAGAGTCCCTCCCGGGGTGGGATGTTGCCCATGCAACGCAGGCACTGGCCTCTTGTCAAGTGACCCAGGGGGCGGTCCTGCAATGCAAATGCAACATTGCACATTTCATGGTCAAAGTGGATATTGGAATGAAAGAAAAGACAGTGAAATCATATCATTGAAATACCTCTAAATATGATGGTAAATCAAAAATCATCAAGACTTTGTGAAATGCTGCATTCTGTTATCATATATGCATGTGTATGTAAAAAAAAAAAAAAAAAATCTTAAATCACAACAGGACCAATTTTTACTTTTGTCACATTTATTTTGTTTTGAACAGTTCTATTATAATTTCATATCGAGTGAGATCATGTAAACATGAGCAATAAATACAGATGTGGGCATAACTAAATCATGCAGTACACAAGTAGGACGTGTCATCATGATATCTTGATATATAATATTAGCTACTTTTTTACATACCTTGGCAACATTTCATCTCATGGATGAAGAAAATATGTAAGTAAAATCAGTTCAGGGTTGATTTCAAACTCATGCAGAATGTAAGTATATAGTACAAAGTGAAACAAAATACACTAGAGAGAAGACTGTACTTTATAAGAAGAGAAAAAGGGAAAAAAAAATCATCTGACTGGAAAAACCTGTCTATACAAATAATGTAATCTTCAGGAGTACAATTGTATTACAATTGCAACTGCCCGATGTGTATTCACCGTCTCATAAAAGATGCACTGTAGTGTATGGTGACCATCTTTGATGGTGAATTTCTTTGCTATCCCTCTTCCATCTGCACACACAGCTGAATTCAGAATGCCTGATGGAGTTTGAGGCAAAAGTGTGAGTCAAATATTTGCATGAGAAAAGATGACGCATTGTATCCTAAAGTAAAAGCTGGTGTATGATTGCACTCTGTGGTCATTCCACATTCTAATAATTACAAACATTACTGTCTTCACTCTCTACCTCACATCAAACATGCAATCACATCAATACACAATTGATTAAAAAACTAGAAATGTCGCTACGGCGACTGGCATGCCTCCGCCATAATGCATGGTTCTCCTATTAGGTCTATAGTACAATGTTTTGACAATGTGTGATGACAGTTTCACACAACTGGCAAAATATCAAAATGACAGGTTTGCCACAAATGTGCTGAATGTTCACTTTCCTAGAAGTAGGTTCAATTGGATGAATGATTAAAACATCAGAGTGCAGGTATTTGGGGAACTGATGATTTTTACTTGACTTTTGACCCTTTTATAAGTTTATGCATTGAGTAATTTTCAAGGTATTGAGAAAAAGTATAATTTCAGTATCAAATGGTAAAATAGTATTATCTAAAACTGGCCTTTGACCTTTGACCTCACAGTTCGAAAGAGAATCACTGTTAGGTAGAACATGCATAAATATGTAAGTTTCATGATGATACCTTGAGTTACTTTCGAGATATGGAGGAAAAAGTGCAATTTAGCACTTTCACTTGACCTTTGACCTTTTGACCTTTGACCTTTTGGCAAGAAACTTCCCATAGAATATATATTGGGTAATACATGCATACATCAAGTTTTAAAAAAAAAAAACCCTTCAGGCATTGCATAAATATAAGCAAAGTAGTGATATTTTGAGGAGTTGACCTTGACATTTGACCCCCTGACCTTTGACCCATGACCCCCAACTTCCCTAGATAATCACTGCCCATCGGTACATGCATATATACTAAGTTCCACGAAGATACCTTGAACCATTGGCAAGATATGGAGAAAAACGTGAAATTTCAACCTTTTTTTTCACAAAATAACCTGTGACCTTTGACCTTTGACCCAGTGACCCTAAAATCCAAACAAAGTATTATCCCCCCAGGATATACCCTCATACCAAGTTTGATGTAAAACCACCACACGGTTCTTGAGATATCGACAAAAACAAAACGGGACGGACGTACAGACGGACGGACGTACGTACGGACGGACGGACGACCCGAAAACATAATGCCTCCGGCCACTTCGTTGGCGGAGACATAAAAAATCAACTTCTTTGATTGTGAATAGCACGACCTATTTAGTACTGATTATGTTCTCCTATGCCAAGAGCATTCAAGCTGGTTACAAAGCACAAAATATAACCCACTGTCTCCATCCACTTGCTATCATCTAGTCAATGTCTAGTGGAGTGGGGGAAAGTCCATCTTAATGTACAGTCAAGGTAGGTACACATATTTTGTTAGTCTGTCAGAGGCAGGAATGTGGTCTATGGAATACCAAAGAGCTCAAAGAACACAAGTCCCCGAGAGTCCTTGGACGATGTCCAGTGCCGGAGTTCCTCAATGCCCACAGTCAGAATCTTCATGGACATGTCTGCCCTGTGCTCATCAGCATGGGGACCCTTTATCTCCCAAGAGGTAGGAGGAGCCTGCTTGTATAAAGTTGGAAAGAGTGGCAATGCTGACGGCAATATATTTTTGTTCTTGTTTCAATAGCAGCTTTTCATGACATTGCAAAAGTACTGTATTATGTGGGACAGTGCTTTGTATCTGCTTGTCATTTTTGCATAAATGTTTGCATTTGTAGTATTAGTTGTTGGCCAGGTAATTCTTCCTCAAAGAGGGTTATCACTCAAGAAGTTATGACACATACAGATTAAAGTAACATTTTTTTTTTTTAAACTTGGACCAGTAGGAAAACTAACAAATTAAACATATGCACAAAAATGAAATACAAAAACATCTGTCTGGTCATAGATCATTGACTATAATACCTTTATGCAAAAGTGAGTGGATTACATTCGCTGTGACAAATTAACAAATTATAGAAAAAAAAAACTGCTACATTCTGAAATTGCTAAACTTACATTTACTCTGCTTAGGGGCGAGGGTGGCATTCTGAATGGAGGTGGAGCACCACTACTTGTCTTAATTGCAGCATTGGCATGTGAACTGGTGGCTGTGTGGGGGACTGTTCTGCTCTGAAGGACACCCTGGGGTAGAGTTCTGGGTGGTTGGTGAGGACCAAGCTTGGACCCAGTCAATGGTGGCTGCATGGGGCTGGTCATAGCAAACAAATGAAAACAAACTATACATGAATCTTTAAACCAAGAGCTAGGAAAGTGTTATGTCACTTGCAGTTCTCAATTCAATTACGGGTAGAATTAATCAAACAGTACAGATCTATTCCGTACAAAAGTAGACATTCACAAGCAAATTGTGCCATAAAGAGAGTTACTCTTAGGATGATATTTTATGTTAATTTTTGTGTGTACAAATAGGAGTAAGAATGACAAAAGTTCTTATGAATGAAGGATTTTCTTGTTTTTACATATTCCTTTCTTTTAATACATGATCGGAAAGTCAGCTATTGTTTAGACTGATTAGTAAAGATGGACCCTACTCCACAGCAGTCACACTTTGACAGTTACTTTAAGTTTTTCTCTTATGCAAATGTTCAAGGGAAATTTCACACCACCAATGCATGCCTTAAGTGTCTACTATAATAAGCAACTTCTTATCTTTTCTCATGCACATCACTGACTGGCTTTATGAAACTTACAGAAAATGCTATCAATTATTTCAAGCTTTATTACCTCACAGGATACTGGGGGCTCATTTGCCTTTGATCTTGCTGTACAGGTGCATACTGTCTGGCAATTTTGATAGGAGGTGGATGCGAGTGTGCTTGCATGTGCTGCCTTTTGTCTGGTTGATGGCTGCCACCTCCGTTGGGCCAGTAGTTTCTACCATCTTGTTTCATGGCTGGTTGCCGCTGAGACACCATCATCATGCCTGTGTAAACCCATGAATACAGACTTCGGATTCTTTTCTGCCATTTGACATTCATGTTTTCCATCAAGTTTACTGATAGCATTTCAAGATAGACTTTAAAGCATTCAGGGCAACAACAAAATGCAAATAAATGCCTGATCACTATCTAATAAAAGAAGAGAAATGGTTTT
The DNA here is from genome assembly GCA_033980235.1 of Diadema setosum. NCBI lineage: Eukaryota > Metazoa > Echinodermata > Echinoidea > Diadematoida > Diadematidae > Diadema > Diadema setosum. The sequence goes on along the minus strand of CM067062.1, from coordinate 3,701,232 downwards.
ACTTACATTACAAAGAATGCAAATGTTTTGATATCAGCGCATGAGGAATTGCTTTTGATACAGCCCCAACACAACAAGAAACAGTGGTTAAGGTTAGGGTTACAGTTAGGGTTATGGCTTCTCATCTTCAGCAGAAGCCATCATAGGAACAAGTCTTGAAAAAAATCTGTGAGAATGTGGTTGGTTATTTCTGTTTCAATCAAATAAATCAATATCTCCTACACTTCTCAGTGATATAATCTACAGAAACATCATCATCAACATCATCAACAATATTTTTCCTAATCAATACACTGAGCAGTTCAACCACTTGATGAAACAAAAATAATAATTAAGGTAATATTCACAGCAGCTAAATCAAACAAACCATATCATTGCACCTATTGCACAGAACTTGAGACCAATTTTGGTTACTTACTTAAAGGCAGTGTTCTCTTACTGTGTACAAGTTTGATTTGATATGTCAGACTAGCATGAAAAGTCAAGCAGTTTATGAAAGTATAAACAAAATATAATGTATGTGACCTTGTAGAATGAACATCAGAGTGGTCTTTACCCTAACAGAAAATGTGTGTCATCTCTTGCACACTGGCTTGTGAGCTAGAAACAGATTCTTAAAAAAAAATGCAATTAAACACCTAGGAAATCAAAAGTGATTCTACTTTCACATCTAATCAAGATAGCAGTATTAACTTCAGCTGTCAGTATGCAGTGTGAACCCATCTCCATCTGAAGGTTCTCTACACAGTGCCCAAGATCTTATATCACCACCTAACCTGGAGCATTCGGTTTATTTTCTAAGCCTCGAGGTTGGGATTGACGTTGCCACTGCTCATTTGTATGGCTGGTATTTGCAGTGGTCGGTGCGAGTGGTGGTCTCCCGCGTTGTTGAGATGAACTCTGACCTCCTACCCAATTACCATGTTGGGGTGCACTTGAGACATCTCCATGAGATTTGGATGGTGTAACAGCTTCCCCTGGAAGTAAAACAAAAGAGTTGACATCATTAACTTTATGAACTCTCACGTATACATTGAAATTATGGTCCTATACTAGGTCAATTCTATCATCAATCCTGGAATAGCAGTCTGAACTCCAAACCACTAGCAAATTTTGTATGATTACCAAAAAGTATTTTTGATTCCCTTGTACTTATAAATATCTGAATGTGAAAAAGGAGAACAGTATCAAGCCAAGAGTCAATACCTTAGTGGTTGTTTCTCTTTGAAATGTGATGGGATTTTCAATAACCAGCAATGCAATGAGTTTGTTTCACTGTCATAGCATTCCATTTCATTTCCATTAAGAATAACACATTTAATACAAGGTGTGCATTTGTCCATTCATTGGAAAAAAAAAAAAAACCAACAACCCCAAAACATACAAATCATGAAATATCATAGTAAAAAATTGTACAAATAGATAGCGGTACTAGAATTTAGCAAATTTAGCACATTTGACCAGATTACTAACATGTCTAAATTGTAATTACTGTGCACGTCTCTGTGATAAGTATTGTTCCTGGTAACCAGGAAGCTCATTTGAGACTGAATGATGTGGCAAGAATTTATAAAAACACATGCAAACTGCATCCCCCCCCCCCCCCCCCCCCCCCCCCCCCCCGGGGGAGAAAAATGAAATCAGTTCACAGTCAGTAATATCAACTGAAAAGCTCGCTCATACTGGGTCTTGGCCAACATATCCATAAATGATTAACATTAAAAAATATAAAAGTAACTGGTGATCTGGATGACTGGATTTACAGAATGTGACCATATAAACACATACCTTGCACTTGGTTGCTGGCATTTTGTGATGTAGGAAGAGCATAAAGAGCTTGGCGAGGTCGCTTCCGTTTGCTGAAGATAGGTATAACATTCTTTCCTGATGGGGTTTGCATGGTTTTCCTTGGCCTTGAGAAATGACAATATTCACGAGCAAATAACATTAAGCTATTAAATACCCATTTCTAATCTAACAAAATGGCTGGCTTATAAATAAAAAAAAATAGATCTAGACGTCTTCTAGATCTAGTTGTCATTTACTAACGTTAGATATAACTCCTTGGAGTGTCAGTGTTAGCTAGGACACTAGAAAGGTGCTAAAAATGTTAGGTTAGTGTAGCTAGACAGAGACAGCACTCTTATTGATTTAACAAAAATATTAGTATTAACAGGGCACAAGCAACAATACTAAGTAGGCCTAGGCCTATCAGACCTAGACTCTAGCTAGAGTTCTATTATCGGGATGTATCATCTAACACTAGACTTAACACAAAACAATAACACTTAATTCATTAACCTAAATCAGGCATCGTCAGCATCTTTATATAACCAGTTGTTTAGTCGAGAAGGGCTATAAGTATTACATTAACGTGTTACAGATTTTGTAGTAATTAACTGCGATCAGCCCGGGCCTACTCATTAACTGTGTAAAGCCATCAAGGAGCGCTCCGTGGTTACAGGGCTATCAACATCGTATAAGAAGAAAAGTCAGTGACTGCTGGAACAAAAAGAGCTATCCAACTTAAGTTTGGCCTATAATTAGTATAAAGTTTGATCAGAGTGGATTCAGGATTCCTTCTTGACCGAAAGATCGGTCTGTAGTAACTGTTGAATACTGTCGGGGATATGTTCCGCGGAGACTGCGTCTGGCTTCACGGATCCCCTCCCGGAGGAGAGCGATAACGTCCAATAATACTAACGTTAGAATTCTAATTTGTAATAGACATTGCTCTAATATTATTATTAATAATGATAAATAAATAGAAATAAAAAGTAAGAAAATAAATAAATAAATAAAAGACTCCTCCGGACAGACGGATCTTTCTGTCTAACCGTTAGATTCAGAATACCCTAGCGTTACCCACCTGTTCACGAACGCATCTTCAGCTAGCTGAACAGAATTTTCTGCCAATTTCGTGACGCCACACTAAACGTTACAAGTAGAGTCTACAACTCTAACGTTACAGTAGTACAGGCACAGCGCTCAGCCACGGCCGGCACAAGATAAAGTTCAACACCGATTAGATCTAACGTTATGTAGTTTCTTGAACATCAACGCCAACAACGGTAGGAATTCTACTATTGATTCCGTGCCAAGAAATTGTGATTAGGTACGTCTACTGACAGTAAGAATTTACCCTCAGTCAGCTGCTGTTAACCTACAAATTTGGAATACAATACGGCTTCCAAGTTCCTTCTCGAGCTCCCGGTCGGATGTTGCGACGATCTACGATCCGACGATCACGACACTAAAGACAGTGGCCGGTTGCCGACAGTGACACTACCGAGAATGCACCCTGCATAAATGACGCGCATGCTGCTGCGCTGCATTGCAGTAGATCGATACCAGGCAGATCGATATGGTCGCGATAGTTTGATGATAGATCAATGAACAAGCAAGTAGAATGCCGAATATCAACAAGCAGAATCGGCCATCGCCACCACCACTACACCACCAATATACTAGTAAAAAAAGGTCCTCAGCTCATCTTTCCTCTTCCATTTCCGGGTTTCTCCAGCTGACAAGCAAAAAAAAAAAAAAAAAGGTCTTCAGTGCAAAAACGTAACTTACCAAACTTCAAGATCTCTATCTATATTAAATTAGTGCCATTTACGTACTTCCGGGTTTAAAAAAAAAGTGTGGGGGCCCAAAGTGATGACACCTTATGTATTCCTTTGTAAAATGTGCACAAAAAGTGGGGGGGGGGGGGGGGGGGGGGGCTCGAGCCTCCACGGCCCCCATACGGCTCCGCCGGCCATGAAACTTGATGTCTTCTCTCACCCCTTCCACTTCATAATCCTCCTCCTGCCTCCCTTCTCACTTATTCAGTACATGTATCTGTTTCAGTTGATTCGAAGTAGCGAGGGTTCTAGAGAAAGGCTTTCCCAATGGTAAACAACTTGAGATAAAGAGCGCAAATTTTACCAATCAGTCAAGCTGACTTAGAAAACAATCTGACGAACATGCAGAATGATTATAAAACTATAGGACCTAAGAAGTTTCAAGTTATATCCGACATTATACCAATTGAACTTTACCATGGTCGGCGGAACCGGGGGGGGGGGGGGTGACCGAGGGGCTCAGCACCCCCCCCCCCCCCAATTTTGTGGACCATACAAAGGAATACATAAGGTGTCGTCACTTTGCTCCCCCCCCCCCCACACACACACACACTTTTTTTTAACCCGGAAGTACGTAAGTGGCACTAAAAAGATATCTTGAAGTGCGAGCGCGGTATGTTTTTGCGCTGAAGACCCCACCCCCTTTTTTTTATTGTCAGCTGAAGACACCCGAAAAGGGAAGGGGAAAGATGAGCTGAAGACCCCCCCCCCCTTTTTTTTTATAGCTCATGAAACCCGGAAGTGCCCCCCTCCCCTTTTGAAAACGCTCCGCCGGCCCTGTTTACGGTTATGGTATGGCTGCCAATTCACGTGGCATGTGGTTACCGGCATTTATGACTGCTTCGTGAAAACACTTACCAGGGAATTAAATGCTCATAGGGCCTACTCGCTATTTTCTTTTAAATTGAGATGAAGCAGGGCAGGTGCAGCGTTTTCAAAAGTGTGGGGGCCCACTTCCGGGTTCCATGAGCTAACAGGCAAAAAAAAAAAAAAAAAAAAAAAAAAAAGGTCCTCAGCTCATCTCTCCCCGTCCACTTCCGGGTTTCTTCAGCTGGCAAGCAAAAAAAAAAAAAAAAAAAAAAAGGGTCCTCAGCTCATCTCTACCTGACATTGTCCACTTCCGTGTTTCTTCAGCTGACGCTTATTCTCTCCCCTCCCATTTCCTGGTGTTATAAAAAAAAAGGTCTTTAGAGAAAAAACATAACCTTACCGCCGCCATACTTCAAGATCTCTATCTATTTCTATTTTAGTGCCGTTTACGTACTTCCGGGTTGAAAAAAGTGTGGGGGCCCAAAGTGATGGCACCTTATGTATTCCTTTGTATGGTGCACAAAAAGTGTGGGGGCCTGAGCCCCCACGGCCCCCACGGCTGCGCCGGCCATGTGAAGGATCAATCTAAAACAAGATCGAAAATCTCAATCTAGTAGATTTAGAAGTCAGTCTCTACCCAATCTAACTTTGGATTCCGGTCCCTCACCATGGCACGATCTTGGATTGATTTGTGGACAGTCCGAGAAGCATATAGGGCCTATGATATGAAGGGCTGGATTCATCGGATGGCCTAGCTGGCTCTCCTCGTCTGAGATAAGCTTAATTATTTCACTCTTGACCCTGAAAGGTTGTTCAATTAAAGTTTGGGCAAACTACTACCATGGCAACGATACTCAACAGCCAATCAAAATAAAAATTCCATTGAAGTTACAATAAGTTATTGGATGGCATGAGTTACCATAATAGTAACTTTTATGCAACGGGCCCCAAAATTTCATTAATCTGCTCTACACTCGTTATTAACCACGCATGACACTACGTTTAAGTTAAACGTAGAAGGGTCTCCAAGGCAAGTCGAATTTAAAGGTGTATCTGTTCTTGTTTTGCATCATCACAAAAAAAAAAAAATGTAGGCCTATATACTTTAGTTAAACTTTAGGGAATTTCACGGCTAGCCATCATAGAATTGTGACGGTACAGCAGCCTCAAGACAACATTCTCTCACAGACGCGACACACAGAAAATAATGATTAAAATGTATATTTATGAACAAACAAGACGGGATATTGTACCCTTAAAAAATGCGGTGCATGCCCAATCGTCCTCCCATTTTTTTTTTTTTTTTGTACAATTTGTGGTGCCCGATAAGCAAACAAGCAAAAAAAAAAAAGTCCTCAAATTCTCCGCTCCCAACTGAATAGTGGCGCTCAATCGTCAAAACATAACAAAAAACCGCGACTTTTTTATGTCAATTTGGTCGAAAAATAAACATCCAAAGAGATTACAGGAAAGTGCAAAATCCGACCATCGAGCGTGTCTAATATGGATTGTGCAGAACGGGATTTGGGTACAGTACACAGTAGTAGTCAAAAGAGGGCGGTGACAAACTCAATGATCGCCGCAACTGCGCGCTCCCACTGTACTGACGTGAACACCCACCACAGAGCAGAGTTATAACGTGCGTACGGTACCACACGGCGCGGCCGAGCGAGCTCGCGTTCACTGTGTGTTTGGATCGGCGGAGTGTTGTGGACTGCAGTTTTCGCGATAGGGGAGAGGTGTAGTACTCTGTGGTCGTAGTGGTACAGGTGATGTTGATGCGATGATGAGTTGAGATACTACAACAACCCACGTATGTACACTGTACATCCATTGGTGGTATTATGGTAGAGACGAGCGCAGCCGAGCGAAACCAACCGGCTTTTATATCTCACTTTATACCAGCCGAATACTGAGTAGCTAGCCTGTTATCTTGCGTATCACTATCGTCGCTGGTGAACAGATTTCTGCTAAAGCCTGAAGGTCATCATTATTGGAGAAGGTGATTTTGATTGTGAGCAGGTGCAAAGGTGAGTTTGGACTGTTATTTCATGATTTCGCATGTAATTCCTTTGGCCATTCATTCTCTTCACTTCAGCATGTTCAGTCAGACATATCGCTATGACCCATCCAATGGCCATGTCATTGCGATAAAGTCTCACTGTCGCTCCGACCTAAATTTAATCACTGGCTGGGTTTATATATGTGTATGTCAGCTCATCAATCATTACGGGTGACTAACTTCACTTGTCCCTATTAATTTTGTTCGCGAGCTCGAGTAATTTTGCCTAACACTACACTACACCTAGGCTTTACCAGCCTACTAGTACAGGGCTACAGTACAGTTAGAAGTTGAACCCACGCATAAATACATATACCATATTGACCGATTCTGTGACGCGCTATGTGTATTTTTGGCATGGGCAGCGCCATTACTGCGGTGTATCATCCGACCCCCCCTCCTCTCTCCCCACCCTTCTCACGCGCGCAGAATGAAAAACTGATGCATGGTTGTTTTAGCCAATGGGCATCTCGTACTGAGTGCGCGAATGCTTGCTTAGTGCGCGAACCTTTGTTACAAGTGCGCGATAAACATGTTGCCCGGGGGGTGGGGGAGAGCAGGGGGGTCGGCTGAGACACCGCAATTTGAGCTCATGGCTGCGCCCAGTGCCATAAAATGTCTGCTGCCCTCAACGAACCCGAATCGGTCAATAGGCCTAGATGAAGTAGATCTAGATCTAGACGTCTAGCTATTAATAAAGTGTCATAGGGTAAGTTAACCTGCATACCTGGCGTGAGCTTGACTGTAGACCCATAAGCCCAGACAAGGTAGGTAGGCCTACTATAACTGAACTGACTGTGTAACGTTAGGGTGGAACTGGAGGAATTCTGTAGTTATACGCACAAATATGCTTATTTTAAAACCGATACACTGTAATTTCCCCCCAAATAGCTTGAATAGTTGCAAACGGATTTGGATGAAATTTGCAGGAACAGTTACAGTTGAGTTGATAATGGTACAACTAACGTTACAAGGAACAAATGACTGAATTTTGGTAGAGGGTCTACTAACGTTAGATCTAGTTAGCCTGATTCGGATCACTGTCTGGATCCATGGAGTTTGTTTTTTTATTTTTTTTTTTTTTTAAGGATTCTTGAATTATCATTGATGACATTGGCAGATAGAATGTACCAGTACTGATACTGTATGCATGTGTTATGTGCATGGGATTTCATTATGGGATGCAATGTGTGTGTGTATCTCCATATCAGTTCGGGAAACCCACTCACAAGGGGGGCCCCTCCTTATAAGTAACCCGTCCCCCTTATAAGTAACCCCGTCCCCCTTATAAGTAACCCCGTCCCCCTTATAAGTAACCCCCGGGGCACCCCTTATAAGGAGTCTCCACGCTTTTTTGCAATGCAACGCGAAAATGAAAGGACTGCGGCAATTCGCTTGATTATGTCCATAAAGCTTCACAAGTTTCCTAGTTACTCACGAAATTTGAGCAAAATCGGTTCGAGGCATCATATCTAAAATCATGGATTTAAATGCGATGTCAAACGACCCATGCGAATGCTGAAATGCGAGCGATTACTGGCGTGAGTGTCGCCAGGCGCGGCGGCGCGGCAATGCTTGAGTGCAGACGTGGCGACTGAATAAACGAAAGTCTCCGTACTCAGTCGCCACGTCTGCACTCAAGCATTGCCGTGCCGCCGCGCCTGGCGACACTCACGCCAGTAATCGCTCGCATTTCAGCATTCGCATGGGTCGTTTGACATCGCATTTAAATCCATGATTTTAGATATGATGCCTCGAACCGATTTTGCTCAAATTTCGTGAGTAACTAGGAAACATGTGAAGGGCAATTCCGCGGTTAGTAACGTTACATTTGAACAAATTTAGATATTTGTTTTTACCACTAAATTACCATTTATTCACTTCAAGTCAAAATTATATCAAAAACATGTTCATCCTTCCCAGGTTTATGATACAGAAAAGAATGAACATAATCCAGGAAATATTAGAATTGCTATAGCAACTTAAAGGGCTGGTTAGTAACGTTACGAAAAAAGGACATGACAAAAAAATCAATGTCTTGTAACAAAAAGTGTGCAACATTTCAAGTTACTTCAAACAAAGTGTTGCATTAATTTCAATTATTGCATCATGACAAATGTTCATGCAAATTTTTTTAGCAGTTCGACGAATAATTTTTTAGCTAGACCCCCAAAAGCATGGTTAGTAACGTTACGATTAGTAACGTTACATTTGTCCGGAGTAATTCCGCAGGTCATTTCACCCTTTTGTAATTGACAAAATGTCACATGACTTCTGGAGTATTTAAATGTATTCATCTTTTACCCTTTAGCAAAACTTTGAGGAAAAAATTTCAAAGGAACCCACTGTAATTTGCATTTAAGTGAATTTCAGTGTCCCCAGTCCCACATGTACATTTTAAATGATGGTTTTAGATCTCACAAAATCAATGAATACGAAAAATAAAATCTACTGAATTTGAAAGACCCTAATGATTGGTGAACATCCATGGCATTAGTTGATACCTAGATTAAAGGGTAAGATAAAGAGGCACATTTCTTTTATCCATGTCATGTCCACCTAACTGCGGAATTGCCCTGAAGCTTTATGGACATAATCAAGCGAATTGCCGCAGTCCTTTCATTTTCGCGTTGCATTGCAAAAAAGCATGGAGACTCCTTATAAGGGGTGCCCCGGGGGTTACTTATAAGGGGGACGGGGTTACTTATAAGGGGGACGGGTTACTTACAAGGAGGGGCCCCCCTTGTGAGTGGGTTTCCTGAACTGATATGGAAAGCACTTTTGGTACGCTGTGCTGTTTGCTCTAAAATGCCCTTCCGTTTGCTGTGTAAAAGAGGGACAGGGTGCTGTGATGGTGTATGTATAAGTGGCACTCAGTGGGCAGTGCAACTCAACAATGGTAAACCTTTGGTCTTCACAATGATTTTAAATGAATGGACACTGTATTATATCTCAAGGAGGGGATACAAGTATTGCATAGGGCAGATGCCCATTGTCGATGTCAACGTCCCACTCACACACAGTGGCATTTTCCTTGGCAAATTATTCTATGCAATGATAACAGAAGAAATCCACAAAAAAAATATCATCCCGATCTGTCTGTTTACGGTCTACACAGTTCCCGATTTACAGGCAGCCACCACATGCACACATAAACTGTGTGGGTGGTTTATGCGAATTGTGGCGGTAGTGGGAGTATGATGGAGGCATGAAGAGCAGTGGCACACGATATCGCTCAGTGTTCGTTGTGTCACTGAAACGCATCACAAGCTATCGGTAGTCAGAATCGCAGTGTGAGGTGGGCTTTGGTGACCTTACTTGTCAAACGGCGTTCCATACAACCAGAGAAGCTTGGCAGCTGCTCAGTGCGTGGTAGTTCATGGGATATCAATCACCTTGGCATACGGGGTTCGAGGTACCAATCAAATATAAAAAGGGCCCTAAAGTGCATGATTGCCGCTTTGTACCATGTAATTATAGACCTTATGCATTGACGTCATCACTCGCTTGACAACCTCTCGCGACGCCATCTTAGACGGCAAGCGAAGTCCTTGACATCGCAGAGGCGTGCAGCTTGTTATGTGCTTTTCCTATGCGCGCTAGCGGCGATCGCCTCACTCACCGCCAGTCCCCAGGCTAGTGGCAGGTTTTTTCTTACCATCAAACAAGTTTGACATGACATGACACATTATGCAGCAATATTTGGGTAATTTTCTCACATTGTGCAATCGAAATACTCACAGTAACTACAGAATTCCTAGGTTATATCACAGAAATTTGTATCCATAGCGCAACATCGCCGTTCGCTGAATGTATGTCGCCATTTTGAATTTCATTAGCCAAGCACATGCGAGGTACGTGTTTTAGTAAAAAACACGTAGAAATCTACCTCACATGTGATTGGCTAACGGATTCGTAGGTTGATGAGCTGTTACGACCGCTGGTAGTTGCATCTTTTTTCATGAAAATTGTGCCAAAATGTTGGATATATCATTAACCTGGTGAGTGCAATGCATACCTCAAATGTCGATTTTGCTATACAAGCTTGAATTTCCCGATCTAGGGCTGTAGATTACATGCAATAGAAAAGACAGTAAAAGAAACACCGATGTTGTGTGTAAATGCCCATTGCCTCGCGTGTAAAAGCACGCTCTAGCAACGCATCGCTTGCCCTCTGAGGGAGGGCGCCCTTCAGTTGGTAAGACCGTGTGACGTCATATGCATAAGGTCTATTACCTCCGCCAAGGGAGGAGGTTATGTTTTCGTTACCGGTGGTTTGTTTGTTTGTTTGTCCTGGTGCAAAATAACTCAAAAAGTAGTTAACGGATTTGGATGAAACTTACAGGAAAGGTTGAAAATGATACAAGTAACAAACAATTAAATTTTGGTAGTAATCCAAGAATTTTGGGGGAATTTATGAAGGATTTTTGATATTTTGACAGGTAGGGTCAATGAACTTGGGAGTTCAAGCTGCACATTTTTGAGGTTTTCAAATGCGCACTAAAGTGCGTGCTCCAGTTTCTGCAGCTGGACGAGGCGCACCGCGCAGCTGAGGGTTTATGACGTAACAAAGGCTTCTGTATTGGGAAATCGGGCGATTTTTCAACATGTATACCTATGGGTGTGGAAATCGCCGATCTCTATGGAAGAGCCCAAAGAGCTTTTCCCCAGTGGTGGAGAGGAGAAAAATCTCTTTGGGAAGAGCAAGATCATCGGTGGAAAGAAGCTGGCTGAGGTCTGCGCTCTCAGAGTGCTTTTCTAGTTGGAGTTTTACTTTTAGATGCAGTGTACCTCCAGTTTCTTGAATTTAGTTTAATACAGCTGACTGATATCCCATCTAGTCACTCAAGGCCTGCCAGATCTATGTAAACTTTGACACGATTACTGCATAAGCTGTTATTTCGCGAATGAGGAGGTTACGGACATTTTCATGAGATGTTGTTTTCGCAAATTGAGACAGAGGCCTTCATAAGCGCACTATTACCTTAGCGCATGGTAAAATTTTTGCATGTTGTTAAATTCGCGGTCCAACTGTCATTCGCGAAATTCGCGAAAATTAAACCCTAGCGAAATAATAGCTTATAGAGTATAACTACCTGTACAATGTATGTGGCCATAGTCATAGAGTGATATGAAAAGAAGCTGGCATAGGCATAGATTAGTATTCGCTACATGTGATTTTCTCTCCCTGACATTTAATCTACATATGATAAAAGAATGTGTATTTTTGCAAAAAAGAAGGAAAGAAGGGAAGTATTAGAATTAACTATAATTTGTGGATTCTATTAGTAATTGTAGTTTACTGTAGCTGTACATTTTAGGCCATAATTAGTCCGCGGTTGTGGCACAATGCACACTTGGCTGTGCAGTAGGCCTACATTTCTTGAAATGATTGATATTGAATTGAACATATCAGGCTGCTCATATGCAGAGTTCTCCTTTCTAAAGTTTATCACTTGCTAAATTTGAGCATCATATTGCTTATGAAAATAACATATTTACTTAGTCTCCCTCCCTATATAGTTTCATGTTCAGTGGCCATCAATTATTCCCCCAGCATTGCATTTCTTTTTATTGTTCATTATTATTGTTATTTAAAAAAAATATATACATATGTGTGTTTTCTGGCAGAGAATCATTTACAATTTGCATTACATCTGGGGATAGCATTTCTATGACAAAATCAATTGTATAATAATATACACTGTACATGTACACTTTGTATAAAACATGATCCAAATGAAATGCATTCAGATTAAGGTACAGACAGTGAGTGTAGCATATATATGACAAAAACTGACAATCTGCTGGTACACTAACTTTGGCTTGTGAGCATGATGAATTGCCCCAGATATTTCTGTGTCCTCTCTCACTGTGTACAGCATATTAGCAGGTCTAATTTTTCGCAAATCAGGACTCCGAACGATTTCATAAATGGTTAGATTTACGATAGTGGAGTACAGTAATCCATGCAGCAATTAACACATTACATGCATTCTTATTGTGCTCAGAGTTAATATATTTATTAGCGTTTTCAACTGTTGTTGAATTTGGGAATAGAACCCGACTGGGGGAAAGTCATGAAAATAAGGCACCATGAAATGTGGTGTACATGTACAATATTGCTTCGAATTCTATGATTACTCAGGAGAGCTTGAATGTTTCTTTGTTCTTGACAGAGTCAGTGACATACAGCGTCCATTGTAATATGTACCTTTAGTATCCAGCATTCTTTTTTCCTTTGTATGAATGTCATAGAAATCATGTACATTTTCATTCATTCATTCATTCATTTATTTCCATATCAAAACATAAACATCTACAAATATCAAAATACAATTGCCTTAGAACATTCATACATTTTGAATGGAGGGATCATAGAAAGCACACAAGAGGCTTGTTGGAAATGATCCCCTACAAACAATTATCAATACATTTCAACTAAACAATTATCATACAATTTTTATTGCTTTAATACATTTGCTACATTTGCTACAAATGCATTACAATTGCTACAATTACAATACAAAAGCAATACAATACAAGTACCACATTTTGTACTTTTAGATGAAAGCTATTTTGACTCAAGGATTTTAAAGTCTTCACTGAAAGTATCCACACTAACATATATTGTATTATGCACATTTTTGCACTTTTATGCACTTTATGCACTTTTGTGTGTGTGTGTGTGTGTGTGTGTAATGTAGGCCCCTCTGCACTTTTATAATCTACTTACATGTAGTCTCATCATTATAGTTTTTATCATTCTACTTTTGTGTAAAAACTGACTGCATAAAGTTCTAGCCTTTTCGAGTACTGTAGCGTACTGCACATAAAGTAGTTCCATATAAAATAATGCCTGCATACAACTGTACATCATTCCAGTGAAGGCGTACTCTTGAGAGCTTAGTGCGCTGAACCAGAACCCCCAAGACATTGTTCATTGCCATTCTAACAAAGGCTTAGCTAAGTACCACAGTTACATAACATGGCTTCCTTGTTTATTTTAGGATTATTGTGACCTTTGGGACTTCCAGAAGGTTGCAAGAGGATGGTTATGATAATTTTGGTATTTATAGTTGGCCTTCAGTGTGCAAAATATGTTGTCTGGAAACATTCATGGTCACCATGTCATGGACTTTTATGCCACTGAGAAGAGAACTTGTGTTTCTGTGTTGAGGCCTAGGGTCTATGTACACATGAGCAGATTCTGTATTACAGTCAAACTCGGATACCTCGAAGTCGTCGGGACTGAAGAAAATGGTTCGACGTACGCGAATTTCGAGGTACGCGTACGTCGAATTTTCTTCGACTTATCCGATGTTTATCGATGTTCGACGTTTATCGATGTTCAACATGGTGTCTGTTATAGTGCCTACTGATTGTTTGCATGCTTGTCAATTTGAATTGAATCAACTTTTATATGAATGAATTGAGTGAAAATCGGAAATGAAATCAAAATTTTGATCAAGATTTTGGTGGCCTGATCGCGCCACCAAAAAAAAAAAAAAAAAAAAAAAAAAAAAATCGGATGTTTGCCTTTACTTTTGAAAATGAACAGCGGTAACAATCGGCTACCTAAGGTGCTAAAATAAATGTCAGGGGTTTGCGTTTAATTGTGGAAATGAATGACGGCAATATTCGACTCGGTATGATACTAAAATAAATGTCGGATGTTTGCTCATACTTTTGGAAATGAATAACGATAAGACTCAGCCCCGTATGGTGCTAAAACTAATGTTAGATATTTGATTTTGCGTTCGGAAATGAATAAGGATAACATTCGGCTCCGGAAGACGCTGAAATAAATGTCGATTTTTTGCTATGACGTTCGGAAATGAAAAACAATAACATTCAACTCCGTACGATGGTTAAATAAATGTCGGATGTTTCCTTATACTTTCGAAAGTAAATAGCAATAGCATTCGGCTCCGGAAGATGCTAAAATAGATGTCAGATGATCGTTTTTATGTTCGGAAGAAAATAGCAGTAATATTCTGCTCCATCATGTCCATATGATGCTAAAATAACTGTCTGATGTTTGCTTTTAAATTTCGAAATGAATAACAGTAACATTCAGCTGCGTTTAATGGTAAAATTAATGTTTGATGTTTGCTTTGACGTTCGGAAAAGAGTAACAATAATATTCAACTCCTGACAATGATGAAATAAATGCTGGATGTTTGCTTTTACGTTCGAAAGTAAATTGCAATAACATTTAGCTCCGGAAGGTGCTAAAATAAATGTCGAATGTTTGCTTTGATGTTCTGAAGTGAATAACAATAATATTCAACTCCGTACGCTGATAAAATAAATGCCGGATGTGTGCTTTTACGTTCGAAAGTAAATGTCAATAGCATTCAGCTCCGGAAGATGATAATCATGTCGAATGATTGCTTTTACGTTTGGCATGTTTGGAAGTGAACAGCAGTAACATTCTGCCCCATACGATGATAAAAAAATATTGGATATTTCCTACGGTACATTTCGAAATAAATATCAGTAACATTCAGCTATACGTTTCATGGTCCAAAATGTCTGATGTCTGCCTTGACGTTCAAAAATGAAAAACAGTAACATTCGGCTCCATGCGATGATAAAATAATTGTCAGATGATTCATTTCACTTTCGGAAGTGGATAGCAGTAACATTCGGCTCCGTTCGATAATGAAATATATGTCGGATGTTTGAAATGAATAACGGTAATATTCTGCTCCGTACGATGCAAGAATAAATAACAGATTGTTGCTTTAACATTTGGAAATGATTAATGGTATTAATCCGCTCAGTAAGATGCTAAAACAAATAGCGGATGTTTGCTTTCACGTTTGGAAACGGATTAGGATAGTATTCAGCTCCGTCAGATTCTAAAATGAATGTCGGTTGTTTGCTTTTACATTTAAAAATGAATAACGGTAACTTTCGGCTTTTTACAATGCTAAAACAAATGTCGGATGCTAACAAATGTCAGCAAATGCTCCCATTTTCTCATTTCAAACGTAAGTTTTGACCTCCTCAATATAATGGGCATCAACTTTTTAAATAATCTTTACGCCTATTTGTCAAATCTTTAAACACAGAGTAAGATGATTGAATTATCTATTCATTTGTTTTAGACATGGGCATCTGTATCACTTCAATAATGCTTAATATTAATTTGTCTCTGTTTAGTAGGACCGATTTAGTTTTTGTAATGTTTTTCCTGATTTTTTTTTGTTACCAGATTTTACTTTCGACCACTAGAAAATAAAAATCAATGATATTGGTGACCCGATAAAACTTCTAAGTGCGGAGCCCTGTGTATTCTATTCTTCATTGTGATCGGCCTATACTTCCAGATTTTCATAATCGCATTGCTGGGGGAAAAAAAAAAGTTTCAGTGCTTGCGTTCTCGGGGAAGTAAACTTCGTGAAAGGCAAAAAAACAAATAGTTTTAAAAAAGGCACTACGAGGGAGATTGATGTTTTGACAGTGGAGCGTGATTAATGGCAAAGATATAACTGTCAACGTAAGCAGGTGCGCCCCGACAGTTGAGAAATCTACGCGCACGGTATGACTCGATCAAAAATCAAAACACAGTGGTTAAAGAAAAGCAAATGATGGTGCAGCGCTTAGTGCTATCGTAAAGCACTCCATTGGCACGGGTGCTATGTGCATACCATGTACGTGTGTTGGTAGGTGTTGGGGATTTTCCTTGTCAGCTGTGTATCGGGTATTTCTTCTTGGGCGCGCGATTGTTCTGGGTCTCAGAATATTTACAATCGAGTGTGAAAACATTTGTGACATGTCTTCGCTGTCCACGCGCGCTTAATCGGAGATGCCCAGTGATGTTTGCAATTTCGATTCGAGCAACATGCTGGGAAAAACAATAAGTTAATTAAGATCGGGACATTAGATTTCCCTTCGAGGTAACCGAACTTCGAGTTATCTTTGTTCGAGCTACGCGAATTTTAATACACGGAAACTCCATAGGAACAATCGGGACTTTCATTTTGCCCCCGAGGTAAGTGATATTCGGCTTATCCGACGTCGAGGTATCCGAGTTTGACTGTATTTTCTGTTAGGATAGTTACATGGGTAGCTGTAGCTATGCTGGAAAGGTTCTGCTACAGTCTGTCTTGGTGAACAAACAACCTTCATTACCATCTCACATCAACAAGATGCACAAAATTAATCAGAATTATTAGGGTCAGAACTATTTTTGATACAATTAATGCTAAATACGATCTTCCCATGAGGCTCGGAGCACTTGCAAAATAATGGATGCTAACAAAAACACACACACATTTTGATTAACCGTTATATCCATCATTTTTTTTTCTGTGCATTAAAACAAAAGTCTAATATCCTTGATCCTTCAGAAATATTCTTTGTGAAGGATGCAAGTCTGTTGATGTGTGTGTGTTTGGTAATCCCTCACCTTCCACTTGGCTTCCAATTGAAGTTTCAATGGCATTAAGTGCAGAACCTGTGTATGTAGACCTAAAATGACTGAATAGCTGTGGAACAGCTGTGTTGTGGAGTATTACTGTTTATTGACAGCTTACTGGAGTGTGTCCCTGTGGCTAGTTATGGGCGGGGCTGTTCTGTATGTCAAATACCCGTAGACTGATACTGTGATGTGCAGGTTGTGTGCAAGTTGTTGTTGTTTTTTTTTCCCCCAAGATATAGGCCTATGCCATATGTTCGAAATTGTGTTGTTGTTTGATGGCAGATCATAACTAAGAAAAACTGTTTTGTACTCATACACTTGTAGTGGTTGTATTGTTGTTTTGCTTGTGTTGAATAGGCATGTGATGTAGAATTTCCCCAAGGAGATACAGTATACCATGCAGGTTATTTCAGCTTGCAATGTCATGATTGCTGATTGCCAAGAGCATGGCAGTACTCCCATAGTATAGAAGTACCGGTATTCCCAAGCATAGACCAAAGTTCACAAGTCATGCAGTATTTTTTTGTATATTGTGGTTGTACTATTGTACAATTTTAGTATGTATTGAGGAACAGCTAGAGCACAAATTGCACTTGACACTTGTGTTGAGGGAAACTTTACGAAGCAAAAATGGACTGCATCAATAGTAATGATGAGATATTGTCAAATTGCTAACAGTATTCCATGACATGGTACTTGCAAGCATACAAAGCCCTTGGACCTGATGAACTACAGATTGTACACTGTACCTTATAAGTTTAAATTTAATTGTTATGTGGAAAGTGCATCATTGGTTGAATAGGACCTGGAATTTTTTTTTGTGAAACCAGCTCACAC
The DNA here is from genome assembly GCA_033980235.1 of Diadema setosum. NCBI lineage: Eukaryota > Metazoa > Echinodermata > Echinoidea > Diadematoida > Diadematidae > Diadema > Diadema setosum. The sequence goes on along the minus strand of CM067062.1, from coordinate 3,683,465 downwards.
TCGGCCATATCTGTTCATCTCGTTTTCCTCTGCTGGAGTAGGTAACGAGAGTAGGAAACTAGAGAACCACCAGGGATATAGAGATTCATTGTCATTAACACCCCCTAGGTGATGATGATGTGAAGACCCAGATGAGATTATCACATACTAATTGCTGAAGTCCCAATACTACTGTGTTGCACAGAGAGAGTTTAACATTATCAGGGGAGCCATTTATACGCGAGGTAGTGGTTTTGGGATTGCATTGCAAAAATCACTTTTATTCAGTACTCATACATGCCCCCAAAAAAGCAAAGCACTTTACATGGTCTCCAAACTGCACTTGCCTAAACAGTGGTTGGAGCATGGCTCCAGGCACCCCAGTGTGCAAACCTAAATAGTGTATCACAGCAAGTTAGTTGCATTATGGGATTAGAAAACTTGAGGTTTTTGCTTGTGCCATTTACCCACACTGGAGGAAAGTTTTCACGAGGTTTTCCCCCAAAATAAAGATGAGCTGATTTTTGCATCTTGATGCAGGTTATATAATTGGCATTGTGTGTGTGTGTGTTCACACACAAGAATTAATGATTTCATGTATTGTTGAAAATCAGATTTCGAAGACTGCTGATTTTGGGTGTGTATGAATGGGACTGTGGAGTGCCATTGACCGAACATAGTTATGATTTGGATGTATTATTGCTTACAACATACATATGTACATGGTATACTGTAGCATACTGCTGCAGGGCCAAGGGGTGGACAGGTGCCTGTTTTGCAGTGCTTCTGCTGGACATAGTGCATCCATTTTCCTATGCATAGTCTTCACCTGGGCCTGTGCACTTTTACATTATCATGAAGGACTATTAAGGAATGTTTTCAGTCAAGGTGAAGATTCAAATCAAATGAAACACTGTATTAATTGTCACTTCTCAATTACGGTAGCATAGTCATAATGGAAATCATGCCGGTACAGTACATTTATGATCTACACAACATGAGACCTCCTTGAAGTAGGCAAAAATGTGAATTTAAAAAAAAAACCTAGGATTTTCATGCCTAGTTTACCCTGTTATAAAACCCATAAGTTTGCTTGGCCTGAAACTTTGTTTATTTATTGATAGTTACTGTCATGCTCACCTTCTTGTGATGGGGTGTGCTAATTTTTTTTTTCTAAAAGTTCAAGATTTAAACAAAAGACAGCCATTAATGTATCAAAATGCAGTATATCTGGCAAGACTCATTGTAAGACAGTTCTGTGAGTGATTGAATTTGTGATTGAGAACCACATTGGCAGAAATAGAAGGAGTTTTTGGATATGACTCTTCAAGAGAATAGTGAGGGATTTCCTGCAATTGTACCTTGAAGATGATAGTGATACAATGATTTTGTGTTACACTAGGTACTGTAAAAGTGGAAATTTTCACTGTGTTGAAATTTTCGCGCATTTCGCGCAACCAGAAACTACCGCGAAAATAAAAGCACGCGAATATTTTTGCTTGCCATATGTTCCTGTGCGTGATGTCTTGATTCCGCGGAATTAAAAACATGCGAAACTCTTCTTACCCAGCCAAGCGCGAAAAGTTAGTCGCGCGAAAATATCCACTTTTACAGTAATATCTTTCTGAGTTATTAATTTTCCCAGGCAGTAATATCTGCCGACAGCCAAATTCATGAAAATTAAAACACCATGAAATATACCCCATACAGTATATAATACAGTATGACTCTCATGCTTGTGTGTCAAAATAGGAAAGTCACATTCATGACCAAACAAGGACAGTTTCACTAATGAGAGGTGAACAAGATGTAGAGTGGCAAAAAAACAAACAACAAATAACAAACAACAACAAAAAACAAACAAACAAACAAAACAGTGAAAGACGGATGGAGTAAAAATAAAAAGCACTTGGAGGTAGCCTTTCCCCTTTAGACTGTTCGTTGACATCATTGCAATAGATCTACTGACTGTCAGTACAAGAGTTTACAATGTGAGAAAATCTTAGGATTTTGCTGCCAATCAACATCCCCCATTTTGATATTGTGAAGGAACTCGACAATTTCTTCCAAATGTGATTAGTATTTTTAAATCATAGTTTTATTAATCTGATGAAGCACGTCTTTGACATGATATTCTTTCCTGGGGTACAATTGTAGAAATACATCCATGACTTGATGCAGACAGTACAGATTTACAATAATGATAATTATCTGGGGATGTATTTAATTGTAAAATTTATATAATTTTGATTTATTGTTCATTGTTTATACAAAACATTGTATAATTATTTACATAGTATGAATGTCAGTTGGCATGCATTGTATGGTACGTGTACAGCTGTAACGCATGTAGATGATTTCAATATCAAATGTCATACTGTAATGTAGAAAGGATACAGACGTGAGAAAGGATTGATTATATAAACTTTTAATCAATTTATTGGGTATGGGAGTGTGAGAAATATGTAGCCCTGGCACGAGCTAATTTAATATTGGTATATCAGAGCTAGATACTGAATCATCGCTGGCTCTGATTAATAGAGTGATGCACACACATAGACACTCATATACTCATACACACAAACACACATACACACACATGCACACACACGCATATTGTATACACTGATAGAGATCTTTGGTACCATCCGAGTCACTGCTTTCTTCAACGTGTAACAGTGGACGTTATTTCGCTTTGGAAACTTGGCTGGTGTGAGTCATCCGGCATGATGCGCTGGCCTGATTCTGCTCCATGCATCCTCTGTGCAGTATGGTGGTGTGGTGGTGGAGTTTGACACGTCAGTCGATTGGTTGCAGAGGTTCGCTGGAAGGTATAAGAGGCATACCATTTCATGTTGACTTTGAATACATTTCTTACCATGTGCCTTTAATATCAACTCCTGCAAATCTTTCTATTTGTTATGTCACCAGCATGCACTGCAAGTGTGATAAGCAGGAGGGCTTATAATTTGTGGAATAAAAAGTTATTAATTTTGTACATGATGATATTATGGTTGGCACATATGAATTTTGTCTTTTTTTTTCTTAATTTAAAAAAAAAAATCACAGTTGTGAGCAAAATCTCATGAACAAAAAATAATACTTGTAAGAACTGATGATTGATTGTTCCCGATATAAAAGTGCATCAAAGCTTTTGTGATGCAAACACTGTCGATGAGAATCAAGTTCATTAATCAATGTGATGCAGTGGGATGTTGTATAGTCCATTAAATCTGATTGCAGAGTTCCTCTGAAATTTATGAGCATTTTGTGTCAGTCATGTGCACAGGGAAAGATTATCATGATGGTTGGCTAAAAAGACATTGTTCACATTGATAAATGTATGTGTGCCTGTGGGAATAGTAAACATATAATTGTCATCCAAAATGTGAAGGTCACGAAGTGCATTGCTGTAGAGCTACATGTATGGTTTCTACCAAGTATTTGGAGATGCACGAGTAGACATACTGTACATACAATGTGTGTAGCATGCACCGAGATAATATTTTTTCTTTTGATTTATCATGAGTGCAGGAATGAATTAATCACTCAGTGTGTCATATTCCTTTTCTTTTTGTCTATTCCCACAATCTGATTGAAGATATCTTAAGCAAACATACAAAAATCATATAGCATGAATGTTGTACCTTTATGAAGACATCTCAAAGAGTGATGCCGTCATTCTGCATGAATTCCTTTATAAACTTTGTTTTACCCAAGAATAATAAATGAGTATATAAAAGTGGGAACACCTTACTTGAATCCTTATCCCACCCCTTAAAACATGAAGAAGAAGAAGAAGAAGAAGAAGAAGAAGAAGAAGAAGAAGAAGAAGAAGAAGAAGAAGAAGAAGAAGAAGAAGAAGTTGTTCTTCTACCCCCTTTAATACACTGGATATATGCATCATACACTGTAGGCAGAAGAATACAAGGGAAACATGCAGTGTAGTATAGTATCAGGGAGGTCCCTGGTAGTATGTAGGGCCTACATACATCGAACACCGGTACATACAGTTGTAGATACATATACCTTGTATTGTACAGTATGTGACAATGTCATGACCTTTTTTCTTTCTTTTTTTTTTTTCTTCATACATTGATAATTGACAGGAAAGTTAGGGAATTATTTAGTACATAATTTCTCAAAAAATGCCTTTTTTTTGGGGGGGGGGGTGGGGAAGCTGAAATTGGTTTTAAGGGCAGGAATTCTTCAAAATGAAAGTCCAACCATGAAACTAAGGTCATGTGCTCTTCCGATATTGAGACAAAATATCTATCATGCCAGCCTAGTGCTTCCTTCCTGTGTTGATACCATGCCATTGTGAAATCCATTCAGCAACACTGCAAAGCTCCATGAATGGTGTCCATTTAAAAGAATTTAAAACAAACAAACAAAAAACTAATGAAGAATACAGTGAACAAGGAGAGAGATTACTGGAGAAAGACTTGTGGCTTGAAGAAAAGCAATAGTAGAGTCTTAAAGATGGCTAAAGGTTATATTTTATGTTTATATGCTCTATGTAGGCCCTACGTTCATAGAGTATCCATGATAACTCTAGACCTATAATATTATTTGCACCAGAGGAGGCAGGTATGAGCATCGGTCAAAATAACTAAAAGAAATATAAACAGAGATCATGTAATCTACTAATAGTTACAGTTGTGTAGAGCTGAATACATATTTGTGCAGTATTTTTTCAATAAATATTTTCAGTTTATTGTTTGCACATAGTATGTGATCACACTCTGGTAAAGAATATTGCTTTCTGTGTGTGTGTGTGTGTGTGTTTGTGTTTTCCCTGTTTTGTGTGAGTTTTTAGACTTGGCCACAAAAAGCAAAACGTGAGAAACTCACGAGACCTACGGATAGTACGCAGTTAGAGTAACAGTGGATAAGTTTTGACGCTTTCTCCTGCACACCTTCAGATGTTGATGCCCTAACCTTTACAACTCATTAGTCGGAGACTGTTTATCACGTGGTGCCTATCAAGAGGCCACTTGCAGACATTTCCTAAAGTGAGGCAGCGTGATTAATTCTGCAGGCATATGTTTATCACACACAAGCCTAGCGTCAATTCAGTGAATGCTCACTAATATGACTTGGAAGTGAGAGTGGCAAACATGTAGGCTAGCCCATTTCCTTGAAATCCGAAACCGTTCGAATTTGATTTCTGCACAGTGCATATCGGCCAAGAACCATTACACCGCATGCTTACAGCATGTAATGCTATGCATTACAGGCAGGAGATGGTTATTGCCTTGCCCTAGATTAGTGAATTGCTCTGAAATCCATTTAATGCTTTTCTGTTGCCATCGTAAATGTGATTAACAGGGTACAGGTTTTTTTTTTTCAGCCTTTTTATAAACATTAGATCCATAGGTTTGTAATGGTGAGAGTCAATCAAGAAATGTGCGTTATAGTGTAAATCTTCATCTAAATATGCTGTCAGTCAAAAAAAATTGAATCATTCAAAGTTCAAAAATCAAAACTGCATGTAAATTTTCAGGTCAAGCAGGCTACAAACTGTATGTACAATTGTAGTATTGAGCTCTTGTATAAAGTGATACATTTTTGATGTAGGCCTATATTTTATACATCGAAAAGTATATATGACAGTGTACAAAGATCAGCTATGAGGTAGAAATGTTGTTATTCTTTTAATTTTTTTTTCTCCACATCAGAAAGTATGTATCTCAGAGAGAGGAACCATTAGTCTCTCTGATGCTTCTCAAATTTAATTCATTTCCCGATCGGGAGTAGAGAGCCATGACTCTCAGTTAAGCTTAGACTAGGAGAGAAGCAGTGGGTATGGATGACGTTGCTACTACTCGAATGTGGCTTCGTTGGTGAGCTCTATTTTATGTCCCTGCCCGGCCTGTGCAGTGAGAGTGAGGGTGAGTGTAGTTCAAAGTACAGGACGTCAGAATCCTCATTTGAATTGGATGTAATTCAAGAGTGGATGGTGTTACAGCGGGAGGATGCCGCGTCTCTAGTGGCTCTGGTTTGGTGCATGTGAACCAAGGCTTACATGTAGTTGTGCAGGTTCATAGCTTTGTGAGCGTGGACTCGTCATTTTGCCGATTTTCACATCACCATTGAGTGTCTTAAGAATTTGCGAATCCTCCTGTCATGTTGGATGACACAAATTAACAGTTTGAACGACTGGTAAGTTACATGTTTCTTAGTGAACATACACTGTACACTTAGGTAAAAGAAGAAGAAGAAAAAAAAAAAGGAAAAGGTGTGCTGTATTGCACATACAATAGGCTATATTATCGAGTAGATATAATGTTCAGTGAACGGGAAGTCATGACATCATAATGGTGAAGAGGTACAATGTATACATGTGTAGCTTCCATGTATTGCAGGCAGTCCATCATGTACGTCAGGCCTGAGTGTGCATAAGATAGCTCTCAGTACATGTGTATGAGAGCAAGATGTGTATCATATATCTATTGTCAATATCATTTTTACTGCATGCTATGCGAGTACGAAAGTACCCCCCCCCCCCATGTGATGTATAATAGGTTATCTTCATTGTTGTAAAACTGATCACTGTGCTTTTAAAGTTTATTTCTTATATGTGAATTTGGTTTTTTTTTCTGCAATCAACAAAATCTACAGAAAATGGGTTTGTTTTGAAATAGTTTCATTGTGTGTGCTCTTAACATGGACAGCCCCACTCTATAAGTCAGCTTTCAATTGTTTATTGCTAATGTTGTTTCAAGTGCTTGCTATAAGTTCATATGTGATCTGTTACATTTCTTTTTGTTACTGTATAGGCATATTGACTAAGCTATCTACAATATTCAGATCAGAAGCTGAGGTTAGTAAAGCTAGTAGGCCCTGAATAGTTTAGTGGCACTAAGAAATATTGTAATTTGAGATGAAAGATTAAAGCTTTGTGCAATTTCACATCTTCTGTAGTGCTTTAAAGGGAAAGCTGTAATATGCCAATTTGGGGAAAATTCAATTGCAATCATACAATGTATACAAGTAGTTTACCATGGTGCAGTTATACACTACTAGTATGCCAAAGTTGTCATTTTGATGTCTTCTTATGAAGAATGATCTTTGAGATATCAGAGCACCACCAATGATCACGGTACAACAAACCCAAGACTCATGTGCCCTGGGTAGCTTCAACTTGTTGTTGTTGTTTTTTTTCCTTCAGGTAAACAGATTATTAGTACACTTATGTACTTGCTTGATCATGTATGAGATACTGAAATGATAATTTGGAAAGTTTGGAAGAAAATCTTTTGTTTTTACCTTTAAGGATGATAACAGTTTGTTTGCACGGCCACGGAAAGACTTTGATCTTGTAATCTTTATGGTAAACTATGTAACATGATTAATGGAGGAATGACGTGAAAGTTTAATTGTGGAACTCATTGTTGAAGCATTGGCAGTGCAGTTAGTTTGAGTCGATCTAATAGCATGTTGATAATATTTCTTCCACACACATTTTTGTGTTACAAAGGAAACTATGGAGATTGTGTTAGAAAACACATGACAAAGCAATGAGTGATATCAGAAAGAATGTTAAGCAAATAAATGGTATTTTGTGGTTTGGGACAATGGACACAACAAAAGCAATGAATGATATGAATGAGAAAGAATGTTTGGCAAATAAATGGTATTTCTGCGGTGCACTTGTGCAATACCGTGCATGACCTTAGCTGAAACAAGCCTTTTAAGTGGTGTGCCGATTCTGTTTGCCTACAAATTGCCCGTGGAAATGAATATTTCCTTTGTGAACTAACAATGGCACAGAAATGGAACACCAGAGGAATCTGGCTTTGCTTGAATACCTTGGCGGAATCAGATAAGGCATGCAAAGTAAACAACAACAAAAAGTTATATTCCTTGATGAATTTATGTGTCTGGAAGGGCAACCTCATCCTACATTGTACCTCTGATGTGGCATAACAGGCCATTGATGGAAACTGCCCTGAAATTGACCTCTTTAATTTTTTTTTTTTTTAAAGTGATTAGTTTCAATCTTTTAAATTGTGGCCAAGGGAATGCCCAAGCTGCATACCTATTAGAGTGGTTCTACTATGAGTTGTTTAATATCATAAGGCATTTCATTACGTTTAGAAGTAGGAGTTCAGTGAAAATCTTGTTTGTGAGGGTCTCAGAACCTTGAAACTCAATTTTGGGAAGAATATTTAGTGCCACTTATTGATACCACCACAGGCATGCTGTTTTTGAGAGAGAGAAAGAGCGAGAGAGTGGGGGGGGGGGGGGGGGGGGGGAGAAAGAGGTACACTGTACAAGTCTACTCTGTATGTAGGGTATGCCTAAGATTTGTTTTTTTTTTTGTCTGGTGAAACTTTGTGGGCGATGTTAGTATTTGTGTCGTGAGGATGAGGCAGGGGTATGTACTGTAGACCTCAAAATGATCTTGAAAGCTTTGGTTTACATGACTACCATTATTTTACCATTTTCCAGATCAAAGGAACTGTACAGAGTATTTGAATAAGACTGGATTTGGTCCAGAACATTTCAGAATTGACTGGGAGAAATCAGTGAAATGTTCCATGTTGTTGAGTAATAAAGTGGCAGTTTTCAAGCAATTGCCTGATGTGTGCTAAGTGGCAGATAATGCAGGACACGCATTGGAAAAACCTACTAGTAATAGAAAACTGTGACAGCGTCATCACACCTTAATTTGATTTACTATAATTGGTTGGTTGGGGGGGATTTCGAGCACTTATCATGAGCTGTGGCCAGGACCTTGTGTCATTAGCACTGACCATGGAAACTGAATTCAATGTCATGGTACTTTGAAGTCATGGTTCAGAGAGAAGTAACTGTGTGATATTGCTTTGAATTATTGCCTAGAATTAATCCTCTTCTTTGTCTTGTTTGGGCCGTAATATCAATTTTGAAAGAGGCACCGTGAGAAAGTTGGTCTTAATTGGCAATGCAACTGGGCAATTCCGCGGTTAGTAACATTACATTTGAAAAAAAAATTAGATATTTGTTTTTACTACTAAATTATCATTTGTTCATTTCAAGTCAAAATTATGTCAAAAACATGTTCATCCTTCCCATGTTTATGATAAAAAAAAGAATGAATACAATCCAAGAAATATTAGAATTGCTATGGCAACTTAAAGGGCTGGTAAGTAACGTTACAAAAAAAGGACATGACAAAAAAAATCAATGAGTTACTTCAAACAAAGTGTTGCATTAATTTCAATTGTTGCATCATGACAAATGTTCACGCAAATCTTTTTAGCAGTTCGACCGATGATTTTTTTAGCTAGACCCCCAAAAGCATGGTTAGTAACGTTACGGTTAGTAATGTTACATTTGTCCGGAGTAATTCTGCAGGTCATTTCACCCTTTTGTAATTGACAAAATGTCACATGACTTCTGGAGTATTTAAATGTATTCATCTTTTACCCTTTAGCAAAACTTGGAGGAAAAAATTTCAAAGGAACCCACTGTAATTTACATTTAAGTGAATTTCAGCATCCCCTGTCCCACATGTACAGTTTAACTGATGGTTTTAGATCTCACAAAATCAATAAATACGAAAAATAAAATCTACTGAATTTGAAAGACCTTCATGATTGATGAACATCCATGGCATTAGTTGATACCTAGATTAAAGAGTAAGATAAAGAGGCACATTTCTTTTATCCATGTCATGTCCACCTAACTGCGGAATTGCCCAACTACATGTATGATGCTGACCACATGGACATGTTCAGTTGATGGACTTGGAGTGGAATAAACATCACTGGATTGTGGGGACCAAATGTGAGATAGCATGTGCAATCTGTAATTATGACGATTTCTGAAAGTAACGTGTTGTCAGTAAAATTGTAAATTGTTTGTGATAGGTACATTGTACATACGCTTGGTATGTGGACCACAATAAATGTACAATGTAGAAAGGAATGATTATTAAATTTTTGTGTTATGGAAGTGACAGTTGATGTCTTTCTGGATGATGGCAGCATTATTCGGGGCTGTATACGGGCATATTTAATATACATGTACATCCAAATATAAAGTATCGCCAGTGTAATTTGCAGTGGTATTTCATACCTGTATAAAGGCTGGTGTGAAGTTGATACTCCATCATTATCATGTGCTTAATTCATTTTCAATGTAGTGTAGTGTGTAGTTGGCAGTGTAGTATCGGTTTCACTAGTGAAAGCCTACGCCAAGTAAGGCCTGGAGAAGTCGGCTAGGAAGCAAAGAGCCGTCCCTTTTCTGCTGTGGCTTGGATTTCAGAGGAGGAAAGGCTTGGAATGGCACGTGTGCAATGATGACATGAACTGAGGCCCTGTTCACATTGTACATTTACTCTGAACTAGAGTGACTCTTCTGGTAAAGGATCCCAACCTCCCATTTCATTTGCAGAGAATTGACGACCAGTGGTTTTACCTCATCAAGAGACAGAGCATTCTGTCTTTTGTTCCTGTTCACATGAAATGAAGGCATTGTGCACATAATGTGATTCAGTATCACTTCCTGTATTTCAAAGCCACTTGTGCTGCGGTATTTTTAGTTTGTGCAAATATTGAAAGTTGACTGATATTAATTTGTGTAATTATCAACAAAACTATTATTGCCTCCCTTAATGCATGTACATTGTACCTTTTGTATGCAATTTATACAATTATGATTTCATATCCAAGGTAGGGACATTGCCAACTTTAGTTTTTGATAAGGGATTAATACTCATTTCTCATTCTGTCGCTTTGGTTTCTGATCACACATTCTTAACCACACTTGTGAAACTGTTGCACAAGTCCCAAATCACATAATATACATACTGGTATGGCCTATACAGTTTTCAAACAGTTCTACCATGTAGGCCTAAGTATACATCACCATTCTTTGATGCCCTGGCACAGATATACTACTTCAATGTTTTCAATATTGCATATATTATGTGCATCGTACCTTAGAGAGACAGAAAAAAAAAAAGAAGTTATAGAATGGACTGCACCATCACAACTTATATCATCTTTTGAGGTAATTTTTAGTCATGTCAAGAGAAGGTCTGCTTCATTGTCTGTGGTATCACTCATTAAATTGATCTTCAGTGTATACGAGACACATATAAGTCAGTAGATGACAGTCCATATGCACAATATCCAGTAGATAGATTGTCAGAATGCATTTTAAGTGTACTTGTAAATCACCAGGTCACATACATCCGGATCACCCCCCCCCCCCCCCCCCCCCCCCCCCCCCCCCCCCACCCCCCCATCTGATCTGGGGGTGATCTGGGGTAATCTGGGAAAGATCCGTGGAGGTCTTTGGAGGTCCGTGTAGGTCCGGGAGGCCAACATGGTAGTTTTTGGAAGTCAGAAACATCTGGCGTCATCCGTGGACTGCCATGTTGGCAGAGCAATCCGGGATGGTCCGTTGTGGGGCTGCCATGTAGTTGCCGCGAAGGTCTGTGTGGCTGCCTGGAACGATCATGTAGGTGTTGTGAGTATCCTTGGCAGTCTGATGTATTTTTCACATCAAGGCAACTACACAGACCTACACAGACCTACAGCCACATGGCAACTACTGTATACGCCGTTATTTTCGCGTACAGATATTTTCGCGAATGACGAGGTCATAGACATTTTTGCGAGATGTTGTTTTCCGCGAATCGACGCCGATGCTTACGTTAATGCTCTATTAACAAAGCGCTTGGAGACAATTTCGCCATGTTAAAATTCACGATCCAACTGCAATTCGCGAAATTAGCGAAAATTAAACCCTCGCGAAAATAGCGGCGTATACAGTACATGTACATGGACCATCATGTTCAAACATGATATTACAACGATGAACACGGATCTACAAGGTCTGTAAAGTGACAAGAACAAGAAGAAGATTGATGAAAATCCAAAATCAGCTTGCCTTTTTTTGGGCAGATTTTTATCTACCCAGCGTGGTACGTGGGGTGGTAGCTGCCGTGTTGGTCTGTGTAGCTGCCGTGTTGGTCTGTGTAGCTGCCGTGTTGGTCCGTGTAGCTGCCGTGTTGGTCCGTGTAGCTGCCGTGTTGGTCCGTGTAGCTGCTGTGTTGGTCTGTGTAGCTGCCGTTTGGTCCGTGTAGACGCCATGCTCTGCCGGCAAGGACCGTGTAGTTGCCAGGTGGGGTCCGGCATGGTCTGTGGAGGTCCGTGTATTCAGTGCTGTGTGGATGCTGTGTAGATGCCGTGCTGGTCTGGCCTCATCCTTGTATATCTGTAGCTGCCGTGTTGATACCTTGTCAATGCTCCATCCGGGGCAAAACTGTCCCAGAACTCCCCAGATCATCGCCAGCATGATCCGGGGATCGCCCTGTAGATCCTTGAGGATACGTGTTTTATATGTGACAGGTCCATCGGAATGACACATATGATTTGCCATCCCCATGAAAATCAAGACAAACAAACCAAAAACTATCAATATCCCAGACACAGGCTATTTTGCCCCTGATGCCGATGGTCAGGAGTTGAAGGACAGTCCTTTGTGAGTAGAGCGAGGTAAGCACAGATACTGTGACCAATGTCACCAAGATGTTTTCCAGGAAATGTGCAGTAAAGCCTGTCCATCACAAGGGCAAAGAACAAAGGGGAAGGCATGTTTACTTGTTCTCCAATAAAGAATTCTGACTCTCTGCAGCAGACGTCAAAGTTCTCTGATGCTGGCATGCTGGAGAAGCTCCTGCAACATCTGTTCAACCTTTCATTGTAGAGATTAATCACATAGCTGTGTCTTACGCCCCTTTCTACCCAAATTGGCTTGGATGGGTATTATCTATTTATGTGAGAAACCTTCTCTGACGAAGTAAACACTCAAGATTGTTCACAGAGATTCCATCAAAGTGTTGATTGGTGGTACTCTGGGCTTCTCTTGTAATCTGATGAAACCATGGTCACCTTGTGGTGCTCTAGTGACGTGGAGCATGTCTAGAGGTAACTTTCTCTGTGTTTTGTACTGAATATCTGACGTCATACATTGTGGTAGTGTCAATAACTGTTATGGTTTAGAGCAGCTTTATGAGTACCGGTTGCACATATTTTGAAAGAATTCTAAAACCAAGTCAAATTTCATATAAAATGTGAATTCAGCAGTGCACTTCTGCATTCAAAAGGAGAAGATGCATACTACCTAACGAGCTATTGGGCTTGGGTGCAAAGCTAGAATTAATCTAACATTAGCATTGCTCCATATTTACAGTAGTCTTTCTGGAGAAATTGAAGATTACTTTGATAGAGAAATTGAAGATACATTTGATGGAGAAGTCCTGCAGGTTACATAATCTTTGCCAAATACCACAGCTGAAGGGCAAAGATGGAACATTCGTAATGTCAACCCACTTTTGTTGCCCCCTGGTGATAGAATACCTGTGCAGCATGCAATATTACTTTTGTTGTATCGAAAAAAACAAAACAAAAAACCCCAAAACAAAAAACAAAAAACAAAGAAAGACTAGATTGGTGCATTCAGACACATCACCCATTGTCAACCCTACAAGTCTATTGGAATATCACAGGGTTTTTTTGTTTTTGTTTTAAATACATTTTTATTAATGCTGTAGGTATTCATCATGTTTTCACATAGCATGCCTCAAAGTCTCAATGGATATTGATGTGATTGCCTGCAAGCATTAACCTTTACATACAGTGCCTCCAATGATGATGGTCCTGACGTGCAGTATTGGCAAATGTTCCAAATGGTTAGTGGTTACCATAGTAACAAACAAAGAGTTATGCGAGATCAAAATTGACGGAGCTACTTCAAAACTTTCACCCTAATTTTAGCAACTGGAGTGGCTGAGAGACAGAGGGCTCTTTCACATCAGATTGATAATGTACCGTTGCTGTAAGCCAGATTGTCTTGTAAATCAACTTGGCCAATCCAAGTAGCATCTATTAGCATAGTTAGCATGAAATTCTTACCAGTGATTTATAAAGACTTGTGATGGGATATAGTAGGCACTTCCTGTGATGTGTCTATTGCAGTGTTTTTAACAAAAGCCATCATGCTTTTAGAGTGCTCTCATTTCATGTGTGAAATGGGTCCCACCCTAGGTAGCATTGCTGTGGATGTTTGGATAACCCAGTCGATTTCATTGAGGGATTCGTTCAGTTGACCATTGTGGGCAAGCCCAGGACACACTGGTAGTGAAAGGCCAGACAATAGGCCAAATATTGGTGAGGTGTGGATTGGGGAAAGAGCTGTGATTTGCTGGGGGCGACAGTGCTTCGCACAGTCATTACCTCCAAAGTGGTGAAGTCTTTGTGCGTGTGTGAGGAGGAAGGCAAGTATACTGGAATCCATCTGAACAGGGAGCCGTAGGTGAGAAAATTAAAGTGATGAGTGTATAGGCCATTGAGTGGATTGAATCTTTGCCACAAACAGTTTTGTCGTTTTTGTTTCTCTGTCCTTTTTTTTTTTTGAGAAAGAGGAAAAGAATAATAAAAAAAAGTTGAATGCTTAATAGATGATTGCACGAGTAGTATTAGTGCCCATCATATGTGTATGCCACCCAACGTTTATCATTCTGGATGCCAGTCGAATAGTCTTTGTCAAATGTTCGCTCACCTTACCCCCCACGTTGGGGGTGACATGAATTTATGGGAATACCAGCAATTACTATATTTAAAGCAATAGCAGTGACAAAAGTGCAACAAAAAAACAACCAAGAAAATCAAAATGAAAACCTGCTTTGGTTTGTTGTATGGGCATTGGTGGGTGCAATTACTGCAGTGTTTTCATGCGTACATGCATAAGCCTACAATGTACATGTATCTCTGGCATTTCACAAGGATTGGTACATTGGCAAAGCTGCTACGTGCCAATCATATGTGAAATAATCTCTGTTTCAGTGTGCTTGTTATACCAGTTTGTGAAACCTTCATATCAACCTCCATAAATGAGTTCCCAGTGCAGGGTGTAGTGCTGCCATAATCTGCATACGTACTTTATATCTAACTTTTACCCTTGAGATTCCCTCTTCTTCTAGCATTCTCTGCCAGTCCTATACAACGTACTGGTGCCCCTGCTGCTCTGGTGCTTGGATATCTGTGGTCACTGGTCTTGAATATGCCAGTGACCAACTTTATGACTGCCCTTTAAACTAGTAACCCAGCATCACTGCAATAGCAACCATGGACCCTATCAGACTAGATCAGTTGTGATAAGGTCAAGGATTTTATGATGTTTTCAATCTGTTAGTGGTGTTCATTAAAACCAAAGAAGATGAGAAAATTCTTTCTTTCTAAATTGTTATGGAGTCTAAGGTGGGATATCTGGATTTTTGCAGATCCGTGCAGTCTTGAGTATTAACACAAAATAGAGATGGGACACTCACCTCATTAGACAGTGGGATTCAAAATTAAAAGAGATAATGAATGATTTGTTTGCAGCCTTTTAATTTCACATTTCTGATCACAGGCAGGCAGATTTTTTCTGATTGGAAGGAAATTGTTGAATTAGAAAATGTCATGGCTTTCATGAATACGTATGCCCATATGCCAGATATTGGTAGATTGAAACGCGTCTGAGCAATGTAGGCATTGAATTTCAAAGTGTTTTTACTTCACAGTCCTCTGTCACAATGATAGAAGTGACCATGTCTTGCTTTACTGTCTGGACCACTATAGGCCTACACATTTGTGACATACCTACTTGGTTTACTGGTGTACATGTAGGCCTATTCAAATATAAAATTGTATGGATATTCTTCTTTGAGGCAGAAACAGGAGAACATATCATATCTCCTTTAGACACACTTTACTAATTTAATTCTAGCTTTTGTAATTATTTAAACACTGTGAGGTCAGGCAAGCTCTGTGATTTTCATTAACCAATGTTGGTTAAAATAGAGGTACCATATAATTTTAACATAGTCTCTTGATGTATACTCCTTTTGATATTATCCTTTCGATAGAACATTATGTGTGTTAGCAGGTATTGCACATGTTGTTTATACATACATGTACTTTATACCTTGCAGGAGCTGCTAATTGTTTTGGACTTGTGTGGTATGCAGGTTATGTGCTGGCCTGTAAGTGTGTATGCCATGTACACTCTATAATGAGTACCCTCTTTTGCATGCAGGACTGCCATATCTTCAGCAGATCAAATTTCCAGGATACAGAATTTTTATTTATTTATTTTTTTTTAAAGAAAGAGCTGTTTCACCTGATTTCTAGTCTTTCTTAAAGGTCATTGAACTTTCCTCAGCATAGTTAATTGGAGTTGTATAGCACGCAGAACACTCCCAAGTAAATGTTAAGGAGTGCAAACTTAAATGCCCGGGATTTGCAAAGGCCTTCTCCATTTAGTTGTGGTCATCGGAAGTTTTTTCCAAGGCCCCCCATCCCTGTTCTGGCAGCTTTAAGGGGAAGGTTTATGATGATGGCTCCCAAATGTCTGTTTCTAATAATGGAAATCTAATGAGATATGACAGAAAGAGCTTCCATAGCCAAGTGCGCAGCATGTGTGTGTGTGTGTGTGTGTGTGTGTGTGTGTGCGCGCTTTCGTGTGTGTATACATGTGAAGGGTGAGAGTGGTGTGTATGTGTTTATGAGTGTGTTGTGTGTTATGTGTGTTGCGAGCAGTTATGATACTTATCTAGTTCAACCACACTGGTATGGACAGCAACTTCATCGCATACCGGTACACTCTGAGAGGTTACCAAAACAGCTAGATGATTGGACAGCTTTTACAAAGCACATGGCTTTTCTCCTGTGTTTTCTCAATTGTTTTGCTTTCACTTTCAATTATGATCACATAAATTATGCTCCTCTCCTCTGATTAGTGATTGTTCAACTTAATGCAGTAATTCACATGCCTTGCAAATTGAGCTGCTTGTGATTGATATCTTACTTTAATACTGACTTGAGACAAAGTCATAATGATAAGAGAAACCAGCCAAATCAAAGGAGAATTTGAGCTAGAAATGAATATCATTTCTCATTTCACTATTTAGTTTTGATTTGCAAAGTGACGGCTAAAAACAATGATTTTTTCCTATGTATTGTATATTTTTAGGGTATGTTCACATTGTGAGGTCGTATGAACCCGAAAAACATTTCCAGTTTGTGTCTGCATTTCAGTTCCTGAAAAAGAATTTGAAAAGAAGTAAATATGCATAGTTAGCGATTTACGTACTGTACATACACACTTGTAAAAGTGATTTGTGTTTGTTTTTTGTTGTTGTTTTTTGTCATAGGATTGTATCATGTACAAATGTACTTGCATTGATATGGTGCTGGTGAAAACACATTTTAGGCCTTTAGGAAACTCTTCCAAAAGTTGAACCAAATGCTAAACTCCAGCTTCTGTGTCAAGTAAATTTGATGCCTGAGGCAAAGGGCACACCATGTGTTGCTTGGGGTGCCATGATCTTATTCATAATTTGGTGATATAAGACAGATATCCCACCTCCATTCTATTTTGACACCATCTGTGCAATCAAGGTTATTCTGACAGAAATATCTAGAGCAGCAATTGTGTTCACTCGTGAATGTACACACAACGTGGAGAGCTGTGTGCCGAGCCTTCGCGAAGGCCCGCAAAAGCAAATTAGCATAGGTTCCTTGACGAGGAATAATAGCATTCAGTGCAAATGATTGATATTTCTAACAGTGTTTGTATTGTTCATTCAGTAGTTGAGTAATATCCAGGTCCACTGTACTTTACCTCTGTTGACATGTACAATGTATGTGTCAGAGAGCAAGCAATCAGTACTGCTGGACAAGAGTTGATTGATGTAAACATTGCTTGTCATGATTGGCGTGGACATTAGTCACAAGTCAGTTTCTGCATAGTCGAAAGCGCAGCAGGCTAGTAAACTCCCTGCTAACAGGCCTGTGGTTTGATGAGCCAGATGAATATGAAAACTTCATGACAATTTGATCAAAAAAGTTTGGAACATCAGTTTGAAGTAGTCCTCACTACAGGCATTTTTGTGTACCTGGTAAGTGAAATAAATTCTTGTCTGCATGGTAATTTGTTTTAAGTGCAGCCTGAAGGAGATGATATGCTGTGGTCTTATTTCAGTTTTGAATTCCTGGAAAGTGCAAAGACAT
Organism: Diadema setosum; assembly: GCA_033980235.1. Lineage (NCBI taxonomy): Eukaryota > Metazoa > Echinodermata > Echinoidea > Diadematoida > Diadematidae > Diadema > Diadema setosum. The sequence goes on along the minus strand of CM067062.1, from coordinate 3,665,430 downwards.
GCAGTAGCAAGCATTTCAAAAGAAGTTTTTAAGATCTTTCTTCTTTATCATTTCTACCAGCCAGGATGACTACTTCAAATGTTTATGTCAGTTTCATTTTTGTGTCGTGTTTTGTAAGCAGACTAGTGAGAAATTCTTATTCCCTTGTGAAAAATTGTGACAGATAAATTCAAATTGAATCTTGTAGTTATTTTAAGTTGTTATGAACAAACAGTTATTAGCCAAAGACAAGAACAACTCCCATATATTGTACTAACAACAATACAGAAATCAGGGATTATGTTTTGTCAATTTTGAATGAATGTTGTGCAAAATGCATTTAGCACATACCTAGCATTGGACATTATGCATGTCATTACGTCAGGTGCTTAGGTGCAGCAAAAATCAGTAACAGATTCACATAGTTCATTCCACATGATTGATTTCTTTTCACCTGTAATCCTATCAAAAGTTTTTGCTGCAGAGTCAAGGTATTCTTCAGAGACTGCTCTTGTTTACACAAGTCACTGAAGTCACACGTCTTGACAAATATTATGGCAAAGTTTTAAGCTTTTTTTTTTTTTTTGTTCAAGATGGATGGATAACAATCAATTGTGCAGACACTTGTTATTTTCTGTGCATGAAAAGACTTGGATCTTTTCAAATCAATTTGTATGAGGTATTTCACTGTGTGAACTGTGACATTGAGATAGAGTAACAATTCAGGAGTTAAAATGTGTATATAAAAATTATATGTAACGAGTTGTGTTAGCAGCACATACTATGTGCAATTGCTTGGAGAGATTTTGTCTCACTCCATATCATGAAAACATTTTCTTGATGTTGCCTTCATTTAATGTCTGTCTTTCTAGACCAAGTTTGTGCGCACTAGTGTTCATTGTACCATGCCATGTGTCCTCATTCATTGTATATGAATGGCTCATGAAGATATTGCCAAGAACCTGTGATCGTTCAGCAAACTAAAGTATGCCCATGCTAGACTTTAGGGCTATGATGATGGAATACAATTTTATTAATTTTCCCCCACATTGTAAGCTGGAGTGGCCACCCTGCCAAATTGAATTATGTCAGTAATTTGAAACTGGTTATTAATTTGCCCTCTGCTTCCTGTTCTTTCATACTGTGTCAATAACTTCCTCTGTTGGTAAATGTGGTAAGCAATACACTGCATTTACAACCCACTGTAGTCTTGATTCCAGGTCATGCATGATATTTTCTTCTGATTCCCCTTTTTCTTTTCTTTACAGTACCTTTGATGAATGCGTTGTGCATCTTGCATTACAGGCTGTGCATCTTGCATTACAGGCTGGAGACAATTCTAGCATTGACATCATTTTTTTCTTCTTTTTTGTGTGTGGGTGCAATGTGAGGATCTACAGCAAGGCCTTGTTGTGTTAGAATTCACACAGTGTGTAGACATTCTGCTTCTCTTATTATTGATTATAGATTCACAGAGTCTTGAAGATAGGCTGTACATGGAGATACTTGGAGAATGAACCCAAGTAGTGATTGATTGACAGGTCCATTCAGCCACAAAATTATTTTAGTATCAAAATCTCTGAGAGCGAGCTTTGTTGAAGGCTCAAGTGAAGTGAATCTCACTTTTCTGCCGATATTAACAGCCAGCTTCTGATTGAACAGACACATAAGACAGGTTCTAATCATTTAGCCAGGTGCATTGAAAGTCCATGAACAAATTTGATCGGAAAAACTATACACATATCTCATTGCAATCTCTGCCATGCTTTTGTTACAAGTGATTTGATGTTATGTGGTAGAGATTGCATCATTAGTATCCCAACTGCAACAACTAAAGCCACCACAAGCCACATTGTGAGGTAGTTGTGATCTTTTTCTTTTATTTGTTTTAAGGCCAAAAATTTGGTGTTGTTGGGTTTTGTGTGTGTGTGTGTGTTTGTGTGCAAACATATCAGACACCTGGCAAACTTTGTATGTTTATTGTAGCAGCGTAGTTTACTAGTGCAATGAGCATCAGAGTTGATGGAACGGGAGGTTTGCAAGAAGCCGGTATTGTTATCATCATTATCAAAAAAAAAAAAATGATTTATCATGTAAAGAGGAAAAGATGACATACATTTAAATAATTGGTATCACATCATGTGATAATTGTTTCCCTTTTTTGACACATAATTTGTGAGAGGGCCAAGTAGCCATGTCTTTGCATCAAAAATTTGCACTGATATTTAATGAATGTGACACGGGATAACCTGTTCATTCATTCCAGTATTAATCTGAAGCAGAGCTCCTTTACAAATACCAAAGTAATCATGTTTGCATATTTCTTCCTTTTTGCCTCATTTCAGGTACACAATGCATACCGACCACCCCATCTGGAGTAAACAGAATGTAATGTGCATACATTGAAGAGACTTGAGCTGTCCTGGGCTTGCAATGGTTACTGTGGATAAAGACTACATCAGCGAGCCCATTGGAGAAAGAAAATCTAACAAGGAGATCCTCATTTTTCGTTCTGGAAGACACTGAATCCTCAAGGTAGAGCCTATCTGCTTCCCTAGGAGCCATGGCGTCACGGCCATCTGGGCTGAAAGCGCCCTCAAAGATCACAAAGCCAGGGAGCATCCCCCGCCCTGGTACACTTCATACAGCTGCCAAAGTTGAAGGTATGGTTTGTTGTCGTTAGTGTCTCTCACTAATTTTTGTTTTCTTCTGATTTTTCTCTTGTTTGTGTTTGTAATTTTTCTTGATGTAGTAATGTTGATGTTTACCACTATGAACACTCCAACTGAGTTGAGACTCCAAGGGTTTAAAATGTTGTGAACACGGTTTGTTTTGCTTTTTACACTACTAACACCGTTATGAAAACAAAGAATGGAAAGAAACTACAATTGAGAATTTCATGTCTGTGAAGTTTTTTTTATATTTCTTTTTTTTATAAGTTGGAGCATGTTGATGTCTTTCTCCTTTATTATGGCCTCACTTTATGAATTTGAGATGACTTGTTGAACAGTATGTTTGCTGTGACATGACATGATCTGCTTTCACTTTGTCCCAGAATAAATATCTGCAGAGAAGTGATTGATTGCCGTGCCGCTGAGCTTTAATATCTACCGACACATTTCTTATTTGGCAATCTCCAAGCTGTTCCGCATGATTTTCTGTCAGGAAGCCTTGTATGTGAGATAGGGAATGCCCAGCATTTAAACTTTCTCTTTCTCCCTCTTTGCCCAGTTTATATTTGCCACTATTTCTTTCTCCCTGCCTCTGTTTCTCAGTGTTGTTTTTGTTTTATATAGTCTTTCAACTTCATCCTCCTTGAAGGAAAATGTGTAGTTCTTTGGCAGAAGGAGCTTACCTTGTTTTTGTTTTGTTTTTCTGTTGATGTCATTTCCGCACTTCAGGGGTGTGGGCACGACTCCAGGGAGTATGGGCTCCAAGTATAGAAGCAGAAAAATCCACTCAAATCTTTACAGCACTGTTTCTTCCTGTCTTTTTTTTTCTTCTTAAAGTGCTGCTGGCCTTTCACTTCTCACATATGATGTAGCGATGTCTATCCATCAGATTTGACTTTAAAATAATCAATGCAGAAATTGATATCAAAGCAAGATCTCTCTTGCAGTTGTGACGTTTGACATTAGGATTGTGTAATTTCTGTTGTGGATCAGTCTTTCCCAGGAGAGGATAGTCCAATGGCTTGAAAGTTAATGTTAAAGATAGTAGAATGTGGAACAGAGCTACAGTTTTGCCTTGCTGTCCCACCCCCCCCCCCCTTATTTCTCAGGCTATCAAAGATGAGGTTTTAGGAGTCAAGAACATTTATCAAAAAGAACTTTTGGCACTTTGTTATATTGCATGGAATGTTGGGTATTGATATTGATATTTATGTATGACACATGTGTAGGTTAATGTCTAATGGTACCCACAGAAGAAATCTTATTGGATTTGGAAGGCTTTAGAAAAGAGAGCTTTGACCTTGTTTGAAGCATTCCTGTAAACTGCTGTTCTTAACAAACTATTCTGGAGTAGAATGAAATAAAGGGTGCAGAAATAGTTGTGGCTGGTTTTGGTAGATAGATCAGTGTCACTTTAGAACCACAGGGCTTGTTGTGTTAGGAGATGGCCATTTCGCTTGTGGAGTTTAGCCTTCCCTTCCACACCACAAACAATCATCTCTGTCTAGACATTTTCACCAGGTTGAACTGACGCGGAACATCAATCACCAAATCGACCCTTTCCCTTTCCCCCTCCCGCTACATCAACCTGGTACTGTCACATATTGGTTACCCCACTCTTTCTTGTATTTGTGGTTTTTTTTTCTCTTCCCTCTATTTCCTTTCTTTTTTGTCTGCCCCCCCCCCCATTCATGGGGGGGGGGGGGAATGAGGGATCCCGCAGGTATGTTACCTTCGACCTCATTCTCAGTATTAAAGCTTGTTCCTAGGTCGTCAAAAGTTCGTTTTGACTGTAGTTTCAAAGAGAGCCACATGCACTTCTTGTAAGCCAGGAATTTTTCCTACAGATTTCTTTTCACATTGACTGCAGGGAGTGGTTCCTGGACCATGCAGTGTTCTGCAGTTGGTCTGTACCTGCAGATATGTAGTCTACAATTCAGGTTGCAAGTAATCAGTTTGATTCCTGTGTCTGACCCTGAATGTTCATTATGCAAATTATACAATGGTGTATATTTCAAAGGTATATATATAAAACACTTCTGAGACTGGCTGCATTGTGCTGTGAAAATATATTGAGATAATCTTGGATATTGATATGGTGTATAGAACTAATGGTGGATATCCAATTATTCAAGTTGGTCCTGTATTAAATTTTATGCCAAAAGACATACACAATGGATCTTCACAATTTTTTTGTTTTTGTGTTATGCATTGCCCATATAATTTTATCAGAGTTTTGAGTTTGAAACATGTAGGCCTACAGTCTTCCACACAGTCCAGTGAATTCATGTGCATAAAGGGGAACAAAGTGCTGAGATGGTAGGATTATGGAGTGATTTAAATAGGATTGGGATGTTACAAGAGACGTTGGTCAAATAGAGCAAGTATGCCATGCAGTGCCTTGCGATCAATGTTTCAAGTACTGTCACGTTTCACGTTCTGTCATGTTTCACACATCTGGGGTTGAAATGAAAGTTGCACCAGATGCCTGGGGGACCAAGTTTTAGCTATGTCAATATCACAAAGGCTTTACAAGGTGAGGTCCCCCTTTCACCTTACCGTGGCTTGAAACATCGTCATAGCTCCGTGAACTCAAACACTGTCTTCAGTGGCATTTGCTCAGTCTATGTGGCCTGTGATACCGGTACCTGTAGGAACTTCTGCAATGACGACTGAGTGTATTACAAGCACAGGGCCTCTTTCGTCTGCATCTGCAAACATTTTACCAACCCGCACCCACACACATTCATTTGTCAAAATTATTCCCGAAACAGTGTTTTGCCCCTTGGAGGGAGCCATGTCAACAAACTGTCTTATTCTACCCCATAGGAGGGTTGCAAACCAGCTCTCTGTGGTTCGAAGCTTCAAAGATACACAGACAGACTGTCTTGCTAGGTTGAAACAGCTCTGCAGTCACTCGGTCCAAATAGATATTTGAATTGCACCAAGTATTGTGACAGGCATCACATATATGCAAACCTTCTTTATTTATTAATTTATTTTTTTGTTTATTTTTATTATAATTATTATTATCATTATTATTATTATTTTTATTATTATTATTATTATTATTTTTTTTTTTTTTGTTTTTTTTGGGGGGGGGGTAATTAGTGTGATGATGTTTTGTGCAGTATGAGATGAAAATCACCAATTTCTATTTCATCAATACACATGTATGGTTGAATGCTACAGAGCAGAGCTATAGTATTATCCCTCTGATAGCTATGTTATCAATGTCTGGCTGTGATTCAGGACTACCTAAGTTCTTCTTGCTCATTGACAAAAGCTGATCCAGCACAAGTTTTGCTGGTGTAACTATGATTTAGGCCCTAAATAAATTCATAGCCTTGACGACATAATATATGCAATGTATACAAGTGTTGGCCTACTTGACTTGTTTCTGCCTCTAGAAAAGTGTAATATCAAAGCTAGCATGACATTAGGACATACTATAAATGCACAAATTTTTGCAGTACATTAATTTTCATGCCCTTCGCGCTACTTTTGACTGGCGCAAATTCTAAAATGTACAAAATTATCTTCACAATTTTCTCTGCACATTTTGAATGGGTTAACAATCATGCAGGGCAAATTCAAGAACCTGCAAAAATGAGCCACTCAGCATGAAAAATTAATTGCAGAAAAATATGAACATTTACAGTACAATGCCAGAAGCCTGTACAGATATTCAAGGGCATATGGATTGTAAGTCTGATGTAGTTTGAATGGTATTTTGGATATTTACAATAATTGTTAATGTTCATTAATATCAAGACTGGTGGGAGAAATACTCAATAAGGTCAACTGGAAGACTTGATAAATGTACACTCTGTTTTTCATCCTAATCTTTTGTTTATGTAAAAGAAAAACAACAACAGATGTTTCTTTATAGATTTGGCCAAGATATGTTCATACTTACACTGGATCTACTTATAGGAAGTGGAATGTTCTATACATTAATCTAGCCTGCCCTTTCCCTCCCCACTTTTCTTCTTTCTCACATTACCCGTGTAAAGAAGCTATTCACACTTTGCTTGATTTGCCTTTGTTGTTCATCTGTGCCCTGTAGAGGTAATGACCCCTTTCCCGGATAAAATGATAAAAGGAGTAGAAAAATAATCATATTTTAATGAGATCTGGAAAAACAGCCACTATTTTGTTGTCCAAATTTAATGGGTGGAATTTTTACCATTCTCTCATTTTGGGTACCCCAAACAACCCAATACAAATGACTTTGTTTTTCTGCAGACCTGTAAGAAAGAAAGAAAAAAAGAAAAAAAAAATGATACAGGATATCTCACACGGAATTCCTAGCACCTGTTATGCATGAAGAAATATTCACACGCTTCAGTATTCCAATAAATCCTCATAAATTGCTTGGTGCCTACCTACCGTGACAATTCCTTCATCAATATCTCCACACCCCCCCCCCCCCCCCCCCCCATGTCAGATCATAACAAAAATGGAGGTGTGAGTAACTGACGTTTATGGGTTCACTGTTTGGTTCAAAAGTTGTGGCTTTTGGATGGTTTGCCTCAGGCTGTGAATTGAATGCAAAATTGAACAAATTGACGGAGAAGACCCACACAGGGTTTTGGTCCTGCACGGTCACCGCAGTAGCATTGTAAACTCTGTTGCTTGTAGAAAACATGTTTTAGAGTTAAAAGTCAATCAGCTTGGCAGACTGTGACATGAAACATCTCACATGTAGCTCAAAGTTTATCTTCATTTACCATTCTTCATTGAGTTAAGATATGTAATGCTAAACTGAAAATTGCAATGAAAATGACTTCCAGGAAAGCTGGATTAAATGTGCATGCTGTATTGTACTTTGAATTGATAGAATGAAAATGGCAATGAAAGTGATTTTCAGGAAAGCTCTTGGTCTGCTGTGAAGTTTCATTGCACATATCTACTGTGGTAGTAAACAGCATACCACTCAAACAAGTCTCATTCAAAATAGCTGTCAGAGGAAAAAAAAATTATGGTGGTAAAAAAAAAAAAGAGCTGCTGAATGACAGTGATTTGATAATAGGTTGATAATGTTTAGGGTGGAAAACAGACAAACAAGTGGGGAGAAAAAAGACTGCCTGGTTCACCCTGTGGGCTTTATGAGGTCATGTGGGGTCAGTGCTTGTCACCTGTCTTTACTACCAGCCTGGCTTGGCAGTCATTGAGATTTGTGGAAAGGAATTACCTGTGCATTTTTGGCATTCTTTCTTAAGCTCTTATATGTGAACTGAGTACCAAAAATTATATTTGAACTTTTTTGAACAAATTGATGTAGTAGAAATATGCCTATATATCTCTATTCAATTGCTACAAATTGGCCTGTTACCTGAAGGCATTTCCCAGTAAAATTTTGCATATTATTTGTGTGCTTCTAGATGATAGAGGTGATGCTAGTGCTTTGCAGAACTTTTTATTTGTAGCAACATATAATGGTTAAGAAAGCACAGTATTTCATGCATCTCCAAAATAAAGACAAGAATGGATTGATGATAGTGTAATGGATGAGAAACAATGGGTAGCAAGCCACCAGTGCAGATATTTCATCAAATTCCTCTGTAGGGTAGAAAAACAGTCACTGTGTAGGTGGTTTTGGAGACATTTATATATGGATACAATATATGTACAGAAATATTTCATGAGACAATCAGGGGGCATTTGGGGTCAAGAGGCAGTGACCCCTGAAAACCTGAGCTCTGGTAGGCAATATCACGTAACAAAATGGTGATGAACCAACGTACAAGGTCACCCACAAAATCTTTCTGCACTTCATGATTGCTGCAGGCACTTCACCAAAGTGGTATCAACTTGCAAAGTTATTATCCATATTTCAGGCAGCACCCAGTGGGGAAAAAGGACTAGAAAAGAAAAGTCAAAACATACGGGCAGAAGTAATGTCAAATCTGCCATACTGTGCAGGAAATTGTGAGGAATTGAGCACCATTTCGTACTCCTTCGCTTTATTTCTAGACAGCCCCCAATGTTGCAAAATGTCTTCTTCATATTTTTTATCTGTGTAATGTGTATTGCTTTTCACATCTCTATGATATTAGGCCTACCAGCTACAATGTATGTGTGCTTTTGGTAGGTAAGTGGGCTCCCGTGAGACAAATTTGCAATAAATTCTAATTGAGGTTTCTGTTTTATTTTCTATAATGCAATGTCTGAACAGTGTCCTTTGAAAATGTAGATGGTACATGTAGGAAATCAAATTTGTAAATGAAACAAGCCCCAGCAATAGCAAAACCCTTTTTCAAATGTTCTTAGGACCACGTTTACTTAACCACAGTACTTTGTGGACTGTAGCTGATCAGATCGCCATTCTCAATATATGCTGCTTTTATGCTGGCTGGGATTTGACAAGTGCTATAGGTGATCAATCCATGAAGAATGCCAATAGATGGATTCTGTTGACCTTCTCCTTGGGAGGCTGTTCGGCAGCCTAATGCTCTTTGAAGTCTGCGCTTCTGTGCAAATATGCAGGAGGATCAGTCTTCCACCATTAGACTTTATAGTGCTTGCCTGCAACTGCCTTGACCTCCAGAGTTTTTAGCGACAAGATCATGTGACATTACGACGTGTGCCGCGAAGAATCAGGTCTGTATGGATGGGCAGAATGGCAGCACAGTTTACGGGAAAGTGAAGTGGGCTGCTGCTACGGGCTTGTTCTGTGAGGCAGGATAAAAATCAAGTAAGATTGATCCCGCTTTAACTGTTTCAGGACTACCAACGTAATAGCCGCATAGGTGTCGCATTCCACAAGGGTTTCAGATGGTAATAACTTTCATTTTTTTCAATCAGTGCGAACGGGGTGCGAACATGGTGCTTGATTCAAAGTATGGATGTAATGCCAGCAGGTCACATACTGCAGTTGTAGGGCAATCAGGGTGTTTACAGTGAACACATGTAACAGGTGTCAAAAGGGGCCACTCCCACTCTCCCTCCTGTTCCACTCACTCACAAGAAGTCCACTGTTTAACCCTGTATTCGACCCCATCTCAAAATGCCATTGACTTTGTGTACAACCAGATTGTAGTTGAGGAAGATTGGTTCGTGTAGAGTTCTGACTTAGCCACACTCAATCACAGCAACCATCACATACACTCTATCTCTAAAATCTCTACATGAATAGTCATGAGTTTCCCATTGTAGTTTTCCTGCACTCTTGCCCTCTCCTACCCTTGCACCTCTCCTATCCTTGCACCAAGTACATTGTAATAAGCTCCTCCTCACCCTACAGTGTCCTGTACAGTGGATGTTCCTCTGTTCTGTATCAAACTTCATGCACTTCACCTTTCATGCTGGTTAGCTGCTTCCAGGGTCCAAGGATTGATATGTTTCCAACCAAGTGATTCTGGTTGGAGAATAGAGATGTTGATGAGCTCTGGGGGTGAAACACGTCCTATGTTGTTGTGTTTGCAAGTGTCAACCTTTTAAGATTGAATGTTTAGCTGAAGGGGATTGACTCACTTCAATACAAACAGGCTCTCCCCCCATCACCCCCTTTTTCTTAAGACTTTTGAAGAGCCCGTTAAGGTGTATGGTGATATGAAACACTCCTGGCAGTAAAAACTTAGGCTGCGAACTTGAACCAACCCCCAGTCATCAATCATTTCACACCGTGTTTGAGATCAGGGTAGAGTTGTCCTACCGTCCTCAATCATTATTAGTGACAGTGTCTTGGTGCAGAAATCACTGCAAGATGAGTGTTAAGTTTCACATTAGTTACGTTCAGACGGCAGGCCCTAACCTCGAGGTTAGGAAACCTCGAGGTTTAGCTCTTGCCCCCTAACTACGACGTGTGTCACACGACGAATCTTAACCTCGAGGTTAAAGCTTCAGCCCCCCCCCCCCCCGTAACTACGAGTGGGTCTCATTCGATGTTAAACCCACAAAACCGGAAGTTTCAGCCCACATTGCTAACAAGGCATCTATTTCTTCTTTAGTCCAACCCTGTCGGACTCGCCTACCAGTACTCTTTTTTCCACCGGCGGCACCAGCTTCCTCTGTCATGGTATGCAGAGATAGCACTGCACTGATGACTTTATGCTTTATGAAGATATTCGTCGAAAACAATTTTTTAGCGTCGGAGAAGAATATAGAATACAGTAGCGAGTTTGACGTGTTCAGTGTCAGAGATCAAGTGCATGGGAAGAAAAGATGATGTTGTTGTGATGTGCGTCATAGGTTTTTCACCTCGGACGCACGTGTAGTGTATTTGTGGTGTACATTTGGGAGGTTGACCGGAAGCAGAGGGAAATTGTGGGGGCTGGAGTTCACGCGAGGTCACTCTAAACTTCAAGTTCGTTGTTTTTTGTGTCCACACGGTGCTTAACTACGAGTGGGGACCCCCCGCGGCTCGTGGTTAGAGCGCTAACCATAAGATTTCTCGTGGCTCGAAACATCGAGCAAACCTCGAGGTTTGCTAACTACGAGTGCGTCTTCACGGTCCCTAACTACAAGCTCTAACCTCGAGGTTAAAGGGAAGATAAACCCCAAGAACAATGTGGATTGAGTGAAAGCAGCAACATTATTAGAACACATCAGTGAAAGTTTGAAGAAAATCGGACAATCGATGCAAAAGTTATGAATTTTTAAAGTTTTGATGTTGGAACCGCTGGATGAGGAGACTACTGGAGGTTATGACGTATGAGTGGACAACAATACCAAGAAAATATAAAGAAAATACTACAAAAATCAATTTTTCATGAAAATTACAAATTCCATCAACTTGATATTAACATATGTTAAGGGTAGCAATTATTCTCCCTGCTTTCTGAAAGCGGTTGGTCCACTGCTCTTTCATAATTCTAGAAAAGTGAATTTTTGTTGAATTTCTTTTATATTTTCTTTGTATTGTTGTCCACTCATACGTCATATCCTCTAGTAGTCTCCCCATCCAGCGGTTCCAACACCAAAACTTTAAAAATTCATAACTTTTGCATCGATTGTCCGATTTTCCTCAAACTTTCATTGATGTGTTCTACTGATGTTGCTGCTTTCACTCAATCCACATTGTTCTTGGGGTTTATCTTCCCTTTAAGGGCTCCCGTCTGAACGTAACTATTGTGATACTCAGAAAGATGTAGAAGAATGGGGCAAAAAGGCTGAATTGCATCATTTCCCCCAAATATGGCAGTCTTCCTCATTTGCATTTTGTTTTTTGTTTTTTGCTAATCCTGTCTTGGAATATGAAGCTCTTTTAGAGCTGAGACTCTTAATTGAACAATGTAGAGGGATCGTAGCATTAAATGCCTGGTTAAAGTATTATAGACCTAACAAGTTGAGAATGAAGTGTGTCGGTGTAAATGGACAAATTCTTTCCTGTAGGACACTTGAATCCCCATTAGCATCTTGACAACCACTTTTCACCATATTGCCTGTCAACAAGAAAGCATTTGTAAACTTGTAGAGTGTGGCAAACTTGCTGGTCACATGCTCATCGGTGTACAGGGCAACATAGTATTATAGAAAGTCAATTAATTTGAGTTCAGCTTTGAACATGTACTTAGAGCAGTTCAACTACTCTGTAAGTCCACTATATTCTTCCAGCTAAGTTTTTAATATTTCTTGTGTTAATATGTAGGCCTATATATTAAGATGAGGAGGTATATGGTTACGTTGATCACAATGCCAGATAGAGGTGGGTGAAATGTAGTCATGGTTGTCCGAAAAAAATGGGAATGAAAGCTAGTTTGAGATCAAGTTACACGTGTAAATCAGATATGAGTACAAATGTATATAATGCAAAAACAACTGTGGCTTCAGACACGGGCGTCTCTTATCAATATCATAAAAGTGGTAGGCACCAAATTCTGAATGTGCATGTAAGATGACTGCCTTCATCAGCTTCAGAACCTAACAATGAAAATCAAATGTCACATTAGAGATTTAATATTTCTTCAATATCTATTTTTCATTTCCAAATGATTTAGTATAGCGTAACAAATTGGCATTCAGGAGCTCTTGCAATGCGGTAGATTAGTTTCATGCTCATCAAATGTTTTTATTTTAATTATTATTTTCACTGGGATTCATTTGCTATTAAAAATTGTGAGGAAAGCTTCAGTGGTAAGGTAGTGGTCTTTAAGATTCAGGTTATGTCCTGTATGTGTGACTGGACACGTAAATGTAGCAAGACCGTCAAAGATGGTAAAATATCAATATCAGTGCCATATTATTATTTTTCAGAAATAAATTTGGCATTAACAAAACACAGTAGAATTATTTTACCACTGCCTGAAGGAGTAAAAAGTTGATGTACCACAGAGTCAAAGATTTCTTGGATAATTTAGAAACTTATTATTATTACAGGGCTGCCAACACTGGAAACTAGTTGAGAGTAAGACTCCCATAGGCCAATGCTATAAATGAGTGAAATCAATAGAAATGCATGCAAATGAAATAAAGTTTTAGAGTGAGAAAGGACCAAAATGCGTGAGTTTCACGCTCAATGCGTGAGAGTTGGCAGCCCTGTTATTATTATTATTTTTTAGCTCGACTTCTATGACAAGATTGATTTTCCTTTGGAAATTGTCAACATCACATTAAAACAACATCCTTAGAATCATGCAATGAATCTGTTGCTGCTGTCTTCACGTTCTTAGAAGTGTGTGTGTGTCAAATTATGACACATCACCACAATACAGTACACAGTGTAGGTATTCATTTGATTCTGACGGGAGGACAGATGAAACATGTGTCTGCAATCAAAGAATTGTAAATACAGGACAGAGATCTGACCTCTTAGTAGAGAGATATGATGGAGGAGGCATTGGGGTTCAGCATGTTGGCAATTACAACCATACCCAGTGTCATGGAATGTGGAATCCTTCAAACAAATTCATTCCCAGCATTCCAGCCAGCCTTGCAGACATGTTGATTTCATTTTCTATTATCGGCTGGGCAAGAGGGGGCCAAAAATAGACATGACATCACTGTTTGGCATCTTGGAGCTGTCCCCAGGGTTGGGTATATGTTTGGGCAAAGAAGCTACTTAAAGGTCAACTGTGGGTTTTCTCCCCCTCCTGTCAATTTTGAGCTAAATGCCGCTTAGGATCTTGGTAGAAAGATATTAGCAAAGATATATCTCTTTGCTAGAAATTACAAAGTCATCGATCAATGGATTCTAATGGCTCAATGCTCTAAGTTTGTTGTTATGTAAAGTTCGCATGTGGTGTGTTATCACATTACCTGTATAAAGTATCAATCATAAAAGGGGAAAAAATTATTGTAAAGCCGACTTTGGCAATATGGCCTTTACAGTTTTTTAACTTGTGATTATTTTTAAAGATATTTTACGTAGAATGTAGTAGGGCAATATCAATATAAAGTTTAGCTTCTGACAAATATATATCTGCCGAAAAACACACAAAAAATGATTTTCCTGACATTATATGGCTTTTGTGATGATGCATTGCATATGAAGTACACATGTATCTATCATGAATAAAAAAGTAGCCCAGATCATTATTTTGTATCTGTACCTAAGGCTTGTAGAGGCACCATAGAAGGAAATATTCTGAGGATGGTGTAAAGTGATACCACTGCTTCAAAGTTTTGGCATGTGATCTTTTTAATAGAGGTTGGAAGCACATTTAGATTGATTTTACCTACCAGTAAAGATAACTGGCTTTAATGTTTGAAGCTGTATTCATGTTTTTGTTTTTGTTTTTGTTTCATTTGTTTTTTTGTTTTTTTTTAAGAAACAGTGAGTCACAAGCTTTTAGTATTCAAATTTGTATCAAGTTACTTTGACTATGTACTGGCTTACTCCATGAATACAGATTTTTTTTTTTGAATATTAAAGTGGACCTTTAATAATGATGCCGTGTGTAAAGGAGTATGGGTCATCAATAGGCCTCTTGATTCCACATCTGAGCCCCGTTTTATCAAAAGATATAATCGATTATAAATTTCCTTACCACACAGGCTGCCATAGACTTTATGATAGAAATCAACTATATAATCAGTTATAACTCTTCATATAACAGGGCCCTGATCATAGAAAACACTTATGATGTCTGTCTCAGTGCTATTTGACATTGCTAATCATTGCATCAGTTTGTAACGAATAAACCGTATTGTAGTCATTGTATACAGAGTAGGCCCATTTGTTGTTTTTGTACTCTGCAGTTCACAGAGGTCAGGTTCAATCAAGTAGGCAAGGTACTGTATATGCCATATATTTCGCGAATCGGGAATTCCCGACGATTTCGCGAGTGGTTAAATTCGCGATTGTGGAGTACTGTACAGAATGGAGAATATGTACTAGCGTACGTCACATCCACATCGGGAACAGAGTCAATGTATTCGCGTGTTTTTAATTTCGCGAATAGCACCCGACTCGCGAGATTTGCGAAAATAAAAACCTCGCAAAATATTCGGCGTATACAGTATAAAAGCCATGGTCTCCTGTGTTCGTGGGGGACTTCAAAACAGTTTGTTTTTAGTCCTGCCATCTGTGGCAGAGCCTGAATTGGGGGCATTCACGATTATTGACCACGACCATTATAGCACTGACCACTCATTGACATGTTTCCACATGGCTACTGCTGCCCCACCAACAATGGAAATGCCAAGTGAGTGTCATTACTATACGTGTTGGGTTTTAAACTGGATTACATTCTTGATGGCTGATTTGGTATTAGATTGATTGTATTGGATTTCACACTGTAGGTTCAAACATCTGTCATGATACAGATTTGAATGACCAGAAATGACGGTTGTGAGTCTAGTATAAAAAAACAACAACAATAAACAACAACAATGGTCCAGAACAATACAGCTGGAGCTTAAAGGGATAGCATTAGTAGTGGTAGAGATGAGGATTGGGCTTTTAACTTTTTGCGAGATACCAAGAACCCTCTTTACTCTGAAATAGTTTTGAGTATACACATTACCAGTCTAAGAAGAATTCAAAATTTATTTGATGAAATTGGTTTTAGGATGGCTGAGACATCCAAAAACAAAGTAAAACAAAGCAATCATACCTGGTAATAAAAGGTGGGTCCCACTTTTTATTAGGATCACTCTGTTTTGGATACCTAAGCTAGTTTAAAACCAATTTTCATTAAATGAACATTGAGTTCCTCTTGAAATTACATGCTCTTTCACATTTCATGAAATGGGTTTCTCATTATCTTACCTAAAACTGTTAGAAACCTGAAGTTAAGTCCCAACCGAAACTGTACATTCCCTTTAACCCAGTCAAGCACTCTGAGCCAATGAATTCAGAGAGTACACTGTAGTACGTAAAAGCTTGATATGCATTACTCCATGGGAACCTGTGTGATTATGGTACATCATGCATTTTTTTTTTCTTCTGAAGTGTGATGAAAATGTTCATTTAAGCCCATATCGCACTTATTTTATATGATCTATCCCTGCAATGCAATAGAATCATATGCACATCCAAGGAGAGTTTTCTGGAAGAAGCCAGAATGAGCTCTCTCTCAGAACACTCACGAACTGCATTTGAGCTTTATGACACATACATTGCCTGCCAATACCTGGGGGTACAGGATGTGTGTGATGGTCATGTGATCTGTATCAATATATCTATCTTGTTGGCAAACATTTCTTTAATAGAGGGTACATGGTTCCTATTACAAATTTGTCGTCTTGCTTGCTACATTACGTGACGTAAACATTCATGACAAATTTTTCCCTGCTTCTGCTGGTTGCTGCGGATTGGTACATGTGTACAAATTGTATATGTGCAAAGTGTCACCTAACGGAGGTGTTCACCCTATGTTTTGATGATGAAAAGGAAGAGCATTAGCTGGAGTTTCTAATACTGCAATGGTCACCATGATACATGTAACACGGAACAAACACATGCAGCATGGGTCCACAGTCCACAGTCCACAGTCCACACTTTACTAGGCCAAGTGCCCCCCAGTTCTTACAGCAGTGTTGTTTACCTCTAAACGAGTTAGTGTCTTTTAACTCATTGGCATTCATGTACAAGCTTCATATGTCCAGTTCTCCCTCCTTATTTCTAGATTTGTTCATCAAAAACTCAGTTGTTCATTCCCATAATACATGTCAGAAAAACCTTCTGCATCTACCTCGTGTAGCTACCAGTATTGCCCTAAATTCTTTTTATGTGTCTTGCATAAAAGAATGGAACATGTTGCCCTCAGATGTTAAAGATAGTACCACTTTTTCCAGATTTAAAGTGTTGGCTCGGAAGTATTTGCTTCATCGATATTCTCAGTCTCATTGATGCTGCTCCTTTTAAATTCTACATACATGACTTCATCTCATCGCTTTCCATTTGAGTAACATAGTCTAATGCCAATTATGTTTTGCTTTGAAATTCCATAGGTAGTGTGTGTGTGTGTGTGAGTGAGGGATTGAGGAATTCCACTAGAATTATTCTATGGCTTTAATGTTTGTATATAGTAGTGAGTTGTTATATTACATGTCTTAACTTGCCTTTCCAGGGGTTCTTATTATACAAGCTTGCTTTTCTAAGACCCCTCCACTTTACATCTATATGCATCTACATGCATTGTCAATTTTATATTCAATTCTGCAAATTGTTTTAATTACATATATTCAACAATGTATTCCTTGTTACATATTATTGTTCTTATGTAATTTTTGTATTGTGGAAACTTTGAATAAACTTGAAACTTGAAACTTGAAACAGTCATAGTAGGGAAACTGCACACAAGCATGGTTCTGGATTTTCATGCAAAGCATACTATGTGTACATTGTAGTTTAGTTGTGCAGGACGTGTTACTGTACATATGATTACCAGGTAGGCACAGAAGGTAGCTGTTACTGCCATGTTTCATGCAGTGCTCAGAGGTCGTTGACCTGCACTGCAGGCATTGTGAATGAACTTGCCTTGGCTGTGTGCTGAATTATATGGGCAGTGCCTGTGTTTGTATTCGTGGTGGTCTCTAGGTAGCTAGCTAGCCCTAAATTGATATCACATTGCACTGCCAGTAGCTGGCTTCCTGCAGATCACTGTACCTGCTGTGATGTAGGATGAATGCATCAAAGCAGCTGTCCATCCCAATGCTGTGCCATGCTTTGCTGTATGCTTGGCTGTGATGTGATATAAAACTGATGACAGACTTGCATGATAATTTGATGCGCTTGTTATTTGATTGAGCTCAAGCAGAGGGATATAAGCACATAGTATCCAATTATATTTTGCTGGCACTAATGATTATGTTCTTTGTTATCATTTTGGAGGGGGGGGGGGGGAGGGCACCATAATAATGTAACTTCACCTATGCACCTAGATGTATAACTGAGAGGAAGAAAGCAAGTCTGAAAGCTGAAATCTGAAGTTACCTTTTCTAACCTGAAATCCTATAGGCCCCTACATAGCAGTGCACTTAGTTTTGTTTTCTGGCACACTCAGATGTATCTATCTTCTTTCGCTTGGATGCTAAGTGATTATGTTGCTGTGGCAATATCTATCAACAACATCCATCAGCAGTGGTAGGGGAGAAGAAAGAGGGAGCCCTGGTCAGTCATGTCAGTAGATTGAACCAAATATTCCAGACTGCCTTTGCTTTGGCATGAATGAATTGAGTCATGGTTCAGGAGACCATGTCTCTTTTCCTGGGAATGTCATTCACTAGACAGATGTGAGCATACTGGTGTTAGCAGGCAGCGTTGCTTGCTGGTGGGCAGCTGTTTGCTGGTCTATGTGGAATCAAAGGTGCATTACTGTAATGCTTAGCCTGGTGCACCTTTAAATCGGTATCAAACACAGTTATATGATTAATGTAGTCAAATATTTCTAACCTGTAATTCCTCTTGAAAGGTACAAGTGACCAAGAATGCATTTTTCTTTGTATGAATAGTTAATTCTTCTACTTTGAACATAGCAGCAGAAGAAAGCTCCGTATCTTTGACAGCATTGGCAATTCATTTCATGGCTGTCTTAAAAGTGAGATAAGTGTGATTAAAGCTGGTATTCAAATCATTTTGAGGTTATCACAGCACAGGTCCCCTAAATAGACGTGAAAGAGGTGAGTAAACCTCAAATGTCAAAACAGAAATTTACGGCCCATTGAAGTTCGCGATACTAACGGACTGACCGTCCTCCTGCGTAGAGATTAATGGTACAGCGCAGGATAGTTCGCATTCCTTGCTCACAGATACCCCTCCAGCCAGGAGATGATAGATCTTTAGGGAACAGGTCTTTGCTTCCATGGAGGCGGGTGGAATGCCCCCACAAAGCCATGATGAGATACAGGCTTGGACCCTGCATGGAAAGCCATGTAAGGGACAAGGAGGTGGCACTTCCTGCTTCTTGTCCACCTTGTTTACACAGATGAGGCATCCTTGTGAAGGTTAAGTCACCCCCACATTACAGCATCAAGTGATTTTCAGCTGGAATAGTGGTAAAGCAAATGGCATCTCTTGAAATATGCAGGATATAGAGAGCGTGGACTGTCTTTTTTCGCCTTGTGCCGTCTTGGGTTTTTTTTTTTTTGTTTTTTTTTTTTGAATTGAACTTCATAGGTCATATCAGGGTCATTTCTCATCTTGTTGGCCAGTTGGCACAAGAACATGTGCAAATTAGGCAGGAGATATACAGCTTTGTTGTCAGAAAGATTTTTTTTTTTTTTTTTTCAGGGTAAGAGATTTAGCAGTGTATATTAGTTGAATATTTTTTTCTTGTGATGTTGCATATGGTCTTGCTCAACAATTTTCTCAGTTTTGTAGCAAGAATATCATTTCCTTAAAGGATTATAATCTACTGAATTCTTTTTAAAAATGATACGGAAAATTTGTGTGCTATATTCAAATTTAACAGTCAGTTCATTTAAAGGGACTGTACAGTACTGATTGAGGTAGGGATTCATGTTTTGAACATTCCTAAGTGAGATAATATAAAGCCTCTTATGAAATATGAAAGAGCATGTAATTTTAAGAAGGATTCAACGTTTATTTGATGAAAATTGGTTTTCAAATGGCTGAGATATCCAAAAAAGTGCTAATAATTAAAGGCGACATGCCACGCCTGTTATTAGGATCTCTTTGTTTCACCTTGTTTTTGGATATCTCAGTCATTTCAAAACCGATTTTCATAGAATAAACTTTTGATACCCCATAGAACTGCATGCTCTTTGACATCTCATAGAGTGGTTTCTGAATATCTCGCAAAACGTTTAAAGCTAAATCCTCACCTTGACCAGAACTGTACACACCCTTTAATCAGGTACCAGACAGTACAGTAAAAAATCAATCACCATTTGGATGCAAATTTGCTTTTACTGCAAAGGATGTTGTACAAAATGTGTGCATATATCACTCTCACTGCACCATTGTCATCTGCAAGAATGAACCATGCTGTTCAAATAAAATCTCATTTAATGAGTAGTAAAGCAGAACTCTTTGGCTTGTGTTGCTTTTGGGGTTTTATGTTTCCAAGGTACCAGGATTGGAAAATGATGTCAGAGGTAAAGATAGAGTGTCTGTCCAGAGGATGGTCAAACTGATGGAACACTTCCAAGTCCCCCTACACCTTACACTCTTTACAAAAGATGACATCTATTTTATAGCAGATTGAGTCATCTCTCTGGCATGATGGTTGGAAGTGTGCGGTATTGGTCTCTGGAGACGTTGATACATGGTTGGCTGTCTGAGCCACTTACTGTCACAGATCAACCATGTGGCACACGTGTACGCTTCCCTCACTATTCCCGAAATAATCAGTCATTTCATCAATATTAGAAACAGAATGATTACTACCCAGCTTCTTGAATCTACTGTAGAGTATGTGTTGTGATGTGGTGATACTTTTTCTCTCTTCTGTTGTTGTTGTTGTTGTTGTATGGTAGTGATCTGTCTAGTAGCTGAATATCGTTTAGTGTTACCTCCTATCATAAATCTCACTAACATATCGACTGTAATTATCTCCTTGTGATATCTTTTTTTTTCTGTAATTCCAGAAGTGTGTTTAAAACATTATTGCATGCATGTCAGGTGGAACCAAATCTGACCCTACCTCATTCCTTTTTGTTGTAAATTTACTGTCTTGTCTTCCACTCTGTCTGTCTTAATTCCTCATTGTTTTCTTCTTCATCATCATCGTCATATTCATCATCATAATAACATTTACGATTCATTGTGCAAAGACCATTCAGATAATACATTGCTGCACATTATAGGCGTTTTCACATCAGCCCAATGTTTCGAAAAAGCGTGCTATTTTCTGACTTGGGAAATTAACCCAATCACGAAATAGTGTGCTATTTGGCAATGTGAATACAAATTAGCGCGCTAATTGATCGCTACCCAGCTTCAGGGAGGATTCTCATGAGCAATCATCGAGTTGCTTGCATATCCTGATATCACATATGCATCTCAAAGGGCAAAAGTTGGAGTTGGACTCGAGAAAATTTCTCGAGTCCAACTCGGGAAATTTCCGAAATAGCAGGATAATTAATGCGAACAAGCGCTCTATTTGATAATGTTCGGGCTGATGTGAATGGGAAATGAAATAGCGCGCTAATTTGCGATCGAGAAAAATATCTCAAGCTTGGATTTTAATCGGGCTGATGTGAAAACGCCTAATGATGCTCTTTCATGTCATCATTCAAATTCAAAACAGTTTCACCACCATGGTGTATACTTTGTCATTCTCATGAAAAATCAACAGTAAACAAACAATCTCAGTTCCACTATGCCTTTCCATGGCCTTAACTCACCACCTGATTGTTCCATTTTGATCATTGTGAGACATGGGGTGCAAGAATCAATGGGGATTGTTAGATTTGCGACGCGGACGTTTAAGATGACGATTGCAGTGGCTGTTCTCCTCTCTCCCTGTGTTGTGTTGCAAAGTGCCTTCAGATTACAGGAGGATGTAGCCTATACAAAGTAAAACGGCGCCCCCATGTGGTCAGTGCATCAAGTAGCTGTCTGTGTCGTGAATTGAGCAGACGCAAAAATGGCTCAGAACCAACTGTGCAAACTCAGGCAATGCAAGGTTGATTTTTAAATCTGCACATGCACAGAACAGGTTTTTTTCCCTCTGAACTTCTGCCTCACAAAAATCAAAAGCTCCCCATTATTCCATGAGTTATCACTTTCCATCATCATGACACTTGCTAAAGCCATCATATTCCAGTCCCTGTGAGCACCATCACAAAGAAGCTAAAGCAATAGGTGTCGGATGCTACCATCCTTACCTTGCACCGTTATCACCATTTCTATCATTTCTACACATGCCAATGCAATCACGTGTCTCCAACTGAGCAAACTCAACTCAACTGAACAAACTCAACTGAACAAACTCAACCATGACAATCAATGCATCGCCATTACACCTTCATTCTCATTTCAGCTGCTCCCATCCACACCCCTTGATTCTGCAGGAGACTTCCTGAAAACTTAATTACTACCTCATGTCTAGATATGGGGAAGAAACATTTCTGAGATCCAGGAATTACTTTTGCCCTTTGAGATGCATATGTGATATCAGGATATGCAAGCAACTCGATGATTGCTCATGAGAATCCTCCCTGATTTTAATTTGTGTAAATGTTAGAAGCCCTGCCTCCACCTTAACCATCATCAGTGGTACCACAGCTGCCACTGCCACCACACCTTTCCCCTCTGCAGACATCACATCTGCCATTGCTGCCACCATCTTGTAATCCATTACCACCATCACCACCATCTCCACTGTTATTCCATCCCCCACCAGCTGTCCTTTGATGTATCTAGTTTTAATAGACTGTTAAAGGGCAATTGAGCCGCACTCAAGTTTATTTTAATAAAGTGAAATCAGATGAAATTTCTGATAAATGTTTCATGAACATCAAACATGGTGAAAGAATGTTACATATTTCAGCTTGTTAGGTCCGATTTTGATTAAACTTTAACCTTTCTGTTCATCTGATCTTACAATGCTATTAGAGTCAACTGGCATATGGTATGAAATTACTCTTTATCATCACTATTCATTAATTCTCACCTACCACTTGCAATTCTTTAATTTTCTTTTTTTCTGTTTTGTCTGGCACCATCAACATTACCACTGCTACCACCATCTCTAAATACGTGAGCCGATTTCCTCCAGTCTTCCGCCAGGTTCACAATATCATCTTTCTTCTCTATCACCACCACAAACAACATTAGTTATTACCATACCTACTGTACAACCACTTTGCCCCACTCCTATACTGTCACCCATAATCATTATCATTACATCTTCCAATACCATATGGCTTTCTAGGAGTAAATTACCATTTTGATGTGGTGGAAATCTTGTTGTAGAAAGATTCCCCCCCCCCCCCCACAGGAATATGGAAAATACTTTGCCATCTACTGAAGATAAACAAAGCTGAAATTGATGAAGTGTTACATGGTACACATACTATACAGCTGAAAAAATTAAATCCTTTTTCTTACATACTGTCTCCTTTCTCACAGGTGTTTATCTGAAGATAATATCTGATTGTACCTTAATTTCTGTCAATCCCAACTCCTTGATGTTTTGATTTACCGGTACACTTTTGTTGGTCTGACTATGATTTTAGCTCCCAGTGGTCATGCCAGTCGCATTAAAGGTACAGTATGTGTCTGATGTACATGTATATAGGTATTGGTGCTGCCTAATTGTTCAACAGCTGTCACTAACACTCGTCTGGTATCAAGTTTGCAGTTTAGTCATTTGTTAGATTAACTTTTATTTTGTTGTTTTTATTTGCTCTTGATACATATTATGTGCATAACTCGCAACTAATCAGTGAATCAGTTCCTCGTGTTCTCATTCGGTATTGAATATATGTTATATCAATGTCAATAGTGGAATCATCTTATGTATATTGCATGCGATTGTACTTTAGCTGTTAATCCAGTCATTAACAAGTTTAAATCATGAATATCAGTTTTTGTGTTAGCTGTCATTTTCGAGTTGTCCCCTTGTACTCATTTTGTGAATTGGCTAAGAAGAAATACATGTGTTAAGTACATCGTATGATATCTAGCGTTCTCTAGTGTAGTATTCAGCGGGAACATTGGGCAATAATCTCATGTCGTGATGGGTAGTTGGGATTTTCAGTTCCTTTTTGCCAAGAAAGAGACCAAATTTAGAAACGGCTGCTTGTGAGAGAAAAGAAAGAAAAAAACAAACACAAAACAAACAAACAAAAAATAAGGTTTTTGTTTTATTATTATTGGTGTAGCAGATTTAATGCACAGATTATCCCAGCTGCAGCTTTATCGTAGCACTGCCTCGTGAGTAGAAAAATCTGGTTCACTGATTTTTGCTGGTATAAAGAGCCAAGAGCTTGAGTTGAAGAACCTGTTCTTGTTTGAACGCTGCCCAAATGGAACACAGATATACACATTGTGACTTGAGCTTCAGTCACAGGGGAGCCTAGGAACTCACTTTCAGTAGCATTTTGCTGGATAGAGATTGATCTATACAGTTGCATAAATATGTTTGGTGATGAATGTGTAGCTACATGTATAAAAAGTCTGGAAAGTGTTTGTGATGTGTGCTTTTGTTTAAATAGTTGTAGAAAAAAAAACTTGGCACACACAAAAAATTACAGCTTCAAATCATCAGTCTATACACCTTCAAAACTATTAATAGAGAATTGTGTATTGTGTTTAATGAATAAATTTATCCTAAGATTATCACATTGTTTTTCTTGACAAAATAGGACAGCTGAGACCATGTGTACATAAATGTTACATTAAGATATTTTATCACATGTGATCAACTGCTAGGTCATATGATCATCATTACGTACAATATCGATTGCAGTGCATTTCATACATGTACTAATATAGCTTCTAATTCGTAGCATTCATGACAGAATACTGACTCAATTTTCAATTTCTTGTACTATTGCAGACCTACGAGATGACCCATTGAGCCCAATGATAAACAGTGATAACGTGTACACAAACTTTGAGAATGTATCACAGTCCTGATGGGAGGGCAACATTTTCTGTTATTGCAATCATTAATATTGTATTTATCAGTCTACATCATTGTCAATTCCATATTTTGATATCAGTTTAACTTTCACCCAGTTTCTTTCAAAATGTTGGTAGGTCTGTGTTAAGCAATATCTGAATTTATGAAAAAAAAAAAGTATTGTTACAAGTGGTATGATACATTTCGTTTGTTTGTTTTCTTTTTTTTATAGATCCAAACTGCTGTTATTATAGTTGCAAAGATCTGTGGGAAATTTTATCATACTAATGTGACAAATTTTTGGTAAATGCTTCTAATAATCCTCGTAAAAGGGCAGGTCCCCCCCCCCCCCCCTCCTCCCCCCCCCAAAAAAAAAAAAAAAATGAAATGAAATGCTATCAAAGCTGCTGTATGCAGTGTTTTAGACTGCTGTAGTCAAGATAAAATGAAATGATGAAATTTATGTAAATGCTACTAACTGGCATTGATGATAAATTAAAGAAGCTAGCACTTCCATAGGAATTAATACATGAACTCACATACTGCAGCATATGGTACTATGTATATGGCATAAAATGCCAGGTATTTGATACTTTCTTTACTATAGCATAGCATGCATGCAATCTTTTCATCTTTCATATAGATGAGATAACTTCCATATCTTTTTAATTCAAATGTCGTAGTGGGAAATGAATTGTCTAGTATGTCTTCTTGGCATAGGAAAAAACAAAGTTAACAATTTTAGACTTTCAGAGAAAAAGCTAAGTATGATTACTTATTCCCTGTGTGCATGCATTGGAATGTAATCTTTTAGAGTCCTTTCACCTAATTTGAGATTATTAGTGTCCTGTTAGACATCAATCAAATTCAAACAAAAGAACCTCCCTGTCTGTATAACTCAACTGCAGTTCAAAGTGGTCATATGGATTTAACTTATTGTAATTTGTGTAATGTATGAAAATGCAGAGTTCAATTCTAGTTTTGTTGTTGAAAGTGATTTCTATCATTTCTTTCCTTGTCTTTTGAATAGATGCAGTTGCCAGCTCTGCTCGTGCAGCGGGTGTGAGACCAGCAGAAGCAAATGCCCTTGCCAACAAGACTGTGAGGACTGTCAACAATGGGGGCGCAACAACACACTCGGATGACTTTGTCATCGGTGACAGAGTCATTGTGGGTGGAAACAAGCATGGCCATGTGCAGTTTCTGGGAGAAACACAATTTGCCAGTGGACAGTGGGCGGGAGTGGTGTTGGACGATCCCATCGGCAAAAACGATGGCTCCGTCAACGGAGTGCGGTACTTTCAGTGCGAGCCAAAGAGGGGCGTGTTCGCGAGGCCGGAGAAACTTGTGCGCGAGTCGGCGGGCCACGTGGATTCCAGGGCAGCTGTCGGAGGTATCGCGAGGCATGTCCCGACCACTCCTAGGATGGGGACCAGAGTTTCGTCACCCCGGAGCTCCATGTCCAAGCCTCCCAGTGCAAAGCCAGGGATGATGATTGATGACAAGCAGGACCCAGCTGTCCTCAAGGTACACTATAAATGCAAAGCAGTATTGTTATGTCATTCCATCCATCCAGGACTTTCCTGACATCGTTTAAAAATGTCTATTCCAATTACTGCATCCGGATGATTCTATCTCATGTCATGGGGCAGATCCTGCTTGACTTGGACAAGCCTCATGGATCTCAAGAATATTCCTTTGCTCACACCCTGCAAAAAATGTATAGTTGATGACAATTCTTCTTCACATTTATCTTTTGCAAACATTTTTGCATTAATGCCAGTAGACAGATTATCTTTAAAATGACATAACAAACTTGCCATGACAGACATTTTTTTTTTTTTTTTTTTTTTGGGGGGGGGGGATGTAAATCTTTGAAAAGTGCTGGCAGTATAGTATGAATATAAAAGCGAAAGAGCTTCATGCAAGAGCATCAGACACATGAAGTCATTCAGCTGTCGGTGTTCAGAAAATATGAAAAGATACAGAACCATCATAATGCCTAGAACAAGAAAGATTTATTTAAGTCAGTGCTGAGCTAAGTAATAATAAAAAATGCATTTTTATTATTGGGAAACATTGGCTTTGACATCCACAAGGCAATATGACGTCTCTTCCTGCATCATAGCCTCTTGAAATCGAAAATAGAGTGAGTTTTTATTCGCACATTAAAACTCTCCACTAAATCTTGTGCATGAACTTAATTGTTTTCAATTAAAGTGACTGGTTACTGTTAGATATAAACCCATAGGAAGATGATTTGGTGAGGTATTTTTACAGTTTGGAAAGACAGAGGATGGAAATCCACTGGTTTGTCCAGCATGTTTGCAATGTAAATTCTGGTAAAAGAAATTTGATAAATCATGTTTGTTTGTTTTTTGTTTTTTTGAGCTTTAATGGTTTTAATAGGGTTTGGGTATGTAAAATCTCGAGCAGTCAGTGCACATCATATACTTGAAAGCTCTTCATGTATATTTGATACCTTGAGAATGACATTATGCCATATGTTTGAAAGTTTACACGTCACAACATTCAGCTCAGGACCGGTGTAATGTTCACATACAACAACAGAATTCAATGTGCAAAGTTTAACATTGAAAGGAATGGCTGATTGTTTAATCTAGCAAGTTGTTAATCTGCCCTGTGGTTGAATGCAAGGGGAAATTTAATTTTTGGCTTTCTTTGTCAAATCCTGGCAACACGTCGTACTTAATATGGTAAATTCCACAGATACTGAATAAAGACAGATGTTGCTGGACAGAGGAGATGGTTATATATATTAGAAATTGATATAGGAGATGCAAATTTGTATTTGCTCCACATTGACCTTAAACTATTCAAAGATAGCTAGGAGGATTTATGAAGCAAGGAGTTTATTTAACCTTTACTGGATCTAATTGTCTCACATGCTCAATATATTTCCTTCATTGTTGATGGAGTTGCATTCCTAGTGGTCATATTTTGTGGACAATAAATCAAGAGAAATTTATTTATGTTTAGGTAAGCATCGCTGGTGTTTCAAATATCTTGTAAACGAGTTGTAAGTCACACAGAGAAAAGAGATTACGCTACCCAGTGATGAGTGTGTGGCACTGTCTGTACCTCTCTGTGGCTGACAGCGCCCTCATGTGAACTCAATATTGCACAGTCGTTGGACTTGATCTTGACAATATGCAGAGGCCAGAAGGTTGAGATGCTAGATACTGATCCTTTCCACATTCTTAGGCATAGTACTTCCCCACATCTGCTAAGATTTCCAACTCCCTATGTCGACCATTTTTTTTTTTTTTTTGACGAGGAAGATACAAATCGGAGCTATAAGATTACAGTTGGTGAAAAGGACAGTTTGTTATCAATAACTTCTCCACCCCCCCCCCCCCATCCGCTGCTTCCCCTCCCTGTCCGTCTTGAGATCATTGTAGCACAGAGACCTTGGCAAACTGCAATATAGATCTATACTGTTGAGCTCCCTGATCGACTGCTATGATGAAGTGATGATGAAAGGCCTGGATGAGACACTGGTTTCCTGTTGTTTAAGAAGGGGTGGGGGTGGGGAACTCTCCCTCCCTCCCTCTTGCTCTCTCCCCCCTGTTTTTCCACCGACAAGAAATCCACCGGTTTAGTCATAATTTTGCTTCCTTGGGTAGGAACGAATAGCACATTGAGTCATTAAGTCATCTGGCGGTGGTGCCTGCTGGACGCGAAGGGGACGGAGCCAATTTGAGCGCACAATGCCTGTGAATAGATCCTGAGCGGTTGTGCAAGGGGGACGTACGATCCAGAAGGCAGGGAAAGCAGCTCTGTAAAGTGAGGAATATAGTGGATTTTACCTGCCCGTATTGGCTGGCCGGGCCAGTTTGCCTTTGCGTTCACTCAATGGAGCGTAAGAGAACATCTAGAGCTGGACTGCAGGTAACAAGCACTCGGCATAACTCAGGGGGCAATTCATTCATAATTATTGTGGCTTCTTAATATTCATGTGCTGTACAATTGCACGCACACAGGATACACACACCATACACACGCATGTATTCACACACATGAACATACTGCACAGACGCATTTGTGCTTTGCCTCATGTGTGGTAGTAGTGTACTATATTCTCATTTAAACAACCGGTATTAGAGATCTATAGGGTATACAATAGAATGGGTCTATTCTATGTGCCTTATTATGATGAATACAACCATTTAACATGAAGGCTACCCTAAAAGCGACATTTACAGAGCACATAATGCACAATACACAGAAACAATTTTAGTATTGAGGGAAGGAAGTCGGCTGTGTCTGCAATGTTTGCCAGCAACAACACAGAAAATGTTTTTTATTGTTATGGTCTGAATGTCAACTCATTTTCTTGTATGGTTGCATGAAGAAAA
This sequence comes from Diadema setosum, assembly GCA_033980235.1. Classification (NCBI taxonomy): domain Eukaryota; kingdom Metazoa; phylum Echinodermata; class Echinoidea; order Diadematoida; family Diadematidae; genus Diadema; species Diadema setosum. The sequence goes on along the minus strand of CM067062.1, from coordinate 3,636,474 downwards.
CAAATGGAGCTTATACTGCACTCATCACTACATACTTGTATAATGTGCTGTGTTTGTCCACTGGGCAGCAGTGTGATTGCAAACATTATTTATGCATGTGTGGCGCAGGGAGAGCCTGTGCGCTCCATTGCAGGCTCTCTCTAATTACATGTGTGGTGAGTTCCACGTCTTTGAAAACGTTTGAGTCTTAGCCTGCAGCTTTTTTTCTAGGCACATGTCTTGAAACCGTAGACAATGGAAGGGGGGAGGTTATTCTAACATTCAAGAGAAAAGGGGGGCAAAATTTGTGGTGTGGGTTTGAACACAGGGAGAGTCGAAGGTTGCTGTGTTAATGTCATTTGGTTTTACAAAGCCACGTTGAAACCAGAGTATACAGAAGTCAACAGGTTCCTAGTGTATGTCTAGAAGACGGTCCGTGATGTTGCAACATTTGTTTGTGTACATATGCTCATCAAGTGTGTGTAGGCCGTGCGTATGCTAGGTACATTTATGACCGAGTTCAAGTGAGAATACCAATGAATTTTTACCTGAGTGATGAGTTCACATATACAACGAGTATAAATATTTATCAGTAGAAATATTAAGAGAGATTTTTTTTTCTGTGTTCTTAAAAATTCTCTTTTTTCCCTGTCAGTGCTGCTTTCATGGCAATGAATTTCCACTGATCATCAAAAGGGGGCTTTGTAAAGAGACTAGCTAGTGATGACACATGCTACTGGAGTATACCGTGGCTGTGAGCAACAGACCCTCTGCCTTTTCACCAGTTGGCACAGGTAGAGCGTAAAAAATTAAACGTCATGCCCATTTTTTGCTCAGCAAGACTTGTGCGCTCCCACACTTCTGCATTTAAAGGGGGGAAATAAGTATTGTGTCATCAATATTCTACACAGGTACAATGTAGGTCTGTGTGATGTTTCTTAACCCATTCAGGATGGGTTGATTTTGCTACAACATGCATTTCCCATAGACACTTGCCCGAGTACACTCGGGACTCTCCTCAACGTGTTAAGAAATAATAATCTTCACATCATAGAATTAACATGAAATGAGAAAAAAAGAAGAAAATTTCATTCAAAGGTAGAAGCTGTATTTTATGAGCCTTCAAAATTCTAACAAATATTATAGTGTTTTACAAATGTGTGATGATAGACACACAAAAAAGGAAATGTGGTATATTGTAGACCCTATTGTATCTTCACTCAAACATCTGTCAAACTTGGCATTGGGAAATAAAAACATTGCTTAAAAGTCACTCATTGTGTGAAATTTTCCAGCCGATTGCACTGTTGCCGGCCAGACAAAAGTGGTGTATTATCCAGACTATTTATTCAAACGTGATGACCATGAATGGACTTTTGAGTCACAACGAATTGCCCAGCAAGCCATCACCATATGGCACAATTCATCCTTTGTGATTTGTATTCCTTTTATAACTAGTGAGGCAAGGTTGAAACTGTGAGTTCTTATTTACCACTGTTTGAAAATCATTTTTCCTGCTCGGCCAGTCTGTTGGCTAACAGAGTTGACAGCAGCACAGCCCCGAGCAGTATACATTATTTCAATTCAATTGTCCCCATCAATTCTTTAAAAAAGATAATGTCAACAAGAAAAGAAGAAACACAGAACAAACCAAAGACACATCATAGTAATATGAATCTTAAGTCCAGAAAATTGACCTTGGAATTCTTACTGTCATGATAGTGCAATCTGCTATGACATGTTTTTAGCAGAATATGTTCACTTTTTTTTAAGATGAGATCAGAAGTTGAGCAAATTAAAATAAAATAGATGTATTCCCTTTGAAGGCATTTCCTCAGAATAAAAACAAAAACAAAAAGAGAACAAATCAAGACAAAAGACGATGCTGATGACTCTTCTGTTTTTTAATCCCACTTTTTACATTGCTGAAAATCTTCCTAAATAGTAGCCGGGTTCACACGTACACCAATTAGCGGGATACAAATCTCGAGATTTGCATCGCGATCGTCATCCCGAGTTTTTTGCACGTGTGGACAGAAAAAACCCGAAAATTAGCGGGATAAGCATCGCGATGCTAATCCCAAGAAATCTTGCGCTGGTTCGTCAATTAGCGGGATAATTGGCCCCGCGCTGGTACGTGTGAACGGTCGGGATTAGAATCTCGAGTTTTTACATCCCATCATGCAATGCGCACATCACAACAGCGAGGCCTCTGCGAAGAGGTCCTTCACCTCTTTGGAGCACAACAACAACAGCGCGCGAACCACACCACTGACGCGTAAAAGACAATAGACAAAGGTAAGTGCGCGCAAGCAGTGATTAGAGAGGGGCGCTGTGTGACCCAGTTTGCAGGCTTTGTTGTTGTCTCTATCGGCAATTAGCAGGATAATTCGGTACGTGTGGACGCTCGCCAAATTAGCGGGATACCGATCGCGATCGCTATCCCGCTAATTTGGTACGTGTGGACGCTCGCAAAAAAACTCGGGATGAGCATCGCGATCGTCATCCCGCTAATTTGTACGTGTGAACCCGGCTATTTTTTCTGAAAATAGTTTACTGTCCTAACTGGCACAGGATATTTTCATCTCCTTGCGTGATCATTTCTCAATTGTACATATTGTTATACAAATTTGGGCATCCTCTTCTAAATGATTGTATTAAATCTTCATGGACTGCTTGCTGCCATCTTCTGTGATTTTCCCTCATCTCATTAGATTTATAATGTGGCGCCAGCCGTCTTACAAAATACATTGTATGTGAGAAGTTCTTGATAAAGAAGAAAGAAAGAAGCTGTAATATGTGACCATACATGACACGTGTACTCGTGATTGCACAGAACGAAGCCTCTGGTGGAAGTTGTGTATTATGCCGGCAAATTGAGTAGATTATTTGTAACGAGTCCATAACGAGAATTCATTATCACTAATCAGAGGGGCCTGGTTTTAGACTGTCTTGTCTATGTCTTCATATAATTCTTCCTGCTGGAGTACGTATATGATGATGAATTTGCAGGATTTTTACTGACGTGTTCATACTACAAAGAATGGAAGTTAGAACAAAAACGGATGAGATTTAAAAAATGGCAACCCCCTCTTTCAAGCATTTACAATTTTCTAGAACTTTATATAGATTGTAAGTTTTGTTTATAGAGTTCTGAGCAAAACCCCAGTTTTAAACAAATATGAAGGCATCTTAATGATGAGATGGCAAGTTTTTCCCCCCACTTCAGTTAAATTTATGAGGTATCTTTAAGAAAAAAACCCATGACAAAATGTGTATTTAGAATGTGACATGATGACTTTGTGTTAAATGTCTGAGAACTGCTATAGGATAAATCATAATTTTAAACTTTTCTGGGTACAGACCTTGTTATTCAAATTGATAAATTATTACGTGGAGTTGTCTTTATTGCAACTGACCGACAATTTGCTAATATTGCTTGTACAATGTACTATCAAAAACACTGAATAATTGGTGCTTGTTTGTACATTGATGAAGGGCAATTTGTCAATAAGTTGCAACCTTGTTATAGTTAGTATCATTATCACAATTGTCCTTGTTGTTATAGTCATTTTATCATCATACGTATAGTGGAGAAAAGACACTCCCTCACTTCCGTCTTGTTGAACTTATGGTTTGCAAATGGGGAAGACTTTATTCTGTCCAATGAATGTGTGAAAATTCTACAAGAAATAGATGCAGTGCCAGAGCTGCCCAGTATCCCTGATACTGCAGGTGGATTCCTGAAAACTTTTCTGTCATGTCTTCATGTCTGGATAAGATAACATAAGAATCTCCCTGATTTGGAACTGAATTATTGTTTACCCATTGCAGGTAACCCATGTAACACACAAGTAAATTCACGTAACACACAAATATCTCCCTGCATGCTCTTTTGAATCTCTCTGATTTTGATGGGTGAATATAGGCAGTCTTGCTGTGTACATTATATGCTCATTATCATTTGCCGCATCCTGCTAGACCTTGTATAAAAGTCTCAGACATTGTTAATTAATGGAGCAGACCAGGCTTCGCTTGCCTCTAATACAGAACGCGCAGACTGAATGTGTTGAGTGAAGCAAAACCGGTCTCTTTGAACAGACATAGTATGCTCTTATTGTGCGCACATTTTCTGTTGTGAGACACGGAACAAAAAAAAAAAAGGAGCAGAATATCATTATGGGATATAAAAGGAATGTAAAAGACCAACAACACAGACATTCACTCAATAATGATGAAATATGCATTCTAGTTAGACACTGTGATCACAAGACAGTGGATTGCTGCTGTGTAGCAAATAACTGAATAATGAACACAATTCGACAACATTAGTTACGTTAAGGCGGTTAACCTCCAGGATACTATGAAAGTGGATATTTTCACGGTGTGGACATTTTCACGCACTTTGCACAACCAGAACCTAGTGTGAAATTAAAAGTACTCAAATATTTTTGCATGCTATATGTTCTAGTAATCAATGTCCTGATTTCATAGTAAAACATGCGAAATTTATCTTATGTGGCCAAGTGCGAAAAATTACTCACTCAAAAATATCCACTTTTACAGTATGGTAGGGGTCCAACCCACCGGCCGGGTCCATAACGACCGACCGCGCATTATAATGGCATTGCGCGTACAGAAAGAAAATGTACGCATGGGACTACGCGCAACGGTGTTCGATTCTTCACTGGGCTACGCTACCGAGTAAAATGTGGCGAAAACAACTAAGTATTCCCTCTAAATTACCGAAATTTAGCAAAATCGAATAAGGTTTATCGTGTAACTACATATAACTAGGCCTACCTTTGCTGACTCGTTGTTAGATGTAGAGTATCCTTCCGTAATAAATTTGACGATTTTGACCGCAAAATTGTCACCGCCGCTTGTACGATCGTGCACACACGTTACACATACACATGACATAAACATTTTGCCGCCCGTTTTGTACGACCGTACGAGTTGATGCAGAAACGAGAAATGAATGTGAAAAAACAAACCGACTCATCTAATTTATTTCAATTACGATGAAAAGTTTCCTAATGAAAATCAAGTCAAATTCATCAAACAGTCCTTCAAAAGTAATATCGAAGGATTCAAAATATATTCAAATATTATTGGGGAAAAAAATTACGACTAGAAAAAAACAGCAGCTTGTCGAAAAAACGCGTTTAAGTACGCTTTATACGTATTGTCAATAGAGGGCGGGGTGGTCGGTTGATATGAGCCCGGCAGCTGAGTGCGGAAAAAATGACACCCCACGCGTTCGAAGCCGCCATCTAGAGCGCGTACCTCAGATCGCATTTTCAGTGCGCGCTTGTGAATCCGGAGTATTTTCTCCACACGTGAGTAAAATTTCAGGCAAATTGTGAGATTTTTCACGTTTCTATTGATAGAAAAACGTTAGGTGTCCGATATTATGAACACCCAACCATACCCGGTAGTCATCTTCGAGGATAAGCACCTAGTTAAAGCACTGTGTAGACGCACTTGTTGATAGAACTATTGAAACTTAACTGAAGTTAACTCGATGATACTTTATAGCTATGTAGTTACGTAGTTAAGCATTGTGTGGACAGAACTTGTTGATAGGAACTTGTAGATAAGGGTAGTTACGGGGTCAGTGAGCCTATCCTCGAGGATAGCTAGCTACCTTCATGGATAAGCTTCGTTGTGTGAACGTGCATCATAGTTAGGGGACCAGAGCTTATCCTCCAAGATAGCTACATGTATCCTCAAGGTTAAGGATCACCGTCTGAACATAACTAATATGTATTTATTCATCACAGTGCTTGTGACCTCATTCACTGAATTTGAAGCTTCAACAAAAGTCAGCTCAATATGCTAGAATTAACAGTGATTAGAAATAGCTTTGATGTGAAGAATCATGTTGAGCACTATTATCTGTCATTAATCCAAAGGCTGATAAATTGTGTAGAAAACTTAGAAATGTATGTTTGAGGCCATCTTGGTGTAAAATTGATAATACACCTACATGTAGTTTATGTTATAATGCCGTCCTTTTATGCAGCGTCCTCAAGAACACACACATAAACAGACAACACACCAAAAACTTGTGTTTTAAACACAATTCCTCTTATGCTTGAGCAAGTGCAGGAGAACCCATGTTAGACAAACCTTATCACTGGCAGACACATCCCAGTATCGTAAAAGTGGGAATGTTTCGCACAGGTAGTTTTTTGCACTTGGCTGGGTAAGATGAATTTCGCTTGTTTTCAATTTTGCAGATGGTCACGCTGATTGAGCAAGGACTTTGAATAGCTCTCTGCTGCCACAGCCGGTTAAGGGCTCTGGGGGGTGTTTCATAAAGCTGTTCTTAAAGTTACGAGCGACTTACGAACGACTGATGATCAGTTCTTGTGCTGAATTATTGAAATTCTGATAAGTATAGCACCTCAGAACTGATCACCAGTCATTCTTAAGTCGTTCGTAACTTTAAGAACAGGTTTATGAAACACCCCCCTGGTAGCACATGACAGTAAATGGTAAACTGGTCCACATTGTGGCACCAAATTCACTTGTCCTACAGGACTAGCAAATGTGAAGAAAACTATGTACCTAACTTGAAATCAAAGATTAAAAGAATGTTACGTATAACACGCAAAAAAAATTCACATGCTTTTACTTTTGGGCAAGTTTAGTATTGTGCCAAATGCATGAAGATGTCCACTTTTATAGTATTGGAGAATAATGAAATTTGTTGAAAATAAAACTTTAAACAAATCAGATGCAGCGTAAAATCAAGTTTGTGATAAAGATGTAAGTATACAACAACAAATATTATAGGAAGACAGAGAGTGTGGGGATGGCTTCCCACTCATAAACCGATTTAAATCTCATATTCTCTCTACTACCTTTTTCTGCTCAATTACCCGCCCCACCTCCAGGTTGGGGAGAGAGTGTTGGTGAGTGGCAGCAAGCTTGGGACGTTGCGATACATTGGGACCACGGAGTTCGCCAAGGGAGAATGGGCAGGAGTAGAGCTGGATGAGGAGCAAGGGAAGAATGATGGAGCAGTAGCTGGAACGAGGTCAGATTGCTTTACTTGTTGTTTTTTTCTGTGTTTTCTGCCAAGTAGAGCATTTTAGTATTAACATTGGACCTGACAAGGTCCGCTACTACTAAGACCTCAGCTGATGCAATACTGGTACATTTTTACTTGATTTGTTTGACAGTATAGATACCTCAAATGATTAATCAAGGGTAATATTCTTTTTCTTGGGGCTGTCTCATAGATGTTTGTTATATGTCCCTCTCCTTTTGTAAGTGAAGGAATATGTTGGTACTGAGTATCTTTATTTGGAGTATTAATACCTTATGCGCAGAAGTAACTGGGCAATATGTCAATGTGATGAGATTTCTGCAAGAGATTTCAGCATTTCTCAAGTGCCGTAATTTCAGTTCAAACTTTTTTGCAATAAAATCCATTAACACTCCTTCTTCCTTCTTTCTCACCTTTGGTCCTTGCTGACCTGAATGAATTCCTTTGATTGGGTTGAAAAACAGAGTTAGCTGAGTTTGTTTCACACTTTTTGGCTGGCTGTGAGTAGCTAGTGACTAAAATGAAAGAGCCGTCTCTCCATTTTCACCACCCACTTCTCATAAACTAGATATTTGAATTGTTTTGCTCTGTTTTGTGTCTTCAATCTTTTGTTTTGTGCCAAACATAACATTTTCATTATGACTTTTCTATTTCTTGACATGGACATCACAGATACTTCCAGTGCAGGCCAAAGCATGGGCTGTTTGCTCCTGTCCATAAAGTCACCAAGGTGCGTGGCAAGACCGCCCAGAGACTCCCCCAGGGCGACGGCCTAACCCAGGCAGATGGGCTACCCCGGGGGAAGCTTAGCAACAGCTCTAGCTCCATCAGCTCCATGGGATCTACCACCTCTTCAGGCCTAGCGAGGGGGCTCACCATCAGCTCCGGGGACCTGCGTGCCTCCCCGCGGGGATCGGCTGCCGATGCCAAGAAGACACAGGTGGGTGTGTGTGGTGGGATGGAGCCTCTTCTGCTGGCTCTGAGTGGTCTTAATGCAGTCGTTAGACCAGTCTCTCTTAGGTGTTGATTCTTCTTCTATGTTTGTGTGTCAATTGGTGTGTCTTTAGAGAATTATGATGTGACATTCTGCACATTCTTGGGTTTGTTTGTCTTTTTTTTTCCAGAAGATTTTAGTCAGATTCTCACTTCATTGTCTCTTGCAAGTGTAAACAAATGCAGACATAAAGTATATGAACTTCACTTCGTAACTGAGCAAAGTTTTGTTGACTTTGGTTCATATCAAAGTTTTATGATCACTCAGCTATTCCAAGTTTAGTTGCTTGCATTTCTATTTACTTTCAAAAGCAAAGAGTACAAGTGTATGTGATACAGATATTTAGTGGAAATAGAAAGTGCCCCTGACCCCAGTCCATTCATCGATTCAAATCTCTATCCTCTTTGATTACCAAATGTGATAATAGAACAGATAAACAGTACAGATATCAGATAAAAATGACAAGAGATCCAACTCCAATGACCGAAAAGGAAAAAATGCTGTTTGTTGTGATTATTATCTGATCTTTAACTTATTCTGGAAAAAAAAAGTGAGTGTGAGTCATTGGAGGCCAAAGTAAATATGTTTAGGAGCATTACTGTGGGCTGATAACCAAAATGTAGTCTCAACAAGATATGTCATAAAGGCGATACAGCTTGTCTGTCTGGAGGTAACCAGAGGAAAGAAGTTTTGGCGTGCACTCATTTGACGCCATTCCTTCTGTTTTAATCTGTTAGCAGTAGGTGTTTACAACTTCAGCAGTACCTTGGCATTGCATGCGATCGAGTCATTTTAAAGCATGGAATGGTGAAAAGCTCTTTCACGTTTGAGAGTTTTATGACATGATGCTATTGCATGCCCCATTTTTGCCACATTCAGACCATGAATAAGCAAACTTTTTGTCAGATTTCATGTGCTCTTACATTTGTTTTTGTCAGCATGGAATTAATGCTTTCTTTTTTTCTCTCTCTCTTTTTGCCATTTTGAGGGAAAGATCTTTTAAAAGTAAAATGCCAAAGCAGAAATTGAAGTCAAAATTAGAAACGACTTCTATACGTGCAGAAACAGCATAAATGTATCCAACTACTCACTGCTTTTGCTTTCACATGTGGCTCTTAACAAATTCAGATTTCTTTGAAAGCTGAGAATCTCTGAGTTTCTTATATAAGATATGAAACAGTTGCTCAAATCCTCAAAATGTATGAAACTTGACTGGGAAGAAGGTGAGAAGACTGCACGTTTTGCTTCTGTATCCAAAAGAACAGAATGCATCCATTACTAGTAATTCATTTGATTTTGCTGCTCTGCATTATAAAATGAAGCCATCACTGTTCATGTTCTCCTCCCTGATTTACAATGATTTGCTGTTGACCAAATATTATTTGCATTTGTTTCCCCCCTTTTTCTTTTCACATCATTTGCTGCCCCCATGAAAATATATATAATCTTTCTCCATCATCACAAAATATACTCATATACTCAAAATGCATTACCTCTTGCAACCATATAAAAATATCAATCCCCAACTTATTATATGCACACATATTTTTCCTTCACCCAATACATTACCACATGTACCTTCTTTCCACCTTTTTATTCTCTTCATAAAATTTGAATGGCATTGATCATATCACATTAAACTTTATTCATTGCTCCAAACTCTACCATCTTCTTATTCATGGAGATTTGTCCTTTTCAAATCTCATGGTAATTTACCTACTTAAAATCATGAAATCAACACTCTCTATTTTAAATCTAAATTTTCCTCAATAATATATGTGTACTGCTCATACTCATGCATACTTCACCACATTATCCATGACCATTACACATGGTTTCAATATCACTTCTAATATTTCGCATTTTTAATGGATAAATCGTTCATTCAAAAATACAAAATTTAAACGACAATTGGTGATTGGTGTATCGTGGTCACTGCCAACCATCCCAACTTTATACAATGCATCTTGTCTTGTGACTCTTCAACCACTGACCCATTGCTCTCTCTGGGTGTCTGTTATTTGACCGCAACTGCCCGCTGGGAATGAAAACATTTTGTTCGACCGCTCTGTCCGTCTCTTTTGTGACTGATGTCTTGCCCTCTTCACTTCCTCTCTACCCCATTTCATTTTGTCGAAAATCTTGTTTTCCAACTTATATTTTCCATCTCATTTTCTCCAATTAACCCTGGAAATATTCCAAATGAGAATATGTACACTGTATCTCTGCCTATAAATTTTTCTTTCACTTCTCACGCCAATTCTTCAACTTTATTTCCTTCTTTGGCACGGCTCATTAATGCATTTTTCTGTATGGCATACTGGCCACAATCCAATTCTCTTGAATGTTTGCCCTCCTTCCCTTTAAAATCATGTTTACTCCCCAACATGTTTGTTTTTGTCACTGACATTCATGCCCCAAATATTTGGATCTGTATGGGCACCAATATATATTGATTGCATATTCTTTTGGTTCACACCTTGACCTTTGATTATTTTTTTTTTCTACTTGTCCAAATATCTTGACCCACTGTCCACTGTCCTTGTTAAATCACCATATGCTCTGTCACGTTTGATAACTCTAAAATGGCAAAAATCATCCTTGCACCAACACCAACCAAATGCATTGAAATACTGCTGGTATCTCTTGGACATTTCATTTTATAAATGTCATTCTGTCATGACCATGTGACTTGAATATTGACATAACACGTTCATCATTCCCTCAACGCACCCTGCATTTTTGCTCTATCCATTTTCATGCTCTTTTTGCTTGCTTTGAAATAAATTCCTGCTGCAATGCTTCACGCCTTCTCCAACCCCGGTGTATCCTTGACGTTGTGGTTGACACAAATTTCCTCTTAACATATGCTACACGTCCATCCTCATCACCACCATTCTCATGTCATCCCCATTGCTCTTGTAACCATGGTAACCCTTCACTGTCTGTCTCCTGATATTCCTCGTGACAATGTCCACACACTATGAAAACCTTGTTTGCCCAAACTCCACACTGCCCCGCCCGGCGTACCTCCCCCCCACTTCGCCCACAATAGCTCCGGCGGCCGAGCAAAAGCGGTATCCCCGCCCTCGCCCCCGTCAAACCCCGGAAAGACAAAGAGCAAAGCGCCAACGCCGCTGCCGCCTCGACGGCCCCGCCCACAAACGGCGTCCGACTCCGGTCGGACTCGGGCTCGGACTCCTCTTCCACCGGTCTCGTTTCTCCCACTTCTTCCGACTCCATCGCCAAAGTGGAGACTCTTGAGTCCTACTCCTCCCTCCCCGAGTCCGAGTCTCAGGTACTGTGCTCGCTGTTAGGCAGATGATGTAGTTTAGCTCTTCTGGTGTCTGGCTGCAAGTATTTAGTGTATATATACACTAGGTCTTCATTTATTCATTCATTCATTCATTTATTCACTGTACTTACATTACTCAGAATCTCTGTTGAGTGGACTTACTCTTTTTTGTTTGTTTATTCAGTAATGGGGATTTGAGTTATTAACCAGCAGCAGTTTGCTTTCTTTATAATGAATTTGAATTTATCAATAATCTGCTTTATCTTTCTCAGATATTTTGTTACCATTAACATGTTAAGAAAAAAATGCCTCTGACAAAAATGTCATGTTTATGTGGGCTTGAGTTCCAACTAATATTGGCTCTAATGCGGGAAAAGTTGCATAGAAATAATTAGAATTGTGGAGTCAGGTCTTCAGATGTGAAGGATTTATTACCCAATTTCTGAGTTGCATTCAAGTTGATTTTACTTTGAGTTTATTGCAATTTTATAATGTGAAAGGGGCGTGGTGATATGGTATACAAGGGTTAAGTCAGCATATGAATTTGGTAGTGCTACTGCAAATAATTAGGTCATTTTTCTTCTTGTAGTTTTCTATAAAATGCTCACAGTTATAAATAATAATGGAAAAAAAATTGTATGGTATTCTCTTTAAGAATCATGCTACACAGGTAATGTGTATGACTGCATTCATGCTGTAAATCGGTTTTCAACTCATTTTGTCAACTGGCTTGGTATATAAACTTGTTTGCTCTGCATTTGTGAAGCATATCTGTGGATGCTACCAGCTTAGATATAAAAGTGCATTGATAGACAGTAGGAAGTATCCTTTTAAATAAAAAGAAAAAATGCTTTGATTCAGTGAGCACCCGAATGAATCTGAAATCATCTAATGAAACACTGGTACATTTTCTTACAAGTAGTGCACTAGATATGTGGAGTTTCAAGCACCAATTTTCTCTTTAAAGGTATAGAAAACATGGATGTAACCAATCCCAAGATATTCTTTTGACTTCAGAATAGCTATCTGAATTGAATGGGATCTTAGTATCTATGCCCTAGAAAGTAGATAAGGTCGCGCTGGCAATAATATGAGCAATCATGATTATAATGTAATTTAAAGATTGCAGTACTTATAGTGCACAATGATATTTGATATTGTTGCACTACTACACAAACTTCAATATCTAGCTTTATGACGATGGGAAGTACAGAGGCTTCTTAGTCTTGAGTTCAGACAATAGAATATCTGTTTACCTGCATTTGATACTACATTATGGTATTACTGCTTGAAGCGCATCCCAGCTTACAATGCGATTAGATGTGAATGTGTGCATCACATATTAGTGCATGTTCAACTGTATTTAGTGTCCCTTAATTTGTCCTGACTTCTCAAATAAGATTTACATTCCCCACAAACAAAAATAAATTGTCTCAAAGAATGCCTTGTGCCATTAGTTTGAGCTCTTTTTATATAGCATAGGTAGACTGTAGCAGACTTTAGATGCTACACTGTTCGCAAATCGTCAATTATCAAAGAGTGCAATGGTACCTTAAAAGTCATAGGCCTATGTCCCTTTTGCACATGTCAAAAAAATTGTGCATGGTTGTAGAATAATGTCTCCTAATACGATGTATTAAATCTCACTGTAATATACCCTGGAATAAAAAAAAAGAGAAGAAAAAAAGAGAGAAATGAAAAACCGTCCACATGTCACTTGCGAATATGCTCCCCTTTTGTACCAGGAATATCATTTTGGAATTTTTTTGGGGGGATCAGAATGAATTCACTGGAAATCTGTAATATCAATTCCCCTCCGTCATAAAGAAGTTTTCAGTTTAACAGTTCTAAGATATAAATTTACCTATCTCTACAAGCTACCAGCTTATGAAAGGAATCATATTTTCAGGGTTGGAAAAAGGATGCACAGACTCAAAGACAAATGCACGAAATATTTCTCTAGTGATGGAATTTGGCTTCTAAACCTCAACCGCAATAGTAAGTCTGTCTGTCCACACCACCTTCCTCCACTGTGTACCTTCTGCCAGAAATCTCTCTCTCCTTCTACCACATCCTCCCTGAGTTTTCCAGGTAAACTGAACCAGCCAAGACATTCCTAGCCAAGGCTGGGCTCTGGTCTAGGTATACCTCTGCTGCCCCTGACCTGTCAGATCCCCCCCCCCCCCCTCCAAAAACAACACTGAAAGCAGCACTATTTGAAGCCAAAGGCAATTCATCTCATATCATCATATCATAATTCTGGTTTACCTGGCAGGTGGATTAGGGCATCTCCCTCCCCTCCTCCATTCATTGAATCTTGCCATTCCCCCTCAGCTATCAAGTTTCCCCAATTCTGAGGGAGGTTTCCTGGAAGCGTACATACTTGTATCTCATATCCTGACAAGAGAATATGAAGGCCCTCACACAGAGAATGACTATTGCCCACAGACATCTGTGCATCACACAAGCCTCTCCTCAATAGACAAAAAGTTTTTCATTTTTGTGTTGTCCCTTCAGTACAAAGGAATTTCACTTCACTGTGGCCCCAGAATTCTCCCTTCATATTCCCTGCATCATATTGTTTTTAGTTTTCACAAGTTTGCATCACTTTATTGTACTAGACTTTTACTCTTCAAGAGTACAGCTCAACTGTATGACATGCACCATTATGATGGCAAGTATGTCTCCTCCTTTTCAACCGCATTGCAGATTGTACTACGAAAAGTATCTTTAAAAAAGATCCCTAGTTTCAAACTGCAAACTGCAAAGTTGCAAACTGCTACCTCTCCACAAGTGCAGGAAACTTCCTTAAACTTAAGATATCTCCTCATGTTTTTACAAGAAAAAAAAAAGCGACATTGACAAAATGTTCACCTTATTAAGAAGCGTACAAGTGTATAACATACAGCAAGTGGCTCCCAAACCACACCTTAGAACCTCCTTAATTTTGATATGTGAAAGATGGCAGCACCTAATACAGATTTCTAGATTTCAGGTCTTCAGTGCACAAATACACATACACACACAAGCCTTGTGCCACCTCCTACCATTCATTCCTCTTATTTCAATGATCCCACATGTTTCATGAAACTTCAGGGGAAACCATCATAGTGTTGAAAATTGAAAGCGTACAAGTGATGCCAGCCCTCAATGAAACCAAAAAGAATTTCAAGAGAAGATAATGTATGAGGGTCCTGTAGGTGCAGATTGGTTCCAGTGGCCTCGGTAGCGATATGATCATTTATAAGAGGGCTGTGAACACAATTGAACTGAGAAATGGGCTGCGAGAAGAGTTAGACTGATCTTAAGAAAGGGATCTATAGACAGCAAGGCAGTAGAGCTGATGGTACAGGCCATATTACCCCCCTCCCCATGCCCCAGAAAATCCCCTAGTCAAATTAACAATTTCCTTATGGAGGGCTATCTCCTGCTCCTTATAATGGGGGCTGCTGAATATTTCCTCCAGGTGAGGCTTCCTCCTCCTCCTTCCTCTGAAATTAGAAAAGATAACACAAGGAAAAAAAAACAAAACCAAACAAAGAAAACTCAATTTCTCTTATATGGGATGAAGTGGTTGACCCTCCACCCTCATGGTCTTCCCCCCCCCCCCTTTAGAAAAAGAAAGAAAGTTGCCCCAGACCACCAAGTATTTTCCCCTGTCCTCCAAACTCCCCACACTTGACTTCTATGTGTCTCCCTCAGGGAGACGGGACATACTGCGGTGGCATTGTTGACATTGTTTAGGGAGCTACATGAATTACCTTTTGATATGGGAGTTTGTGGGGGGGGGGGTTGATTCCACCAGAGCAAGCTCTGACCACAATTGCTCCCCTGGCTGCTATTTATAAGTTGCTATTCTAACCTCCCTGGTACCTAAAAAACACTTTTGGCTTGTGCCCAGAGCATATATTTTGATTTGTCAAGATTGACTGCATTCACTCTCGGTCATTCCAAATATCTTCTAAGTCTTTTCATCAAGGATGAAGGGGGGAGGAGGGGTGCAGTCAAGGACTAGAATGGAAACCTCCAGTGGTGCAAATGGAAATTCAGTCTATTCTTTAGCTAATGTTTAGCTTGGAGACATTATGATTTTGTGGGTTCTCGTTTTTTGTTTTTTTTTTAAATCCCCGAAGGTTCCCTACCTCGATGGTTCAACTTCAAATGTTATGTTCTGGTATTCTGTAATTGTCAAACTTCCAATGGGTTGAACCCTGAAGATATAACTCTGAACTTGTCAGTTTATCATTCCTTCAGCTAATTCCCATACCTGGCAGTTTGACTGAAATGTGACAGCAGAAAATGGTTTCAAAAGAATGTGAATTTTTTCTATTTCTCTAGACTTTATCAGAGAGCAAAAACTAAAACATAAAAGAATACAAGTTTCTTTATTTCTTTTCTTTGGTACATATAGGAACAAAACCTAGAAATCACATAGATGATGGTTTAAGACTAGATCAGGGCAGCTTTTGGAATCTTTATGCCTATGGTCGAAAGACCTAGTGCATAAGAAATGAGCATGCTGTGAATGTATTTTCATCCATTTGTCATGCCCTTTAGTAGCCAGGTATGTGCAGTTCCTGAATGTCTGGTTGTAAAAATTAGAAATTGAAAGAATGGCCACTTTCACTTTGTTTTTACAAGAATGCCTTGAATTCAATTAATGGCAGCATATGTGGGAGTTTACCCTGGTGATTCTATCTCCTTGGAATAGGAGTAATGTTCACCAACTTGTTACTCTGCAAGATTTGAATCTTAATTCTTTGTTGCTTTGATAGCAAATGGAGTGAAAACATGTGTGGCACATATAAACACAGTACAGTACGCTGCATAGCAATATGACAGAGTGGTGTAGGTTCAAAAAAAAAAGAAAAAAAAAAAGAAGAAGGTGTTTTTGATCTCAAGGATCACAAAATTCAGCAGAGATGTTAACAGATCTCTGTATATAAATGCGGCAGGAGCTGCTGTAGCAGGGGAAACTGGTGGCTGGATGCATTGGGGATACAAATCTATCCAGTTGGCCTGGGGGTAGGAAAAGTCCAAGAGAGGAAATTCGGTTAGGAGGATTCAAGGTTATGATCAAGGCAGTGTTGTGGAGTGATGGCCCTATCACAATATTGTGTGGAAGAGTGGTTTGGGCAGGCTTGCTGGCATACCGCATGAGGTAAGGGTCACTGACCTCATATGTGGAATGAATGGGGGAGGGGTTCTGACATAATAAGTGGAAGCACAACACTGTCAGTAATAGATTCTCTCGTCAGCGGACTGAGGCAATAGAGATAGATTAAGGTGAGCGGACGTCACTATTAGTCACAATGATGGCTCACTACATTCACTGTGTATATCTAATAACTGGATGATCTCTTGTGATAAAGTTAAATGCTGGGTCCACTTGCTGTGTGTAGGGTTTGCTGATATTTTGAATATTCTCATATCATTAAGAATACTTTGCCATTGATCCAGGACCGCGAAAATATCTAAAGAAAGGCATGATTACAAAGTGTGTTGATAGGGGAAATAGTAGAAACAGAATTGCACAGAACAGTAATTTAGCTTCAAATGTCTGATATACTAGTGTATGGTGACTACAACTTCAATTTTTGTCCTGAAATATGATTCAAAGTTTTTACTAGCAAATCAAGGTAATTAAATTCCCCCAAAGAAAAAAAAAATCCCCCACCAAATCTCCAGAATTATTGGAGAGTGAATACCCTGCGAGTAACATCAAGACGTTGATAATTGGTACACATACATTGTGTACTTCATCATTACATCAATATTTTTGAATGCCATCACAGCCGAAATGCCCTCTTATTCTTGTGTTCCCTGTTATCTTTTGTACTCCAAACCCTCCTAATTTCATTACCTGTCATGAATTTGAAGAGAGCCGACTAACATCCCTAAACGCTTCTCCTCCCATTCAATTCAAGCTTAAAATGCATCAAAAGTTTGCCCGTGCAGTTTTGTTCTAACTCCACTAATATTTCTCCGCTCTTGAGCTGCCGTGCTGCGACTAAAAATCCTTGGTGTCTTCCCTTGTTTTTTTCTCTGCCCAAGTTTGTGTTTGGACGGACACAGTGCAACCATGCAAGGTTCTGAAAAGGAATGACAGTATCATGCACTCTATGATTTTGCTTTCGGTTTATTTTTTATTTTGTGTTTTTGCCGAGACGAACTAGTATTCATTACTTGACCTGCTCGTTGAATTTTTACTCTGTCTTTTTACCATGACATTTTGAATTATTGGTCAAACCCTGCTGCATGAAGAACTTCAGAGCAATTTTCATGGCTGATGTGTTGGTGTGTTTAAAGGTGTTATCACAAAGAATTAAAAAAAAAGTGTCATTTAAGAGCACTATTGAAGGTTTTAAACAGGATTAATTTGTGTTTAAGACTGCATCCACTCTGTTTCATTCGTCATTGTTGCATTTTGCTGATTTTGAGAAGCAGAAAGATTTTAAATCTATGATGAATTTTGTGTGTTTGTGTGTGTGTTGTTGTTGTTTTTTTTGTTTGGGGGGGGAGGCGTGCAGCATAAATGCCATTTGCCATTCATCTGATGGTGTGCTTTGAAATTTCTGATCATATAATCATAGCACATTCTACTGGTTGTGGTGGCCTCCATAGCACAGGAGCAAAAGGTTCATATCTTGTTAATAGATAAGTACAGTGTATGCAAGCACGTAATCCAGGGCTTAGGATGCAGGTTTGAGGTGCTCTTCGAATAATGTGTTAGCAAGCATGTCTGGAATTAGTCTGGCTTCAAAGCTAAATGTTGTTTATAATGTGGCTAATATCAAGTCATTGAATTTTATATTGATGTGAATTGAGTGTAGTGTTTAATCCCCGTTTTCCATGTGTATACTGGTAAAGGAAGTAGTGAGGTATTTAAAGGAATGAATTTTATTGAAGTGTGGAAATTTATTTTGGGTGATATTTTCATAAGATTTAAAATTACAGAGCCAGAGGGGTATGAATGCCAGACTAGTCTATTGCAGACTCTACACGAATGTGACTTTGTATCAGTCAATTTCATCCTAATTCATGCATGCAGATATTTTGATCACAAGAGTTCATGTACTCAGGTAGCTGTAATGATAGTCAGTATATGCACATCTATGTATATTGGCTGACCATGGTAATAAGAATTTTATCTTATCTATCTAATCTATTATTTCTTTAGTTTAAATTTAATTGGGTATTTTCTCTTTGATTTAACCCAAATACACCTTTGTAAGAACATCTAATATCTTTTTGCATTGAAAATTTATTTCTTAATCATCAGTACCTAATGTCTAATAAGAAATGAAAATGTATGTCTTTCAACATGTGATTTTGACTGCAAGCCAGGCTTTCTTAATAGAAAATAAAGTTACAAACACACAAAATATTTTCACAGGATATATGAATTTATCAATGAAATATTCTTCATTCATATCAATAGTAACACAAGAATTTCATGAAATAGAAAAGGGGTGACCCTAGCCTACTTTATCATGTTAACAACAGATATTGTTGCTTGCTTGCTGCAAACATTTCATGTTTGACCTTGAAAATATGCAAAGCCTGACATCAAAAACTACAGATTAATTGCCATCACCATCTGCAGCTCAGGTTGCAGAACATGGATATAATAAACCATCTTTAAACTCTAAAAGTACAGTGGTTCGCAAATATGTAGGGCCTTAGTTTATAAAGATTGTAAAGTAAAATTGTACAAGAATGCATTAGGGTTGATGTATTTCTTGGTGTGTAGGCATTGCAATCATTAGTTCATAATTCATTTGTGACATCGCAGTTTAGATGTTCTTCACAAAGGATTAGTTACTCTTGGTCATGGGCATGCTGATATGTAGACACTTCCTTGTATTTTAATGCATTTTTCTATTTTGACTTTTGCATAATCAAACCTTTAATCTTCATTGTATAGTGGGTTTACATTGTATTGCAAGCAGATCAGTAATGTGCCATCAACTAAAGTAACTGTGCAGACCACAGTCCCCCCCCCCCCCAAAAAAAAAAAGAAAAGAAAAGAAGAGAAAATAGTCACAGTAGTCAGTAATGAAAAGTTTGGCGTGAAATATTTAAGTCTTTAAAATGTTTTTTAATGAGAAACATTTTTAAAGATACAACTCTAACGATGGCACATTTCAGATGTTGCTTGTGGTGTACAGTCATGGATTCAGTTGCCATGGTGAATTAATATTTTTTTTTCTGCATCTGTTTATTTTTGTTAACCAATAATCTCCATCATCCCATCCTCCTCCTCTGTCTCCTTCTCCTCCTCATCTAACCACTCCATGCCATTGATGATGATGATGATGATGACTGCAGATGGTAGAACATGAGCTAGCCATCTTGCGGGCCCAGCATCAACAGGTAGACAACCCGTTTGTCACCCACGTTTCCCTCCTCTGACTACTCCTTCAAATAAAAGACACCAGTTTTATCTTTCTTTCTTTTTTTTAATGGAAAAAAACTTCAGAAAGTTGAAGATGACAATTAATTTCTATCTAAATTCTGCATCCTATGTGATTCTGGTATTCAATTTCAGGTTTTTTGGAGAAAAAAAAAATAATGTACTTTAATTTCATGTCCTTGCAATGTATTCTCCCAGATTTTGCAAATGCCTCAAAATGATTTCATCATTTGTTGCTATCATATAAAAGACACATGAAAAGATCTCATGTACAAGTGTATGTCATATTTCCAAAATTATTTCAAAAGATAAAACAAAAGTTATTGCTTTCATTTAGTTTTCTACATTGTAACGTAGACCATGAATACATACTATGCATAGCATTTCATGCTCTATTTCATGATACAAATATTTTTCAGCCAAAAAAGGAAAAAAGAAAACAAGAAGATATCCTAGCTAAACAGATGTTTACCCTTGCTCTCATTCTGTGCTTTATCATTGAAGAAGGATGGAATAGTGTTTGTTATTGCCTTTTTTTCTTCCCCATGTCACAGATCTGTTTTAGGATATACAAAAAAAGGTGTCTGTTTACCAGAATAGATTTTGTATCATATCAGCGTTGACTAGAATTGAAATTAATGCACCGATAGAACGGTGTCAATCAACAAGCCAGTAATTCATAGAACATTCTGTTTAAGGTACAGGTTCAATTTGTTGAGATTGAAGGTAGATTTGCTTTTGCAGAATTTTGCAGAATGACTGCCATGGTACAAAGTATTACATTATGCCAGAGGTGATCTATCTAGGTTTACAAAGATTAAAACATCAAGTCATAGTATGCAAGTTCTGTGTATTCATTAACCTTTGATACCTTGCCATGCACGTAACACAGTGTAGATAATCTTTTGCCCCATAATTATGCTTTTGTAAGTTCTTGACATTTAGCAAGGTAGTGTAGAAGTGATAATACATCAGTACCAGGCGATAGGAGGATGGGCCTTGCAGTTTGATATAATGCAAACTTTACGTGATGTAGTGTAATGCCTTTATGCTTTCTGATTGACATTGACTTACAGTGAGATGTTATTGTAGAACTCACAGGTGATGCATGAGTTGCTCATTGACTCTGCCTGATACATTGAGACTTGTAGCATCTTGAGAACCGGAATGCATGAACCTGATATTCTCTCTTCAGTACTAATCCCCTACTAGCGTAACACTTTTTATGGAATGACTTTATCAAGACTACTCTATACTTAAAAGTGCAACAACCCCCCCCCCCCCCCAAAAAAAAAATGTTACATGATATGTATACCCCGTATGAGTAGATAGTCGCCAGTAGTGACCCTCGCCTCAAAGATGAAGTATTTGATTGAGGTAGTTGATTGAGGTCATGTTCTGCAATCACATTTTTTGTTCTTCAGTATGTAAGGGAGAATGAGGAGAGCTTGGAGAGCCTCAAGGCCCTGGTGGAGGCAGGGGATCGGGAGAAGGTGGAGCTGATGCAGAAACTGGAGGAGACTCAAAGGTCAGTGTGGCTACAGCCCTGTCATTTTTTCACCGTGTCCATCCCTGAGACATTTCAGAGGTGGACCTGTCACCATGAAGTTCAGTGTTCAGGAATATCGTAGATTATAGTCGGGACTTTCGATTGTGTGGACGGTAACGCCGTTCTCGTACTAGACCAGTTCCAAATGGCTGCAGTACACTTGTTACATCAGCGGTGTTGTCACCTGTTTTGATATTTGTGACCTCATAGCCCCATCCCCACCTGCAGGCTGGCTATTGGCGCGCCAAGCAATGACATAATTCACCAAATTACGTCCTGAATCTAGGATGTGAAATCCTTGGAAGACATGTTCTCGATTCTGACATTGTGGAGATGCTGGAAAACTTGGAGCATGCGCAGTTCCTTAAAATGTCATTATGTGGCTGTCCACGTCCAGGACATGAAATCAAAAAGTCCCTAGTTGTAAAGTTGTGTGCAAAAATTCAGTTATGTACAGCAAGCTGTGCTGGGATAGGGTGTGCATAACAGGATCTTTGTAGCACAGTGAATAAAACTGTTGGACTTTGAATAGGAGGTGCTGGGTTCAAATACTGCTCCGTGCACACAATGTATGTTTGAACAAGTTGTTTTACCCACTATATGTCATGGCTCACCCAGATGTATGAATTGGTACTGATCAATGCTTAAATGTTGGTAATGTCAGGACTCTCTCATAGAGCAGTGCTTACACTGGAGAGGTTACCTTAGGTAAATATCACCATGTAATTCCTGTGAATTTATTGCCAACTAATCAAGCAAGAGCTCTAGTATGAGAATAAGTTCATTGCATTATATTAACCATATTACATGGATACACACTGCATGTTGTACTGGGGTATACCATGACCCCTACTTATCCACTTCCCTAACTACCATTTTTTTTTGGACCAAAAATCTGTATATTTTTTTGACAGTAAAGTAACTCACTGGATACTGTACCACCATCAATGTGCCATACTCGGTCTGCACAGTTCAGAAATCACACATTTCTTTGATACCTGCAGAGTGATTCTTCAAACTATTTCGAAGAAAATGTAATGAAATAGAATAAAAAGAGAAATTATGCAAATCTTGAAAATAATTCTCTGATAGCATTAAGAGAACTTTGGGTCTTGAAAAGGTCATACATTATGTACATGGGCATAGGACCCATATCATAAAAATTTTAGCATACCCTCACATAATGCATATCACTCTCATTTGTCCAATAAAAAAACAACAACAATAGAATCCAAAATGCAAATCATAAACTGGTTACGCGGGGAACATAATTCATGAGTTTATGCCCAAACTGATATTTGTTTTATCAATCAAACCTCTCAAGCCACACACACAACTTTCTTTTCTTTTTAAGTTATGCTTGTATGTTTATCATTTTTCTTTCTTCTGTTTTTGTGCAGACAAGTTGATGATCTCCAGTTTACCATAGCAGAGGCCACCATACACTCGTCAGATCTACAGGTATGTCTTGAGTCTCAAGGATATTTTCAAGAGTTGAAAGACTTTTAAGTCTAACTGTAGAAGTCGTCAGGGTGAAATTATCTAGGAGTGAGATTTTTCAACATTTATAGATTGCAGCTGAATGAGGACTCTACATTTTCCATGAAACAGACTAATGATTCTGTAAGTAGAATTTGATAACAGCTGCCATCTTGTGTACTGTATACATATGATAATAATTTACAATAAAATGTTGTTTGTCATAATTTGTAGATAACTACCTTTGGCTTGAGCAATAACAGCAATGGGGGGGGGGGGGGGGGGAGGAGAAAGACAGTCTGAACAGTCATACCAGCATCCCTTCAGTACAATGACACAATACTTTTCAGAAATACACTAAAACCAAACCAAACCAAACAAAGCAAAACAACAGAGTAAAAACATCAATGTCTAGGTTTTTTAATGAAGTGATAGTTGAGGTTTGTCCTCACATATCCTCTTTTTTTTTTCTGTGCTTCTTTTTTTTTTTTTGTTATAGGAAGAGCATGAAACAGAGTCACAAAAGGTCAAAGAACTCCATGCCAAGCTGACGTCGGAAACAGAGAAAGCATCAAACTTGGCAGCAGAAATCGCCGACTTCAAAGTAAATATGCCCAGCTGTGACGTCATGTTGCTATATCAAATTCACATTGAAGGATAGTTTAAATTCAAAGTTTAACTACAGTCATCAAATGTGTAGTGATGTGAAATATAACAGTGTACCCTCAGCTGAGTTTTTGGGATTAGTACTTTGTCTGTGTGAATGTATGAATGTGTGAATGTTACTGTGAAAAGTGGATCTACTTCCCCCATCCCACCTCCTAAAATGTAAATACATGTTTTCAATGTAGGGAGCTTGTATCTAACAAGTTACTGTCTTTATAGCAATGCATTTTAATCTCCTGTTAAGACTTGGCCTGTTTATGTGAAGCAGTCAATATGACACCATCCACATCCCAACTTTAAATCTAGTCATGAGCTATTCACATCAAAGTAAGAGTGTGAGATTTTTCAAGGCCAGAGGGCGACATTCGTGCAGTGCAGCGGGAGCCCCTTATCTCATAGCTGGATGCTTGCTAATTGCCTGTAATGACGACTGTTGATAAGGACACAGAAAGTGTGTGTTGGCAGGACCAACGGTGAGCTTTCTGCTCAGGCCGCCACAGATGTTTGGGTCAGTCTGGATTCCCTGGTATGTCCAGAATGGACGATCTGTTTTGGTTTGCGGTAATGAGCCAGGTCTCAGCCCACGACAGAGCAGTGCTGGTTCTGGAGACATTTGCTGTAGACCGTGCAGTGCTTGGATAGTACATTGAGTGAAAGTGGTGTTTTCTGTTTTCGTGGAAGTCGTATTGGACATCTGTGCCTAAGAGAAAATGGCTACGGTGGAATCTGTTTGGAATTACAATGTGTTCCAGCCCAGGGTTCATGCAGCAATCAGCATGGCTGCTGTAGTGAGTACAAGAAGACAATAATTGGTAGAGTACAAAGCTAATCAAGAAGAGAATAACATGTCATCCCTCCCAGTTTGGGATGTCGGGATCTGTTTTGCTCCCAAGACTTTCTGTAGTCTAGACAAGCACTGTTTTTTTTTTCCCCCCCAAATGAAAGTCATACAAGCTTAACCCTAAAAAGGGGGGGGGGGGGGGGGTTTGAATCAACTCCCCTTGACATTTTTCGCGACTTTTCCGCCGTGCAAATTTTTTTTTACCGTGCCGTTTGCTGACGTTTTACTTTCAAGTCTTGCGCATCTTTTGACACCATTTTCGTGAAAATTGCGCATACCGTTACGACGGTGCACGACCTTTTATACATGCCTGTCAGACCGAAAATGGCTCAAAAACGTGGTTTTGTGTGAAAAGTCTATGCAAATGGAGTTTTCTCACCTTATTCATAAAGATATGATTATTTTCACTTTCATAGGCTGAAATCAATTAATTTTAGCATAATTATGCTTGGAAATGGTTCTATCATTAATTTTTTGCGCAAAAAAAAAATGATAAAACAAAAGGTCAAAAAACAGGGAAAAACATAAGAAATTCATAAAACAATAAAATTCATAAGAAATTAAGTTTGATACCGGATTTTTTTTTTCAAGTACATTGTTAGGAATGCTACAAAGAATGTTATCACCAAAAATTAGGATTCTAGGAGCTTTACTTTCTGATTTAGAGCAAAATGTATGATTTTATGCATATATTAGCGTAATTAATTAGTATAATGAAAATTTCCATTTCTTTTTGTATAATGTG
This sequence comes from Diadema setosum, assembly GCA_033980235.1. Lineage (NCBI taxonomy): Eukaryota > Metazoa > Echinodermata > Echinoidea > Diadematoida > Diadematidae > Diadema > Diadema setosum. Next base: position 3,611,450 of record CM067062.1, on the reverse strand, counting down.
GTAGATTACGCCACAGGTAATGCATGTGCCAATTTTCATGGCGATTGCGCAATCGACGGCCGAGATCTGGGGGGGGGGGGGAGGGGGGGAGGGGGGGGGGCACAGAACAACCCAAAAAGCCCAGCCTGGTTAGGGTTAATGGGATTTTGGAGGTAATGTTTTCATAATGAAAATGCACAGATGCTATTGGTGATGATAATGGTGTTGGTGATGATAATGATATGATACTTATCATTATTTCTTTCACTTGAGATCTAGAATAAGTGCAATTAATACTGCACAAAACATACAGAAAATACCCTCCAGCTTCAGTGTAGCACCTTGTGCTGATAGATATAGCTACACTGACTTAGCCTATAAGAAAATATTAGTCTGTCCAACAGCAGACTTCATCAAGTTCACAAGCCTCTACATGGTAGATTATGTGAATGTGGATACATTCCTCTTTGTTTTATTGTCAGAGAAAAATATTGAAGAGGATACCTGATATCAATAGTTATGTAAGAGTTTTGTTATGATGAATAAATATGTTTTTTATCTTTTATTTAGATCAACAAATGAACAAGATTTACATGTGATTATAAGTGACTGTAACATCTATACCAAAAAAAAAAACAATAGCAAAAATGAAAAAGAAGACAAAAATGAATGATTATGCTGTTAATGTTATGTTAGCATGCATGTGATGTTATTTTGGCTTCAATGCTATTGCTCAATCAGGGTCTAGGGCAATTACCCCCTGGGCAATTACCCCGCACCCTTCCCCTGGCCCTAATCCTAATCCTAATCCTGAACCTAACCCTAACCCTAACCCAAACTCCTAACCCTAAACCTAACCCTAACCCGAATCTTTACTCTTACCTTACCACTAACCAGTATTTGGCCGGGGGGGTAATTGCCCTCCGGGGGTAATTGCCCGGATACGCTCAATCAGAATCAAAATTAGATCAATTCAAATGAACAAGATTTACCTGTGATTATAAGTGATTGGAACATCTTTATGGCAAAAACAACAACAGAAAAAAGGAAGAAGAAGGAAAAAAAAATGAATGAATATATTGCTAGTGTTATGTTAGTGTGCATGTGATGTTACTTTGGTTTCAAATGCCATTGCTCAATCAGAGCCAAAATGAGGAGAAAGAATTCAAGATTGCCGAGCTGGAGACGGAGGCGTCCACCTACACGGAGCAGCTGGAGGAGTTACAGAAGGAGCTGGCAGAGACCAAGAAGAGGGCGGAGGAGCTGGAGACCAGGAGTAAAGAGGGGGAGAAGACGGGGGCGGAGATGGAGGAGCAGAGGAGGAGGGTGGGAGAACTGGAGGTAGAGCTAGAGGCACTGCAGAGGGGCAAGGTAGAGGCGGAGAAGAAGATAGACCACCTGGTAAGTGCAAGTTAAAAAATATTCACCATCGCTTTGGTTCGTTTCTTTTATAGCAACAACAAAAAAGAAAAAACAAACAAAAGAACAGATTAACAAAAAAAAAGACATTATTACCAAGTTACAAGGGAGTTACAAATATCTATTACTGTCTCAAACAAGATGGAGTTCCTGAAAAATTCTACACCTTAGAAGTGATGTCTTTGTCAACGATTTGATGTATATAAATCTAAAGATTTATGTTTGTTCTGTTTTCACTTTCTCGTAGTTTGGTTGTATTGTTTCTACATGGATATGCCATTGCATTAGTTTGTTGTTCTACATGTCTTTATGATATTTTCTGATTCTTTTGGACAGTTGTTAGCTGTGACATGCATTCTTGTGGCACTTTGATGTTTCAAGTATTACTAACAATGTTGTCCTTTGCTAAAACTCTTTCAGTTGGTAATGTTTAGCAGCTGACAGTGCATCCTTTGTAATATAAAGTAACATTAAAGTTGGAACCTGTCCTGCTATACAATAAACTTCTGGGACTTGCATTATGGAAGAGTTATAAATGGTTTTAATGCACATCAGGGCAATTACCCCCCTGGCTAAATACTGGTTAGTGATGAGGTTAGAGTAAAGATTAGGGTTAGGTTTAGGTTCAGGATCAGGATTAGGGTTAGGGTCAGGGGAAGGGTCCAGGGTAATTGCCCAGGGGGTACAATATGTGTAATTGCCATAGACCCATTTTAATGCTTCTTCTGTGGCAGTTTCTTTTGAAATGAGCAGTGGCACATTTCTTTTGAAATGTGCTGCCATGGTTTGCTTCACTGTTTTGTATACTTTACACTGAAGCATTTGTATGGTATATAATATATTATGGCAAATAGAAATAGTACAGTATGTGCAATGTAGAGGAAGACGAGTATGATTCTCAGTGTGAGTGTATGGACTTTCATTGATTTGTATTTCCTTTTTGTTTGTAGGCAAAAGAATTGAAGACTGAGGCAGAACAGAAGGAAGAAAAAGAGAGCCAAGTTTCAGGTGAGATAACAGTTGGTAAAATCATCGCAAAATGTCACATCTTTGTTCAGTAATCAAGATGTAGCAATGTGCTTTAAGGTTTAGCATTTCATATCCTGAAAAAAAAACCCAAACAAACCTGAGAATAGTTTTCAAAGTGTGAACACCTCCTTGTCATCTGTGTTGTCATATGAGACTCATGTGAGACAGCAGTGAGCTTTTGTGGCATCTACAATCAGATTTGAGATTGTTCCATTCACATGATTCAGATTGTGACCTCACACTTTTCATTGAATCCAGTAGTGATATTGAGCTATTTAGGAGCTTTGATGCGATGAACGATTCCTGTGAATGTTTCTGTTCGCACCGATATTCAGTGCAACCTAAGCATGCACATACTATGTCCTTGCGTCACTGGACAAAGCACTAATAAGCAAGGATACTTGCAAGGAATGGATAGCAGGCTAAGAAGTGAAAGTGTGTATCAGTTGGAAATAAGTGCAAAATTGTCCATGGTGAGGTATTCATTAGCACAGAGCAGGTAGATTCGTATGTGTACAGTTAAATCTTACAGAGCACTTCAACACTGACATGGGAAATTTAACAAATTGCATTACCCTGGAACCATTGCAGCTTGAAGAAGTTTGTGATTTTCAGAGTCTTACTTTGATGTGATTTGATGTTTTCATATTATCTGTATTGATCCCTGTTTATTTGTCATTGTTTTTTTTTAATGAAGAATTAAGCAAGAAATTAGCTGAGGAGGAGTCTGCTCGCACCAAGCTTTCATTTGATGTACAGGGTCTGAAAAATGCCTTATCAGGTGAGGATGGACATTTCTTATTTGTTTTTTTGTTAGCATTTCCTATCATTCTGAAAAATTTAGTTATTTTTAGCACAAATGTTTGTCAGAATGGTATGATATCCTGGTGAGAGGCTGATTGTACAGATTCTAATTGATTGATTTACATAAGATATATACAGCCACCACTTACAGAGCTTGGTAGACCAGCCCTCTTATCTGTAGAGAACCTTCATATCACTTTGGAGCATTTACATTAAAGCTGCTAAAGCAGGTACAATATGTGATCCTACCAGAACCTGTGTTCAGTCAATAAGCATCTTTTGTTTTGTCTGAGGAGTTCACATTGAAGCTGTCTTAAATTTTCTATGACTTTTAGTGAAGGACAGATGTGAAAATTAAGTAAAATTTTGCCTTAGCATTGTGGTAGTAACCCCCCAAAACTTTTCACATGCTTTTATATTTGTAGATGAAATGCCAAGTATTCAATTATTCCAAGAACTAATGCAAATGTATACAAAAAAGTCAGCTAAATTGTCAGCAAAACTGGGCTGAACAAAAGACTCCTGGCCTTTCATATGGTTAAACTAACATCCCAGTCCTATTTTATATACAGTATCTTATTCGGTGAAGAAGCTTTTTGTGTTTACAAATTAATCTGTGGCAAGAACTGTATAAACGAATATTTCTCTCAAACTGTTCCCTGGTAGAATTCATCCTATCTTTGAAAGTGTGCATTATGATAAACCTAATCATGCTAGTAAATATCAAACATTAGTAAGAACCTAAGTTGACTCATTGTTGTACTTCATTAAAAAAAAAAATGATATCCATAGATCTTGAGCGGAAATGGCAGGCTAGTGAACAAAGGTGTGATCAGCTGGTGGAGGACAAGAAGAAATTGGTGAGACATCTTCAAGAGACTTCTGCACTCATCATGTCTTTAGTCGAAGTATGAGATGCACATGTGTGTAGTGGGTAACATTGCATGACTGCCATTAAAAGCATATTGGTCTGTACCTCAGTGCCATGACATTCACTTCTTCCATGACAACAATAGAAATAAAAGTAGTTATTATTATCATAATAATATAATAGTTTGATGGCAGTGTTGCACCTGCAGTGGAAATGTATATTTCCAAAATTCTATAGTATCCAACAGCCATTATATTACTGATATACCTACGTCAAAGTGCTTCATAAAGGTTGATACGAACTTGTATTTAACCATCTGCATATTTGCATTTCACATATGAAATGGATATGTGGATTTAACATTTATTTTGAAATAAAAACAAATGGTAATGAAGTGGAACCAAAATGAAATAAAAATCAAATTGAATTTAATTGTGTGACACAGTTACGTAATTTACTTCAGCCAGAGGGAAATGGGCAATGCTGTAGACTAACTTCACTAACTTCACAACTTTGTACATACTATTTCTCCTTTCTCTTCAGATGTAGATGTATTCCTAAACTGATGATTCAGTGTCTACCGCATCACATTTTTAATTGTTTATTGCTAGTTTGAGTCAGTTTTTTTTTTTAAGTTTCTTGCATGCTGTGTCAATAACTCTGTTTTTATTAGTCCTGTTTAAATCCACATATACACATAGAAGATGTTACAGTATATTTCACACATTTGATGAATATTGCTTGCTGGCTGTTAGTGACTCACAAAGTGTTGCTGTTGTTTGAATCTACTTTGAACACCCTCCTTGCAGGAGAACGACATCGCTGAACTTATGAAGAACTCTGGTAACAGTTCACAGCAGCTCGTCATGCTGAATGAACAGATCAGAACAAAAGACAGGTAAACTGATACTTAACATCAGAATTGTGTTCAAGGTCACAAATGCTTTGATTAAAAACATCCATGCAAGTAGGTGGAATTACAGGTGACTCTCCTTCATTAATAAATTATAAAATGTAAATATGATATAATTGCAAACCTCTCCAATCCATGACATTTTTCATGTGCTAGACTCTTATCAAAATTAAGATGTTAGTTTAGAGAGGTTGTGCCAGACAAATTTCCACACCCAAATATCCATTCAGTCTTCTTTTTCATACCAAATATTGCAGAGATCTCAGAATGTTGAAACTAACCTACAAAAAAAATTGTATATCTTGTACCCACATTGTACCCTGTGTGCTAGTTGTATTCAGGGTGTTCTTTCGTTAATATCACGCTCCTCCTCCTCTCCCTTCTAACAATCTCAGGAGAATAGAAGACCTCCAGTCCAGTCTGTCCGAGGCCAACCAGAGCATAGCCCGGCTGACAGACCTCGTCAGCCAAACCAAGGAAGAGGCTGAGGAGGAGTCTAGGCAGCAGAACCAGAAACACGAGCAAGAGCTGCAGAAATGCAAGCAGCAAATCAGTAGCCTGGTAAGTGATGTCACCAATGATGTCATTGATTGCCTCTTGTTGCCACAGTGATTGCCATAGCAACCAGACATAGCAGTGTGATGCTTTTAGTTGAACTTATTATTTCTTTGATTTTACCACTTTGAAATGTTTATCTATTACTCCTGAGAATAGACATCCAGGAGGCAACTGCATATTGAAAACAATTTTGTGAACTGTATGTTTTCTCTCGTAGGCTGAATGAAGATGGTCTTAATTTAATGGCTTCTAATTTTAGTGGTTGTTGTTGTTTTTTAATAGTCTCAATCCTCCAGTCATCAAATGTACTTTTGTGCATATGAGAAAGTTTTGTGTGTCATTTATTGAAGATTTTTAGTGTGATCCAGTCAAATTTGTATGTGATATTATATTGTTCTATTGTCTTACATTTATAAGGCAAGATCTGACCTTGAGATCAAACAGGCCAGATGTACACACTTTACTTTTTATTTAGTATTTGCAAAAATGTGATTTAGCATATGTCTACAGCAAACTGAAAGCTAGCTCAAATGAAGATTTGTAATGCGAGCTGAAGAATCCAGGAACTCCGAAAAGGCTGCCACCTGAACAATGCCTTAAATGTGTAAGGGAGTCTGTTTTACAAATGGCAAAATACATATGTACAAAATCTTCTCTGCAGTTTGTTACAATGCAATGTAGAATGTGTACATGAAAAGCAGGATTTCATGTAAAATTTCACTTTGACAGGAAATATAGCTCAGCAGCAGCAGGAAGATAAGAATGAAGAGAAAATCATTCTGAGACTATTTTTGTTGTGGTACAAGAAAAAAATAAATATGAAATGTGACCAGACATTGCCAAGTCAGCAATCACTCTGACAGAAGTTAAAGTAGAAAGGTCAGTTATCTGAATACATGGAGTTAAATGATTGGTAATTTCCTTGATACAAGACTATCTTGCATCATATATTTACTTTCCATATAAATATCAGCTGTGCCAAAAATGCACTTCCATCAGGACTCATTCAAGAAAAATTATGTTATAGTATTGAAGCTGTCATTGATACGTGGAACAAAGATGATTGTTCTAGCTTGATTTAAGGGCAGCATTCCTGCCGCCTTGAAGGGGGATTGCTTGCAAGACATGACGCAAAGATTGGCAGTGAATGAGTTCCAAGGAGTAAATACTGAACAGATTGAAGCAGCACTTCTGTCATAGTGTGCTGCTGATCTTGGTTGTTATCTGGTCACACTTAATGAGATCATTGGCATGCTTTTGCTCATGTAAAATCTGTGTATGTCATCCAGTTCAACTAAGTGCTGCACTCATAGTGTGTCAATATTACACAAACTCATAAGTATGCTCACGATATCAAGTATTATTGACCTTTACATTGCTTCAAAGTACCTTCCAAAGTGGAACAATTTTGAGTGGAATAAACCTGTGCTTTCATTTTGGGGACATAGGTAGGCTTTCTTAATGCTTAATCTGCTTTCACTCTATAAAACTGAAAGAAGAAATGCAAACAAAAATTGAATTTTAAGAGGGAAGATTGTCACATATATTGTTGGAAAAACTGCTGTGAGAATTATTTGTGATGGATTTCTCCATTTGGGGACCACTTCCTATTCCTCAGAAACAAATGTGTGTTGCTGTTTTTTTCTATGCAGTCAGCTGTTATATTATAATTAGCTACTGAAAGTGCAATCTACAAAATCAGCTCAGATCCTATGAATCTTTACACAGAGCAGATCCCCAGAGTGATATGTAGTTTGGTAATTTGACAGCTATGAGTGTGATGCTTTAATAGCAGCAAGTTCAATTTGTAGACATGTCCTGTCAGATGTGTTATATATCGTGATTAGTGCATGCTTGCTCAGACCGTATTGCTCATCTCCCTGTGTTATCTGCATCTTGGGTCTCGTGAAATTTTTCAATGTTGTGTCGTATCGTGTCTTAACTCTGTGATACTTATTTCTGCGTCTCTCATGTTATGTGTGTGACATGCATTGTCTTCTACATGTGTTCGTACCAATTTCATTTGTGTCCTGTCCGCACTCATTGTAAAACCTTCGTTATCATGTTATGTGCGTGTCATACTGAACAGTTCTCGTGTTGTACTTCCTGTAAATGGTGAATCACAATCCTTCAGGGCTCAGAGAAATGCTGCCTAGCTTGCCTTCTAGTTAACCCTCCATCCTATAAAGCACCATGATCCTCCACATATCCCTGATAAGACTCATACTTCTTGTCTAGTCTATCTCAATGCTGTCTTGGCTCAGGCATCACTTGAGGGGGGATTTAGGAGATTTTCGCTCAAGGCATCTTATCTCGTTGGGGAACAAGAATCGGGGGGAATCTTCAGACTCTCAGGTTTCTCCACATGAAAGCTTCTCTTATTGCCTTTTTTTTTTTAGTTTTTTAGAATCGTGTGTTTGATTTGAAAAGCTAGTCTGTGATTATAATCGCATGGCTCAACAAAATTAGGTCTCTTCCTTGACCTGATTACTGTATACGCCGAATATTTCGCGAGGTTTTTATTTTCGTGAATTTCGTGAGTTAGGTGCTGTTCGCGAAATTAAAGACACGCGAAAATATTGACTCTTATCCCGATGTGAATGTGACGTACGCGTGTACACTTCTGCGTTCAGTACAGGACTCCACAATCGCAAATTTAACCACTCGCGAAATCGTCGGGAATTCCTGATTCGCGAAAATTTAGACTCGCAAAATATGTGGCGTGTACAGTATTAAAACGTATGAAGTTTAACCCTTTTTGTGCCCAGGCGCTGAAATAGCTTTAACTTTTCAACCTCTTTCATTAGCATTCATTTACCCCTCTAAACTTTACATGATTTGAAGTTAGCAAGCCCACTCAGGTGTTGCAGTGTTTCATAGTCAAACAGGAAGGCATTTGGCAATTAGTTTCCATAGACATACATTGTATCTGTCAGTTGGAAAAGAAAACACTCTAGCTGGCATGCCATTCATCAAACAAGGCACATTATGGGTTAAAATAAGGTTTTATTAATAATGCCATACCCAAGATAAGAAGTGTCAAACCAATCAAGTTAGATATCACTGGCGAATGAAGATAAATCTTGGATATTTATTATTTATGCCAGCATTTCACACACACAGTATATTATTCATGTTACTCTCTAACACAGACATGCTTATCCATACGTTCTGTTCATGTCAATAACGTTTCATAACCTTACTAATATTACTTCATGTTTGGCCAGCATGCATGATACATGATGCATTATTATTCTTACCATGCAACCACTGTGCACACACTAACCACTGTCTGTTACGATGACATCACAAAATCTCTTGAATGCAGTTTGTTTAGTAATTATGCACTTTAACTAACTCCAACTGATATTCTGTCATGCTGTTTGGGTAAAAAAGAAAAGAAAACAAATGGTGGAATGGTTTAATATTACATGTGAAATTAACCTTTTATCAAGCTTGAAAGCAGTAGTGAATAAATATTTTCAAGAGAAAATGTAAACCTCAGTAACTTAATATTACAGATTTAGTATTGGTATTTCAAAACTTGCTATGTTACATTAAAGAATAGTCTTTTTTATATAGATGAATGTAATCATACAGTGTACATACACTAAAAAACTGCAGCCAATCTTAAAGAGCAAATACCTGTTGATTATTATTACTATGTAGTATTACATTATTTTAGGCAATGAAGATAAGTTTAACATCAGTGATTTTTATTAAATCAGCTCAAGGAGTAGCAAAAACATGAAGATCTCAAAAGTTCTGGTACAAAGTGCAAGTCCAGTCTTTTTGCCCTGTTTGGGTCATACTCTCGCGAAGAGGTGCCAATTACCAAAAGAACAACAACCATCAAATAAAGATGTCGCCATTTCATCTACTACGTTATCATGTTCCTTTGCCCTTTCCCATAATGGAAGGCAGTATGGCTGTAGTAAACACACACATTTACACGAATTTCACATACCGCTCGCTGTTTGCTTATGCCCCACCAAGAGAAATAGCAGATATGCTAGGACTTAAACTTGTAGACATTACGTTGTTATCAAATTATTTCAACTGCTGCATTTTCTTTGTTTATTTTCTCTTTTTCCCTAGGTGAAATAGCCCCACCCAACTTTTAGTGCACATTCCCCTCAATGTTATTATTTTTTCTATTTTTCCAAGTTCAGTTAAAATTCCTTGTTAGACCAAATTTTCAAAATTTGTCTCTTTTTTATTCTAGTATCTAGTAGTACTGCTGCTTTCATTGATTTCATATTTTGAGTTGCTCTCTTTATACCATATGTTGTCTTTCCTCTGTGTATGAGTGTTGATTGTTGTGTGTCTCTTTTGCAAATCTTTTTCTGTGTGTCTGTTTTGTTTTCTGGATGTCACAGAAGAGAAAACAATGTCCAGTAGTCTGTGCCATTTCATTCAAATCATTCCTCCATAAAAGATGAATGGTTTCATTTCATAATCACCTTGTTGCCTAACATTTGTATGTCACTGCCCATCAAAATGTATTCATAAACATAGCTGCAAAGAAAAAAATGTTCTGTTGTCCTATGTGCTTTCATTTTGACTAATAATTGTCCATCCCTGTCCTGTGACTAAAACAAAAAGCTGCTCTTTTATCAATTAAGTTTATTTTGTATGATTTCCGAGAATTATAATTTAAGTTTCTCCTGCTCTATGTGCCCATGTTGTATCAATCCACCTCTTTGCCCTACCCACTTCCGTCCCTCCCGTTCTGTCGTGTCCCCACCCCCTTCCCTTTAAATGGAACTTACCCCCCTCCCTACAAACACACAAACAACCTCGACCCCAGCAAACTGAGTTGCAAACCAGTCAGTCAGAGACAAGGGGCATACGAGAGGAGATGGAGAGAGAGATGGCCGCAGTCCAAGAGCGGCTGGAAGCGGAGGTTGAGCAGACGAGGAGGGAGAAGGATGAACTGGAGAGTGAGAAGAGGAAGATTGATGCCTCCCTGGAAGAGCTTGAGGTCAGGGTTAGAGATACGGAGCAGAAGCTGCAGACAATAGAGGTTTGTTCATGAAATCTCAGTAACCTCTGTATTGTATTTCCTTGGGGTTTTACCCCCTTTGTCTTTCCTGGTTATTATAAACACAGAGATGCCAACCAATACGATTATATTTAGTATGATAAACAGAATGAAATACGATATTTTAATATCACCTCTTGAAAAATACGGCTTTCCATCTTTCGAATACAAAAGTAAATCAAGTCAATATAAACATCTGAAAACTGCGGAAAACCATCACATAGAAAGACGTGCTACTAAATTCCTGTAACCCCTACAAAAACGTTGAACAATGAGCCAAATAGCTAGGAAATATGTGGATGCTTTACAATTTTTCTCGTCAGTGTTGATGAAGAAGCAACATTTTGCTTGCCCATTTTTACCAGGGAAACATTTTACTGGTACAGTTCCAACGGGCGTGTAGTGGTGTCAAGATTTCATGAAAATTTTATTTTCCTCTCAGAAATGTGTGGTTCTTTTTAGGATATTCCATCTGCTTTTTTACGTCAAGAAGTTGGCATCTCTGTAAATGAACATTGTGTCAAAATGGCTTTGAAAAATGTTTTGCTCATCGGTAGAAATCTAGTAACTTGATGATGATGTATGTCTACATCAACCACAACTATGACAAACCAATGCGATATCAAGCAAGGTTGATTAATGGTATAGCGTGTGTGCACCATACTACCAGTGTTTCCTGCAGTTTGCATTTGAATCTAAATGGATATTAATCCAATATTATGTTCACATCTGAATATTTCATAGGCAGAAGAAAGAAATACAAGACTTCAGTGATTAAGAATATGGAAGATAGTCACATCTGAGAGTCAGTAAAAAAAATTCGTTGTGCTTTGTTTTGTATTGCTTTATTCAAAACTGAAAATTTAACTGCAATATGGCATCATTTGATGATATGAAAGTGGGGAAGACAAACACAATGATGTTTATTGTTGTGTAGTGTGTTATTGCATTTTTTTTTTTTTGTGTGTGTGTGCCACCACAGATTTGCAAGCAAAATAAATCTAATAACAAGTAATGATGTTTTCTCTCTACAAAACTTTAAGGCAACTTGAAATCCATCTCAAAAGAGATTTGGCCTGAAGCTAACTATTAAAGTCAATCAGACAAGAAGTAAGATTACACTTTGCTGTTCATCAAATTTGCACCATGCAGGAGGAGAAGGTATCTGTAGAGAGCGGCCTCCAGAAAGCCACGGAAGAGAGGGACCGCCTTAGGGAGGAGCGCGATGTGGCGCTGGCCGAGAAGCAGCGGCTGATCTCGGACAAGGCCGAGCTTGGCCTCAAGCAGGACGAGGCTGAGCTCAAACAGAGACAGGTCCAGGACCTGCTGGACCGAGAGTCTCAGGCCAAGATCGACGTAAGTCCAGCATGTGGTTGGCTGGAAGGGGCAGGCTTACCCACCAAAGTTAGAGGGGAGGGTCAAAGGACCGCCCCTTTTGCTAGACTTGCTATCACCTGCCGCCTCCCAGCTTTGCCGCGCGTCTGTGTCCTTTTGCGCCGACATCGTGGCTACGCTGTAGAACCTGCCTTCGTCTCTGTCACTTACCCTCTGTCTGTGTTCATCCTGAGTCCAGCGATCTCTGCCTCTGTTATCCTCACCTCTGTCCAAATGTCGCTCATCTGTGTCAGATCTATGAACTCTGATTGTACAATCTGTGTCTCTTGTTCTCCCAATGTAGTCTTTGTACCAGACTGTTCTCATTTTTCTTATTCTTCTGCATGTGTTTACCTTACGTATAATGTATTGTGTTGACTTTATTCTCTGTTTGTCACGTTCTCCCTGTCAATAAACTCTGCTTTGTATCACCCATGTCTGTGTCTTCAGGTTTCATGGAGAGTCAGATGCCTCTTGTGTGGTTTGTTGTACTCTGTGTGTCCTGTGGTCATTGTAACCCCTCCCCTCTTCTCTCCCCCCCCCCCCCATTCATTGTTCTTGTGTTTTTATGTTTGTCTTTTCCTCAAGCCATAGTGTATGTCACTCTCACCTCATGTTATTTTCCATATCCCTGACTTCATACTCCAGCATTGTCTTTTATATAAAAGTCCTTGGAATGCAGCTCAGTTTATCTTTTTAGTTTTTTTTATTTGCCATTTTCTGCATCTTTTATGAGTTAAGATTATAAAGCTGTTGTAATGCTTTTATTACAGTCGCACTTTGATAGAATTTCTCAAAAGCATAATTATATACGTACACTCGTAACATATCGGTGCCACAAATGCCATTGTCAAAACACATGCATGTTCATAGCAAAGCTTAGTTGCTACTTGTTAAGTTTCCATTGCGGTTGACAGACTGAGTTTTCTCATTGTGCTCATTGGCAGAGAAGACCATGAGAGCTATAGTATTCTCTGTGTCTGGGGCCAGTGCCACTGTTAATATATATAAACCAAATTAATGCCATTTTACATATTTCTCTCTCCCATATATCTCTCCTGCCTCTTCAAAGGACATCTCACCTTTAACCGTATATTTTTCTCACCTCATTTCTCTCTCCCATTGCTTTCTAACTTTTGTCGTGGTATACTTCCGCTGTTAAATACTTTGCGATGACAATTTGTGTATGTATTTATATATATATATGTATGTATATTTATATCCTACTGTATTTGTGCAACTCACTAACATGATGAAAATATTTGTTATCACCTTGCGTTCATGTTAGATTTATATTTACGTGTGAGATGCTGCAGTGAAGGAATCATTCCTGATAACTTTCAGAGTCCCGTGGTATCACATGTTGGTTTGGTGCATTCTTACTCCAGGCCATCAAGGCAACGGAAGAAGTGAAGGCCACCCTGGAACGGGTGACGTCGGAGCGAGATAGCGCCCTCAAGGAACGGACGGAGGCCCTGGCCCAGGCGCAGGAGCGGCAGATGAAGCTGGAGACAAAGACTCAGGAGGCGGAGGGACTGCGCAAGGAGCGGGCGGAGACGCAGGTCCTGGCCCAGGAGCGGCTGACGAGGGTGGAGGCTATGGAGGAGGAACGTAAGATACTCCAGAAGGAGCATACGGAGGCCAAGAGCAGGGCGGAGGCCCTGGAGAAGGACTTGGACGAGATCCGGCGGGAGAGGACGGAGGTAACAGCCCAGGCCCAGGAGGGTAGGATCAAGCTGGAGACCAAGGAGAAGGAGCTGGAAGGACTCAAGAAAGAGCTGGAGAAACAGAGACAGAAGGAAGAACTGATGGCTCAAGCAACCAAGGAGGGAGAGCAGAGTATGACTGACCTCCAGAAACAATTGTGAGTTATTCCAATCTTCTCTTCCCTCTTCCTTTGAAATCTTGTTGCTTGCAAACAGTACAAGCTTTCCTGAATTCACAAGTGTACCCTGAATTTAGACAAAACACTATTATTATTTGCACAAGATCATTCATGTACAATTTCTCTCACTTCTTCCATTCTATGATAAGCAGCCAATTATTTATTTTCAGACACATGTCACATTGTCCAAGGGCTGTCGGGACAGAACGTTTTATCAAGCAGCATCTACAAAAAACCTCAGAGAATCAATTGTGTGCTAGTTAATTTTTTGCTGTTTACACCTTTGTAGCCCGATAAGCTCACCATGCAAGGTTGTGAAAGTACAGTGACAGCAATGCGTACAAGTATGAATGGATAAGGAGAGGTAAATTCCAATGTGACTGGACTTTCCAAAGTAGAATCATCCAAACCAGAAAGCAGAATCAAAATGTGAAATGTGTGCCACATTTCCTGCTTCTGTGTATGGTTTGGTGTCGATAGACATAGATCCATGCACGTGTTAAAGAAGGAAAGATGATAAACAGTACTTATCGTGTGCATTTCAGCAACAAAGCTCATTCAGATTAGTGTCAGCAGAAAGTCACTCAAACTTGACAAGCTTCTGTGTTTAGATGATATATGAGTGCTCATAACAAGAATGACAACATAACACATCGTGTGCTTTGAGTGCTGATTAGCACAGAAAACCCCACCATAGCCCTTTACCCACTGTCCAAAGTCTGTGGCCCAGAAAGGGTTAAACCATGTGGACCTCTTGTCATCATCTAGGATCGAGAAGGGACAGGACTTGGAGTTATCAAAGTCACAGGTGGGGCAACTGGAGGAGAAATCCTCGTCATTACAGAGCCAGCTAGAGGAACTTCAGAGAGTATCAGATGACAAGTTGAGGCAGGTGAGTCTATGCAAGCCCTGCAAAGTGTTTCAGCACATGTCAGTTTTAGTTTGGAACATGAGTTGTATTCTTGTTCAGATTATCAAACATTTCACAATTTTGCTCTCTCTTTTTGTGTGCCTATATTTATCTCTTATTAGTCATCTTTGTTCTCTTGTGACAATCACTACATGCGTAGCTTTGAAAGTATTGTTATTTGAGCTTGTAAAACTGAAGTGATATATGTTTGTACTTTGTATAATCCCCTCAATTTGAGCTCTTCCTTTAACAAAGAAAGCAAAATTTCAGAGAATTGTGTTTGACATAAAAGCAAACTGCATGCAGGAGCAAAAAGTTAAGTGTTGCTTGGCTGTGAGTTATAGCTTCCTGTATTGATGAAGTTAGCGTATGACATGCCATAATTTTATACAAGAACTATTAAGCAGGTATTGTATGTATAAGTTAGCACAACATAGTGATGCTAAATCTTTTTATTTTTGGCCTGCTGCCCTTACGTACATAAACAGATGGAGCAAAGCATGTCTGAAATCAAGGCGTCCCTTGATGCTGTTAATGCGGAAAAGGAAGCAATTGTGAGCGAGAAGAGTGGACTCGTAAATAACGTGCAAGAAAAGGACCAGGAGTGCTGCAGATTGCAGGGAGAGGTCTCATCTCTCGAGCAGAGAGTCCAGGGCTATGAGAGGCAGCTGTCCGAGTCCCAAATGTCGTCGTCCAGCGAGAAGGAGGCTCTGGACAATGAAAGAACTAAACTGACCGCCCAGGTGAAAGAGAGGGAGCAAGAGTGTGAGAAACTCAGGGGAGAGGTGGCTGGGCTCCGCTCCAAGGTGGAGGGGTATGAGTCCAAGCTGAGCTCGCTGGACTCGATGTCGAAGGAGAAGAGTGAAGGGGAGGAGGAGAGGACGAGACTGACCGGTCAGATCCAAGAGAGGGATGCGGAGAGCACCAAGCTACGAGAAGAGGTAGCAAGCCTCAAACGACAAGTGGAGAGCTACCAGTCACAACTCGAGATGGCCAAGGATGCATCGGTCCAGGGAGAGGACAACATCGGAGTGTTGCAAGCTCAGCTGTGAGTAATGTAAAACCAGACATTTTGTGCTTGCATGAAACTTCTGTGAATTTTGCGAGGAGTCACAATTTGTGAAATTAAAATGCTGCACGCAAAAGTTTTTGTCTGCACAATCCAGTATATAAGTATATTCATAATTTTTTATTCTTCACAAGTCTTGAAAAGTTTCATGCCCCAAAAATGGCCGTCTGCTCCAATTCACAGAAGTTTCATGCCAAGAGCGTGCCTGGTTTTACAGTATCTGCTGTTAATTGAATGCCACTGTCTTTCGTAGCAGTATGAATCCCTTTATGAGTCATATAGAATTGTCTGTGACAGTCCTTTTCACAGGATTTTCCCATAATTCTACCTCATGATCTGATCCTGCATACTTTTTCGTAAAACAAGCTGCAAACAATGCTCTGTCAGTTCGGAAAGAGAATAGCAAAGATAATGACATTTATGATAATGACATTTATGGCCTTTTGCAGTGTACTCACATCAAATTTCTAAGCCAAACAGAAGAGATTGTAAAGGAAGTGGGAAGCTCCTTAAGTGCCAAATTTATGTGAAATTTATGTGAAACATCATGTAACACTCTTGATCATAATTTGAGTCAGTATTTTTATTTGAAGAAGTAATGCATCAGCATACAGAGATTATGCCACAATGTTAACACAATTGGTAGACAAAATAGTATTGCTCACTACCCTGTACATTGGCCATTAAGTTTTGAATCTGCCACATTGTGTGCAGGCCAGCATGTTAACTAATTGTGTGCCACTTTCTTCATAGATTGAAATGTATGAATGCTGTTGGAAAACAGTGGATTTCAAAGCCACATAATAATAGAAGCATTTATGCTACAGATGCAGTATAGTATAGTTGTAAAGAAAAATTGCTAGCTTTGCTGTGATGTGAAGTTTATGACATAGCTATGGCTGTGACGTTTTCAATGTACTGTGACATATTAGGATTTATCAAGTGGTTTTGTGCACGGTGCTTCCTTTTTAGCAAAATGTGCAAAATTGGCAAGTTGTCAGCTGTGTTGGGCGCACACAAAGAGTTCATGCTCTCTTCTCTTCTTCTTCCTCAATGGTCCTTCTGTGTGGTTGACAGGATGGAGGCAAGACACGCCCTGACCGTGGAGCAGGAGAAGGTGAGCGCGCTAGAGACTGAGAAGAGTAACATCCAGCAGGACATTACTGCCTTACAGACGGCCAACAAGGAGAAGGAACAGGTGTGTGCTGGAGTAATAGTACCTCCCTTCCCATCACATACGCTTAAAGAACAAGTCCACCTTCATATACATAAGGATTGAGAGAATGCAGCAAGATTAGTGAAAGTTTGAGGAAAATTGGACAATCCGTTCAAACGTTACGAATATTTTAAGTATCTGCGCAGTCACTGCTGGAAGAGAAGACTACTACAGTGTATGATGTCACATGCGTACAACTATATAAGGAAAATAAGAAGAGAATTTCACAAAACTTTACTTTTTGAATAATTTGCACATTTCTTCGACTTGCAACTGACGTATGTTAAGGGTAATATTATTCCCCCTGCCTTCTGAAAGAGAGAAGTTGAGTGTTCGTTTGTTATGCGATAAAAATGGAAATATGTTGAATTTTCTTTATTCTTTCTTTATATCGTTGTACTCATGTGACATCCAAGCTATAGTATTCTTTTCATCCAGCCGTGACTGAGCAGAAACTTCAAAAATTCATAACTTTTTAATGGATTGTCCGATTTTGCTCAAACTCTCACTGATGTGTTTTACTAATATTGCTGCATTCACTCAACCCACATGTCTATGAAAGTGAACTTGTCCTTTAATTTGCTTTCAACTAGCATCTATGGGAAATGCATGTTGTAGTAAATTCAGTCCGTCCTCAGCGGGTTAAGGTCCTTTCATATGTTGCACTCATCAAGTTCAAATATGTGGTGTGGGATGTTGGGGATTTGATAAGGAGGTAGATATAGAATCCTGTGTCTGTACTGTACAAAGTTGGATACACTACTCTATGAGAAGACTTGTGGTTAGAAACATGCACACTAGTGTTTGCCTTGCAGAATGGAAATTGTAAAAGCTGTAGATAAATATTGATCCCTTTAGCTTTTGTTTTCACCAGTTTGTGAATGACACATACAAGATTGTAGTATTGAAAGTACATCTCCTCACCCCTTCTTTTGTCTTCACATTTTACATATCTCTAGTCCATGAATAGAGAAGAGATTGAAAAAAAAAAGAAACTAAAATGAAATAATCTACTTCTTAACATTCCCTTTAAATTGCAATAATTACACAAGGTGAGTAAGAAGAGATTCTCAAGTTCTGGGATTGAATTTTTTCAGTAACAGCCATCAAAACGAATATGATGTGGTTTCATTTATATACCTATCAGCTGTATCAGTGTGAATCTGTCACAGTGAAGGTGGTACATTTCATTTCTCAAAATCATAGAAACTTCCATGGTAGTTGCCTTGATTTAGCAGTATGTCAGTCCAGAAACCTGACAAACGTTCAATTAGTTTGCCTTCCAAGTCCTCCCAACATCTTAAAGGTTTTCCTCAATGTTGTTTAAAAGCATCTGCTGATTTCATCAAAAGAGTTTTTTTCATCAGAGTTTTTGTCCACAGCTTACTATTGAGTCAGAGACTGCATTCATGAGCTGCTGGCTGCAGTTTCTGTGATGGTGAAGTTGCCACCTAACTGTTTGCCCAAGTTTTGCTACTTAGTAATCATAACCTCCATTCAGTGGAATGCCAATGATAGGTACAAATTTCTCCTGGGCGACTACCGGTATTACAAACTAGTTGTGTTGTGATTTGTAAGAACTTTGTTTTGACCGCCCTGCCCCATATGTCTTGTGTCTATTTTTATATTGATTGCTCCTGCCTGTGTTCCCCCTTCCCTCTTTTTTTTGTTGTTGTTTCCTCCTGTCTTATCATCATTTTTCTTTCACTTTTCTCAATGTTAATAACAGTTGGCACAGAGGAATGCAGACTTGAGCGATGAGCTGGAGACAGTCAAAAACCAGTGAGTAATGTTGGTGGAAAAGAATATCTAGACCAAACTCCTGGAGTGGGACACATTATTCACAGCTGCCATTACAGATGGCGTCAGCTACACATTTTGTGCACTTAAACGTGGTGAAAGTACCTTGTACTTTCTGTTTCTGAATGGTCGACATGACATGAACCAACTAAATGATTAGCCAGTCATATTTGTTACCTATTTCCAGTCAAACAGGCACATCAAAAAACAAAGCAAAACAAACAAACAAACAAACAAAAACCCCATGTCTCAATGTATTAAATGGGATGCATAGAAGATTATCTAATTATAAAAAGTCCAGGAAACACTGACATGTGGTGAGTATTTAACTTTTATTTAAAAACTGCTCCCTTTGCTCATTCATGCAGTGCAATCACTATGTTGCGATAAGTTGCTCATCAATGTGATACAGAAAGTTCAACTTACCCTTTTGAATATTCCCTGTAAGAAGAAAAACAAGGAAAGGAATTTGAAGATGACAGATAGAGTCAGTTAGTTTCCTTTAAGAATTTTGTTCCAGTTTGAGGTTACAAAGGTGATGTCAAGTTCAACATGGTCAGGATGTGCTTCTCTTCATTAAACCCTTTGCCTACAAAAACCTAGTTTGTTCCTTGTAAGGTCAATGGGCATTTCAGATTTACGGCATTGAGAATAGGGAGGGGATTGGTTGATATGGAAGTTCAGTGACTGATCCTGTTGACGTCAGCATGATGGCAGTTATCAGTCGGTTGAGGAATGAAGTAGACTGTTCTGACAGAAACTTGTCACAGTGCGGTTGACCTCTGGAGCAGCATGGCTGGAAGGTCAGCCAAATCTGGCAGATTGAAACCATGAAATGTTACAGAGCTCTAGGAAGTTGGAGAATGAGAAGTGTTTCCTCTTTCATAGACTGACTCCTTCCTGAATCTCAAAATCTTTGTGGCTCCATAAAGAAACCAAGTATTCGCTGTAGAGTCTAGAGTGGTAGTGTGATAGATCCTCCACACAATTTACTTACCTTTGTTGGACCGTTGGATGGGAAATCACAGTGATTAGTGGATACAGTTATTTGTGAGTATAACCTTTCTCTTGACTTAATGTGTACTAGTACACAAAAACGGCAAAATGTTGGTATGTGATAGTGACTTGCTTATTACCAGTAGATGTATTTAGATGTTGAACAAATTGTGAGACCAGACTATGAGTGATACACTTTTTGTCGTCAATGTGGTGGATTTATAACAAAGTGTTGCGAGGACTTGCAATATTTTGATATAAATCATAATGTCTCAGAGATTGCTTGAGTAATTGAATGTAACCATGGATTCAAGTAATGTGTTTCAAAGTATTATTGTTATCAGATACAGCAATTTAGGAAAGAACTTGAAAGAGGCCTGTGTTTCATCAGCAGGCAGGGAAGTGTGCAAAGGTTTTTGATGGCATCAAGCTTTCACTCTGAATACAACCCAACCTGTGCAAGTCTTGTTTGACTGTAGAGAGTACAAAAGTAGACAACTTTGCACATTGTCTAATGTATCATTCTGCAAGGCTCTCACAAACTGTGAAACTATCCTACCCCATTGTTTTCAGTTGCACTACATAATTTGCATGACTTTCTTTTCCCAAAATGCATTGCATAGCTGTGCCTACTGTGGCTAGCCGCTTGTAGTAGCACTGAGTTGTGACTCCACTGTATCAGACTTTGTATGAGCCTTCCACCTACTATGTTCACACATCCTCTCTCCTGGATTTGTAACTGTGACCAGTTGCTCTCCTTAAGGAGGAAGACCCCCCAAAACTTCCAGTTGTCCTCTGTCTTAATTCTGCCTCACTGCCCTTTTTCCGTCAAACAGGCTGGAGTCCAGATCAGTTGACTTTGAGATGGAGAGGGAGACCCTGCAGAGCACCCTAGACTTCACCCATTCAGTGGTGGCAGAGAAGGACCGGGAGATCGCCCAGTACAAGCAAGAGGTGGGTGGTAGGCAGGGGAGAATTGACACTGAGGGGTCTGTTTCGTATAGATGTTTGGTTTTGCTCTACATTTTGCAATAACTGAACTATAGGTGGAATTCTTTATTATGTCTTTCAATAGCTGTGTAGTGTTTTTCTTGGCTGTTGTATTAGTGTTTGCATTTCTTGCAATGTATTCCAAACCTGTTTTTGAGACAGACCCCACAGAATGAGACATTATCCCTGAAAATGGTCTCATTCTTTCTGGAGTTATAACTTCTTTCTTCTTGTTCTTTTTTTTGGGGGGGTTCCAAACAGCGACGAAATGATGAAAATAAGGAATGTCTTGACTTTAGTGAGATGTCAACCTCTCTGCAAATAACTCTTTATATGCCTGTAACGCTTTTCGGAAATCATCATGAAAGTATCTCTTATTAAATAATGTATGAATGATCCCCTATGAAAACATGTAAATATGTACATATAACAATTCGTCTGTGAATATTGTAAATATGTTATATTGTAATCTATATCATTGAAAGGACTGGCTTTGACTAGCCTGCTCGCTATTGCGGGTTCTTTTTTGTGAAACTGTATTTCAACTATTGACTGTTGTGACTATGTTAAGGATGTTTGTTTGGTATATAAATTTCATTTCATTTCATTTCGTTAATTTCCAATAGCAGTTTCGCACTGAGTAGGACACTTAAATTACATTATGAATTACATTGTTTTCTGCAGAGACACAATGTCTCTGACTGCAGACAGATTCTCTGTTTTTGTCCAAAAAATCAAATGAAAAAAAGTCAATAATCTTGAAAGGATTTCATTATGCACTTCAGTAGTCATAATTTGTGTCTAATTGTACATGACAGTGTTTGAAATTTCAGTCGCTGCTTTTATGTGATAGACTTTGCAGGACCATGCAAAGTGTGTGACTTATGAAGATTCATTATAATGCAGCAGACAAAGGTATATGAAAGTTCATGTTTGGGTTTCATGATTGTCATTTCCACAACAGGAAGTGACTCAGGCGGAGAGATTTCACTTGAGTGTGAAGCTCCCTGTACACAGACTGTATTCATTGTTATGATCACCTGTCTTTTTAAAACCTGCATGGGATATATTCCAGATTGCCAGAAACCAGGGAGAGAGCGCCCTCACAGGCAGCTACAAGACAACCATCGCCAAGCTGGAGACGGACAAGGGCAGTCTACAGCAGCAGGTCGCCGACCTCCAGGCAGCCCTGGTGTCATCACAGCCGACCACCAGTTCGCACATCGATCTCGATGTCGACGGTAGGACGTCATCTTCCTTTTCTGTTTACAGAGAATCACGAGCTCACACCTACCTCAGCGAATGATTTTAACTTCCTCATTCAGGTGTCACACAAAACGTAACAGAACTTCAACAACAACAATACAAATGATAATGATAACTTAATCATTCATTGTGACAGGAAGAGGCGTAGGAAGCAGGAGAGCTATGGTATTTTCATCTACAAGGTTCTTAAGGACTTGAGGTTCTCAAGGTTTTAATTAAGGACACTTTGCATGTAATTGAGAGTAAAGCCAACATACATATGTATTCTTAAGCAATTCTGCTAGATTAGAGGCCACCTTATCCCCCCTCTATGATGGACAAAACAGTTAAAACAGTGCAGATGTGTAAAAGATAACTGTCATGGCAATGCACATTCTGCAATCAAGTGACATGAACAGTCAAAGCAAGGCATTATATACCAGGGCCCCGTTTTATCAAAAGATAGAATTAATTTTAAGTCCAGAAAATCAATAATTAATCTCTCAAACCAACTATAAGTCCATAAATCAATGATTAACTTCCAAATCAGCTATAAGTCTGTTTTATCTAGAGACCCAAAGTTGAAATCAACTTTAACTTCCTCCCAAATTAACTATAAGTTTTCACAACTGCTCCAAATCCATGATAACTCTATAGTTGAAAAAAAAAAGTCAACTATAAGTGGAGACAGTTTTGGTAGACTCAATTGTAAGACAATTTACAGAAGAAAGATGTTTGTCTGTTAACTGCTCACTTTCTCTAACATTTAGTTACGTTTCTCTCATCCAGTTATGGTCTTTTCCTTGCATGAAATTCATGATTGGCATGCATTGCTTATGCGACTGCTGCACGCAAACACCTAGAATCTACAGCAGTCTCAATCCCATCCTGCGCGCCCGGCGCCTCGGCCTGCCCGCCCATCAAGCCATCGCCAGCAAGGGCAAGTAACCGAGCGCTGGAACTGCGTCTGTGTACACTGCATATCTTGCCAAAGAATAGGCAAGGAAAACAGTGATTTCTGACATGTGTAGGCCTACATAGAGCTAGTTCGTCAGTAGATACTAATTGATAGTTTAGTAGGCCTATACAAAAAGTAAAGAGTTTAATTCTATTGTACAACGAGTACCACATTAAGATCTATTAGGCCTAACGTTACAGCAGGTCGTTTGTACTTACTGTACACTGTTAGACTACTAGCTCTAGAATTTCGACATGTAGACTCGAGCTATTCTTTGCAAAGCTGATCTGTGCTGTTATAGATGTAAAAAAAATAAAAAAAGCTAGTCACCACACTCTCACAAGTTTCCATAATCCTAACACGCAAGACTAGAAACAATGCATACACGACATTCACCTTCAGTCCCACTGCAGAAATCCTCTGTGTCAGATTATCCATGTCAATGAATACTAGATAAGTAGTACATGTATTATCAAAGATCCTACATAGTAGTGCGCAGGATCTTCACGGTACGCGCGTACGCAGATTTTTGTTGATCTCGAGTTGTGCTAGATCTATCGACCTGCTTTTGTCAATACAACGAAAGAAACATACTTCTAATTCAGCGGCTGTAGCGCTACTGCGGTGCACTAGCAGACTATGCTTCCGTGGCCATGGCAAACAATCATGTACATTCTCGTGTGTGTTTTTGTTTTTGTTTTGTTTTTTTGCTTTATGTATTGCATTGCTTGTAAGTAGACAGTACCAGAAACCAGCCTCGTCCTGTGTTTTTTTGTTTTGACTAAATCAATAATAAATCATGGTGATCCGCCATAACTATAATCCACTGTTAAATCTCTTCGTAAAACTGAAACTTCAGTCGATTTAAAGTTATAGCGGATTTTAAGTCAATCAAATTCATCATTGATTTCACAATCGACTTTAACTTTATCTTGATAAAACGGGGCCCAGGGATGACAAGTTGCATTTGAATTGTATGTTGTCACTGCGCTGTTGCACAGTTGCTATGATGACAAAAATCTAAGTATGCACTTCTTGTTGTGATTCTTCAGGAGACCCGACTCTAGCCAAGTTCCAGGAGGAGAAGGAGATGGCAGAAGGGCAGGTGAGATGAGAATCCAGCCAGATTTACTTGAGGATGGAAGATGGGGTTAAAATGGAGTTGAAAGTGCAGTGTCACAAGGCACAATCATTCAACAACACTATCCTGTGGAATGAGAGTATATCAATAAGAAGGATAAATTCTAAGTTGTGTTCATCAGTAGTGTTTTGTGGCACATTGTTTATATGGGAGGAATTTCTTGCCTGTCAATTTAAGTACAGATGCATTGAAAAAAATATATATTCCTATAAGAAAGAAAGATATACTGTGTTGAAGGCAAAGTTTTAAGTCAGTGGTAATTGTTTTTTTGTAATTCCTGTTAGGTCACTTTCCTGAACTCGGTGATCGTCGACCTCCAGAGGAAGAATGATGAGCTGAGAGCGAAGCTGGAAGCCATGGAAAATAGCTACATGAATGGGAACCACGACGACATCGGCTTCGACGTCGAGTAAGTACAGTGTGCTTTATCCCTCTGAGAAGAACTTTATCGGAGCCCTCAGCATTCACATATCTGGTTCTCTTTGGCATTGATATGCTTGCTTCCTAAAATCAAATAGATTCACAGCAAGTTGAATAGCTGTACATAACAGTCAAATTTACACTTGTGTCAGACATCCCCATGTTCCATCGAAAATGGAGTGATGATTCTACTGTTGCTGACAAATTTTCTGAAGTTTTCGTTCAAAAAAACAATGTTAGATACATGAGTCCTTCAACTTGTTACATTTTCTGATTCTCACATGCACAGTCATACACCTAAGACGAGATATTACGAGAGTGAAGAATTTCATTTTCGATGCCCTTTCTCTGAGAACTACAAATGTTGGCAATGTGTTTGGATTGGAGTGGCTGTGTCTGCATGATTCTGTGTGAGCTTGTCTTCCAATCATCACCAAGACCGGATGAGGTCCACAGTGTGTGGCATGAATCATGTGTTGAGTGAAGGAGTTCATTCTTGCATCTGTTATATTTTTCTTTCTTTTTTTCACCATGTCTGCAATCTCAGATTACTGCAAAACCAGAAACATTTGCAGCTTAATACACTCAGCAAAAAAAAAAAAAGAAAAAAAAAGAAGAAAGTAAACACTTTGTCATGTTTATATTTCTCATAGAATATTTAGCTAAAAGTTAGTGTATTACATACCATATGAAAGGTAATTTAATTGGCTATCAACCTGGTAGGACGATAAAAAGGCAAACTTTATGCATGATTGAACACCTTTGTTTTTCTCTTCAAAGGCACAAAAGGGAAATTGCAAAAATGAACAAGTTGTCATTCATGCATGCTCTTCATAAGTGCTCTTCCATGTAACAATAAGAACAAAAGACAAATTTAACACAAAAAATAACATGAATTAAGTCGCAAAAATAAAGAGCTATGACCTCTATAATATCTTTGAAGCGCAAAAGATCAATAAAGGCTAAAATCGTGGAGGAAAATGAAGAATTTTCTGTCAAATCCAAATTAAAATTAAATGCGAGAAGAAGCAATATAAACAAAAATGGTAGGAATTCGAATTAATTTCTCAAATTAGGAAAATTATAAATCATATTTGATTCTTGAATTTGTCTCATGAATTCTTAAATTACAACATTAAAAGAATTGAATGAAGATATTCTGTTTAATATTTAATCATTATATTTAATCATTTTGTGCCCTTACTCCCTATGTCATTTGAAGTTTGAGTTGACAGAAAATTCTTATTTTCCCCCTTTAGTTTTTTAGCTTTGATTTTGTTTGAGGTTATAAAGACATAAAGAGAACAAAAACTTATTTTTGTTATTTCATTCATGTCTCCCACTCTGTTAAACTGGTCTTTTGTTATCATTGTTATCTTTAAGGGCATTTACAAATGAAAGACAACATGTCAATTTTTGCAATTTTTGCAATTGTACCTTGGAGGAAAAAAAACACAAATGCATTCACTCATGTGTAGCGTTTCTCTTTATATTGACCTACTAGTTTGATAGCCAATTGAATTACCTTCAATTTGGTATATAATACATTGATTTTCATCAAAATCTTCTATGAAAAATATGAACTCGAAAAAGTGTTTACTTTCTTTTTTGCTGAGTGAACATTCGTGAATTTGAGTCAACAGTTTTTGCAATAGCATGAAATTTCCATGAATTCTCACTGGCATTCAATGCATTGTGTAAACAAATACTTTTGTGTTCATTTTATTTTCATGAATCTAGGCTCCTCATGAAATTTGCAAAAGTTTCTGGTTTTACAACACCACTGCACATTTGTTCTGTTAACGCAGAGAACAGGCAAAGCCCTTGCTGTCCGTTGCTTTATCACTCTCAACAAAATGTAATCGATTCTACCCAGTTGGATGTATCAGATGTGACCCTGCACCACAAAACAAACAAAAAGTCGCCAGACATGCATTTTTAGTTAAGAGCATATTCTGAAAGAGCAGACTTCGAGCTTTAAAATGATGTGTAACTCAAATCAAATGGACTCTCCTAACCTATTTAAATATTGGAAGGAAAGCAAACACTGTAGAAAAGTGTGAACTGAGAAATGAGGCTCTGAAGCACAGGGTTTATTCAAGCGTTTAATCTTCACCAAGCCGTGCTACCTGTGCAATGAATGGGACAAAAAAGCAGGATGAACCCACCGGTTTAACCACAATGAAGGGATTATCAGATTAAGCTAAAATTAAGCATATTATATTAACACATTCTGTCCATGATAAATGCAAACTTTCAAAGCAGTAGCATCATCCTTTATAAAGTTATTAGAGTTAAAAGTGACGAGTGTGTACAGGTTGTTTTTTTTTTTTTTAAAGAAATGCAAGGGGGACTCTCAAGACACACCTAATCACACTATTCTAAAAAAAGTATTTGAGATAAACTGCTAAAAAACACACTTTCCTGTTCATTTTATGACACCAAATTTTAGCATAATGTAGAAAGAAGCTTACTCTTTCGGAAAATATAAAAAAGTCAAGATTGACCAAATTGACCCTTTTCACCTATTTTCAGTCCTCGCACAAAATCAGTGCATGCGACTTTTTGTTCGTTTTGTGATGCATGGTCACAAATGGGGTGAATGTTAGCAATGTTGTGGATAGAATGGATCCCCAAATTTTCAAGTGTAATGTAACTTTGCTCAGCGGTTCCTCGTAGTATAAAGTATACCTGTAAATTAATCGAATGAACCATACAATGTACCTCATTGTTTATTTACTGCACTGAATTGAAGCACTAAGATGTTGAAGCATACATGTATGTGCTCAGCTCAGTTTTTGCATTAGAGAAATCCTCAATTCAAATCATCTGTCTGGAAAATGACAAGCAATTGCTGGGCATTGTATCTGGAGTATTATGTATTGGTTATAGGTGACAACAATACTTGATAAAGCTCCCAAACAGAATTTTGAGAAGACAGTAGGTTTCAATCATTCATTCATAATGAAAAGTTCTTCTGTTCATCTCTATGAATGCTGCTTGCAAAAGCATGCGGCAGAAACATTCAAAGACACTTTCTTCTCCACCCCAAATCACACCTTTTTCACCTAGCCTGGACATAGGCTCGCACGGCCCTCCGCCGCGCCTCTTCTGCGACATCTGCGACGTCTTCGACCTCCACGACACGGAAGACTGCCCTCTCCAGGCCAGCTCCGACAGTCCGCCCGCCACGCAGTACCACGGCAACAAGAACGAAATCAGACCCTACTGCGAGATCTGCGAGGGTAAGATTTGCTTGACCTCAGCCTGGGATGTGCATGTTGATTGCATGCTTGTGAATGAGTGAACACATTGCACAGTGATTACAGATTACAGGGCATGTCTACTGGCTTCTGCTCAGGTGTCATTGCAGAAGTGAACAAAGAAATTCATTCATCACATGCATTTTTACAACAGACTTTACCTATTTAGGATATTGTTTTCATTCCCTGTTGTATTTTTTAAGTTGTATTCATTTACTGCATCATGACATTTTAGTACCAGGAATGGGAAAGGGGGGGGGGGGGGTGGAGAACTATTTTGCTCCTTGTTTATAGGATTTTGACTTTCTGATTTTTTGATTTTGGTATCCTAATAATGAATGTACAGTAGTATTTTATTTTGAAAGTTCATTTCCAGTATTAAATGCTGTTGTGATTTTGGTATCAATGTCAAATGAAGCATGATTTCGATGGATTGACTCACATGAGGGAAATGCTTGTCATATTGAGTTTAGAAGATTCTTCTGCATCTTGTCTTTTATGAGCTGTTTAGGTTTAGAAATGTTGTATTACCACAATGTATCATGGCTGGAAGATGAATTGAAATAGCTTTTACAGATTATTAGGCAATATAACAGACACTTTTCTGCTGATACAGACTGCCACAGGGCTAGCTCATGTTTGATTTTTATGCCTCCGCCACGAAGTGTCGCCGGAGGCATTATGTTTTCGGGTTGTCCGTCCGTCTGTCCGTCCGTAATGAATTTTGTTGACAGCGTAACTAAAAAACTGTTTAAGGTATCCTAATGAGACTTGGTATGTATATGCATGAGTGGGCGAAGTTGTGCCTATCAGCTTTTGGGGGCACATGCTCAAGGTCAAAGGTTAAAAGGTCAAGGTCAAATGCTCAAAACTTCACTATTTTTCCCATATCTATGCAATGCCTGGAGGTTTTTTCTGGAAACTTGGTGTATACATGTAATACCAAATAAAGATTCTCCAGAGAGTTTCAAGTCATGAGGTCAAGTGAAAATGTTAAAATGTCACTTTTTTTCTCCATATCTTAGAAATGGTTCAAGCTATCTTCATGGAACTTAGTACGTATGCATGTACTGACTAGCAGTGATTATCTAGGGAATGTGGGGATCATGGGTTGAAGGTCATGGGTCAAAGGTCAAGGTCAAATTCTCATAATTTCACTTTTTCCCTCATTTTATTGCAATACTAGCTGGATTTTTCTTGAAACTTGTTATATACGTTTATAACCCAATAGAGGTTCTCTTGGAAGTTTCTTGCCCAAAGGTCAAGTGAAAATGCTAAATTTCATTTCTTGGTCCATATCTCGAAAGTGACTCAAGGTATCATCATGAAACTTAGTACATATATCTATGCATGTTCTACCTGACAGCGATTCTCTTGGGAATTTTAGGGTCATAGTTTCAAAGTTCCAGGGTCGAGGCCAAGTTAAAATGCAAAAATTTTACTATTTGATCGTGAATTAAACTTTTTCTCCATACCTTAAAGGTTTTATCAATGCATAGACTTATAAAAAAAGGTTCAAAAGTGAAGTAAAAATCCTCAAATCCCCAAACACCTGCACTCTTAGGCAGTATAGCCAGCCATCCAATTAAACCTAGTTCAAGGAAAGTGAACATTCAACACATTTGTGACAAACCTGTCATTTTAATATTTTGCCAATTATGTGAAACTCATCACACATTGTCAAGATATTGTACTAGAGACTTATTAGGAGAACCATGCATTAAGGCGGAGGCATACCAGTCACCATAGCGACATTTCTAGTTCTTTTTTTACTTCATTTTTGGGAAGCTTGCTTTGTGTCAAGACTAGACAACTCAGAGTATAGTGGTGAATATATCCAGAATTTCTGATATTGAAGGGTTGGTAAGAAAAATATTTTGCATTAATTCTTTCGAGATATTTTCTGAGGTGCTAATATTAGAATACCTTCTAATCTGCAGTGTATGTATTCTCCCTCTTATCACTTGCATTGTTTTTTGTATCTATTGTTTTTCATTCTGGCAGTTTTCGGCCACTGGACAGAGAACTGTGATGATGAGCAGACGTACTGATAGCAAGAGGCTTGGAGGGGTCGTCGTGGAAACGCTGGTCCGCCCCATGCGTGCACACCATTGGTCAGTACTTTGTCCTTGTCCTCATCATGGAGAATGATACTCACAGTCTTCTATTCACCATCGAACACTCTCCCACTCTCTTCGCTCGAGATGCTGTCCTCGTAACCGCCGGCAACAGGACTGGATGAGATGTCAGGGGGTATTCAGCGCCATTAATCCTAAGAGGGTTTTGATGAGAGATGAATCAAGGATACCGGAAAACAGTGACTATGAGTGTATTGCCACTCGATTGAATGGAGTCAGACGGAGAAGTACAAACATGTAGTAGACTAATAGACAGGAAATTGCATTGTTGCAAAATATCTAAGTGTATCATCAGAGCACTTGCGTGATTGGCTACTTGGATCCTAAATGTGGATTCCTGGATAAGGGTCTTTTTCTATTCATCAATCACATCAGATAAATACAAATGTTGGCAAGTAGCCCACTGTCTTACTGCTTGTAAAGTTTGTAGACAAAGCCTTAGACGATGTGCTTGCCATACAATGGTATACTACCAGCAGAGTCAGTGTGTTCTGCAATTCTTGTGCCATGATTCTTTTCATCTAGAATCCAAGCAAAAAAATATGTGTGTAATGAAATGCTTGTTCTTATTCTTCATGGAATACTTGAATGAAGACTATCAGGAGAATCATTTAGTCTCATCATTTTGTCATTCTCTTTTAGAATGTGTCAATAATTGTTAGGGATAGAGAGCTAAGTTTTCAAAAATACCTTCACTGGAATTGGTTTGCACACAGATTTCAAAATAAGTGATTTTGTTCAAAAAGTCGGAAATTATGAAGTAGGTGACTGGCAGTGCACTGAGTGTTGATATTAGCTAGCCCACCCAAAACAGCAGATTTGAATAATTGATATGTTAGCAACACAGAATGTAAATTAAATAATCATCCCTCTAGAGGGCCTCCTTCCCAAACTCACGGTCCGTCCAGACAGTGGCTTCAAAAGGAAAGAGTAACCATATTATTAATGCAATCATGGTCTGTTTACATTTTGTTGCCTTTGTTTGCTAAGGAGTGTTGTGCTCTATTTGATTGGATTGTACCATGCACAAACCAAAGAAGTCTTTAGAGAAATTATGGCAAAGTTTGTGTAGAATTTCCAATTCAAGTTGCTATTCAAGTTCCTGTCTGTGAACAACAACAACAACAATGCAACATGCTGCAGTGTTCTTGAAATTCCCTGATAGCTACATAATTTGATTTTTGCACCATTTGATAATGATGGGAAGTGTAAGATTTTAGTTGATGAAATTGCAGAATGGTCTCCTGGGTCATCGTACCTGAGGAAACAAACCAAAATGCTTCATTGTGGCTGGGGAGGTCTATTATTCAAATGTGATCAGATGGTTCGAAAGATGGGTGACTTCACACTTTTGATGTGTCTTGTCTGAAGCAAGTACAGCAGTCATGCCTTTCCCATGTTTGAGGAATTGCGATGGCCAGTCGCGGGTTTTGGTGAAATTCGCCGAAATTTGACAGACTGTGTTAATAGGAAATAGGGAAAAGGTTTGCTGCATTGCATGACAGATTCATCAGATTGGAATTAGTGGAGTGATAGAAGGCTATTAAAACACTTTGAGTGGGAACAGTGAGGTCAGTACATTAACACTGTATTACTCAAGAGCAAGATTTCTGCGTTCGAAGTAATGGGATTTTGAGGCATTTTGAGGCAGTGGTCGGTAGAAGGGTTACTATGTATGACTTTTGTGCTTGTTCAGGACTGACCCAGGGTGAAACAAGGCTTGTCTTGTGATGAGGGACACTTGTGTGATTTCTGTTACAGTTTGAGTCTTTGTGAAGTACGTATTCTGCAAGCCAGGCATTCATATTCCCTGATAAGGTAAAATACAACTGTAGTTAAACATTGACTGAAGGTGGTGTGAAAGTGGCACATTGTCTCTGTAGTATGTTGGTCACTTAGGTTACATACAGTGTTTCATACCACAAGTTGTCTGTGAAGTAAAAAAAAATGCCTACAGCTCTCTATTCATTTTATACTCTAGCTTGTCAGCGTATGATATTTTAAGATGAAATCTTAATTTAAACAATTTTTTTTCTGTAAGTTCTATCATTTGGTGTATATCTCCTTGTGGGAGTTTTTCTCCCAAATCCATTTTGCATAAAAACCTATCTCTCTATCTGACCATGTGAGTATTCTGCCATGTCTGATCCTAATTGTGAAGGAAAACTCCCATATTTGCCAAATTCTGACATGGAAAACCTGTAATCTTTCAGTACTTTGGCCTTTAAATACTGAGTCACAGTACTGTGTAAAGTATAGCATTATTTCTTAAAGAAGTGGCACAGTCCAACATTTGTGTTGCACTGACAAAGACAAAGGCATCTAATCAGTTTAAGTCCAATCTTCCTCTTATTCTGGACTATAGTTGTCCATTTCTCTTTTCCAAGGTTTGTTGCTCATTGTTCATGATGTATGCTCTTCATTGTGCTAAATGATTACATTTGTACTTTTTTTCTTGATTCCTGACAACGAATTGTGAGTGGCGTTGTAACATGTGGATCTTTAGCTTCCGTGTGCAAAGTATTCCACAAAGACTGGAGCTAAGATTAAGCCAGTGTAGTGTTAAGTCAAGCAGTGTGCTCATATCAGAACACTGGATCAGTTACAATGAAATCAAGTGCATTTTTATATCAATGGAATATGATTGAAGCAATCAAAATAGAGAGAGAGAAAAAAAAAACACCAATAAAAACAACAGCAAAACAAATCTGACTTCTTCACTTCTGGCAAACTGATCTGAGCGGTTGTTATGTAGTCCAGCTAGTCACAAACGTGAATGTTAATGAGCAGCAGGTGGTCATAACTTTCTCCCAGCTTTAAATCTGTATCTGTGCCTGTACATCCATTGCTTGCTTAAACACATCACCTCTGTGTGTCTGCAGTGTTCATTTTCCATGTTATTATGACTTACTCCCTGTTTGTTAATGGGGAGGATTACCTGCTTTGTGTGCACAGCCATGTAAAGTATATAATATATTTAACCAGCTGCAATGTACTTTGCTGTGTTGCGAAACTTCTTTCAAATTTAATGTAGCACTACTTGAAAAGTTATTATTGTACTAATTTAATGGCCTTCTTTGCATCGAAAAAAAAAATGATAAATTTGGGCTTATTCATCTTGATTTTTTTTTCTTCTTTTTTTCAAAGATATCAATTTTGCACCAAGATGTAAATATTTTGTTTCTATATGAATTTGTACATTTTATTTATGAGCAAATTAAAGTAGAAGCATCTACATAATGTAAGCATGTAGCCATTGATGTCACCTGTTTTACATGTTGTTCAGAATGTCTCAGTAAGCTTATTAGGTGATGTTTGCGCTCCTGCACAGGATGTGTCACAGTGCGAACAGTAACGCTCTTTTTTAACATGGAAAATCTGTGATCTCATTGTGGTGAAAGGTCAAACTAGGTTGATGTTGAGAAATGCATTTACTGGTATACTCATCTTAAAACATAATACAGCGCCTTAGGTATTGCTTCAAAGAAAAATCTCTCCAGCATTTTATGTCTGTGGGCTGGTGCCAGCACCTTCCTTCCATCGAGGGTTCAGGATTGTATGTTTTGTGTAGCGTTAATTCCATTGAGGTTGCTCTCTCAGATAACAATACCTCACTAACAAGTGTGCCTACATCTTGACTGGTAAAGATGTCTGTAGATATGGGAAAAGGGAAACTACATGTCAGTGATGTAATAATTGTTTTCCTTGTGTGATTCTGGATGGCATGAGCTTCATACACGCCTCACAAGTGTGACTAGCATTCAAAATCTGCGTGAATACAGTAGAATCTATTGTCCAGTTTCGAGTGGTTTGTTGTATGTGAACGCCAGCATTGTCATGTATGCAGGAGTGTCTCCCATAAACAGTGTTAATTAATACAATGGATGATCCAACAGTGATCTCAGTGTGTGGGACTTAGGGGCAGGCATTGATCATTTGGTCAGTAGAATTTGGCTATACTATTCTACATTTCCTTTATGGAAAAAAAAAAAGCAAAGAAAGGTGAAGAAATTGTTCTATAGAAGGGGGTTGTGTTTTTGTCAGCAGGTTATAATCTCACAAATCATGTATTGTAGGTTGTAGAACCAGCAGATTGGGCTGGCTTGGCTTGACTTTTGCCAAATTTGATGGCTTGTAAAGTATATCAAGAAACTGAATGCCAGATAGAAATAATGGGATCTTGTCAGAAGGTGATTATCATTGAACTTGAAGAGGCACATTCAAAACCTGTGTTCATTTGCTTTGAATCATAAGACAGAGAGAAAGAAAGAAATGCTGTTATGACATCATAATCATATGAAATAGATAAATCATATCATGGATAATGTGTTCTTACTGTATTGAGTGAGTGGTGAAAACACAGTCAGCTAATAATAGTGTAAAAGGTGTCAGCAAAATTAGCCACATGCTAAGGAGAACATTTAGTACTGGATTGTCAATACAGTGCATGTAACTCCTTTTTCTCCATGCAAACTGCATACAGTATATCAAAGCTGTGAAGAGAAGTTTCTTGGTTGCTGTTTGTGTCTCAATGCCATTTTCTGCTTCCATTTTTATTTTTCTTCACCAACACGTTTCATTATCTGAAGGTTGGTAACATTACTTTTTATAAATCAGATGTAGTTCTTATCACCAGCGCATAGTTGTGTGTTGCGAAAAAAAAGTTGGAAAGAGAATTCAACATTATTCTCCAGCAGTAATGACTGGTAAAGCATGTTTTATGATAGCACATCGTGAAATTACAACATTCCTGTCATACTTGAACAGGATTGCATGTGCACCATGAAGGAGAGAATATAGAAAGTTCGGTTTAATTTATTTCCCTTTCTTCATATTTGAAAAACAAAATCAATTAAGTAAACCAGCTGCTTATGGTTCATTTCAGTTTATGATCCTCAAATTTTATTTATTCCAAATGGACAAAGAAATGGTAATAACTCGGAGTGTATGAAGCAGGCATACTGGAAAATCACACCCATTGATTTATGGTGTCACTCATTCACTCATTTTGGTCTATCCTTAATTTGATGCAGTATTCGTCTTTTAAACAGATCTTCCAGACTTTGAATTGTAATGCTTTCATATGACTGCACATTTAACTATGACTTCAGTGTGTAGTTCTGGTAAAATTTTACTGGAATAATTATGATGATGTATGCTTTTGACATCCTAAGAGAGTGAACAGCCGTCTTTTTATTTCTTTTCTCTTTTTTTTTTTGGGGGGGGGGGGCAAAAAGAAAAGGTTTTGACTATACTGTAGCGACGGTCACACTGTCAAAAGATCATGAAATTTAAGATTGCGAAGTTTAATATCTCAAAGTTTTGCCAGTGTGACTGCAAACTTTATGAAACTTCCCACTCAAACTCAAACAAATTTGAACACTCATGTTAAAGTTCGTCACATGACGAGTCCACCACCTGTTTTTGACTGCATTGATCGATGCTCGTGTTCAGGCGGTACCTCGTTGGGATCAACATGTGTACATTGTTATGCCACCGTCACTAGCTGTCAGATAACACACTCCTTCTTTGTTGTGCATACGCACCAGTTACCTCAACTTTGAGAACTCAAGCATCAGAAAGTTTGGCTGCCAGTGTGGATGGAAGGGCAAACTTTTTGATCTTTTGCTAGTGTGACTGCGGCTTGTGAGACATTTATTTAAGTTATGCTGCACACTCATCGCCGTGGATTTGACTCGGTTGCTTTTTGCCATCTGAAGTTCTGTAACTGACAACAAGCCATGCCGAAGAATGACCCTTGATATTTATTTAAGACCAGTCATTTCTCACACTAGGGCACTCTGAGCTGCTTGGACATATGATGTGCAGAACATTCTTTAAAGACTATCTTGCTTTTAATGCTTGGTGACAGTGCTACAAGGAGCTCTGGTAGTATATGTAAATGTGTACATTTTGGGCAGTGACAAAACAATGAAATACAAAAAAAAAAGTTACTGAACATTTTACTCGATAAATGTCCAGAGGTATATGTACAAGATCTACAAAACTATGGTGATTTATATTGGTGATTGTTAAATTGTTGAAATTATAATGCAAATAAATATGACAAGTGATTCTTTTTTGCATATCCAGATGAGTGAGATTGTGTTCTTTGAATGGTGCGATTGCGCTTGGCTTTGACAAAGGCCTCGTGCATGATTTTTATCTGAGCTTGATCTTTAGCTTTAAAGACAGTTGTCTTGGGCAGGACACCAATAATGATGACATGAACTGCAGACATGCTGAGTTCGTTATTATATTTTTGGTTTCACTTTTGCCACTAAGGAAGTCCAGTATAAAGTAGTATTTAATATAAAGTCACCAAGGGAGGCACAAAGTCTAGTCCTCTAGTGTCGGAAAGGAGAGGTGATCGATGAGGATAAAATGCCTTGCCTCTGGGGCAAAACTGTTGCTACCAGCAGACGTGAACCCAGAAACTCATGACTGAAAGTCTGCGGTCTTATCCACCATTGAAAGCTGTAAGGACTCTTCCTCTGTAGCAAATTGGGGGGGGGGGGGGGGGGGGGGGGGGCTTGTTTTGTTTTTTGTTGTTGTTGTTTTTGGTGTGTGTGTGTCTGTCTGTGTGTGGTTTTTTTGTGGGTTTTTTTTTTTTTCAAAAGCATAACTTCGTTGGTGGAAAGTACAATCTCTCTTTTGTTTTCTTTTTTTTTTGGGGGGGGGGGGGAGGGGGTTAGGGTAATGTTTGTGGGTTGTTTTAATGTTTGTTGTTGTTTTTGTTTTTGTCACAGGAGCAAATGTCATGGAACCATGCAACACATTTGACTAAACTGCATGCCACCAGCAGTATGGGTTGATGCGACCCTTATTGGGTATGGGGAAGCAAGTTTCGAAAAAAACAAACATAGTTCTCAGAAGGGCTCAAAATTCATCTTCCCCCATTTGGAATTTGCTTGCGATCAAAAGAGTCTACCAAGTAATTTGGCTGACGTGATTTGCCGGGAAAATAAGTTGTTTTGGAGTTGTTTTTTTTTAAACAAAAGTATAGAATAATTTCGATTGTATACATGCGACATATGTTCCTAAAGAGCCCTCCTCGTTCAGCATTGTGGGTCAAGGTAGAATGTTACGTGATGATCGATCGTATTTTCCAACAAGTTGGATACGATTCTCTCTCGCCCGTTAAATTGATGAATACTCAGCTATGGCCTGATTTGTCGATTATCGATAATCGATCATAAAAAGAAAAAAAAAGTGACGTATAAATTTTTAGCGACCTCCATCGTGTTTGATCTGGTACTGTAAAAGGCGCCTACTCCCGGCGAATTATTATTGGCTAATATTTCACATTTTTCATTGTTACCAAACTGAACTTGTGTTATCACAACGTTATTTCACACCTTTTTTTATGTGTATGTGTCCATTTTAGAGCAAAAAATCGCAGCCTTTGAATAAAGCAAAATGAATGTGGCATTTATGCTGGTATAAGTAGGTAAAATGCGAAGCAATCTTGGCTGAAATATTGATCAGTAGAATGAGTGTTGCTGTTGAAAATTTAGAGCCAAGTAGAACGTGCCAATCCAATCCACAAAACCTTGATAGCTTAGATTTGAATCTTTCTTCCTACAAGGAGGTCAGGATGTAGTCACGTCTGCGTCACAAAGCCTGAATAAAGGTAGAGGGAGAGAGACCAAGAGAGAGAGGACAGGAGTAAGAACATATTCAAGCAGTCGGACCCAATTTTGCATCATTGTGTATCATAAATAATTACTAAATTTACTCGCTATGAACCGACCCCTTCGCGCCATGCTTATCGTCGGCTCTCAAAGTCCCAAGTGGTTTGTTTGCCCGATGCAAAGGTCTTGGATTTATTACGATTTTATGTTATTATTCCAATGCTTTTTATCAAATCGACACACTAATAAGCCTCTCTGTAAGCTTCTTAGTACTTCGAGGTAACTTTTTTTTTCTTTTTGCATTATATTTTGAAGAATCTCGACTTTCAAAGATTAGTGAATATGCAATCAAATCGCTTTCAAAGAAAGCGAAATGTCACTTTACTTTTGACCGGATGCTCGTTCCTGTACATGAAGTTACTCCTAATTTTGCGAGCTTTGTGTTTGCAGAATATGATGGTCCAAAGTTGCCTTTTTTTTTTCAGTCAGTAGGTTTATCCTTGAAGAAAATCGTGCCCCGGTTTCTTGTTCACACAAGTCGGATCAGTGGGGGAAAATCGAAACGAAAAAATAATCGAAAATATCAACAACAAAGGAAAATAACACATTAAAAAGTAATGGACCTTACTTTAGAAATAGTGCAGTCGCGTTGAGCACTCCAAACGAGAAGTGTGGAGAAAAACTAGCAGCAAATCCGAGAGACCTTTCTGTTTCAGGGTGAATTCGTGAGTTGCTTAACTCTTTTCTGTTCCAATTAGTCAAATTTAATGTACCCAAATTTTACACACTCACCTAGAGGGCAGGGAATTACTAGTAATGTGGCAAGCAGAGGGTTAAATGCTAGCTCTGGGAGGGTTGATGAGTTAATTTTTTTTGTGTGTATTAAAGTGCATGTGTGTTGTATGTTACCATGAGCATGTGTGTGTGTGTGGGGGGGGGGGGGGGTGGGGGGCTGAGTTTGTATCCTTCTTATTTTATCCTTCGTATAAGTATAGAAGCAAGAGTTAGGGTTTAGACGAGATAGAGGTAGGTAAGATTAAACTTGTGTATAGTAATTCATACAATAGAATTTATTCATTCTTTGTATTTCAGGATTTTCAAAGAAAGGTTCATGATAAAACCTTATAACTTTGGGCAAGTTTCTTTGAGTAGAATTGGATACATTGATATCTATCTCTATGAAAGTCAAGTGTTTGAATTTTCTGTTACTAGGGTTATTTTCTAATTACTAAATATGGCTGTGTAAAATATGGGAATCATAACGAAACCGTGTGTCTGCGAAATTACATATGATTATGTTATGTAGGGAAAAGATGGGCAGAGGAGGAATGACAGTGGAAAAGGCGCTCTAAAAATACCAAATGTTGTTGTTGTTGTTGTTATTATTACTAGTAGTAGTATAATAGTATTGTTGTAAGTAGTATATACATAATGTAATAAGTACATAATAATGGCGGATATAACAACTCACAGGAAATGAATCAGATCTATTGCAACCAATTAATTAAACAGTAGGTCCCTATACGTGATGTAATATAAGATAGCAACCTCCAAAGTCTGAGGGGAAAATGGTGGGAGAATACACGAGAAGTTTCCACGTAGACAAGGACATACCCGACAAAGACAAAGACCTACACGAATTCGTATTCACCTGTGCGGGACAAATAGCTTGCCCCGCTCCCCCCCCCCCCCCCCCCCCCCCCCCCCCCAAAAAAAAGAGAAAAAAAGTAATGATAATGAACACTGAAATTCTAAAAAATCACACCATTTCAATAAAAGAATGATTAAATGTAATCGAAATCATTGGATTTTTGATTGATTTAATCATTTAGGATGTGCTCAGTCAACTAAAACCATTTCACAGTCCTAACCATGTCTCTATCTTGACATCAAGCCAAGCATGTTGCATAAAACCTCGCTATGGGTGGAGCTACTAAGACGAGGGTTGAATATTTCATCTCCTCCTCAATGTTCTATTCCCGAAAAGCAAGTTGTCCATCCAACTCGTTTTCTCTGTGTGTCTTCTTACATCTAGCATACCGAGAAAGAGCGAAAGATGGAAAAAAAACCCGAAAAAAGGTCATCGTTCAGATTAAAATCACTTACGCGCATGTCATTCTCGTAACTCTAGCAGCTAGGGTAATATCACATTTTTGGGTTTTCTTTTCTCTTTCTTTTTTTTTCGGAAGGGGGGGGGGGGGGGGAGGGGGTAGGAGAGTTTGTAGATTCAACATTCGCATTGACATAAAGGTAGATCCAGAAGTGTGCTTGTATATGAAAACAAACTTTGAGCGTGCGTATTTTAGGGACGCCGATTTCAGAACAAATATAAAGGGGGCACAGAACCGATGCATCCCTAACATCTTCTTGTCAATGTGAAACTTCTGCAGGTTTGTAGGCCTATGCAGCAGCACGATCTGAAGGAATCGAACAAATAAAACGAAGTGTATTGATCAGAATAGCGGTGACACTTCAGTACCAGCTGCTAATTGTCTGACATCACGAGTCTGATCGGGGGCATGTTTATTTCTATTTTTTTTTTTGACGTGTGTTTGGTCGATTTGTATTATTCTTCCACGTACAATACTCTCATTGTTCTGTTTTAACCACGCAACATAAGCGGATATCAGGACACATGAACTACAATAATTACTTCTTAAGATAACTATTGCAACAGAATATGTGTGAGAAGAAATTAAAATAATGTCAAAATTCCTTTGAGGTAATAAAAACAAATAATGTCAGATCTATATATTTCAACATAAATCGATTCTTGGCTGTAGGCCCTACTCAGTCTAAAGTATTGTGGAACACTACAGAAAACGAAATGAAACTGCATAATCTATATCTTAAAAAAAAAGAAAATGAAAATGAAAGAAGAACCTCCTCACTCCTTTTTTTACAGGAAAAAAAAAAGAAGAAATATAGTAGATTTGGATTAAAAAAAAAAATACTGCGGCAGCGGTGGGTGTCCGAGGCTAAAGGAAATTACGTAAAAATAGTTGTTGGTTTTTTTTTTTTCATATTGCTTTTGGCTCTTTTGTTTTATTACAAAATCCCGGCGGAATCCGCCCCCCCCCCCCCCCCCCCATGGACGTTTCGCGCTATAATTCTGTAACGCGAGAAGGCCTCGTCGCGAGGCTTGACTTTCTTTGTTCAAGTCTCGCGCAACTTTTGAGACCAAATTTGCAACGTCCGCGCATACTTTTGCGAAGCCACGCCCATTTTTGTAATGGAATGTCGCCCCAAAACGGGCACAATTTTGTAATTTTGTGTACATTTCCTATGGAAAACAGTGCTTTGTCATGAAAATCATAAAAACCTTATTATTTTTTACAATTGATTACTTTCATTGATTAATTTAATGCTAATTATGGTAGAAAAGTGGTCAGTGACAATTTCCAATAAAAAAAACAAAGAAAAAACAACAGTTGAAAAACAAAGAAATACATAAGAAATTCTGAAAACAATAAAATACATAAGAATTGAAATGAGTTCTGGAAGTTTTTGTGATGTACAAGGTTATTGTTGAATATGCTAAAACAGAATTACAAATCAAAAATTAGACTCTTAATGCTTTTAATTAGGCTAAAATATGATCTTCAGCTTAATTTGCATAATTAATTAATCAAAATTAGAAATTGATTGTTTCAAAAAAATCTTATGACACAATCTTGTAGATTATGACGTGGGTCTCACGCATGCAAAATTTCACCGATGGCCGAGATCTGGGGGGGGGGGGGGGGGGATTCCGCCCCCCCCCCCCCCCCCCCCTCCTCGGTCTTAGCATAGCCAAAAAAGCCCGGCCCTTTTAGGGTTAAAGGCCGAAAAGATTAATGACTGTCATCGATCTGAGAACATAACTATCACAGGATTGTCAGGTATAGATTTCCATCAATGAAAGGGAATGCACCCCAAACACTTTAGTGGATTCATATATATTCATTGGATTCATTTATTCATTTATATTTTTTTTCCTACGGTGACATCACGTAGTCCTTTTTTTTTCTATTTGCATGCTTTCTTATCTAATGATGACTGCACACTGTTTTGATCAAAAGAAATTCATAATCTCTGAACAGATCGTCCAATTCTCCTCAAACTTCGCTGGTGTTTTCTACTAAATATTTCTGCACTAACTGCACCCACAGTAATTATATGAAATATATTTCCCTTTAAATAACCAAGTATGTGCTCCACTATACCAAAAACTACTTATTATAGATTCCTTTACTTATAATAAGTCAAATTAACATGCTTTAATTGGCTTTGAAATCATTGTCTAGTATCTGTGTCATTTTCTTCAAGGTATCTGGATCACTTCTTGTCCCCAAGGATTCTTAATCTCACCCCAAGAGGCTCGTTATCCAGGACTTATCGAAACGGACTTCCAAACCTGTTTATACTGGGGCATTTAAGCAGATCATATCGCGCTTTATGAATTCATGAAATGCTTTCATAACTTGATGCACGCACCATATCAAATTTAATGAACATTATCTTTGACTACCAGACAACAGCTTACCCTTCATTCTTGGGCGTTTCATTTCAGATGAAATATCTGTTAATAGTTATCAGTTTGAAATGCTATTTAAGTGAATAAAGTTAATCTCTTTTCGTGTATCCAAATGGGAAGATTCATGGTATAATTCATGCTGTTAGCATGTGTTAGCTGCGAGGTTATACACGTTATAAGGTCAATTTTTCATTCTGAGTTTGTCTAACTTCAAATCATTGCACGTTTTTTGTCTCTAATCATTTTTACTGTCTTATTTCGTCAGTTCCGTTTTTGTATTTTTGTTTTTGGTTTAGTTTCACCTGATCCCGTGATTTTTTTTTTTTGATCAGTTATAAGTACTTCTTTTAAGGACACAACTCGATTTGATTGATATCCTTTGATATCCAATCAGGTCTAAAACCTTCAGATGTTGCAGTTATAGGTAACTGTATGTGCATGTATCAAAAAGAAAAAGAACAACAGAAAATGAAATCAGTAACACTTCACCAATACACAAATACATCAACACACGTGCATGTGCATACACATACCCGTGCGCTCACACATAATTCACATACAGACAGACATAATACACATTATTCCGTTTGTACTTTCATCTCACTACACCTCGTTTCAAGACACTTGGTGTCATGTTTTGAAGGAGAATATCAAACCAAATACTTTGCATGGATTCCTAACATACATTCACTAGAGTTTATTAAAAATGCATATATCTCCTGAAGGGTCATGCAGTGTATATGATGGGGAGGTCGGTAAGGTTTACACACATTTCCTCCGAATAGAAATCATGCAACAATGACAATTATTACCCGGCCTACGACCATTATTAGTGTAATATTCATCACGCCGGCAAGATTTGAGTGACCATGTTTAACAAATCCACGTGGGATATTATTGTTCAAATTGATTTCCCGCTATACCCGAACGTAGCTAAAGATCAAACGAGCCGCGAAGATCTTTGCATCAGCAGTAAGCCAAAGCTCTATACCGAAGGTGTCGTGATTACTCTTTATTCTATATTGTTTTTAAAACTGTTCTTGTTTTTTTTTTTATTATTGCCTTTTCAAAAGGTCTTTTGCTCCAAGTAAAATTGATTGCAAAGAAATATTAGGAAAGCGTAGAGTCCAATCCATTACAATGTTACTACCTGGCCCATCGCTTCTCTACTCTTCTATCTCTTTCTCTCTCTTTGTTTCTCTCTCTGTCCCTTTCTAAGTATACAATGTATTTATGTATGTATGTATGTATAATATAATATATATATATATATATATATAGAGAGAGAGAGAGAGAGGGAGAGAGAGAGAGAGGAATGTAATTGTATCTTTCGTTTTTCTTCCTTATTTTGACTTAAAGCAAACTTCACAGAAGCGTCTCATTACTGTGTCTTTGGGGTGTTTTGTTTTTTTTTTTTTGCTCAATCCTCTTGCAACTTTTTAATCTCTTATTCGCACTTTCGTGATAATGATAACCACAGGATTCTGAAAAAACAGCGGACGACAGGACAGGAGTTATACAACAGTTTTCTTTAGTTTTAAAGCGAGAAAGAGAAATTTTAGAAGAATTATTAATACAATTTTCATGGCTCTTTTATTCGTCGTAGAAATTGTCACATTGCACGTATGGTCGTCTGAGCTATTTATTGCTAGCAACGTATGACATTGTCCTGCCTGCTCTGTCTCTTGTTTGCTTGTTAACAGCGAATCTGTTCTCAATTCACTGTTCCACCGCTGATTGGCTCTTAGTCGTGTTTGTGACGTCACTTCTACTTTGTGCATGTTCGTTGGTATTATAAATCCTGTCCGCAGACGACTTCCTACGCACACCACCTTAACACATTATTGCAACCTCTCGAACTAGAGCGCGGCAGACAACAAGCGTTCGCGGATACATCTCGTAACTTTCGCATGGTGATTATTCATTACAGCCGTTATGAATTCTTCTCTGTCAGAATTCGATTATAATATCACTTTAGAATCTGATTCCGACGATGCACATTACCTCGACTTCATACTCATAGCATTTGGCGCTTTTGGTGCCATCGCAAATGGATTTGTACTTTTCGTTATCGGGTTCGTCAAAGACCTCCAGAGCGGCACGAATCTCCTCATCGCAAACCAGTCGCTGATTGACTTCGTGACATCGGTTTTCCTTCTGGTTCTTCAAGTCGTACCTGCGTCCCTTCCAACCAACCTCCCGGGACTGGCCAAATTTATATGTGCTTTTTGGATCAGCTGGAATCCGTTCTACATCACCATTGCGGCAAGCGTGGCCAACCTGGTTCTAATCACCATTGAGAGATTCTACGCCATCATGTCCCCGATTCAATACCGTCAAAACATGGGCACTCGTCGCCTTGCACTCCTTGCTACTATCCCATGGCTGTATGGATTCTGCTTCGAGGCTCACTCATATGCCTGGGTACGTGTCGAGGGAAACGCTTGCTACATATTTCAGTGGCCAAGCGACAAAGTCCGACAAGGCATCGGAATTTTCCTGTACGTCCTTAACTTCCTCGTTCCTACGTTCACCATCGCCCTTCTGTATTCGTTGATGGCCGTGAAACTCAAGCATGGTACAAAGGTGCAGTCCAACCAAGATAACTACCGAGACAGGGCGCGAAGGAACATCATCAAAACCCTCCTGATCGTCTGCATCTGCTACGTCGTGTGCTGGGCGCCGCTCGACAACGTTCACTTCTATGAC
The DNA here is from genome assembly GCA_033980235.1 of Diadema setosum. Classification (NCBI taxonomy): domain Eukaryota; kingdom Metazoa; phylum Echinodermata; class Echinoidea; order Diadematoida; family Diadematidae; genus Diadema; species Diadema setosum. The sequence continues at coordinate 3,566,569 of CM067062.1, read as the reverse complement.
GCAATAGGCGGAACTTTTAACTTTTCGGGGGAGTTCTACAAGTTCGCGATCATTATGGCCTTCGCCAACATGTGGATCAACCCCGTCATCTACTCGCTCAGATATCAGCGCTTTCAGGCCGCCGTGGTGAAGTTGTTCTGCAGAAGGGAACCAGCCAGGCAGCCGCAGAGGGTGTCCACAGTAGCGACCGGGAGCAAAGTGTGAACTCACCACGGGAGCACCATGCAGTTGATATACACCACTGTTGATTGTAGTCTGCCTCAAGTTGTACACCACTTCACTCCAGTAGTAACGCAGACAGTGCAATTATTGTTCTGCCATCACTAGTATACACCACAACTAATTCAATTCATGGTGGCTCCGATTTTTTCAAGTACAGGGGTATTATGGCGTGTGAGGAATTTGGTTCCGCGCTGAGTGTTTAAATGTTTTCTTGGTATCAAGCTTACGATGTCTTCGTATGGTGGATGTCACACATTTCCCAAGTACTTACATCTAATTACATCTCCTCTACAACTACCTCTTGAAATTCTCTCATGGCAATCTTCAAGTATACTCCGAGCCTTAATATCGTAAGATTATATGCTACGTTTGTTTTGCACATTGTGGTCTAGTATGCTGAAATAAAAGTGAGGTAAGTGATGCCAAGTAACACCTACTGCTTTCATCTTAGATTAGGTCGCATATCGGAATAACGGAGATGTCAGAAGATTAAAATATGTGCAATGGGAAATGATTGTTAATACAGAGACGTAAGAAATGAGGCCTCTGTAGGTGAATGTCAGTACAAATCATTTGCTATTTCAGAATAGATCTACAGCAGATGTCACATTAAACTTGTTTGTAATTATAAACTAATTTTGATTACTTTAATTTAGATTTTCATGATCTTCAGCACGAAAGCACTAATACAGGAAACTGAGTTATGACGTCAATTTGTTGTGCATTTTCGTTCTGTTCTTCATGAAAATCATTCTATAATGATAAATCGATAATTCAGCAACATCATCTGGCACTGTTTGGAGATCATCCCTACAAAATTCAGTTATTCCATTTTGTGATATTTTCGGATGGGAAATAAAATATCAGAAATATATTCATTTTCATTTCATTAGAAAAAAAAAAGAGTGAGAATATGTCGGCAGATCAACAGGATATTTTTAACATCATTGCCTAAACTAATCTACATATTGCGAAAGGAAAAACTTAATTAAAACTGTACCGTTTCGGTCATTCGATTTTGCTCTTAATATATTTTTGGTTGAACGTGATGCAGCGCTTTACTTTAAGTGCAGCGAATAATCATCAAACCAACAATCATTCTGATCTGGCGAAATATCAGGAGACAAAATTCTAAGCTCAACATTAATTCAGTTCAGAATCCATTTCAATTCATTTCAATTCAATTCAAAAGTCAGTTTTGGATTCGAGTGTGAATGTCATGCGCTTGGAGAACTATACAGTGAAATAGACGAATGTGCAGTAACTTTTGGATGGGTATTGTAGTAACTTGTGTCTATATCTGTGTCGTTTTGTCAGCTTCATGTTGGTCCAGAAACACCCCTTTAACTTTGAAGTGCACTTCACGATAGGCTACGTATAATGAATGGTTCAACACTCTTGTCGATATGGTGCACTTAAAAAAAACAAAAAAAAAAACAAAAACAAAAGAAAAACAAACAAACAAACCCTGATGGTTCAATTACGTATTACGTCTACACGGTATCAAGTAACTCGTACGTGTTTGACATCATTTACTTTTTATCAATTAAAGACTGATTGAATTGAGTGAGAATTGGTTGGATCAATGTCAGTTAGAGAATATTCCGTGTATAAAGCTTTGACGCACTGTGGCGATGATGTACATCATTATCTACCCGGTAGTATGTTGTTCATCTAACACGATTCATGTCATACATTCGTGGTTTGGGCGGCGGGGGGGGGGGGGGGGGGGCTCATGGAGTTAAGGAAGACTTATACCCTCATGGCGATTCGATTTGTTTGTTTGTTTGCAATTAAAAAAAAAATCATGATATGATGTGGATATGCTGTTTGATGATCGAGAGGTAAACCGTTGCACGTTTATTATATGTTTACTTGGACGTTTTGCGAATAAAGATTGATAGACTATAAGCTGACATCGCCTCCAATAGATGCACATAATTTGTGTTGAATGAAAAGTGGAACTTTTTAAAGTGATATCTGCATTTTACGTTGATCCTTACCGTTATCTAAAAGATGATATTTAGGCCACTGAATTCCTGAGTGTATATGCATACGGAAATACGTGCATGAATATGAGTATAATAAGGTACAAACATACAACTGTACGTACATGCATGCATTTATACATAAAATATAACATGTCTGTGTGTGAGTGTGTGTGTGTGTGTTTGAATACGTGATTAAACAGGCTACCTCGTAGGTAAAGGGAACAATACAGATCAACGAATGGTTTTATATCGTCAAGTTTGTGGGTTTACAAAAACCAGCTTTGAAGCCCAATAATTTCAAACAACACAGAAACCAACAAAGGGTACGCGCAACATAGTGTGAATGTCGTAACCGTGTACGAAAATGCAAATACATGAATTTAGATATCCTTCTATCCTTAAAAGCGTCGTGAACATAATTATGCGACCTTTTCGACATTATCACGATGAGTCCATTTGCGACAGTCTAGTTAATTATTTGAACAAACCGCATATCTCAGATGATTATCATTTCGATTGATAAATCAAGTGATGGGACTATATTAGTTTTGAGAGAGAAGAGACCCCGCTCCTCTCGCTTTTAGACACCGGTATTCGCGGTCCCACTCTAACGAACGATTCATTGTGTGATTGTTTTAACGAACGATTGAAACATGATTACAATGTGATGAGCCTTTAAATCAACATTTGCTCGAAAGGAGCTCTTTAACAAAAATATCATTCGAAAGGAAATCATATTCAATGCCGACGGGCGATCTTGACGATGCTTAAGATGTTGATTTTTATTTCACTCTCCGAATCAAGTGGAGATTTAGCAATAATGAATAAAAAAAAAAAGATATCAGCTCCGATTTTAACCATGAGGTACAATATTACAGAAACACATAAAGCATTATCTGTTTTCTAATCTGAGCAATACGGTCCAGGGTTTACACTAGAATGACTAAGAGCTTGGAATGCATTGTCAACGGACATGTCAACAGACAAGACAACACAACACAAGATTGACAATTTTACTTTAAGAGAAACGGCGACGAAGAATGAAAAGTCTGTAGGTGAAGAGTTAAGGACACCCAACCGATACTACGGGTCTACAAGAGGCAAAATATTTGCTGCTAAGACGTATTGATGGGACATTGTTACAAACCAATAAAAAATGACAACAATTTAACTCTCGACTTCAACGACGGGATCCTCATCGAGCGTAATCTCAAATTGTGGGTCGGGAATACAACAATAATATGAGCAAGGTTCGCAACCTGATGTGGTCATAGACTCGTGGTCATCGGAGAAGGGGGGGGGGGGGTATATTATGTATAGATGTCAAGGCGTTTTCTTTTCTCCTTCATACGTTTGTTTTGTTTGTTTGTTTGTTTGTTTGCTTGTTTGTTTGTTTGTTTGTTTGATTTCGATACGGTTTAGATAAAAACCCACTATCAACCTCATGGCTGTTTTTCAGTGAGTCCGTATGTGAGTTTACAGCATATACAACAACGAAATATGATTCAGAACAAAAGATAACATTCACAACACGAGAAAGAACAATTTGGCAAAAAACAAAAACAAATAATTAAGTATAGTACATGTAAATCATACATTATCATTTAACAGAGAACATGTCTGATTTTTCGTGATTATGTTACTATGGAAACGCAATGCATAGCAAAAGTACAAAATCCTTTTGCTTGTGTGTGCGTTTGTTCTATATTTGGAGGAATTATCAGGGAGGGAAAAAACCCCTCAAAACAATTTTATTTTACCAATGGACGCATAAAAGATTAAGGATGATTAGCAGTAATGATCTTAAAGGCTGTTTTGGTAATTTAAGAAGTAGATGTAAGATTTTATGTCAATATTCTCTAGCTAAAGCCTTATTGGATTTGAAGACCCATATTCATTTCTTTCCCATGTATCCTTTTTCCCCTTTGCGCACTCACAATCGTGACTCGAGCTTAAGTCTAGCAGATGATGATAGGAGATTAATGATGGATGGCAATTAGCATGTCATTGACAAATATTATAATGATAATGGCCATAGTTCTAACGCCCAAACTGCAAACACTGATTGAACCAAGACTATCTTAGCTCTCGAAAAAAGGAATGGTAATATTATGAAAATGAGGAATGAGGTTAAGTGCTTTATTTATTTTTTCATCCATGACTGAAATGTCAAGGTCATATTAAAATAATTTGAATCCTTGCAACCAAAGGGTATTTTGTGTGTACGTGGGGGGGGGGGGATCAATTTAGAATAAGAGCCATTTAGGGTGCTTTTTTAAGATCGGTGAACATTTGAAAGGAATATGCCTCTGATAACTGAAGGTAAATTGCTTACTGCCGTAAACACGACAAGTACCTGGTAGCTCGGTTTCAACACACTCTTGAATCGCAGAGGGAGGATCGTAAAGTGTTTTCCAGGCACGACAACAAGTGACATTATGACCTTATTTTGAAGCCATAATCCGAGACACAATACAATATGTGAACGATCTCCTGACGTAGCGAGGACCGATCATTACTATGCAAAAATGATGCTTAGCTATAGGGTGACACAGTGCACGTTATATCATGACATTGTGTAAGTGAAAGGGAGATATACAGGTGAGTGATATTCTTTTCTACAGAAGTAGGTGACTTGGATGGCGGCGCCAAGTTTAAGAAACGGACGAAAACTTGCCTATACATGTTATAGGCCAAAAACGTTTACAAAGCTGCATTATACACATTTCTGTTGGAAAAGGGGGATACGATGTGCAAAAGAGAGTGATTTTCTTTACATTGCGTATCCCGCTCATCGCACCAAGTCTTCGAGATCTGAGACAGACCTATATGAAGACGGTTAAGCAAAATGAAAATCAATTTCTCACCGCAACCAGTGCACATACTCATCTAACGACAAGCCTACTCCCGAATGCTATATCTTCATGTGGCTCTGCATACATACACACACACACACACACACACGCACACACACACACACACACACACACACACACACACACACACACACACATAACGCATATCTTAGAATGTCGTCAGTTGACAGGAAAACGTCGTGGTAATTAACAATTAAAAGTATTCGTGGTATCAGATTTCAAATTTTTATTCTACTGTACTGTAGTATTTTCCCTTCAACAAAAACAAAAGTCATCGACATTCTGTTTGCCTGAAAAAATAAAAAAATTTCTCATACAATGAAATTACAGATTTAAATTTTGTTTAAATTTAGAGTAAAAGATTTTTTTTTTTTTTTTAAGAACTTTAACTACATCACCACCTTGGCATTTAGAAAAAACAAAGCTCAAGGATTGTGAAGATCTGGCAATATCACTGAGGTAGTGGAGGAAAGTTGAAAATGACACACTAAGTATATTATCATCACACGTCAAATTCTGGCCTTCAGGTATGATGTCATTTTAATCATATTTCAAATCTAAAGTCATGAGAGTTGATCTCATGGTCTTTGCCAGTTGTTTGCTAATAGTGCTGATATAAAAAAAAAAAAAAAAATGGCCCGGTTTGATAGTGGGGCCGACAACCAGTGAGAAGGGCCTCTGCGTTGAAGAATCAAGTGCTGTTCATCTGTGCAATAAAAAGCAACATTGATCGTGATGAAAGCGATAATAAATTCCAAAGATGTAGATACCCGGATGTGCGTGAGCTTTGTTTTTCATACTGTTTGTCGCAATGATGAATGTCTTCATCAGGGCGACTGCATTACGTGGAACCATTTGATCATTTTATCTCATCTTATTGACTTTAAGAACGTAAGTAAACCATGAAACAAACAATAACAAGGATAAAAAACACACATTATTTGCAAATGTGCTTGAGCATGTTGTAAACGTTATATATATTTGTGAAAATTTAGTGAAAATTCAAAGTATGTAATTTTACATTAAATGTGCAATTTACTGCGAACTGAATTACATATGGTATTATTTGAGGAAAAAAAATGTAGAAGAAAGTAAAGTAAAGTTGTTGTTTTTTTTCCGCAAACTCCCTGAATTATTGGTACTCGTTTGTAGCAGAATTTCGTTTTCTCATCTCCATCAACACAACATTCGAGATGACTTTTTAGATCACAAAAAATCATTAGAGTTCGTAAAAATGTCTCTTTTTCTGGAGCCATTCTGCCAAAGGATCTGTTGGCAGTGCTTCAGAAAGTAAATCACGCAAACCTAATTCATCCCATCGGGAAGAACGACTTTAGGGGAAAAAAAGATGTTTGTCGAATCCATTTTCAATCAGCATACGAAGTTATCTTTTTCAAGAGCCCGTCTTTTCATCGGTGTACCACAACGACAAAGAGATGACGGTTTCCGCTATCAACGGTCGATTCATGATTACGGTTTTTGTCCTTCTCTAATTGGAGGAAGAGGAGTACTTAATGGAGTCATTATTGTCATCTACGAGAGAGATGCCTTGCTGCTAGAGAAAAAAAAAAATACTGAAGATTGGTAGATACCAATCTACTTGTGTCTCCATCTCAAGCGTGTAATGTGAAAGAACTCGCCGACGTTTTATGCGGCGTGGTGACGTTCGGGTGTCTTTATTTTGAAATTACTGCCAGTCTGCATGCCAGGACTTTTAAAAAAAAAGAAGAAAAATCCACAACTTTTCCGTTACTCATAGAGCTTTGATTTTTTTCCTTCTCTTGAAAAGAATACTTGTAATGTAACCAAATGGGCTGGAAAATCGATACAAACTAATAAAAGCCCTAATCTGTTTGTAAGGAAATTACGACGGCAATACTGAAAAGTTTAATTTTGTTTGTTTTTATTTTTTCGTTAAGACTTGTCACAAGAATGAAGGTCCTAGTTAATCTCTGTCATCACTCTCTTACAATGAAAGTCATTGGATATTTTATGTTTGAAATGACGACTGAGATTGAGTTTCCAACTAAGCTATTTATATATATCTTTGACAGGTAAGGGAAATGAAAGTGACTATAAAGTCTGTTTCTTGGAAAATACTTTTTATCTGTTTGACAGATACTTTCTGGACGATTATATCTCCCGATGCCGGCTGCTGGCAAAGCCGTGATCTCGTTCCGCGCGCAGTTGCAGTACATCGTAGTAAGCAATGCTACGCAATGCGCGTAAGAAATGGTAATCTTCCTTTTAGCATCTGATTATTACCATTGAAATTAATGGCAAATCATTTAGGTATTGAATTTGAATGATTGTTTTAGCTGCTTTTTCTTCAATGAAATCAAATGAGTAAGTACAACATCTTTTTCGTTACAATATCCTGCATTAATCCTAACTAGGCCGGGGGGGGGGGGGGGGGGGGGGGGGGGGGCTCGGAGGCCCCGCGGAGGCCCCGTCCCCCCCCCCCCCCCCCCCCCCCGACATTTCGCACGATGTATCGGCATTGCAAAAAGCTATCGCCGCGATGTTTCACGACTTTTTTTCATTTGAGTCTCCCGCAATTTTTGACACCAAATTTGCGACGCCCGGGCGCGCGGTTCCAAAGTTACGCATAATTAATGTGTACCTGCTTGTCAGACCCCCCCCCCCCCAAAAAAAGGCTCAAAACCGTGAATTCTTGTACAACAATGCAAACTGTGCTTACAGTCAAATTTCATGAAAGCATGATTATTTTTGGGTTTTATTAATCAAAATCAATTCATACCACATTAACATCTTTGGAACAATGACGCGGACAAATTTCAGCGAAAAAAAAACCAAAAACCAATGAAAAGCAAAAAGTGGAAAAGACAATGAAATACATAAGAAATTCAAAAAACAATAAAATACTTAAGAAATTTTTCTGATGGCATAATTTGTTTTGGTCTACATTTGCTGAGGACACGGAAAAGAATATTTACACAAAAAAGTGCCTGTTTTTAGCTTTATTTAGTGATTTATAGTCAAAAGTCTGATATTCATGCATCATTATGCATAAACTAGTATAACTTAGCATAAATGATAATTTTTTGAAATATTAACTTTACAGTCATTTAGATTACATCACAGGCAATGTGCGTGCTAATCTTCCTCCCAGATCCCCCCCCCCCCTGTTATCTAAGGGTTAAAAGTGATCTTTTGATGAGGATTTTAACAGACAGTGTAGGTCCCAAGTCACTGGTGACTAACACATATTCCTTGTAACCATACTATGCACGACCTGTGAGAGAGAATTCAAAGCAGTGAATATACTTCACGTCATCTAATTTGCATAATTTCTTATTTAGGTGACATTTGATAATTTCAAACATAGGACCTACTGGTTAATGGGAGGAGTTTTTCTCTGAATATTTTATTTATTTTACTTTCTTTTTCTTTTATCAAAGTAATTTTTGAACATGGAGTGCCGATTCCTTTGAAAGTTTTTTTTTGGAAATTTTATGTGTTGCGAAAAAAATTCAGAGGCAGGTTGCCGAAAAGCACCATGCACTGAGCAGGGTATGGAATAATGAAAGCGAAAAACTTCAAGGTTGTTGTAGCTCTGTTAGTTCCGTTTGATGTTGAAACCCTCTTTTTTTGATGGGTAGACATTTGTCCTCATATTATTATTACTATCATCATCATTATCATTATTATTATTATTATTATTATTATTATTATCATTATCATTATTATCATTATTATTATTATTATTATTATTATTATAATTGTTATTATTATCATTATTATTATTATTATTATTATTATTATTATTATTATTATTGTTATTATCATTATTATTATCATTATTATCGTTATCATCATACGTATATTACAGTGGCAACGCCACTCCTAAAGTACACTGCACTTCGGATAGTGACGGTCGGATAGTGACGGACCAGCCATGTCATAGTAATAGTCTTCTGAAGTAAGTGCATTCGTGGCTTTGCAATATGCTATCAAATCACTCGGTCTTTACGCAGATTTATCAAATTTGAAAACTGCTCCGGCTAGGGAACTCAGAACCAGGCCAGCAACAATGACTTTCCTTCAGACTTACCTGGATTTTGTTCTTTGCTCTCCCGTCGTATACCAGTATCTTTGAGTACGTTTTTCTGCGTTTGTTGACTGATAATAGTCTCGACAGTGCAATCATTGGGTCTTACTACGTTTGACCTGCCAAATACAGCAGAACCATTTTTAAAACTAAAATTGTAATCATGATTGTGAGACTTTTCAGTAATTTGCTATATTTTTTTTTAAGAATTACCCGAGATAGATTTGTTGCGACTAAAAAGGGCAACCTTGAAACCGCTTTCAAACCTTTAGTTTATTCATGGTAATGATCATGAAAGGTGTAAAAATTTGAGAATAAACGTACAAAATGCATTGCAAATTGATGGTTTCAAAATTCAAGGATATGTATCAAACTTAAAGAGAGAATCGATACATACAAGAAAAAATATCTTGATTGTATGTGGACAAAGACAAAAATGTTCAAGTTATTGTGTTCTCTGCATGCTCCAATAATGATAACAATAATAATGCATAACATTTAAAGAGCGCTCAATATCATATTTCTAAGCGCTGGGGAAGTTAACAAAGATAAAGAACGAATGAAGAAGAAAACAATAAATACGCACATCCACATCACAACTACAGTAGACAAAAATGTATAACGACAATCACAACAATAACAACAACAACAACAACAACAGCAGCAACAGCAGCAACAGCAATAACTACACCACCACCACCACTAGCAACCAGCATTGCCTGAAAAGATCTGTTTTAAGGAGTGACTTATTGGCCTGTTGGATGCTGATAGGGAGATGGTTCCATAGTTTCGGGGCAAGAGCGGATGTTAAGGCACAATCACCATAACCGTGTACTGGTACGAGGTCCGGAGGATAACTGGAGATTGGCAGTGGTGGAGTAAGACGTCTGGTTGGGGATATAGAGGGGAGAGAAACAGAGATCTTCATACTATGGTGTTGCAAGGTTGTGGTTGATTTTGAAGATGAGACGGTTTGGAGAACTTTGAAGATGATTCTGTCTTGGATCTGTAGCCAGTGAAGGGAATGGAAGATTGGGTTGGTGTGATCTGACTTACTTTTTAGTTCCAGTGACAAGTCTAGCTGCAATGTTTTGTGATCGTTGGAGGGATGCTATTATGTGGGGGTTCGGGAGACCAGCAAGAAGACCTTTTTCATTTCATTTCATTTCCACTTTCATTTCATGTCACTTTATTTCCACGTTAAAACAACAATCATTACAGTTTCAAATCATAGTATAAACATGTTCATTGCGGGGACCAATTAAAGCCTTTCAGGCTTGTTGGGAAGACGTCCCAAAATAAATACAAGACTTTCAAAACCTGAAAAATACGGGTACAAAATATACAGAACACTAATGGTATACAATCAAATCAGGCTGAAGCAGGAAAAAGTAAATAGTAAAGTACTGGCAGAACATACAAAACTATGTTGCTATTTACGGAAAGTGCGTCTGAACTTGTTTCTGAACTGCTGCATTGATTTGCAGTTTTTGAGTTCATTCGGTAAAGTATTCCACAAAATGGGACCAATGCAGTAATCCAAATGTGACGAGATGAAAGCATGGACTAATCGATCCGTGGATGACTTATCGTTATATCCCTTTATCTTTCCGATTTTGCAAACACCTCATGAGTCAGATCGACAGATTTTCTTGATGATTGAAAGTCAGGTTGTTGTCGAGAATGACTCCGAGGTTTCAAACTCTCTCTGACGAAAAAATGCTTCCAGATTCAGAGTTAAGAGATGGCAGACGGTCTGTATTACGGAACCTGGATGACAGATGAAGCATTTCAGTTCTGAGCTCATTAAGCTTCAGTTTATGTTCAAATGACCATCTCTTGACATCAATGATGCAGGCGGAGAGTCTGAGCATCGCCCTCTCATGATCTGATGAGCTCATGATAAGGTACATTATTGAGTGTCATTAGCGTTGGTTGCATGTTGCATTCCATGATGAGAGTTGATAATATTCTTCCCAAAGGACCGGTGTAGAGGATATACATCAGGGGTTCGACTAATGATCCTTTAGGGACAGGGTCTGGAGCAAGCCCCGTTAACAAAAATCTCCTGATTACGTCCCTCAAGATAGAATTTTATCCAATGGAGAAGAGTTCTTTGATATCAAACTTAAGACGATGAAGAAGATCGCGATGATCTAGCCTATCAAACGTAGCGAATTAGGTTACTGAACTGACGGAATATCGTGTAACATCGTGTAACAATGAACACGATGAATGCGTAAATTGACTTTCATGCCTATAGTGCATACTCCACAGAAAAGGCAATGGCATATTATTGAAATATTTCTACAGAATTATAATATCGATTATACCTTGTGGAAATAATTACACTTCGGCTGTATACATGAAATGAACACTGACCTTTTCTCAGTATGTATACATTGTCTCCAGGAAACGTATTGCTGCACATCAACAACGATAGAAAAACACAAATGATTATGAGCAAATTATAGAGTGGGGAGACTTAAAGCTTTTAGGACTTTACGATGTCCTGCGTAATCCGCGACACATTTCATTGCGCGATTGGTATGACAATGCGACTTATGGAAATTAAAACTTTGGTTACGCGATCTTTAGTCATTACCAAAGATAGTAGATAACTGGTCATTACTCTTACAGTGCATGCCGTATTGAATGTTGAGCCCTTGAACGTTTCAAGATCTCATTAAAAATATGACTATCATACTGGGTATTTCTTCAAGTGAGAGTAGTGAATAATGAATACATGCTATCAGCGATTGCTTAACTATCCTCATATCGCAGTACTGAGTGTTTGTTATCTCCTTTGGTTGCTATGCAAAGAAGTGTTACCATTCTCTCTCTGAATGCACCACTAGTTTTTGTTATCGTTTTTAAGTCGAGCACGTATACGATATTTTGCGCAACACTGTGTAGATGGTTTTTTTTTTTCAGTTGTCAAAAAATAAGACGTGTGAATGCCATCTTTCCCTAGACTGCGCATAGCTTCCACGTATCCATGATAGTAATAGGATTAACAAAAGAAATTGCAGAGAAAGATGCAAGTTATGCTTGGTGTAGATAAAATGCATTCCAATGTCATTAGTGAATCATATTAATTAGTACTTTAATATAACAATGTTTGACAGATGACATTCTTGCTTGGAAGGTTTTTTTTTTTTTTTTTTTTTTTTTTTTGAGGGGGTGCATCCAAGTAATCTGAAGAGAAATCGTTTGATTTTTTTTTACAAAGTTTATGGTACGTACATACGTAGATATTCATTTCACGACGTAAGTGATGTTAAGGATATCAGGAGTCAACACAAGCCAACATGTATTTGCATCATATAGTTCCTTTGATAAATTAACCGTCTGCGAGGCGCCATGACGAAGGGGCGCCGCCATTATGCACCTCTTGTACCACGTCCTTTCTATAGTTACTTACATGCCGTATGTAGCTGTCGCGTGATTTAGGAGAGCAAAACTGCAGGTACAAGAATGATTATTAAAAAAAAAAATCACAAGTAGAGATGTGCCACTTCTGAAAACACTCTTTGGCGCCTACTAGTCGTGACAGATATCATGTTTATGGCACGTGCATATCGAAAGGCAAATGATAATAAACTAATACGATATCTACCACCAGTGTACGCTCTTCTCTTGCCTTGTGTACAAGAGTGCACATGCGGAGGAATAAAATAAAACGTTTCGGTGTCATTTAAAACAAATTCGGGATATACTGCCCTTTGAAATGGTTTCATGACATTTGCTCCTTCGAAAATTGCTACCATGAAACATCTGCAAGCTAGGCAAAATATTTAACTTGGAATATCAAATTCAAATACATAGCCAGTCAGATCGGAAGTACAGAGATGCGTTTACATTGAATATGATATCTATACAGTGATATGATAAGAAGGACATGTCCCGAGAAGTTACACAAACAGGTTATTTGTGTAGGGATAAACAGATACAATGGTAAATTGTGTTGGGATATGCCCTGATAGAGCAGTGCGAATAAAATTGATTAAAAAATAACGTACATACACTCACACATACAAAAAAAGAAGAATTCGAAAAAAAAAATAAGCAAGATACATGTCCACAGACTTGAAGAAATCATAAAAAAAAAAAAGAATAGTGCACATGTATGTTTTTTTTTTTTCTACCCCGGATCAGCAATTCTGATAAATTTTACTTTACAGTGCATTGATTGATGAGTCTACGAATAGTACCAATGCCTTTTGATAACCCTTTCTCAACTTCCCTTATGTGATACTTCTACCTTAACTGTTTTCTATTGCATTCTATGCATAGATATATTTTTATGTAGGCCTATCTATCTGATATATATATATATATATATATATATATGTGTGTGTGTGTGCGTGTGTGTGTGTGTGTGTGTGTGTGTGTGTGTGTGTGTGTGTAGTTGTGTACATTATGTTGTTGTCGTATAGATTTGTTCAATTGCAAGTTTGCGTGTTGTATTGCAATAGTTTTGCCAGCAGGTAGATGATTAAAAAGAACAATCTAGAGCAGAGAATATGTGCCGCTTCTGAAATTGCTTTTTGGCGCCTACCAGTCGTGACAAATCTCTTGTTCACGGCACGTGCAAATCGATAGGCATAGCGACAACGAACTGGGTTATCTACTACGAAAATATTAAAAGCAAATGAAAAACTATCACCTTACGTCATGTACATATTATACAAGTGCAAATCAGTTGGGACCAAGAGACTGAATATGATAGTACAGTGTAGCAGAACCAAGTGTGACCCAGTAGTGGAGACAACCAAACAACAGATTCGCAGCAGTCGAAACTTACGAGAGAGGTAAGCTGTCCATCCACTGTTTAGACGTGTCTTACTGGAAGCATTGTACTCTTAATCAATTCAGACCCAGAAATCACATTTCTTTTCGGTAAATGCTGTATTGTTTCATAAAGACTCTAATCTATATCATTGCTCAAATTATTTCATACGGTAGAATAAAAACCTGCCTTTTGTTTGTGCCCATCTTCGATCATTATGTTACCCTTGTTTCTTTTAGTGGCAGAATTATTAAAAAAAACCCAAACCTTCAAATCGCAAAATTACACCTGATTATTTCATTGCCGTTAAGACAGCTTAGGAAATTCAGGTCAATATCTCTGTCTAAATTTGGCAAACATTTTTATTTTGTTTTTATTTTTTCAGATTCCAATAGATAAAATTATATCCAGCAATGAGCACAATCATTCAAATTAATGAATTCTTGCGTCGAGTAGTTCTTATTGCAAGTGATTAAAAGTTGCTCTGCCTTCATCGGTGTAAACAAGCATCAAATATTCAGTGTTTTAGTATTCACATTTTTTCTTTTTATTCATGTTTGTTTTTCTCTGTCAAGATCTTAACGATTGTAACAAAACCATGCTCGCTACTTTTGTTAAGTTTGAGTCAATTTATGTCCGTTCCGATAAAGTAACCTTCAAGCATGTGAAGTGCATGAATAGAATTAAAATAACTGCGGCAAGTCATAAAACTGAACTAAGCTATTATCCTAATGAAATGAACAGGACGTATTACTTTTTTAAAATAACTTTTCTTTTTTCTTTTTCTTTTCTTTTTTTAATTGGCAGTTATGGCATTCTTAGCAGGGAGCCTAATTCTTCTCGTTTTGGCCGGTAAGCAAGACCGAGGTTTATAACTTTTCTGTTTTCGTCAACATGTAGATAATCCGCCAGAAACAAACAAGAACACTCACACAGACCCGCAAACACATGAGATATTACATTTTATAGTATGGTTGAGGGGTCTAGATATCGCGCACGAAAATTTGTGATGCTCTTATAATAGAAATTATTCCACAATCTTACCTGAATTTCTCAATAAATATCACGAAAATGCAAAAAAAAAATCACCTCCCAGAATCTCCTGATGATACGATGACGGAGTAGTGCGCTGTCGCCGTTTGAATGTCGGACTTAAATTATGCGTTCAATCTCGGGTTATGTAAAGGTCGCGCAGCTGCCCTATGTAGTTTTATGCGTGAAAGTGTCTGCCCCTCTCTGCGGCTGTAACGTGCTTCGGCTTTTGTAGAATATTATAAACGATCGATCGAACAAATTACGAATTCTATCGGCTACGATCATACGAACGAGACAAGCGAGACGACACGACTAGGCTACAACATCCTTAAAAAAGACTTTAAGCTAAGGTTGGTAAATTATAAGGTAAACAAGTGGAAATTTAGTGAAAAATTTGTTCGAAAAAATTGGAAATGTAGTGAAAAATTTGTTCGAAATCAAAATTTTTTTTTTTTTTTACAAATTTATTTATTTCTTCTTCATTATACAACATAACATACAAAATCATGTTACAAATCATGTTTTGTTTAACAAATTACCAACAGCAACAACAACAAAAGATGGGTATCAAACTCTTCAACAATTGAACAATATCCTAAAGATACAGTCAACTTTCGTTACAATAAACTCCTTGGGCCCAGCGAAACCATCGTGATCTTGTCACTTTTGAAATCTTGCCATATCCAGGGCACAAATACCTCTGAATAGGAAAATTTTCAAACCCTGGGCCCCCCAAGAAAAACTACCCCATCACGTCGGGGTTCTGCCATATGGATATTCTTTATAGCGAGAGTCGACTGTATGTTCTTCTACAATGACCTAAAAAATATGTTCTACAGGGGACCATTTCTTATAATGAAAATTTAGTTTGTTTGTTCGTTTTGCAATGTTGGATTCTATATGTCGGATGTTAACAATAAATGCTGTCAATCCATGAAATTTCACACCTGTATCTTTACATCTCTGAATATATATGTACCTTTTGTATAACAATATTAAGTGATTCAATAAAATTCCTGTGGGGCCCTTTCCAGTCTTTGATGAATCCAAACATTACTCTAATTCTTGTACAATCCTCTAATTTGACATGAAAGATCGTACCAATTTCATCCACAAATTTTTGAAGTAATTCTTTGGCAGCTTTACAATCAAAAAACAAATGTACAGGGGTCTCAGCACATGACTTACAAAGCGTACACAACTCTGATTCTGATATTTTCATCTTAAACAATCTTTCATTTGTGTAAAGTATATTATGCGACAACTTGAACTGGAATTCTCTCAATTTTACTTCAATTGTACATATAAATGGCAACATATATATTTGTGTCCAATCTTCTGGTTGAATTCCATACTTGCCAGCAAAAACTGTTTCGCAAACAGGTCTTGATTTAATCTCTTTTAAAAATTCCTCATATATTGGTTTTGATTTCACATCTTGTAACAGTGAGATAATAAGATCCTTTTGTTTTTGAGCCACTTCTTCTTTCCAAAACATCTCCAATAGGAGTGTATTGAAGGAACATTTCGAGTATTTTTTAACAGAGTTGTTACGACCAAAATCACTCTGAGAATGATCGCACAAAAGAAACAATCAACTAATGTTCAGGCGGTTTATTAACAGTGATATTGTGGGTACAGACTCGTAATCGGTTTTCACATCAGTACAATAACGATCAATACAAACAATTACAACTCGGTAATAGAATCACTTACGTGCATTACAGTCCAAAATTTGAAAGCATGTAACCCTTTGACAGTGTCCAGATACGATGTTCGATGCACAGATGAATGATCCGCGATGCACCGATGAATGATACCTCAGACGTAAATCCAGAGGCGCAGGTTGTGATAATCCTCGTTATTAATCCGGGGTAAAATCCACAATGTATGTCCACGGCGAAACGTGCAAAATCCAAAAGTTATGACGACCACGTCCAGTTGATGCGTTGAATGATGATTCACTTTATAATGTCCAGCAAGGAATCCAGCCCGTCACAGCTTTGCCGTAATAATGTCCGTTGACACTAAAATATGGAGTCTATCTCCAACGTAGGCAAATTAATTCTCTGCAGGCAAAATGTCTCCCAGGCCTTATCTCCACAAACACAGTTTGTATAGCAGGTAAGCAGGTAACACAGGACTGACTATAACAAGTCGCTTCAGAGCCAGAAGTGACGTAACTCTCAGAGCAGTGGTGTTGGGTACTCTGCCTACCTCAGCATTCCTCCTGCTTATACACTATCCATTCACCCCTTTCTAGTACATTCTGTAATTTTCTCCAACCTGGGGCTACATACCTGAACATACTAGCAAGTCCAAATTCCAGGAATCCTGGATGACTCACTTCCTAATATGTGCATAACATCATTGCCAAAATTAACTACCAATCACATTGGGTTACAAGGGCAGTGCCTTACTCAGCCAGCACTTCCTAGAATTTTCTGGAATGGGTTACATCATTCTAGATTGAGTTAGCTATAATGTATTTCCTGTCACATGCATACATGTACTGTAGCTACATTGTATACCACATAGAAAATTCTCCACTGATCTGGTCAGTCTGTATGTACTATATCCATATCATATAGAATGTTCTCCATTATTCTGGTCACCCTGTGTACATACAATGTGCACATTAAAACAACCATGCATACAACCTTGATACATGTACATATAACTACTTGTGTGTACATTTGTGACACCATCCCCCATGGGAAAAAGAAAGCCTTGCCGTAGCAAGGGTTTCTTTTACCTTCACAATTTCTCATTGTTATTTACAATGAATGTGAGGTAAAATCCAAGTCAAGCAACAATAATCACATACTATCACATGCCTTTTGAATAGCTGTATTAATTCCATGTTCTCTTTTCATGGATACCATTTACATTGATACTGCTTGTATTCTTGAAGCTTATACAATCATGTCAAACTGTTTTGCATACATTAATAGATATGCTAAACACATACACTGTAAAATTGATATGCCGGTGAAAACTTTTCACCTTTAACTTCTACTGTGCTATCCACTACCTATGTCATACCAACTGACTTTCTGTCATAGCACTCTTTCAACATGATGACATGACACATTCTCTGTTCTTTTCGTCTGTCTGGCGTACTGATCACATAGTTCACATCATTTAGTTTCTTTTTGACACAGTATGGGCCACTGAACTTGGCTTTCAGTGGTTCACCTTGTATGGGCAGCAGTACAAGAACTTTGTCGCCTGGTTTGAAGGTTCGGGCTTTGGCATTTTTGTCTGCCTTTCTCTTCATAGAGTCTTGTGACACTTTCAAGTGTTCCCTAGCTACCTCACAAGCCTTTGAAAGCCTTTCACGAAACTTTGACACATAGTCAAGTAGGTGGACCTCATCATCCTCAGTCATGAATTTCTCTTTGATGAGCTTCAGTGGGCCCCTAACTTCATGACCGTACACCAACTCAAATGGGCTGAAACCCGTCGACTCATTTGGGGAGTTCCTCGTTGCGAACAGCAGGAAAGGGATGCCCTTATCCCAATCCTCGGGATACTCCTCACAAAATGCCCTAATCATTGTCTTTAGGGTCTGGTGGTAGCGCTCCAACGCACCTTGGGATTGGGGATGATAAGCTGACGACTTCAGCTGCTTCACACCCAAACGATACATCACCTCTTGAAATATGCCTGACATGAAATTTGACCCTTGGTCAGACTGCACTTCCTTGGGCAACCCATACCTAGTGAAAAACTGCACTAGAGCATCTACCACAGTCTTAGCAGTGATATTTCTCAAAGGGATAGCCTCTGGAAACCGTGTAGACATATCCATGATTGTCAAGAGGTACTTATGACCCGACCTAGTCCTAGGCAAAGGTCCAACACAGTCAACTAGAACCCGACTGAATGGTTCTTCAAACGCAGGTATCGGAATCAATGGCGCCGGCTTCACTGAATGCTGTGGTTTACCAGCCACCTGACATGTGTGACAAGTCTTGCAAAACTCAGCCACATCCAATCCTGGCCAATAGAAATGCCTCATGATCCGATCCTTTGTCTTTCTGACGCCTAAATGGCCGCCAACAGGTAACTCGTGAGCAATCCTCAAGATCTCAGCGCGGTAACTAGGAGGGACAACAACTTGACGGACCACCGTCCAATCCTCATCAGCTGGCCTATGGGGAGGTCTCCACTTCCTCATCAAAATGCCATCTTTGACATAATAGCACTCAGGGACCTTTTCAGCCTCAGCCTCAGAACACGCCGTCTGAGACAAGCCTTTCAACTCAGAGTCTGCCTGCTGTGCTTCAACCAAGGAAGACTTGCTAAACAGCCCATCACTGTTAGCCTCGGAGCCTAATACAGCAACCCCATCATTCAAATCCTTGAAAAAGGTTTCTGCCAACCAAATACCGGAATTCTCCTCCACATCAACAGAATCCGCATCATCTTGAACAGCTCTACGAGCCTGAGACCTAGTCACAACACAATCTGGGAAACTCCCAGGAAACTCCTCCTGCAACTGCTCAGTTTCAGCAACCACCACTGGTTTATCCGAAACAACTGGAGACGCAACCACCTTGTCCCCAGCCAAGTCATTCCCCAACAAGAAGTCAATGCCTGCCATGGGCAACTCAGGAACAACTCCAACAGTGACAGGACCAGAAACTAGGTCACACTTCAAATCCACTCTATACAGTGGTACTGACATATAACTGCCATCAACAGTCTGAATCAAGACTTTTGCATTAACTGCACTATCTGGTGGAA
The DNA here is from genome assembly GCA_033980235.1 of Diadema setosum. Classification (NCBI taxonomy): domain Eukaryota; kingdom Metazoa; phylum Echinodermata; class Echinoidea; order Diadematoida; family Diadematidae; genus Diadema; species Diadema setosum. Next base: position 3,546,829 of record CM067062.1, on the reverse strand, counting down.
AAGTCATACCACCATCCACCATCAACGACTGAGAGGCCCCCGTATCCCGCAGGATGACTACTGGCTTACCTGCCTCACCAGAAGTACATGGGGTCACCTCACCATCAAACAAAAAGCTACGATAGCTCTCATCTACCTGCTTAGTCCTATCTTTGAATTTGGGAGATCGACTTTCAATGGCCTGTGTTTCACTGAACGGGACACTGTTTTCGGGTAGGACACTTTTTGACATGACAAATCCCATGTCCTTCTTTGTTTTGTTTTGCAACTTCCAACACTGTGACTTTATGTGCCCTTTCTTGTGACAATGAAAACATCTGATGACATTTGCACTTGTACTGGACCCTTTGTCAGATTGAGGCTGTGGAGCAGACAACATTCCTGAACCAGCATTCTGTTGGTTGCTCGACTGATTTTTGTCTCTCCTATTTCCAGAGAAATTTCTGAAAGGTGGTCTGTTTTCATGTCTGTGAGTCAGCTCATACTCATCAGCCATGAAGGCTGCTTTATGCAAACTTGTCACTTTGTGATCATCCAAATGCGACCTCACACTGAAAGCAACACTCTTTTTGAATTCTTCCAAGAGAACAACCTCACGCAGGTTATCAAAATCCTGATCCACTTTCAGGGATCGGTACCACCTATCAAACGTCATTTCTTTTTCACGAGCAAACTCAACATGTGTCTGGCCTGGTTTGCGGTACGAATTTCTGAACTTATGTCTGTAAGCCTCTGGCACCAACTCATAAGCATTCAACACTGCCTTCTTGACTGTAGCATAGTCACGTGATTGCTCTTCAGAGAGAGATGAGTACACATCGGCTGCTTTGCCGACAAACACACTTTGAAGGAGCAAGGGCCAAAATTCCTGTGGCCAGTTCAAACTGTTAGCCACCTTCTCAAATGACACAAAATATGCATCGACTCTGTTTTCTTCAAACTTTGGAACCAATCGAATGTTCTTGGCCAGATCAAATTCAGAGGGAGCCCTTTCACGATTTCCAACAGTCTGTGCATGAGTCAATTCCATCTCACGCAATTTCAGTTGTTGCTCCACTTCAATTTTCTTCATTTCAATTTCCCTTTCCACTTCTCTTTGTTCTCTGTCCCTCTCTCTTTCCATTTCTCTTTGTTTTTCCCTTTCCTTCATTTCCATTTCTAATCTCATCTTCTCTTTCTCTAATTCTAGTTCTCTTGCTCTTTCTCTCTCCTTGATTTCCAATTTAGCAAGCTCAAGCCGTGTTTGATCTGAAATTTGAGCTTGATCTGGAGTATGAATTTCTTCTTTGAGCTCCATGTGACCAGCTACTAAGTCAAGAATCTCTGCCTTTCTTACACCTTGTGGAACATCAACATTCAAATGCTGTGCAATGGCAGTCAAATCACATTTGCGTAACCTTTGCAAGTCTTTGAGGGACAAATCTGTCCTCTGAACAAATGCCTGAACATCCATTGTACTGATTGACATTGTCACACTGTAATACACACAATATACAATTGAACAATCAACTCAACTGATATTTTGTCTGTACCAATATTCTAGGTTCCGGAACGTTCCAAATTCTATGTTTTGGCTTTAAATTCACTTCCCGGACAAGCCCCCAATTTTGTTACGACCAAAATCACTCTGAGAATGATCGCACAAAAGAAACAATCAACTAATGTTCAGGCGGTTTATTAACAGTGATATTGTGGGTACAGACTCGTAATCGGTTTTCACATCAGTACAATAACGATCAATACAAACAATTACAACTCGGTAATAGAATCACTTACGTGCATTACAGTCCAAAATTTGAAAGCATGTAACCCTTTGACAGTGTCCAGATACGATGTTCGATGCACAGATGAATGATCCGCGATGCACCGATGAATGATACCTCAGACGTAAATCCAGAGGCGCAGGTTGTGATAATCCTCGTTATTAATCCGGGGTAAAATCCACAATGTATGTCCACGGCGAAACGTGCAAAATCCAAAAGTTATGACGACCACGTCCAGTTGATGCGTTGAATGATGATTCACTTTATAATGTCCAGCAAGGAATCCAGCCCGTCACAGCTTTGCCGTAATAATGTCCGTTGACACTAAAATATGGAGTCTATCTCCAACGTAGGCAAATTAATTCTCTGCAGGCAAAATGTCTCCCAGGCCTTATCTCCACAAACACAGTTTGTATAGCAGGTAAGCAGGTAACACAGGACTGACTATAACAAGTCGCTTCAGAGCCAGAAGTGACGTAACTCTCAGAGCAGTGGTGTTGGGTACTCTGCCTACCTCAGCATTCCTCCTGCTTATATACTATCCATTCACCCCTTTCTAGTACATTCTGTAATTTTCTCCAACCTGGGGCTACATACCTGAACATACTAGCAAGTCCAAATTCCAGGAATCCTGGATGACTCACTTCCTAATATGTGCATAACATCATTGCCAAAATTAACTACCAATCACATTGGGTTACAAGGGCAGTGCCTTACTCAGCCAGCACTTCCTAGAATTTTCTGGAATGGGTTACATCATTCTAGATTGAGTTAGCTATAATGTATTTCCTGTCACATGCATACATGTACTGTAGCTACATTGTATACCACATAGAAAATTCTCCACTGATCTGGTCAGTCTGTATGTACTATATCCATATCATATAGAATGTTCTCCATTATTCTGGTCACCCTGTGTACATACAATGTGCACATTAAAACAACCATGCATACAACCTTGATACATGTACATATAACTACTTGTGTGTACATTTGTGACAGAGTATACAATTGCCATATACATCATATTATATTTGCTTGGCACTCCTTTCCTTAACCAAAATTCAAAATCAATGAGCCGTCCATCAATACTAAATATTTGATATATATAACATAAACCTGCTTCAAAAATTCTTACCTGCTTCCTTCTCATGTTTAGCGGTTGTCAGGTATGCTTACTCCATGGACGTATCGGCAAATTTTGCGCTTAGTCCTATGCGTAATATTGCTTGCTATACGCAGTTACGCTATGCGCGACATTAAGTCCCTGTGCGAGATCTAGTACCCTTAATATTAAAAGTGGTTTCTTTTGCGTACAGATACTTTCGCGGTTTCCATCGGTGCTGACTTTTTCGCGTGTGTTTAAATTCGCGATCGGCAATATAAATCTGTGAATTCACGGTCGGCAAAAACTGTTTTGTTTTACACATGAAAACCCAAACTATAATCCAATTATTATTTTATTCATTAAATAGAAATTAAAATTAAATGCAGGCTTGCCTGAAATCCCGTCTCTCCAGTTTATAACATGCTTGTATCTACATTGCGCGGTATCGCGCTGTGTGTGTTGACCATCAATACACTTAATCAATGCTCGGAATCTTTGTGTGTGCATGTGCGCGTTGTAACAAGGGGCGAGTTCAAAACATTTCCTTGCGTGGTTAATTTCGCGCGACTTTTCAAAACATTTTCGCGTGATGTTCAATTCGCAGTTCAACCTCAAAGCGCAAAAAGCACGAAAATAAAACCACCGCGAAAGAAACCACTTTTACAGTACTCTATATAATATATATTCCTACATAGTATGAATGTATCATAAAGTACTATTTTGTATGATTCCATGAATAATATTCATATTATATATATCTTCTGTTAGATGCAGCGTTTTAAAAACTTCCGTTTATAATGGAAAACAATTGCCCTGTCTTTTTTTTTTTTGTATTATGTCTTTAAAGATAATAAAAAGTTTTGGTACCTCAAAAGTTTCCCTGAATTTCTGTGTTTCAGGTTAAAGTACCTTTCAAATAACTAACACTGTGAGACTTACTCGCCCCAAAGTGCTCTCATTTCTTAGTAATCATGCAATTAACTGCGACCAGCAGCCCCATACGCATAGCGTAATGGGGCTTCGCATTGTAGCATTCAGGATCATGACAGATTTAGTATCGCGGGTAATATCAACTTAAAATCCAGAAAATTCTTCAATTTGAAGACTTGCCAATTAAGTTGAAGTCTTGAAAACAGGCTTCGGGCAACGTTTGGTTCTGCCAATAGTCCCTTTCTGTTCGAATTGATGACTGAATGTGCTTCGGTCGAGAGGACCTTGGGAGAGCTACATACACTGTTACTACGGCCAGCGCATACGCACACAATAGTCATCACATGCGAACAAATTTCAAATCCACGAACGGATAAGATGTTTGTGTGCGCATGCGCTGCCCGTCAATTCAGTGTAGCTCTCCCACGGTCCTCTCGACCGAGTCACATTCAGTCATCAATTCGAACAGAAAGGGACTATTGGCAGAACCAAACGTTGCCCGAAGCCTGTTTCCAAGACTTCAACTTAATTGGTAAGTCTTCAAATTGAAGAATTTTTTGGATTTTAAGTTGATATTTACCTGCGATACTAAATCTGTCATGATCCTGTAAGCTACAATGCGAAGCCCCATTTAGCTATGCGTATGGGGCTGCTGGTCGCAGTTAGCTACTCAGTATGCGTATGGGGCTGCACGCTGCTGGTCGCAGTTATCATGCAATCGGATGGTTTCGTACAATACGTGTGCTACCTCGCCGCCTTACGGCGGCGGCTCTGGTACGAAACCATTATTGCATGATTACTAAGACATGAGAGCACTTTGGGGCGAGTAAGTCTCACAGTGTTAGTTATAATTATGAAAGGTACTTTAACCTGAAACACAAACTAAGACAAGGAAATTCAGGGAAACTTTTGAGGTAATACCAAAACTTTATATTATCTTTAACATTATTAATTCTGGGTCTATAGGTGAATAAGTGCGATGAAATATAGCTACATTTTTTTTTAATGAATCACTAAATGGGGGGAAAAAAGGTAGGCGTTGACAAAGGATCCGATTTAATTCATCATGTTTATTTGATCTTTTATGTGCCATAACATAACGTATCGGGGAGAAAAATAACAGCTTGATTCTATGTGAACACTATATTTTTTTCCTCTATCTTTTAAAATGTTCTAAACCGATCATGGCATGAACGTTCTATAAGGTACGTTCTAAAGAGTCTACCAAATGATATACGGCGATCTATATTAGATATGAAACAACCGAACTGTGCTCACGCGGTTTGAGGTACGCGTAGGTGTCATTTGAACCAATTAAATCCACTTCTTATCTCTCTACATGGCATGACTCTTAAAGCCCAAACAAAGTTCTGGTATGCCTGCAAAAGTTGTCAAATTTTGCTCCAAAATGTGAACGTTTGCCTAGGAAATGTGCGGAATAACGCTGTAATAACAAGATATTCGATGGGTAAGGACGAAAATGGGATATATTAACCAAAAACATTCAGTCTCGGAACTTACCCGAACGGGGTCAGGCTAGACTCGGACTCGGGGATAACTCGGCCTCGCTTTGCTTGACGGCGGGATGAGTTGACTGCTACTGGTTTTCCCTCTGGATTGTACAGTACTATGCATACGGGAGCGGCCTGTATAAACTACATTGTAGCGTTCTGGCTACTCGCAGTATGGTCCGAGTTGTTACAACACGCGCATCAAATACCTCTTTGGCGCGCATGCAAAATTAGTGTGCGCCTCTCAAGCACCTCTAAAAACAATCAAAGACAATAAACAACAACAAAAACTTCAAAGACCGCGCGTCTCAGCAACTGAGGTGATGTGCGTATTATAAAGCGTCTTTGCTAGTAGGCTTGAGGACCGCGCGCTGTCCATTTGTTTTGTACAGGATTAGCACGCACTTTCCTGTCTGCTCAGTAAGGCCTCGTTTGGCCGGTGCCCGTAGTATTATAGAGTACTGATGAACATGGCGATCACGAACTGTGTGTAAATTGTCTGAAATAGGGTCGAGTTTTCCCTGAGACCGAGTTAGTCTGGAGCCTTCTGGAATAAAAGTCGGTTTACCGACTTTTATTATTTTTCTCAAAATACTCCAAAACGACTCATCATTTCGGCAAACCGCGTCAGCCAGGTAAGTTTCTTTGTAGACTCTTTCGATATATTGCAAGCAAATATGAAATGGTGCCAGACGGGTTCTCAAGCCCTTACCAGAACTTAGTTTTCACTTTAAGCCAGTTCCTATTATTCAATTTCAATTTTTCAATTTCAATTTCAATTTTATTTCCATTTCCATTGAATAAGCAGGGAAAATTATATACATATTTACAGAACATATTTCGTCGTGCGCATGGCAGATTGTTGTTAGAGCACTTCCGTGCGCATGGGAGATTGTTGTTAGAGCACTTCCGTGCGCATGGCAGAATGTTGTTAACCCTACGCGCACTCCCACACCATAACGACAATCTGCCATGCGCACTCCCACACCCTAACGACAATTTGCCATGCGCACTCCCACACTGTAACCACAATCTGCCATGCGCACGACGATTTGTAACAATTTCAAAGAAAACGTACAAGTGGTCACGAGTAACAACAGAAATTCCTTTCTAAGGTATATACATATACATAATACAAAAATTAGAATGGAAATGGAGGGTCCCACTAAAAAGCAAAGCTTGTAGGGTATGGGACCCTCGAAAAATACGTACACAAAATCAAAGAAACCAATGTCAACTGACATGAAATTAACTTAGGAAGGAAAAAAAAAAGAAAAAAAGGAAAAAGAAGAAAAAGGGGAAATGAGAATATGGTACAACACACGCCATCGTGGACACAAGCACCTATTCCTAGGCACCTATTCCTAGGTACCTATTCCTAGGCACCTATTCCAAAAAACGGAGACCCTTGATTAATGACACACCACAGAAAGACCCAAAGTTGGTTAGATCCCACAGCAATTTCCTTGGACCAGAAAAAAAATAGCGTCTATGTGGGATAATTCTCGGAAGATAACCCATGAAAGATCATTGAAACACCAAAAGCAAATTTTCCGTAAATTTACTCAAAGATTTCTGTTGGACTTTGAAGATTACCGAACGTTCTCAGCAGCAACTGAAAGATTACTCGAAACACTGTGATGTCTGAGAGACTAGCTTTTCAATGGTCCCTCAAGTATCCCTCAATTTTATCTTTCAGTGACCTTCTCCAAAAATGTGGCTGTTTTTGAAAGACGGTCTAAACATGATTTAATGACTATTTATAGTTACTTCCTTGAGCGCTAATTGAGAGATTTCAGGAAAACTGCTGAAAGATCACTGAAACACCATTTTTCTTGAATGACAGCTGAAAGAAAATTTTTAACGGTTTCCAAAAAAAAAAAAAATGAATGCTATATGGAGACCATGAAGTTCACTTAAAGATCACTCAGGAATCATACAGAATCTTTGAAAGTTCACTTAATGATCGGTGAAAGATCTTCTGATTTTTAATGATCTTTATGGAGATGTGATTAGCTCTTGTTTTTGTTTTTGTTTTTTCCTCATATGGCTTATATGGATCTCTGCAGGTTTGGATGTATTTCTCGTCGAAACGGAGGGAGTTCTTGCTGGTAAGCAATGTGGTTGGAATAACGTCTTGGAAAATAAAATGATGAAGGCACAACTTGAAGGGGAGTATACTGACGACTCATTCCGTTTCTACCTTGGACAAGAGTGGCACGCTGTGAAGAAGAAAAATTGCGAAATATATCTGCAAGGTAATTATGTAAAAACCATCGGGATCAATGTTATTACATTATTGTGATATATTATCATACAATTTATAAAGGATTCTTCTTTAAGGTGGGTTTGCAGTCTTAGTTAAAGGACAAGTTCACCTTCATAGACATGTGGATTGAGTGAATGCAGCAATATTAATAGAACATAAACACCAAGAGTTTGAGGAAAATCAGACAATCCGTTTAAAAGTTATGAATTATTTAAGTTTCTGCTCAGTCACTGCTGGATGAGAAGACTATACAGCTTGTCATGTCACATCATGTGTACAACGATCTAAAGAAAATATAAAGAGAATTCAATATATTTTCACTTTTCTCGAATAATAAAAGAACACTTGACTTCCCTCCTTGAGGTGGCAAGGGGGAATATTATTACCCTTAACATACGTCAGTGACGAGTCGAGGAAATGTGCACTTCTTTCAAAAAGTAAAATTTTGTGAAATTCTCTTTTTATTTTCCTTATAGCATTGTACGCACGTGACATCATACACTTTATAGTAGTCTTCTCATCCAGCCGTGACTGTGCGGATACTTTAAAAATTCATAACTTTTGAACGGATTGTCCGCTTTCCCCCAAACTTTCACTGATGTGTTCTATCAACATTGCTGCATTCACTCAACCTACATGTCTATGAAGGTGAACTTGTCCTTTAAGGAAGACGTATAACATACAAATCATGCCAGTCTTTTTAAGGTGACAGATATAGGCCTATCACAAAGGATAACGTAAGTTTCTGCCAGAACTCCCCAAGAGATACTAAGTGACAAGTGTTTCACCAGTCACGAACGTTGAACGTGGTATCTTTTCAGGAGCATCCAGAAAGGAAAGAGTCGTCAGAGGGGATTTTCGCCTAATCGATGGAAAAGGAACTCACGAAGGAAATGTAGAGGTCAGAGGTCATCATCATCGAAACTGGCAGCGTGTATGCAGGTATGGGGACTGGGACATTGGCGTGGCAATGTCCATCTGCAAATACCTCGGTTACCAGGGGGCGACCGAAGCCTACACGAGAAGTCCCTTTTCGTCAAAGATTGGCAACACACGCTCAAGGGAGGGCATTATTTTCCGATGCGTCGAGAGTAGGGAGGCGGACGATAGGATAGTGTGCGACACCGTGACCCTGTTCACAGTGTGTGAACCGGCAGACTCAGCGGGACTTACATGTTGCAAAGGTGAGTTTCCAGGGATCTATTTTATAAAAACTTGATATGATACCAACTCTTGCTGGAATGGCAATTGTCATGGTAACGACAAGAATCCAGCTTCCTGATTGGCTATTGCTATGGGAAGTTGCCATTGCAGCAAGAGTTGCTAACATATCAACTTTTATGAAATGGGGCCCAGATTTGCCCTACTCCAACAGCGCCATTTGAAATATAAAACGTATACAAACTCAGACAAAAAACCCCAACAACAACAAAACAAAACAAAATACTAGAGAAGCACTCTGAGAGCGCAGACCTCCCCCAAGCAGCTCATTTCCACCAGTGCCGTATACGGCACTGATTTCCGCTACTAGAGAGCACGCACTCTATAGTGCGTGTATATGGAAACCTCAAAAAAAAAAAAAAAAAAGCGCAACTTGAACCCCCATTTCATTCACCCTATACTACCAAAATATCGAAAATCCTTCATAAAATCCATAAAACTTCCCCGATCACACAAATCAAAATTTCATCTTCTGTTTCTTGTGTCATTCTCAACCTTTCCTGTAAGTTTCATCCACATCCGCTCACAACTTTTTGAGTTATGTTGCACGCAGATATACAAACAAACCAACTAGAAAAACACTCTTTACGAATAGAGGGCAGGTTTGACCGCCAAGCAGCTAGAATTTTCACCACTTGATCTTGTTCTTTCACAGAGATCAGTGATTTTCATTCATAATGCATGCTGAAAATCGTCTAATTTCCCAATGTAGAAGCCTTTTATTACGACACCAGCTTCCAGCTACGCTACGCCTCCTCCGGCATCAATCAGAGACCGCGCTTTAGTACGCGTATGTTGTTGTGTTTTAAAGAAAGAAGAGAGAGAAAATAAGGCAAGGGCCATAATGTGTCTCGACCATTCGTGTAGAAGAAATTAATGTTTTTTCTGAATCCCAGAAGTTCATTGACCCCGCCTATGACCTTTGACCTTGTGGTGACCTTCAACTCCCTAAGGGAAATTTACCAGCCAAGTTTGGTCACAAACGGACATTTATGGATCAAAAGTTATGAGCCATAATTGCAATGCGCAGTAAAAACTTAAGAGTGGGCCCTAAAAGTTCGTTGACCCCTGTCTGTGACCTTTGACCTTGTGACGAACTTCATCTCCCCAAGGGACATCTACCATCCAAGTTTGGTCACAAACGGACATAGGGATCAAAAGTTATGAGCCATAATCCAAATGCGCAGTCAAAACTTAACATTGGGCCTTAAAGGTTCGTTGACCCCTGTCTGTGACCTTTTACCGTGTGATGACCTTCAGCTCATCAAGGGACATCTACCATCCAAGTTTGGTCACAAACGGACATAGGGATCAAAAGTTATGAGCCATAATTGAAATGTGCTGTAAAAACTGAACATTCGGCCCTAAAAGTTTGTTGACCCCTGTCTGTGACCTTTGACCTTGTGGTGACCTTGAAATCACCAAGGGGCATCTATCATCCAAATTTGGTTACAAACGGACATATGGATCAAAAGTTTTGAGCCATAATCGAAACGCGCCGTAAAAACTTAACATTGGGCCCTAAAGTTCATTGACCCCTGCCTGTGACCTTGAGGTGAGCTTGGTAAAATTTGGTAAAATGTGTAATTTGGTATAACCACTCTTCCCTCCAAGTTTGATTGAAATTAAAGTCCTCAGTAGAGAGTTATTCAAATTTTGTAGCTTTACGGACGGACGACAAACGCCGCAGGCAATCCCTTAGTCTCGCCGCACCTCCGGTGGGCTCGACGAAAGAAAAAAAAATGGAATGGGGCGCTATACAACAAATAATTTCCCCTAGACAACACTGACATAATCCTAAAGGTATCTAACAAGAATATTAGATATACCATAAGATGTCTCCACGAGGGAGCTCATAAAGTCTCCATGAGGGAGCTTGTAACGTCTCCACGAGGAGACGTGCGCGTATGCAAACCTCAAATAGGTGCAGCTTGAACTCCCAAGTATATTTACCATATCTGTTAAAAAATCTAAATCACTAACAAACCCATATTCCCGAATCACTACCAAAATTTGAACATAAAGTGATGTTCATTGTGTCATCAACATTTCATGCAAGTTTCATTCAAATCTGTCCACAACTTTGTGAGTTTTTGCACACAGACAAACAAACAAACAAGCAAGCAAGCAAACAAACACTGATGAAAACATAACCTTCTTCCTTGGCGGAGGTATACAAGGAAACGAACAAACAAACTAACAAACAAACCAACGTCCATGAAAACATAACCTCCTTCCATTGCGGAGGTAAGATGTATACCAGTACAGTTGTAGTTCATAAAATTGACCTGGATCACTCACGTTTTCCAAGACTTTATCATGCTAAAAATGTAAAACTTCACAGGCCCCGTTTAATAAAACTTGTTATCAATAACAAGTAACGATAGTTGTTACAAACTACTGAAATCCTTGCATCTGATTGATTGAGAGCAAATTTGTCATAGTGTGGCAGTTGTTACCGATAACAAGTTTCATGAAACGGGACCCATTATTGTCATAATGTTGTATAATGTAATACAGTTTGTATCTCATTTAGTCAAGTAAACTGATTGACTTTGCGTGTGCAGATGTTGAAATGATTCCTCTTAAAGGTGGTGTAGAGGGCGCTGTAGATAATACTCATAGAGAGTCTGGCCAACTCATAAATTGGACGCCATGTCGTTACCCAGCGTACAGTGCGCTTAATGTTTTAGCGTGTGCGCTTGGGGGTTAGCGTTACGCGCAGGCCTCCCAAAGGCGCAAGGCACTGTGTTGCTTGACTTTTTTTTTTTTCATCGAGAGAGAGGGAGAGACAGAGAGAGAAAAAGGGTGTAGGTTGGGGGAGGGACATTCTTTCATTCCATCCATGTTGAACAAAGTCAACAATCGTCAATCATTTTTACACATTCAAATAGACCATTGTAGACACAAGCACCAAGGTATAGGGAAGCTGTCTAAAGGACGTAATTCTTGAATATAAATATGATGTGTTTTTTTTCTTTTTTGCTGTAAAAATAAAAGAAGAATTCACAGTATGCCGCGTCATACACTTTCACTAGACTGTATGCTATATTGTATTTAGCAAGCTGTCCAGGGAACAAGAATATTGTACAACAAAATGATAAATAAATTTACAATTCTAGCAGTGCACAGGCATTAGACGAATTCCACAGTTATTACTGTTTTGCACGTAAATAACCATCAATTACCATCCTATTTAGTACCATATAATTATGTATGAAACAGACATGAAGGCCTATTAATATGTAATCCAAAAGGAATACGCCTATGTACAATGTACAACATGAAACGTCATCGGCAAGTGCGTATTAAGGTATGTAAAATGATCTCAAATTGTTTAGAAATAGTTTTTAAAAAGACCTGTAATTGCACTAAAGCACAAATATCTGGATATATTATGATGATTAGGGATATCCTCAGGGACATCCGTGCCAAATATAAACTATACGATCAGGACCATTTGATACATAGAGATGAAATAAGTTTTTAAAAAAATAAAATTGTCCAAATTGCTACCGGCATATACCTCAGCCATATCACATTGTTCTCTTAGCAGGTGTACAGTACCCCCCCCCCCCAAAAAAAAAGAATTACAATCAGATTTTCGCAGTGATAACACCCAATAGGATTAAACTGTTTAAATGCTACTTCAGAGTCTTAAAATACAATATCTTAGCTCTCAATTTGGTAAAGCGGTCACAGAGAAAAGTGGATTGTTGTAAAGCATGTCATGAGTCTGATTCTTCCAAGTTAAGCACTTCGACGATGCTCTTGTGTGAGAATACAATACACAGAACTTGGAGGGAAGAGATTTCTGACATTCTCTACAAAACCCCTAATTTCTCTTTGACCACTGAAGCAAATCGAATGAGGTTTTCTGTAAATAATGTGGGCAATGAGTTATAGTTTCATACCCTGAATTTGTATTTAGATTGATTGACTATTTTTAAAGATATCAATGCGGAGAGTCCCGTTGTATTCTTTTTTTGTGGGTACATACGGTAGAGTACGTCTTGACAATGTTTCACGTCAGTTTCATATAATTGACAGAAAAAATGGCATGTTTGTCATAAGATATAATACGTCGAGTGTTTACTTTCCTTGAACTAGGTGTGAATGGATGACTTTTATTGTTTAAGAGAGCAAGTATTAAGGAATTTGCGCATTTTTTACTCGTCAGTTGACCTATCTACACTTCATGGCAATACCTTGAGTGGTTATTTTAAAAATATGTGGAAAATCTTGTCATTTTACTATTTTCACTTGACCTTTGACCATCATGGCCAAAATCTTTCCCTATATATACGCGTAACTGTGTAGTAATGATGGCATGCAAATACCGTGTTTGGTTTGAAGTTTTTGCATTGGGTAATCTCCAAGGTACGGAGGAACTGGGTAATAATATTTTAACAATAGATACTAGAATTTTAACATTTTACCTGACATTGATCCTTGACCTTTGGCCCCCTCCCATGACCCCCCCCCCCTGTAAATGAATAAAATAAATCACAAGAGAATCATAGTCGCAGTAAGTTTTGTCTGGAAATACATGTACTCACCTTCAAAATTTGCATGTAGATATGTGGGAAATAGTAATATTGTTTTAAGAATTTAACCATTATGTACATGATTTTGACCTTTCACTTTGAGCGTGTTTACACAAAAGTTTATAAGCGAAAGACAAAACTTCGTCCACTCACACATGCATCTTATATATGTCAAACAGTTTCATTACAAACGGTGTCCAAAAAATTATTACGGAATGAAGGACAGACAAAAGGACGGACGGACGACCAAAACAAATGCCTCAGGCTACACTTCGTACGTTATGGCGGTGGCATACAAATGTAAATCAAAACTTGGATGGTCTGAAAGACACCGTGAGGAATCCAAAGAAAACATATCATACAGTTTTCCCGTCGCACACTGATTTCTCACTTTTTTTTCCTTCATTTTGGATCTGTCGGAAAGCGGTGCATCATTACTCATGAGTCAGGTGGTTCAAGAACGCCATGCTGGGCAGGAATTTAGGCATGACAAATCTTCAGTTTTTCGCAGAAACATATCAAAACTAGAGATTGTAATTTGTCATCACTGACAAATCAAGGTGATCCGATTTTTTTTTTTTTAATCAATGATTCAAGTCCTCATCGCAATAGGCATGACCATGCAGGTTTCATCTGTGTTCAGAGACATTGGTCGTGTGATGTTTGGATTCTCATTAAGAAAAGGGAGTCATATCTGCCATCTTTGGTACCAAATCTGTATACACTATAACGAAGATACAAAAACAAGTACATGACCTTTGACCCCACTTTGCACAACCTAGATGGCATCTGAGCAAAAAGTGGTTATTTTGTGAAATGATTCTTGTAACATGATCTTTGCGTGTGCAAAATATGGGAAAGATAAGACATGTATTCACCAAGATCCAGGATGAAACATTTGTGACCTTTGACCCTACTTTACATACCCAAGATGTTGTCCGATCAAGTAGTTGTTATTTTATGATATAATGTACGTGACATGCACTAAACATGTGCAAAATATGGGGGTGATAGGGGCTTTTTTTCTTGAGTTATTGCAAAGAAAGTTGCAGAAACATAGAAATATCTCAATACATCGAAGATAAGCTTTAATTTCAACCAAGTATTTTAGCATGATTCCGACATCATATGAAAAAACAAAGGGCAATCAAAGATAGCGCAAAGTCTCAGTTACAACATATTAAAATCTGAGAAAAATTCACCGAAGGGTAAGTGAGCTAGTGCTCGATAAAGACAATCATGTCAATTTTCACATCTAGAAAAATTCCCTCCCATAGAGATAACACGTCATAACGAAGAAACAGAAAGAAGTACATATGACCTTTTGACCCCACTTTGCACAGACAAGATGGCATCTGAGCAAAGGGTGGTTACATTGTGAAATGATTCTTGTAACATGATCTTTGCATGTGCAAAATATGGGAGAGATAGAACATGTATTAACTTAGATACAGGATGAACCATTTATGACCTTTGACCCTAATTTACATACCCAAGATGGCGTCTGATCAAGTAGTTGTTATTTTATCAAATAATGTACGTGACATGAACTAAACATGTGCAAAATATGGGGGTGATAACATATGTTTTTCTTGAGTTATTGCAAAGAAAGTTGCAGAAAGAATGAAATATTTCAATACATCGAAGATAAGCTTTAATTTCAACCAAGTTTTTTGACGTGATGCAGACATCGTATGAAAAAACGAAGGGCACACTTACGATAGCACAAAGTCTCAGCTACACATACTAAAATCTGGGAGAAATTCACCGAAGCATAAGTGAGCTAGTGCTCGATAAAAATAGTCATGTCAATTTTCATTTCCAGAAAAACTGCACTCCCATAGAGATAACACGTAAACTGGTCAAATTTGACAAGATTACTTTCAATCCATTTTTACGAGGTGATGCCGTCATCCAATCAAAATACTGTTGTTATGTTAATGAAAGAGCATTTAATAAGCTACAGCATACTGAAATCTGGGTGAAAATTGGCCAAAGATAAGTGAGATACGCTTGAGTAAACTTGAAATTTGATGACGTCATTTTGAAAATTTACTTTTTTTACTTTATTAAGAAATTAGATATCTTTTAATCATTTTGCAAGCATTGCCACCCAATGAAATGACATGTACAACTCATCAGCTTTCAAAATATGTAAAGAAAATGGGGGGTCACCGTCCATCCTGACGAGTAAAATCGGACTTAAAATTGGCGTTTTTTTTGGCATAGTTGCACTGTATATCGCCATTGACGCGCGCGCGGAATTTCAACTTTGATGGGCCCGTATGACGTCATATTGAGTCGGATCGACTTGAAACTTGGTAGAAGTATTCCTTGACATTTCAGACATTCGATCCGTGTAATAAAACGGGAAATTTCTATTGAATATGAGCTGTACGTGCGTATATGCGCGCGCGCGTACGCGTCCGTCGATTTTTTTTTGAAATGCTGTAAATGATCTGAAACGTGTGCAAAACAATTTTGAGGTTGATTAGAGCATGTTTAAATTTCAACGCGCGCGTACGCGCTCGTTTACTATGAACGTGACTATATATTATGAAATATATCAATAGACCTTAACTTGAACTATATGATATGTTAATTTCATTCAAAAATTCCCTTCCATTAATGAGATATTGATGTAAACGTGATTTCAGATAATGACGTCATAATGACGTCACGGTTAACTGATCACATTGATACACTAGATCTGTCGTCCTTAGGACATGATACATATATGGCATAAGTTTGAAAGCGATAGGTACGGGACTTTTTGAGTTAACCTCTGCACAAGATTTGAGGAGAAAGAAATAAAGAAGAAGAAGAAAGAATCCGTACAGATACAATAGGTGATCCGAGAGGATACTCGGATCACCTAATAACTTTAAAATAATAAATCATATACCTTCTACTTCAATAAAGTAGACAACGGCAATTACAATTCATTATCTCCACTGCACCGTGACTGATATTGGGGATTTCCCAAAGGCAAACAAAATTAGCGCGTAGCTGCGCGTAATGAACAATGGGCACTGCGTATGTGCTTTGCTCGCGCCCCCGTGATTGACTTTGGTAACGACATGGCGCCTGTAGATCACGGGACCAGCTTTTGACCAATCACAGGCTTCAAAACACATAAGCCAAAAACCGAGTTGGCCAGACTCTCTTAATATACGGCACTGTACTCATCAAGAGTCATCATCAAGAGTAAATTAAGTGCGTAGGTGTTGCTAAGTAACGTTGACTTTGTTGTCTTCTCTGCGCATCGCGCAGTCTGTAGTTCTTCTTCTTGCTTATGAGGCAGCAGCCGCTAAATAATGTCCCTCAATTGTTGTAGCCAAGTTACAGTCTGTGGAGTAGGGTGTGTCAGGTCCATGTTGTCAGGAGGGCGGAGATCAGGGCACTCACTCAAGATGTGTTGAGCAGTCTGTTCTGGTGCACCCCACTGGCAAGCTGCTGACGGGCGTATAGCCCCCAACGATGCATGGCTGCATTGAAACGCCCAACTCCCGTTCGAATCCGATTTAGAAACGCCCACTCACTCCTTGGGAGGTTTGCTCCTGGGGGGACAGATGTATTGGGCGTGACAACGAGTTAGGCAGGTCGTTCGGTACAGTCTTCCCAGCTTGTTCTCCATGTCTGACAGATGTTGAAGTCTGATCCTCTCAGCGTTGCTGCATGGCGGGAGAAAGGGCGGCGAGACTTCAGTCGCTGATGCCGCTGACCTAGAGTTACAGAGCCCTCAACTACGTCGTGGAGGAGGTCGTCCGGGTTGCTGGAGGCCTTGGTGACCAGCCTATGTGTGTGATGTTCTCGGCGCATGGGGGCGGGAGCGATGCATGAGAGAACAGGTAGGAATTCTGTTGGTGTAGGCCGGAGACATCCTGTAATTAATCTCATGGTGTCATTCAGAACTGAGTCAAGTTTCTTGGTGTGAGAGCTCCTACACCACGCAGGGGAAGCGTATTCCGCGGCACTGTATACCAGTGCTAGCGCACTAGTGCGGAGAGTGGTTGCACTGGCACCCCATTTTGAGCCTGCAAGTCGGCGAAGGAGGTTGTTCCTTGAAGACACTTTTGCACTTATAGCCTTGAGTTGTTCCTTGTAGGTCAGCTGCCTATCCAACTTCACTCCAAGGTAGGTTGGTGTAGCATTGTATGGAAGAGGTGTTCCATCAAGAATGACACTGAGTTGCCGATTAGCCTCCTTGGTGTTTAGGTGGAAGGCTGTTACCGTTGTCTTGGACATGCTAATCTTGAGTCTCCAGATCCTGAAGTACTTCGCGATTTGCGACATATCTGCAGTGAGGGTATTCTCTGCATTTGACCAGGCTCTGTCAGAGTGAAGAAGGGCAGGATCATCTGCATAGCCATACTGTCGTGAGGTTGTAAAGGGGATGTCACTGATGTATATGTTGAAGAGCAAGGGGGATAGTACAGAGCCTTGAGGAACTCCATTCCGCAGTTGCCGTGGTCTGCTAGACTGTCCATCACTAGTCTTCAGGGCGGTGAGTTGGCTCAGTCGGTAGCGCGTCTGCCTCACGATCACGCGGCCCGGGTTCGAACCCGAGTCTGGACTGAGCAATGTTGTGTGTAAACATACCGTCCCCTCTAGCAAGAGGCAAAACACTCTGTCCCTCGGATAGGACATAAAATGGAGGTCCCGTGTATGAGAGAGCAACAACTCATGCATGTAAAAAATCCCGCTTCATTCATTCATCGCAAAGAGCAGGGTGTTTAACCCGGTGAAGTGGTCCCACCTCACATCCAACTGGACCCCATGGAAGAGCAGCTTAACGTAGCTGAATATGGGCTATCCAGCCATCTTGTGAGATGAAAATGAACAAACAAACAAACGAACCTCCTGTTGGCTAGAATGTTGCAGAGGAACCTCACCATGTGGCGATCAGGGTTTGTCTTTAATAATTTAAAAGTCAGACCCTGGTGCCACACAGTGTCATAGGCTGCAGTGAGGTCGACAAAGATGGCGCCGGCTTTCTGATTCTTCTCAAAGCTGTCTTCGATGTCATTGGTCAGCTTGACAATTTGGTGGACTGTACTCCGACCATGGCGGAAGCCCGCTTGTTCATCTGGTAATTGTGGGTCAACCACAGGTTCTATCCTCGCCAGAAGGAGACGTTCCAGAAGCTTGTAAGGGACACAGAGAAGGGAGATTGGTCTGTAGCTCTTGGGGTCATCAACTGGTTTGTTTGGTTTTGGGAGAGCAATTACAGTAGCTTTTCTCCATAACTTAGGGATGCCAGGGTGCGTGCATATGTGGTTGTTATTATGACATCACAAAAGAAGTTTGCTAAAGCTGTCACCCCCCTCAGCCGAATCATGAGCCGAACTGTGATCCGACCACTGACTACAGTGAATCAGACTTCTTCGGACTCGGGGAAAGTGGGCCAAAGCGTAAGCGCTAAAAAGGAGTCAATAGCGTAGGTCTCTATAGGAAACTTGCGCCGTGCGCCCGTGTACGCATTTGACTAAAACACCGGACAGTCAGGCCCAGGCGCAGAAAAGTGCGCCTGTCGAAAATAGCAGTTTTCTGCTACTTTGGGGTTATCCGCCCGAGCGACGAGCAAGTGTACCCGCTACAATCGATTCTCGTACTAGTTTCTGCGAACAGTCGGTTCCACCGATACCGTCTGTGTGCGGCGCTTGTTACCGCTTTTCTACATCTCTCTCCCTTCCCCGTATGCCTCCCTAACCCTCCCAGCCTGATCCACTGATGTTCAATGCACTTCTGTATGCAAGACAGTCAGTGACAAGTGTTACACGTCCTTAGAAGAAGAAAAAGAAAAAAAAAAACACGATAGTATATTGATCACCATCTGCCGAAATACGGCATGTATCAGGCACATTACAGAGCCACACGCTCTCACAAACAAACGCCATCGCCATGCACAAAATACAGATGTAGCTCTCCACACACACCATACGTCGCTCATTGATACATCAAGAAAATAATTAGTACGAATGAAAAGTAATTGTGATTACCTTACTGTCAAGTTGTTCTGCTGCCGTAATAGCAGAATTATCTGCAAATAACTCTGACTCTATAACTCTAGTATAACTATGGGCTCTCTGGTATAATTCTGTCTCTCTGGAATTTCATCTAAAACTGCAGTGTATCAGCCTTTCGTACCAATCGCAAAGCCCCTGCCTCTGTGCCTTGCCCATGGTCAGTTCAAGACCAGGGAGGTATAGGCCCCACAAAAGATGAGGCTGGCACTTTCCGCACAAAACGTTCTTTGTTTTAAACTGCTGCCCTGTGTTTACAGAACAGCGATAAGAACCCAACCTGCCAGGGAGCCAAGGAGAGTACCAGGGAGAAGAGAGAGGGGGAAAGAGATGAAGTGTTAAGAGATAGACGGTGGTTGTGCTGGGGGAGAGAAAGGGAAAGAGTGTCCCTACCAGTTGTTAAAGATAACATTTCTGTTATACACTATTCGACGCCTGTTGCGCGAGGCTAAAAAGAAAGCAAACCGTTGGTATTCAAAAAACATTTACCTAATTATGTATTCCGACCAGAATTACGCCAGTTGTCATGGTTTTATCTCCCTAGAAAAGGGTTATTATGCAAGATTAGGTATTTGGCTTACTACAGATGAAAAATCAGAAAAGTGTCATGGTTCAAATTTTCCTACAAAATTAGTATTGATTTGGTGTCTTCATCACCAAAATTTTCTCCATGCCTTTTACACTACGAGCATCGCGTGCATGATGGGTATTGTCATTATAATATTCATGATAGCAGAATTCAGCTATTTTCGACAGGCGCACTTTTCTGCGCCTGGGCCTGACTGCCGGAACCATGCACCTTTAAAGGCGCATAGTCCCGGTAGTGTAGAGGGCGCTGTTGATGATACTGCCGATCACCGTAGCATTCAGCGTGTTTCTACAGAGAATCCGATAGACCTAGAATTTGCAAGCGCGTAATCAAACACTGCGCTAACGCAGACCCGGGTTGTTTCTACAGAAAGCGCATAATCGGAAAGAATCCGATTCTCCACCTGAATGCAGTTGTGACCGGATGTCTGGAAAGTTGGCTGGTGCATTGTGGGCCTGGGTAGAGCATCTACTAGTACTGATGATGCGATCACCGATTGAACTAGTGAAATTGAGTAGGGTCTGGGCCTAGTGTGGTACTGCCGGTACAAGTCCTACAACTTACAAGTTACAACCGGCTGTTGGACGATTTTGTTTTCATCGAACGTTAATAGGGCTCCTACTCGAACGTTAGCTCCAACGTTAGAAACTAGTTTTCTACCAGTTCTTTCGTTCGTCAATATTTCACGGATCTTAAACGTTGGATTTTTATTACTGGATTAGCACATGTGACGAGACAACATTAGTTCACAGCCCAGAGACACAGCTTCTGTAAGTTCTATCTAACGTTAGGCCTAGTCTAACATTAACAAGTAGCCGAACACGTTAAATGAAGCTAAAAAGAAATTACTACTACTGGAAAGAGAGGATTGTAAAACCCTGGATAAGCCTGTAATGATTTATTGAAAAAAATGAAAACGAGCAAGCCATGGATCGATCCACACAATTTGGCCTACGTCACAGGTGCTCTTGGTGCACAACTCCGACATTAGCAAGACGAACTACATAATGCCAATCTACTGATGAAATCTCACACGAAGTACTGCAAAAGCTGTTATTTAGTATAATTGCAATATGGAGGTATAATAAATTTGTTAAACAATATCTATCAATCTTTAAAAGCAATCTCTTCAACAGCTTTTTATTTAGATAAAACTTGTGGGGAAATTCCAGATATGCAAAATGAAATTGGCATCGTTATCCGAACATGCTGCCCACAGAAGTAACGTTACGCATTGATGATCATGATCGAACGATGGTTCGCCAGTTCAAACTATCTAACGTAGATAATATAGTCGAGGGCTGAGTGAATCTAAATCCAAATGTAGATAGACTCTCTTCAACGGCACGCACTATTTACGCTTAGTGAGATGAAAACGGTACCCAGTACACATATACTCTGAAATACTAGAACTAGGACTAGGACTACTGAGCAGTCAAGGAGTAGGTTCTACGTGGCAGTCCAAGTTTTGATGAGTAGGCCCTACACTCACTCACCGTCGACATTGCAGCTGTAGGCCCTATGTGCACAGCGCTAATAAGGCACAGCGTAACGTTACATACCCCTGCTCTGCGTGCTGCCAGAACTTGAAGAAAGTCCAGACGAAAGTCCAGACTCCAGATCTAGATCTGGACCCTTGTCCTGCAGGCACTGTTGTTCGTGTGCTGGATTTTTCAGGTAAGGTATCTTCTTTATGGATTTCCGATGTTTTGTAGTCGAGATAAATCTCATAGTGGTGTTATTTACACCAAGGACTATAAATGTTAGATCTAACAGTTTGTTTCAGTAGGCCTACTAACGTTAGGACCCTCTTTGGTTAGGACCCATATCTCGGAAGAGTGGCCTGACCACGTAGATTCTAACACAGTGTCGCCGCTTCGCGATCCCAGCGCTGGTGTAGGTATAGTGCTAGCGTACTTCCGTATCCATGTAGATATCTCAAAATTCACCTTGCCAATGGCACCACACTCACGGGAAATACTTTATGATTCATATCCAACAGCTCACGTTCATTGGAAACAAATCACATCTCGGGAAGCGTAAGTGTAGATGTCGACTTTCCTGTCGGCGTCGCTAAAAATAATCTGCTCTACGACTACAGCTAACACGAGTGATTGCGGCCAGGCTCTACCTACCTGCTGCGCACGCACAGACTGAAGTTAGCCATTTAATATCATGAGACAAATCTTTCAAGTAATCGGAGGCAATAAATAAATTTACAAATTATTTGTGGTAAGTTGAATGAAAAATGTAGTTCCTATATCACACAAGTCGCAAAAATCATTACACTTTTGAATTTAGTTCTCGCGTATATTCCCTGTTCGCACAGTACCAGTCGGCTAACTTCAGTTCTAGATTGTGCATCTTGCGTTCGCCAAGATCGAGATCGCGAAGAGTGAGTTTTTTGAGTGACGACTTGAAAGTCGACGTCAATATTGATACTTCTCGATTACTGATTTCGTTCAAATATAAGAGAATGCTTTGAAATATGCTATGAAGTATATTCTGTAATTTTGGTGCGATTTGGTTTAGTGAAATTTGAGATATCTACATGGATAGAACAGTACACAAGCGCCGCCTGCTAGCTAAAGTAGGCCTAAGCGTCGTCTGCTACTCGATACGAATTAACGCACGCGTATGCGAGCACTAAATGTAATCAGTAATAGTGAGAGCACCTGTGACATCATAACATCCGGGCTCGTCAGCTCATTAGCATAATTCTCACCTAAAAAGTTCAATTTTTAACATTAAATTACGGACTTAATCGTTACGAAATTTTGATTCTGTTTGCACCGCTGGGTCTTTTAGAATTAAAAGAACAACATATAAAAAAATAAAAAACCGGTAAAATGCCCTTTTAAAGCTAAAAAATGATTAAAAAACCTAGGCCTAGAGGGCCTTTTAGGCCTAACTAGATCTAGACATCTAGGGCCTATGTTGTAGGCCTACTGGTACTGGATACTATCTAACAATGTTAATGTTAACGTTAGACTAACGCTAATAGATCTAGATCTAACGTTAGTGATTTCTGCCATTCTAACCAGGTTCAGGTTAAATTTAAATTAACGACATTAACGTTCCAACATGGTCAACGTCAGGTAGGGCTAACGTGTCGTTAGATCTAACACTTCTAACAGTTAAAGTTCTAACGTTAGTAACAGTAACACCTTGAGAATTAAGATTACGGTAGAAATTCTGTTTTAGATATTCTAACTGTTAGGCCTAGACATATTCTTGTCTAACGTTACTAAAAGAGGTGTCTTAAATTAGGCAGACTAGATTCTAGAGTCTAACTGTGGAAGTTAATTGCAGGCCTAACGTTAGGGTTCTTTTTTCCGAAGGTTTTTTAAGATAAAAGTCTTAAAGAAAAAAAGAAAAAAATGACAAAGGTTAACGATTTGGAAGTTTCACTTGAACATAAGGTCTGCATCTAACGTTAGAAATTCTATCTAACGTTACTGTCGTTAGAGAACTAACGTTAGATCTAACACGTTAAAGATTAGGGCCTAACTAGACCTGATGGCAGTGTCAGTGATGTATGTATTAAAGCTGTGCTAGACCTAACGTTAGGCCTAATATAAGGCGATTAGACTAAACGTTAGATCTAACGTTAGGTTTCTATAACAAGGACAATTAAGGTAGTGAATACCAAGAACCATATTTCTTTGTCGGATTATTTAAACGAACCTTATTATTAGTAACAAACCTCTGGAATAACGACAAAAAGTTCGTAAAACGAACCCTAACACTAACACATTAGTTTGCTAGACTAGATCTATTTGTAATATTCCGAACTAAGTAAAAACATCATTCATGTGCATCTCACACGTATGATAGGGTCTATTGTCAATTCATGTAACGAATGTATTGCCTTGGTTTTAAAATTACAGCGCAACTCTGTAAAAATAACACCCCTGTTCGTGTCTTTATTTTATTTTTAAATTCAGAGTATTTTCTTTACAAGTGAGTCAAATCCTCAGGCAAATTGTGACTATTGATAGGTTAGGGTGTCGGACATGTTGGGGACACCTAACTATTTAAACGTTAGAATTTAGCAGCAGCATAACATGAAAAGTCATGGCCGTATGTCACTGGTGATTGTCTTCCGGGTCAGTATCGGATTATTGAACCTGCAACCTGGCGTGTTTCTACAGCGCTGACACTGGAAACTGCCCCGGAAAAAAAAACTACCTCATTAGACGGTTAAGATAATCGGAATCGGTATCGGAATCTGCATCGGAAAGAAACCGTTACTGGTGCGTTTCTACAGGCCCCTCTATCGGATACAATCCGATAGACCCAGAATTTGGGGTTCTGTATAAAACACGCTGATTAATACGAAGAATGCCGAAGTTGAGCTGTGGAGTAAAGCGCGTAGATGTTGCTAGGTAACATTGCTTTCGTTGTCTTCTCTGCGCGTCACGCAGTCTGTAGTGATGCCAGGAAGCGTGCTTATATGTTTCTTACTATGACATCACAAAAGAAGTTTGCTAAAGCTGCCATCCCCCTCAGCCGAATCACGAGCCGAACTGTAATCGGACCATTGACTATCCCACAGTGAATCGGACTTCTTCGGACTCGGGGAATTGGGCCACAGCGTAAGCGCTAAGAGGAGTCGATAGCGTAGGTCTCTATTGGAAACTTTCGCCGTGCGCCCGCGTACGCATTGGACTAAGCCACCGGGGCCATGTATGGTGAACGAGAAAAACAGGACGATATTCATAAACAAGGTGGTTTGTATATCTAGGAATATGAGTAATCAATTTGCAGAAGGTGAAAACGTCTCTAGAGCGATGGAGAGATGGTGTTTTGAGACCCTTTTTAGACCCCTGAACCCGATCTGACGGCGAAATGTTGGTGACCAAAATTATGACGTCACGAAATGAACGAATCAGCTGTGCGCTGATGAGCTGTGCTACGCGGCGCCATGGTTCAAAGCGTGAATTCCGTATGATGACCTGAGTGCAGCGAGGTGTCTTGCTCACACAATCAGGCACAAGTGAGTTATAATTTCACTTATTGAATCCATCTTCCTTAGAATTACCATTGATGACAATCTTTTCACACTTCTACTTGCGCTGTCACACCTCAGCCTCGACTCTCAAACGGCTCGTAGTAGGCTTAGGTACTCTAACTTGGAACCAGAACTCTGACCTACGTATTACGTACTCGTAATCACGTAGGCCCAAGTTAGATGATCTTGGATCAAACGTCAACGGTTAGACGTGCAAGGTTTTACTTTATTTCCTAATATACGAACTTATATTATGAATTCTTACATCTAGTTTAATTGTGTACGTGTGCATGCCACTGACGGTAGCTATTTTGGCTGGAGTGAAATCAAGAAGGGCGGCGACCGCCGCCGGTAAAGAAATTAATGTTGGTTGCCCTTCTGCTAGTAGGTATATAGGCCTAACGTTACATGCAGAGTACGATAAATGCTAAATACATGTATCAGTTGAACCTCTATTATCCGGCCTCCCTTTATCCGGATCTCTCTATTATCCGGACGCAATCTCGCCGTGATTTTTTATAATCTTTTTTTTTTAATAATTACGGGAGGAAAGGGGGATTCCCAACGGATACATTTCTTAATAATTATTTAGGTAAATCATCCCAAGAATTTATAAAAGAAAATGATTTCATTCTTGCAAACACGAACCTCTATTTTGGGGTCTGTTACTGTGTGCAACAATGAAAAGGTTGCAGTATACACATTACTACATGTGGTACTACAATGGGGTACATCAGTACTGTATGTGTATGTATATGTAGACTCTACATGTTGTATAAAGCATTGAGTCTCCCGTATCCGGCCAAATCCCTTATCCGGACGAGCCCCGGTCCCGACTTGTCCGGATACGAGAGATTCAACTGTACATGTACTATGAATCTAGGCCCTATCCCCTATAGAAATGAAGTAACATTAGAACGCTAACATATTTAGAAGGAAGGAAAATACCGCAAAAGGCCTAGGCCTCCTTGAAAAGTGGGCCTCCTTGAAAAGTGAGGTTAGCAATTTTGAGTAATTTAATCAAGAATACGAAACTGTACTCACCAGTTCCCTTGTAATCTTGTATAGGTTGTATTTGCCGGTAAAGTGATGGCATGCTAAATCGTTTTTTGTTTTGTTTTGTTTTGTTTTTGTTTTTTCGTTTGTACACAGAAATCCTGAACACAACTTGATCTCTGATGCATTCTAGCGGCAGCTAGCTACTAGTAGAAGTAACCGTTAGACATTTTCTAGAAGCATTAGACCCTAGTAGAACCTCTAACGTTACTGATACAGGGGTATGGTTGGGTGTTCATAATACCGGATACCTAACGTTTTGCTATCAATAGAAACGTGAAAAATCTCACAATTTGCCTGAAATTTTACTCACGTGTGGAGAAAATACTTCGAATTCACAAGCGCGGACTGAAAATGCGATCTGAGGTACGCGCTCTTAGATGGCGGCTTCGAACGCGTGGGGTGTCATTTTTTCCGCACTCAGTTGCCCTGCTCATTTCAACATACCACCCTGACAATACGTATAAAGGGCACTTAGGCCTAAATGCGTTTTTTTCGACAGGCCGCTGTTTTTTTCTAGCCGTCATTTTTTCCCCAATAATATTTGAATATATTTTGAATCCTTCGATATTACTTTTGAAGGACTGTTTGATGAATTTGACTTGAGGAAACTTTTCATCGTAATTGAAATAAATTAGATGAGTCGGTTTGTTTTTTCACATTCATTTCTCGTTTCTGCATCAACTCGTACGGTCGTAGCGGGCGACAAAATGTTTATGTCATGTGTATGTGTAACGTGTGTGCACGATCGTACAAGCGGCGGTGACATTTTGCGGTCAAAATCGTCAAATTTATTACGGAAGGATACTCTACATCTAACAACGAGTCAGCAAAGGTAGGCCTAGTTATATGTAGTTACACGATAAACCTTATTCGATTTTGCTAAATTTCGGTAATTTAGAGGGAATACTTAGTTGTTTTCGCCACATTTTACTCGGTAGCGTAGCCCAGTGAAGAATCGAACACCGTTGCGCGTAGTCCCATGCGTACATTTTCTTTCTGTACGCGCAATGCCATTATAATGCGCGGTCGGTCGTTATGGACCCTGTCGGTGGATTGAACACCTACCATACTAGTCTAACGTTAGTAGTAGGATGCTGACGCGTCGCGACGTGTGTCCGCTAGCTAGCTAGCTAGGCCATAGAGCTCTATTAATTTTATGTAAATAACAGCTCTATGAGCTAGGCCCATCAAGAAAGTCGAACTTAGCATCAGTCCGACAATACAAGCGCAGCCCTTAAGCCGAACACGATCTGGTTTGTTGCTATCGTGCGCCAAAGTAAATATTGTTCGGTACTATAAAAACAATATGAAAATCAGGACTTCAGTACAAAATCAATGCAAAATGTTACTCTTATGTCAAAATCAAGGGGATCAGGAACATTATATGAAGTCTTCGGGATTTTTAAACAAAATTATTAGCGGGGAAGTGATTATTGTAACAGAACCAGACACGGTTACTTTTGGCGCACCATAACAAAATACAACAACAGAGTGGGCTCCGTTCTCCTTCGCTTCTTCTACCACCCAGACTTTGCCACTGTCACTATCAGTGACATTGTCACTGCCATTACTCAATTCACTCTCTATGTCGAACTCAAAGTCTTTCCGTACAATATAAGGTAAAAATTAGACGTTTTAATGTTTCAGCGGAGAAAGCAGATGCGCTTAAAGACAGGCCAGATATTGCATCCGATCGCCAAGAAATACGTGCTTTATGAATGGCGGCCTCGATGTCCCGCTGCGCACTCGTTAAGGGTTTTGTTCATTTCGTGACGTCATATTTTAGGGCTCGAAAAAGACGGCTGTTCCAGAGCGAAAATCGGTGAAGTAAATCAGTCAGTTTTAACTCGCGATTTCTCAGTGGTGCGAATATCTTTTATTAAGTCACATTAAATATCTGTTTTAGGAGACATTTCCCTCTGCTTTGACACCTTCTTTTGTGTGATTTTCTTGATATTAATGTCTCGTTCAACATACTTTAACCTTTTTTTTTTGTCTATAAGATTCACATGGATTGACCAAGGCGACGATATCAAGAGCCGAAGCTATCTACAACTCGACAAGCATATTGTCCACTTTCAACTTGGTTAGTTTACTCTCAAAAGATTTGCAGATTCTAGCCCTGAACGAGGATGTGGCGGCCAGACTCGATGTTATTGATTTCAAAGGAATGACTCAAGTGACATTTGTCGTAAGTATTCTATATCGACAAAGGCAATTAATAGTGGATTTGAGGATTTTGTGTACACAGAAAGTCACAATTTTCATTTTCCAAAGAGGAAAATTTTATTCTTATCTGTTCTTGGTATGAAATAAGAGTAATTTGTTTTTGCATGTCCTCCTCGTTGGATAAGTTCTGTCTGTGCCAAAACTTTTAGAAAAAAAGAAGAAGAGAAAATTAGTGAAATTTTGTATACAAAACAAATGGAGAGCTGCTTAACACCCACGTCATAAAGAGTTGCCAATTTGTCTTGCTCTCTAAACTTTATCAATTCAATACTTTTTTGTGTGTGTCTGACCTTTTCCAAGAATTTCACTTATCTACTTCTCTGATTTCTGTTTTTAAACAAGGCAATATAATATCTGGATAGAATTTCTCTTTGTTAAAAACAAGTATGTTGCCGACGGGACTGAAAGAACTGAATACCCCCCCCCCTTCCCTGAGAGATCATTGCTCGACAAGTCTACTAGTGCGATGAAGAGGAAGCATATTACATTCTCTTAGATTAAGATGTTATCTTCAGCGAAGATTAGTTTGCAGGTAGATGGGAGACTTGTAATGTGATGACGTCATTACCTGATCTATAGTATGAATTATCATTGAGTGGTTCCAACTAATATCAGCAAGCTTTACATCTGCGACGCGAACGCTGAGACGACGCAGCCTCTCTGGTTGGACAATGGAAACAGCTGTCTCACGCATGCGCAGAACACTATTTTTGGCCTACTAGCGTCGTCTTAACGTTCGTGTCATAGATCTAAAGCTTGCTCATATCTCTTAAAAAATAGTCAACTTCTATTATTCAAGGAGTTTCTATTTCTTATGACCTATTTTCGAAAAACTACATTGTGCAGCATGTGTGCTTAGTTTTTGTTCGTTTCATTTAAAGGGGCATAGTCCCGGTAGTGTAGATGGCGCTGTTGATGATACTGCCGAAGATTACCGAAGTAGAGCTGTCATCAAGAGTAAAGTGCGTACGTGTTGCTAAGTAACGTTGCCTTTGTTGTCTTCTCTGCGCATCGCGCAGTCTGTAATGTATTTGCCTGCGTTACGCAGTATAGCTGGCAAATATTGTTTAGACGGCATAAGTGCGAACACTTAATTGTTTTCAGGAACGCATGACGGAATGCATTGTATCCGTCATGCGAGTAGAGGGAAATTTGAATATGAAAGGCGATAGATGCCTGTGTAGGGAGCGGTGAGGAAGAAGAGGCATTCTAGCCTTGCACTCCATTGCTAGCACGTTCGAATTTTGGGCCTCTCACAATTTACCTTTGTTTTACGCGGTTTATCAATATGGATGCAGCCAGGATAGCCGACATGATTGACTCTAAAGTCAGTCAGAGCCAAAACCGTCTTTTATCAGACCTCGATAATTTAATTTCAAACAGACTGAGCAATTTTCAGCAATCTTTGAACGAATCTCAGAAAGCTCTCAGTGACGCGCAAGTAGCCAAAATTGAAGAAATGCATACGGACAACTACAAATTTCAACGCAAGGGCAACGAGGAGCAGTACAAAGTCAACATTAAAGTCCAGAGGAAGTTGAGGGAAACAGAACAGATTCTGAAAGAAGAAAACGATATTACAACATCCGTCGCCGACGCGAAAGCAAAAATCGCGGAAGGTATTGACATTATAGACAAACGGCAAAAGTTAATCAAAATGGCCGACAGTTCACCCTTGGGGTGGAAGATGGTAGCAGAGTACGAGAAGAACTCTTTAGCCGACAATTCCGATGATGAAAAGCGGATGTTCAAAGCAGAGGCTAGAGCCGAGAGGAAAGCGAAAAAAGTCAAAAAGCAGTGGGAACCAAGGCGATTCCAACCATACGCCATGAACCGATCATCATGGAGGCAGATTCAGACTGGCGCCAAAGACCAAGAAAATCACGCTTCAACCAGCCGCGGAGGAGTAGACGAACGCAAGAGGCCGGGGCTTTGTTTCGCCTGCGGTAAACCCGGTCACTGGAAGGCTGACTGTCTAGCAAGAGGCAATAGATCCGACCAGATAAGTGGATCAGAATTTATTCACGTAGATAAAGAGAATGACACAGAGTCTAAGTTAGATTCGATAGAAAGGGATCAATTTGATAGTACAAGTGACTTGAAGGCACTGCCCAAAAATAGTGGCAATAAGATTAATGTGTCCCCTGTTGGGAGATTGAAACAAAATGTGAATAAGTGGGCCGATTTCGGGGCCAGTAGGGAAATATTGGATATTATTGAGAATGGATACAAATTGCCTCTGCACACATTGCCTGATAGTAAAGAGCTTCGTAATAATAGATCCGCTTTAAATCATGGCATGTTTGTGGAAGAGGAGATTGGAAGGTTATTGGAGAAGGGTTGTGTGACAGAAGTTAAATCAAAGCCCACTGTTGTGAATCCTTTGACAGTTTCGGAGAATAAGGACAAATGTAGGCTCGTTTTGGACTGCAGACACATTAATCCACATTTGTTCAAGCAAAAGTTTAAATATGAAGATACATCAGTGGCGAAGGATGTGTTCGAAGAAGGGGATCATGTGTTCACATTTGATCTTAAATCTGCATACCATCACGTAGAGATTTTTGAACCACACAGACAGTATTTAGGATTTTCGTGGTGTTCTGAAGGTCAAACAAGGTATTTCGTGTTTAATGTGTTACCATTTGGAATTTCCACGGCGGGTTATGTTTTTACAAAAATAACACGGGTTCCAGTCACCTACTGGAGAGCACAAGGGAAAAAGGTTGTCATGTTTCTAGACGACGGGATTGCGGGATGCAGCGATAAGACAGAAGCGATAAAGATGAGCGGGTCAATTAAATCAGAATTGAACGAATTGGGTTTCCTATTAGCGGATGAAAAGTGCGAGTGGGAACCTAGCAGTAACGCAACCTGGCTAGGATTGGATTGGAATTTTACATTGGGAGTAGTCCATGTAACGGACCGCAGGATACAAAAATTGAAAAAGTCAGTCGAAAGTATTTTGACCAAAGTGAACAGAGGTAACAGGCTTGTTTTGGTACGCGAACTAGCAAGTGTTGCTGGGCAAATCATTTCCACTCAACCCGCAGTCGGGTTAGTAGTTCAGTTGAAAACGAGAGAAATATTCAAGTGCATTAATAGCAGGGCTTCGTGGAATGCCCCAGTGTTAGTTTCTGACGAGGCGGTATCAGAGTTTATGTTTTGGTATAAGAACATAGAACGGGTGAATGGCATCCCTATGACATTCGTGAAACCATGTAACGCTACTTTGTTTACAGACGCGTCGGCCACTGGGTACGGCGCCTACGTATGTGAAGATTCCAATCTGGAATTGGTTGGTTTCTGGCAAGATCATGAAAAAGAGTATAGCTCTTCGTGGAGAGAAATTGAAGCTCTGAGCAGAGCACTAAAATCGTTTGGTTCGTGCCTGGAAGGGCAGAGTGTCCGTTGGTTTACGGATAATAGAAATGTCACGAGAATTGTCCAGAAAGGAAGTAGAAGCCGGCAATTACAGAGCATTGCCCTTGAAATTCATGAAACTTGTGAAAAGTTTGGTTTAACCATAATTCCGGTTTGGATTCCTAGAGAACAGAATACACGAGCTGATAACCTCAGTAAAATTGTAGACAGCGATGATTGGTACGTAAGTCCAAATGTATTTGGTTATCTGGATCGCAGATGGGGGCCACACACAGTAGACAGATTTGCATGCGATTATAACTCACAGTGTAGAAGGTTTAATTCCAGATGGGGATGTCCAAATTCAGAAGGGGTAGACGCATTTAAACAGGACTGGAGTGACGATATTAATTGGTGGGTGCCACCACCGCGGCTGGCAGCCAAGGTTATTGATAAGGCAGTACAAGATTGTGCCAATGGTACCCTAGTTGTGCCGCAGTGGAAATCTGCTCCATTTTGGCCAAAAATTTTCAAAGGAGGCAAATTTGCACCTTTCATTGAGAATTCATTTATGTTTTCCTCAAAGGAAGTAAAGAAAGGAAAGGGTAACAATGGCATCTTTGGTTCTTCGAGAACAACAGATTTCACTTTAATCGCATTGAAATTACGTTTTTGATCTTGTTTATCGCATCGCGACAGGTCTAGGACTATCAGCTGCGATTACAGATGAGATCAAGGCATCCGGAACGCAGACAAGGAATCTTCTAAATTTAGCCGGCAGCATGGCATCACATTTAGTGCAGTCCAGGAGCGATGGCACCTCAAACAAGTATTACTCATCTTTTCGTAAATGGGAAGCGTTTATCACCGCAGAGGGCGGTAGAGCGATTCCGGCAGAGCCCATACACGTTGCGCTGTACTTGACGAGTCTGATCGACGAGGGAAAGTCACCTAGCGTCGTTCAAAGCGCCATGTATGCCATTAAATGGGCCCACAGTATGAGGGGTCTAGAGGATCCTACGACCAATAATTTTGTGTTAAATTTGATCGAAGCAGCAAAAAGGAAGAACTACAAAAGAGTATCCAAGAAGGATATTTTGTCAAATGAGCAACTCGTGCGCCTTTGTGACAATCACAGTGACACCCATGACATTCTGGTTCTTCGCGATTTAGCGTTCATCGTTCTTTGTTTTAGTGGATTTTTTAGGTTCGACGAAGCTCGTTCCTTGAAGTGTAACGATATTACTTTTCATGATAATTACATGTCTGTGTACGTTTCGAAAAGTAAGACTGATCAATTCAGGAAGGGAGATGAAGTAGTCATCAGCAAAGGTCTGACAAATGCATGCCCCATGAGAATTTTGAAACGTTATATGGAGTGTGCAAAAATAGACCCAAAGTCGGGTCATTTTCTATTCAAGCCTGCATACGCCAATAAAGGCAAAGTGTTTTTGATACATAAAAACAAGTCCATGAGTTACACAAGAACACGCGAGACGGTTGTAGCTCGCCTGAAAGAGGTCGGCGAAGGCTTGAATTTGGGTCTTCACTCATTAAGAGCCAGTGGAGCCACGGCTGCTGCCAGGGCCAAAGTGAAGGACAGAATATGGAAAAGACACGGTAGATGGAAAGGAGACAGGGCCAAAGATGGCTATATAGAGGATAGTCTGGAAGAAAGACTATCAGTCACTCGGGCGTTACATTTGTAAATAAATGGTAGTTGTATGAGGCAGAGCATAGGTCATTATGTAATTGAGACATAAATATACAGTTATGCAGGAGATTTAAATTTCTCACCTTGTTCAGAAAATACAAGTGAAATATTTATATTCCGGCTTATATGAAAACTGGGGGCATTAATGTTGTTTACTCTCATACGATTTTTGTCGTCCTTGATACGTTTTGATACGTTTTATGAAACATTACTAGAAATTGTTGGAGGAACGATCATGTTTCATAGCATCCGATCTTGGCATTTAAAAAAAAAAAAAAAAAAAATATGACCCGGAAAACGCCCTTCTTTGTGGTAGTCATTCTAGTAGCTCGGCAGGCTATATCCCAAAATATTGGATTGAGTATATTTTGTGGTGTCATTATGTGACCTAGTAAGATGAAGGCTGTTAAAATGAGTGGATGATGGATGGGCAGTGTTTTGAACGATAGAGTGATGAACATGTATTTGCCTGCGTTACGCAGTATAGCTGGCAAATATTGTTTAGACGGCATAAGTGCGAACACTTAATTGTTTTCAGGAACGCATGACGGAATGCATTGTATCCGTCATGCGAGTAGAGGGAAATTTGAATATGAAAGGCGATAGATGCCTGTGTAGGGAGCGGTGAGGAAGAAGAGGCATTCTAGCCTTGCACTCCATTGCTAGCACGTTCGAATTTATAAAGTTATTAGAAACAAACCAAATTGATGTTTATGCTTACGACTTTGGTCTCAGCCATAGCCATAGGGTTTTTCCAGAGTTTTGCGCTTATTAAGTTTTATCTCTGGTTTTTTCACCCCGGGCTATTTCGTTAATTAGCCCTGTTATACCTTGTTATATCGATTTCCAAAGAAATCGGGATCCGTGTCAGAAGATCGATATGCA
This sequence comes from Diadema setosum, assembly GCA_033980235.1. Lineage (NCBI taxonomy): Eukaryota > Metazoa > Echinodermata > Echinoidea > Diadematoida > Diadematidae > Diadema > Diadema setosum. The sequence goes on along the minus strand of CM067062.1, from coordinate 3,512,601 downwards.
TATCGATATGAAATATGTCAAGACATATATATACATATATATACGCAAATTATTTTAAATTAGAGATTTCTCTTAATAAAGGCCAGCTCTTCGTGCTAGTAGCTCGGCAGGCTATATCCCAAAATATTGGATTGAGTATATTTTGTGGTGTCATTATGTGACCTAGTAAGATGAAGGCTGTTAAAATGAGTGGATGATGGATGGGCAGTGTTTTGAACGATAGAGTGATGAACGTAATGCCAGGGTGCGTGCATATGTGCTTGTTATTATGACATCACAAAAGAAGTTTGCTAAAGCTGTCATCCCCCTCAGCCGAATCATGAGCCGAACTGTGATCGGACCACTGACTACAGTGAATCGGACTTCTTCGGACTCGGGAAAGTGGGCCAAAGCGTAAGCGCCAAAAGAAGTCGATAGCGTAGGTCTCTATAGGAGACTTGCGCCGTGCGCCCGCGTACGCATTTGACTAAAACACGGGGACCATGCACCTTTAAAGTCAGCTTGAACTTGACAGTGGCATTTCAAGCCAGGAACATGCCAGCTGTTGGACGCAAATATGAATATGATTAGGAGATTACCACTATTTTATTCTCTTTTCAGATTGTATTTGGGAATAGTCGAAACGTGAATGGGGTTGTCATTCGGTCACGCGGAAAATGCACAAATGCATACATCGTATTCAAGGACTTCACCTCTTTGGGATATACTAAGTCGAGCTGCGGTTCTCAGTCGTCGGTACGCCGAATCCCATGGCTATACTGTGTAGATAAGAGAAGTATGCCTTGCACCACTCAGTGAATATCACGGGGAAACCACCCCTCCCCCCCCCCCCCCCGCAGTTTTGATTTGACTTCTGAACAAGCATGTACAACGAAGTATAAAAACAAAATGCAACAATATGATCTTTTTTAAACCAGGTTCTGGGGATAAGATAGACTACTCTAAATAAATGAAGAGGGAACCCTTTTATACAATGCATATTTTATACTGCCCTTATAGATTGACTAACAAGCATATTATTGATTATATATCATATCATAACACGACCCAGTCTTTGCTTGACTCGCTCTTTCTCTTACAAAAGCGCGCTATTAGAATAATTAATAAGACTGGGTATCTATCTCATACAGATGAATTTTTCCATAAGAGCAAAATTTTGAAACTGTCAGATTTGTTTTATTACAATTTAGGGATATTCATGTACAAATTATTCAAAAATGATCTTCCTGATATTTTTTTGCATATGTTTAAAAGAAATTACTCTATTCATAACTATCCCACCCGCCAACGTGACGATTATCACCTACCACGTACCCGAACCATTTTTGCGAAAAAAAACAATTATGTATGCAGGGCCGAAGTACTGGAACGATCTCCCCATAGAACTCGCAGGTTGTTTGTCTTTGTCGACCTTCAAATACAAATTAAGACATAATTTATTGAATAATTACATTGCGTAAGTCCATTGAAATTTCCTTCTTTCTTGTTTATGTGCCTTTACCTGCTGTGTTGGTTGTTGTTATTCATATCAGCTAAGCCTCTCTGTTTGCGCTCTTAAATTCCTTCACACCAGTACCCCTTTTGATACCCTAAGACTTCGGAACGCGTGAACAGCTGGCTTGTTGTATTTCCCTTAGTGCTATACTGGCTGGTAATTCTAATTAATTCCAAATTTTCTTTGAATGTTAGTACTTGTATGTTCACTCTTTAGGTTTCCCGTATCTCCTCCGAGGACTCGCATGTCGAGTTGTTCTCTTTTCACCGTTATTCAAATCATACTACTACACTATTGTCAACACTGTTAAATCAACTGTTACATCTGCAGAATGTGGTTGTCTGTATATCACTATTAATGTATTGAGAAGATTCTGTTAGTGCACCAGGTATTTTTGCCTTTCATTTTTGTTTCTCTTTATTTTGGTCCTACGTTGCATCCGTGCTCCTCATCTTTACACTCTGTTCAGAATTTGGGACCTACGCTTAACAAGCTCGCTTTTAAGTAGGTTCCGTCATATTTCTTTAGCGTTATACATAGAACCAAACGTACGATGATTGACCACTATATGTTTTATATTCTTACATTAATTTACTGTACATCCAAGCCGGATATTATGATTCACTATGTTTTTATTATATTTGCTGTACATTCCTTCATTGAGAAGTATTAAAATAGATTGAAATTGAAATTGAAATTGAAAATAATAGGCCCTATAATCAGTGTGTCCCTGAAAATTTCCCATTCATACGCCCGTACACACATTACTTAAATAGATAACATACAAAAGTGATCATCCTAAAGTCCCGTAATCACTGCCTCTCTTATTCTTCTTAACAAAATTCAATGGACAACACCATCAAATTTACTGTTATGTAGATTTTAATAATTATATATATATATATATATATATATATATATATATATCTATATATCGACATAATCGATTAGGACTTCACATTTTCGTTAGAAAAATGAGGTAATGTATTGCGGTCGATCAGAAGCACAAGAGGCCGTTTAGAAATGAGTCATTTCAAGCAGGTTTCAATGAACTTTGGTTGGTATATTTCCAGACATAGAGTACAAGTGGTTGCTAATTGGTATCGTAATTTTTGGTGAATAGGGACAGCTCTTTGAAAGTTATTTTTTCTAATAATTGTCACAATAATCAATGATGAACCTTTCATTTGAACACCTTTTTTTTTTGGGGGGGGGGGGCACAAGACTTTCTATGCATATAATCCATAATCCATTCCAGCGGCGTCGATCCGTTTTCATGATGGGTGGGGAGCGGAGGCCAAAACTTGAAGTTGGAATAAAGTACGAGGGAGCGGAGCGACCGAGCGGGGGGAGGGTGTGGGGGGGGGGGGGGGGGGGTTGCCCCCCTCTCACACCAGGGAGATTTTGCATTTTCAGACCTGAAATTCAACGTTCTGGTACACACTTCTGGTGAATTTGGGGGTATTTTTCCAAGCAAAAAAAAAAAAAATCAAATAACTGCTTAACTAACTTGCAACATCTCAGTTCTTGTTCCATGTGAGCAACGTCACTGTGTAGGCAGAGTGATACATAGAAGTTGACAGGGGGAGGATGTAGCCCCCCTCCCACATGGCGGAGCTTTTGCATTTTTAGAATTGAAATAGAACGATCTGATGCACTCTTCTGTGTAATATTCCCAAAATGTCATTCCCCAAATGTGTCGAGTCTTAATCTGTGGGTAAGAACCGAGCTGGGGAAACGTAAATTAAAGATGATGATGGAAGTTTTGAATACAGTTACGTGTATTTGAATTCAAGTGACAGATATCAAATATGCTTTTTGATGAAATATTCTAAAATTTGTCAATCCCTCAAGTTTGCCAAATGTATGGGTGGAAACCTATAACGGGGGAGGGTGTGGAAGGGTACCCCCCCCCCTCCCATGCGATGGAAATTTTGCGTTTTCAGAGTTGAAATTTAAAAAATCCGTTGCACAATGAGTGAAATATTTGGACAGTTTTCTATTAAAAAAGGAAGAAAATTTCCCTCATTTCGAGAATTATAGGTGGACAAAATGATATGTTTGACCCCTTGTCCTCCGGGATTGATGCCCCTGCATACGAGGATGCTTTTGCATTTTTAGAATTCAAATCAAAGTAGCTCCTAAAGACATTTGGAATTGGGGAACCTCTCAATCCCCCAAGACTTTTAGTGTACTAATAATATGAAGGGAAGCCAAGCGGGAAATGGTTACTGTAACTGAACCTCTCCCACACGAGGGAACTTTTGCATTTTTTCTTTTTAAGTGAAGGGACAGATCTGGTGCACACTTTTGATGAAACATTTGTAAATCTGTCAATCCGAGGTGTGTTAAGTCCATGGATAATGGACCGAATGGGTGAGGGTGTGGGAAGGGGTATCCCCCTCCCACACGAGAGAGATTTTGCATTTTTAGAATTGAAATTCAGCAACCTGGTGCACACTTTTGGTGAAAATATTTGGACAGTTTTCTTGCATTAAAAACAAGAAAATCTGCTCATTTTGGGAATTATAATCATTGGGGGCAAAATGGTATGCTTGCCCCTTCCAGTATTTTTAGGGAGGCAACTTTTTTTTTTCTGTCAGAAAAGCCGCCCGTGTGCTGAGGCTGAGGCTGAAGCTCGCACTTGGGCTCGCATTCTCAATTTGGATTCCACAAAAATTCATTTTTCATGAAAATTACACATTCCATTAACTTGATACTGACATGAATTATATTTAGACCAGCGATTATTTAACCTGCTTTCTGAAAGCAGTTAGTCAATTACTCTTTCATTATGCTAGAAAAGTGAAATTTTGTGGAATGTTCTTCATAGTTTTCTTTATGTTGTCCACACATACGTCATAAATAGTGGTCTCCTCATCCAGCGGTTCCAACACCAAAACCCCAAAAATTCATAACTTTTGCATCGATTGTGCGATCTGCCTCAAACTTTCACTGATGAGTTCTACTAATGTTGCTGCTTTCACTCAATCCACATTTCTCTTTGGGTATGGGTTCCCTTTAATAGGGATGGGGGGGGGGGAGTGAGTATCCTTGGACAAAATAATGTTACACACTTTAATAGTTAAAAAGCTGTACGTTCCACCTGTAATAGAGCAATGACAATGGAATGCAAAGAGCATTTAGGAAAATGAGAATGGAATTCACGGCCCATAGTCAATATTGCTATAGATGCAAACATACTGATTTAGTGGCGTATTCTAAAATATAAGGACTTCATACACTTCTAACACCGCTTTTCATCACTGCAACATGAACTACGACACTACAGATTAATGTGCGTCTGGGAATTCGGCTTTTTTTTCTTTTTTTTTGCAAGAAAAAAAAATACAACCGACAACCAGTATTTCTCATTGAAAGTGATGTCTCACTGTTTATTTTGCAGGTTCTTTCGTGTGGCGGCGGATCGAATTGGCCCAACGACACCGAGGTGGTCTACATGAGAAAAAATCCCGTATTGCTAAAAGTATTTCATCTTCAGATCCAACGTTTTGTGGACTGCGACAATGTGCAGTTTGAGGTGTTGTATGTCGACGCTTAGCATAAATACACCTTACCTTTGACCAATCAATTCTTCATGGACATCGAATTCAAAAGAATTAACATGATTAGGATGAAATAGCATTTAAAGAATATTGCTAGTCTGGTTGAAAAAAAATATTTGGGGGTTTGTTAAAAATCAGAGGTATCTCACATTAAAAAAGGGAAGATAACACTATTATTCAATGTGACCTAGTAGAGTTTTTTTTTTTGTGATGAAACGCAAGTACTTGAACTCTTCATTTCTTGTCATAGTATATAATCTGAAAATACTTCAGTTTTCTGCAAATATCACGTTTTCCGATCGTAGTTTTATAAAGCTTTTATGTCAGCGATGGTATGATGAAAAATGAAATAATAATTTTAAACAAAATTCAAGGGATGTCTAAGCATAATTATCTCAAACGTTAAGCATATCTCAAACGTTCAGCATGTCTTAAACGTCAAAGCATATATAACTTAAATATGAAAAAAATGAATATCTTAGCTAAAAATGTCAAAAGTAAGCAGTAAGCTGTTCGGCGTCCGTCGTGCGGCGTGCATGGTCGACCTTGCTTAGCACGTCGTAGTAATGTGTTTGTGTGTTTGTTTTTAAACGTTCTGGTCTCTTCAAAACCTCATGGTCAGATGTTAAGAAACTTTAACGTTTAAGAAGAGTCAAGGATGGGGGTGGTATTTGACATTTCACTCGAAATTTCTTTTGAAAAGTGTTTTTTTTTTCTTCTCTCTCTCTCTTTTTCTTCCTCATTGAACTCCTGAGGAATTTAAAAAGGGGAATTGGCCGATAAAGTGTCTTTAAAATCACAGGAAAATCAATACATTTGGTACTTATCCTGAAAAATGGATAAATTAGTATAATTGGATTGACGCTTGAATACTTTGAAACGTATGTATCCGGGACAAATATAATGACTTATTTGGCTGACACTTGACATTTAGAAGATGTAATGTATCCTGGACAAATGATGAATGTATTTTAATATGTTGTAGCTGAGACTTTGCGCTATCGTTATGTTTCCTTCGTTTTTTCATGCGATGTCGGAATCACGTTAAATATCTTGGTTGAACTTAAAGCTTATCTTCGATGTATGCAGATATTTCTTTCTGCAACTTTCTTTGCAATAACTCAAGAAAAAACACGCCTTATCACCCCCATATTCTGCACATGTTTAGTTCATGTCACGTACATTATTTCATAAAATAACAACTACTTGATTGGACAATATCTTGGGTATGTAATAAGGGTCAAAGGTAAAAAATGTTGCATTTTGTATCTTGGTGAATACCTGTCCTATCTTTGCCATATTTTGCACACGTAGAGAGACGATGTCGCAAGAATCATTTCACAAAATAACAACTTTTTCCTCAGATGCCATCTTGGGAGTGTAAAGGTGGGTCAAAGGTCATGTATTCGTTGCTGTATCTTCGTTATTCAGTGTATGCAGAATTTGGTACCAAAGATGGCAGATATGACTCCCTTTTCTAAATGAGAATCCAAACTTCACACGGCCAATGTATCTAAATACAGATGAAACTTGTATTGTCATGCCTATTGCGATCAAGACTCGAATCATTGATTAAAAAAAATCGGATCACCTTAATTAGTCAGTGAGGGCAAATCACCATCTCTAGTTAACTTTTAAACACTTAAATTATGTAACATGTTTCCAGGAAAAATGTACAATTAGTACACTGGGATTGTTACTTAAGCAATCAAAAATGTAATGTGTGTACAGCATGGGGAAATGTACGGTGGTTAATTAGATTTTATGTGATTGTTGTCAATCATCAAAATTTGTTGTAAATATAGCTGTATTGTAACTTGTTCAATGTTAGTATTTGTTAGTTTACCATTACCTGCCATGTGTCCAGGATAGGACCATGGACCGGGTATGTATGTCAACATATCCTTCGTTTTGCTTTGTTTAGCAATAAAGACGTGATTACAACAAATAATGCCATGAGATTTTCCATTTTGTTCGGTATCTCACGAGTTCTGAAATCTCATTTTGAACGCGCACATACTCACACACACACACACAGATTTACTCTGATATTTCTAATATAATCGATAAAATGAGTTACGCTCAAACGACAAGCCTTAACCTCGTGGTTAGGAAACCTCGAGGTTAAGCTTGTAGTTAGGGACCGTGTAGACGCACTCGAAGTTAGCTAACCTCGAGGTTAGCTCGATGTTAAGAGCCACGAGAAATCTTATGGTTAGCGCTGTAACCACGAGCCGCGGGAGTCCCCACTCGTAGTTAAGCACCGCGTGGACACAAAAATCAACGAACTCAAAGGGGCAGGTTTCCTAACCTCGAGGTTAAGCTTCGTCGTGTGGACGCACACATCGAGGTTAGGGGGCAAGAGCTTAACCTCGAGGTTTCCTAACCTCGAGGTTAGGGCTTGTCGTCTGAACTTAACTATTGAATCGTCTCTACATCTGATGTTTGAGTACACATTTAGGTCACAACAGACTATACGCCAAGCATTCTCGTGAAATTCGGACTCTTTTATTCGTTCACATAATTCCCCGTTTTCACGGCATTTCCCCAGCAGGGAAAGGTATACTCAGTACCAATAAACTAATGAGGAAGGAAGCGACTTGCCGAAGGTACAATTGGACAATCTAGATTCATTTTTGGATTTCTTTTCCTTTTGTTTTTTACTTTATGTTTTGCTTTTGAACAGTCTGCATGGTGACACCAAACGTAGAGCTTTTTTTTTTTTCCTGTGATAAATCATAATATGTTTAAAGTATTGTCACAGAAAATGAAGAATCCTTTCACGGCATGATTTTAAATTGGAAAAAAAAAGAATACACAATGAAAGTATATACTTTCATTCCTGGGACGACAGATCTTTTTATATCCGTGGCATTCATACTGTCAGATTAAAAGACCTGTTCGGGTAAACTGATGGGCGGCGAAAAACGCTGGAGCAGTTCAGAGCAGACACGCTGTCATCATTTCAATAATTTATGGACGTTGAATATCATGAGTTTAGAATGAAGTTGATTTGGCTTGTATAGATACTAGTAGTTTTTCCGTGTTTTTTTTTTTTTTTTTTTTAGTTTTTCAAAAAAAAAAAGAAGAAGATATGCACCAACGCTTACCAACGCTACAAGGATGAAAAAAACAACAACACAGCAGCAAAAACGTGAAGGATTACACTAAATATAACGCTGACAAATGAACGAAACTCAATTCTACTTGGGTGTAAAAGCGGAAGGTAGTGCCAGGAAATGAAAGAGAAAGTGAGGAATAAAGTCCTGAATGCAAAAGGACATAAAAGATGAAATTCCTTATGATTAGGTTCAAGGGGGGATGAATGTTTAGGACAAGTCACTCTAGACGTCGTTCTGTAACAAGTGATTGCCAATTGCGCGCACTGCAGCGTGAATCTCCTCAATGGTTGGCTGAATCTGGTCCTCTGGAAGCAAAAAGCCGTAGTCCCCAGTGTCTCGCAGCTCCACCGTGTACGCGTACCTGGCGCCAAGTCCCCCATCGGTATTCTCACCCAGCGGATCAAAGTCGCCATACCCCCAGTCCTTGCTCGACCCGGCAGCGGGATCTACGAACGAATGTTCAAATGACATTGGTCGTAACCGTTCATTCATAATACCTATCGCCACTTCACGGCATTTACTTTACCCTATCAGGCCTACTTTTCCTTTTCCTTCGACACGAATTTGGTGTATTCTTTCCCATATTTGCACCCGGCAGACGGGGGTGAGAAAAGCATATTTCAAAACAAAACAAACTGAAACCTCTCTTCACACACCGTTCGTTTTTAAAAAAGAATACGCCCATCTCAAAGTTGTGTGATTTACAACACAAATTACTGAAAATGCATTAAACGTGTTGTCTTCCAGAGTCGAATTAAAGCAGCAGAAAAGCTACAGCAAACAACAACAACAACAACAACAACAACAACAACAACAACAACAACAACAAAACCTTTTTTATATTTCAGGACTGAGTGCAACAAGTTAATTATTGAAAAACGGTGTAGACAAAATCAGTCCATGGAGCTACAACACAATTTCAGCATAGCGGTTTTCGCTTCTATAAAGATATGACAGTCTCTTTATTGTTTCTATCAGACAAAAATGGTACCCTATATATTGATTGCTTGGCTGTTTTTTTTTTTCATAAATCAAGTGCCAAACAAGATCTTCAAAGTACTTCAGGTGTTTTACAAACTACAAATTCGTTGCTTTTGTAAACTTGACATTAGTTCACTAGGTCTAACATTAGGTTATTTTGGAATCGTTTTATCTTTCTACATTTTCATGTAGATGGTCACATTAACGCTGAAATCAATGTTTCCCTTCATGCATGTAAATTATTATTATTATATTATTTCCGCCAGACATAATTACATGAAGGTAAAGTTTTGAGGTCAACGTAAATGATTATTATCACTCTTCAAATATCGGAAAACAATGAAAAGGACAAGACAAAATTAGGGACAACCGCATCAACTACCACAAAATTACTATCATCGTCATCATCATCATCATCATCATCATCGACAAGGACAAAGACAAAAACACAGGAATCGACAATACTCACACGAAATGTCATTCCCCGCACCATACCGGTAGGTCATGCCGTGTACATCAAAGATAGCGGAAGACATACTTGCTGCCATGGCCATCTGTATAAAGTGTCATAATTATGACAAGACGGAAGTGAATGACTATCTCTAAAGAAAAAACAAAACAAAACAATACAGAAACAAAACAAAAACAAAGAAAAAACACAAAACAAAACAAAACAAAAACTTATACAGACTCATCGCATTGTACAAAACCCAACAATTTCTACTTCTATTATTATTGTTTGTACTTCTACAAACTTCATAATAATCTTTAAAGTTTCACACTTTCATATAGCAGCCGTCGGGTTTTCGTTTGTTTGTTTGCTTGTTTTTTTTTTTTTTTATTGTTAAGTAGTAAGGAGGAAAGGTGAGTCACATTTCCAGACAACGGATTCAATTATTTATTCACTCATTTTCTCTTTTGCCTGTGAGCGGTGAAAAAAAATAAATGAAGACAGACATTTTGGAGAAAGAGCTTTCGTCAAATATTTTTGCTTGCACAAAGAGTACTTCATGGAAAGTCAAAACTGTGAGAGGAACGCACGTTCTTTTATCTTAATTTTCAACTTAGTAACTGACAATGAAAACGCCCATCAAGTTGAGGAATTGGCCATTTTGTTTGTTTGTTTGTTTTTAACGTAGATGTTCCCTTATTCACGATTCTTGATTATAATGTGAAACTGGCTGCAATAGACCTCACTACCACCTACACACAGACTAACAATCTTTACCATGAGTCAGCCGAATTAACAAACAAATAAAAAAATTGTAAAAGAAGCAGTAACCACACCACACTCTTAAAAAAAAAAACACACCAAAAAACAGCGGAATCGTCGAAAACGACATCTCACCTGCGCATCGTAGTCGTCCGTGCGATAGTTCGTTTCTGTGTATGACCACGGGGCGATGATGATCTGCGTGTAGCTGTGCCAATCGATGAAGAGTTTGAAGTCCTGGCCCTGGGCCTTTTTCTCCCTGAGGAAGTTGACCACGGCCCAGATCTCGACTTCCGACAGAGCACTTGATCCATGGTAGATGTCAGAACACGCCCAAGGACTCGTGCCCACGCCTGAATAAAATTTTGAATAAAGTGCACATTTTCTTCGACTTGCTACTGACGTATGTCATGCACCAACAGAACACCCGTCAGCACCGACATAACATCTGTCATACACCGACAAAACATTCTTGGATTAGCACCGAATGACTGCAACTGTTCACGCCATGTTTGCCAACTCCAACTCTCATGTCCCGAATGGACACTTTTATTCCACCCCACCCTGGTTTCACCAAGGCACATTACGGTTCTCCGTCACACCTCCCCCCAACAAGAGGAAAGTTATGAATGTAACTTTTCGTCTATAAACACCTTCGTTGTAAGGCTTGCTTCACTGTTCGTGCGTACTATTCAGCTTACACGATTACAAACTCAAATAGTTTTGTGTTGTTTTCTCACAACCTCACCTAGCATACTACACTTATGATTACTGATTTTGAGCCTTATCAGAATCAGTTAACTCTGGTATCATATTGTTCACCTTTAGAACAATTCATATGAAAACTTGACAAGCCCCCTACAAAACATGTAAATACACAAATAAACAGTCTACAGTAATACACATGTGAAACTGTTTTCAACGGGTGCACATACGAGTGCACATAATCCGGAAAGATTACACCAAATGTAATCAATCATTTCTCCAGTAGTATTAATATTTTGACTGAGACTGTGCTTTCTGGTAGTCTCGACTGTAATTATATCCTCGCATACTTGACCAATAAACTTACATAACTTCAGGCATGAATAGTATTTTGTTTTTGGTAACACATACACTTCATCTTTAAATGTGAAAACCAAAAATACACTTTCTTCACGAAATTGTTATGACTGTTGCAAAGATATGTCTGTTTCTCCAACACAAACTTTCACTGGAGTTTGAATGAGGTAACAGCACACATCTCTTGATTATAACAACATCGTATTTAAACAATATGACACACGTGTACATCTACTCAATGTACTTGCTCATAAATTTTATACTTATGTCAACTCTGCATCATAAGTTAACCAAAACAATAAACATTTAAACATCAGACATTTCTTTTTGTCCTTTCACACATATGTATTGTTACTCGTTAAAATGCTATAACATATGTGCAAACTCTGGAAAATATCGAGATCATACTCGACACACAAATGTGACGTTGTCACTCTGTAACGAAATACATATACAGGTTATTAATTGACAAAAGTGACATTATATCTTGGCTTCTTTATGCCTCACTGTCACTCAACACTTTTTCATTAATACAAAACAACACAAATTCTTTTGTTTCAACACAAATCGGTTGATATAAAACTCAAAATTTGATCAACAGTTTTCCTGTGACTGGCCGATTGTGTTTTGCTATACTGTTTTTGCCTTTGCTAGCATCAACTCTGAAACGTATCGGTATACATACAAATCTGAATCCTTTGACTCTTTGGTACATTGAATGAAATCACAATACATGTACAAGTGTGCAACTGAAGCACAACTTTCACTGTAATCTTACACACCACAGATATTGTATCCTGGCGCTTCCTGTAATGTTGGGTTTTCAAAATATCATATAATGCTTGGCGAGTAACACATCAAAAAAAAAAAATTTCAAGCGATGTCTCCTTATAAAGACAGAATATTGTGTACTAGTACTTTCTCATACTTCCTAGTATCACTCACATATACTGTTTTCGCTTAAAACAAACATGATTAACATAAATGCAATTTCTTCCTTCACAGATCCTTGGGAAAGGAAGAAAACTGAACGAAAATACATAAACACATGTATACTTTGCCATATACACACAAAAATCAACATCAGTTTCTTGTCTGTTTTGAGTCTTGTTTGAAATGTTCAGCTTAATGTAGGTTTCACTATAGATTTGAGATTGTTATCGTTCGGCAACATTATCAGCGCGTGCACAGTTTCAAACTCGCGACAAAGCGTCTGCTAATTTGTTGTCCTTTCCTGCTATGTGCACAATTCTCAGTGGGTACGGTTGGAAAATCAAACTCCAACGGAAGAGACGCTGATTCTTGTGCTTGAAGCGTTCTAAGAATGTCAATGGGTTATGGTCAGTGTACACCACGATGTCTCTTCCACCGTCCAAATACGCTTCGAAATGTTGCACCGCTAGAACGACACTAAGGCATTCCTTCTCCACAGTTGAATACTTTTGCTGATGGCGATTCAGTTTTTTGGAGAAGAAACACACGGGTTTGCTGTGTCCGTTGTCGTCGTCCTGAAGTAGCACGGCTCCTACTCCTCGGTCACTAGCATCCGTAGCTAGCTGGAAGCTCCTCTCGAAGTTCGGTGCGATGAGCACGGGATCGTTCATGAGGACGGCCTTCAGCTTCTGGAACGCATCCTGGCAGCTCGCCGACCACTGGAACGTTGTACCCTTTTTCAACAAATCCGTCAAGGGCACCACCAGGTGACTGAAGTTGGGAACGAATCTCCGGTAGAATCCGCACATTCCCAAAAAGCGCTGAAGCTCCCGTTTCGATGACGGCACCGGGAAGTCCACGATGGCTCGGACCTTGGCATCTCGTGGTGCGACGCTACCTCGGCCTACCTTGTGACCTAGGTAAGTCACACAAGCTTTCCCGAACTCGCATTTGGCCAGATTCTTAGCGGGACGAATCCGATATGGATGCTGCTTTATGGGCGCATTTTCACCCACATCTACCGTATGAACAGTATCTTTCGCACAGCCCAATGTATCACTGCAAACCTCCGGAAATTCCTGGAAGATGTCGACAACATCTTGCCTCTCCGAATCAGACAAATGATTGAGCAGTAACTCTGGATTTTCTAGTGCCTTTGAGTTCTCTACTCGCGGAATCATTCCTGACTTGAAACTCACACTCTGAGAATCTGGAGCATCAGGTTCAAACTCTTCTGCACTTTTCTCAGCACTGTGTAGGACACTCTCACTCACAACTGCACCTCCTTCTTCTACCATCACACGGCTAAATAGCTCCTCCAAAGCCGGAATAGGAATCAACGGCGCAGATCTAATGGCATGTTGTGGTTTTCCTACCACTTGACATTTATGACACGTTCGACAAAATTCAGACACATCCTTTCTCATCTTGGGCCAGAAGAAGTGAGTTCTGATTCTACACAAAGTCTTCTTGACACCCATGTGTCCGGCCATTGGAATTTCATGTGCAAGACGGAGAATTTCCTTTCGATACGGCGGAGGAACAACTATCTGGTCGACAACCGTCCAGTCCTCATCTGCGGGACGATCTGGAGGACGCCATTTCCTCATCAAAACACCAGACTTTACATAGAAACATTCTGGCACTCCCTTCGCCTCATCTACAGTCAATGCACCCTCTCTCAACTTCAACAATTCCTCATCTTCCATCTGTGCTTTGATTAAAGCTGGCTGACTGAACACACCTTCCTCCCAACTTTGTTCTCTTTCACCTTCACTAGTCACCTTTCCAAAGAATGTGTCATCAAGAGAAATTTCACTTTCAGTCTCCTGTCTCTCACGCTCTGCTTCACTTGCCCGAAACCTTGTGATAGCACATGTTGGAAATACTTCTGGAAATTCATCGACAAGTTTTTCGCTTTCCTGCTCGTACACTGGGACTTCGGAAACAACCGGAAGGACACTCACTCGACCTCCTGCAAGGTCATTACCAAGCAAAAAGGAAACTCCATCCATGGGGAGAAATGGAACAATTCCCACAATCACTTCCCCTGAAATCAGTTCACTATCCAAATTCACTCGGAATAGAGGGACCACCCGAGTTCCTCCGTTGACATCATGTATCAGTACTTTCCTACCCGTGTTACAGTCTATGGGCATACTCTTCACATCTCCTACCATGAGGGACTGTGTAGCTCCAGTATCACGAAGGATGACAACCGATACTCTAAATTCAGCAATGGTAACTGTACCCTTGGAAATGAAGTCCTTGTACTTTTCATCCACACGACCAACTGCAAACGTATCTGTCATTTTTGAGACACTGCTTTTCACAACATTTGGATGACGCTGTTCATCACTTACACTTGACTTAACAAAACCATTGGTGGCTGTCTTGTTCTGTTTCTCTTTTGTTTCAGCATCTGAACTGTTCTGTGAACGTGTGTCTGCATGGACTAAACCATGTGTTGCTTTTTCCTTTTGTTTTTCTTTTGCTTCATTTTGTTCCAGCAATCGCCTACATTCAGACTTAATGTGACCCGTTTTCCCACAGAAAAAGCATCTCACTTCTTTGTATTGAGGCCGTGGCGATTTTGGTCGCTCTTTCTGTGATTCAGTCTTTACTTTATCCCTGCGTTCACTATGACTACTGTGCCACTTTTGAGTGTCAGGATTTCTCAACTGATCAAATTTCCTCTTTCCCTCAGGACTTTTTGTTTTCACTTTATGTGTCAACTCATACTGGTCAGCTGTGACTGCTGCACTCTTTACATCATGCACTCTTCGATCTTCCAAATATGTTCTCAAATCTGGAGGTGTTGATTTCTTGAACTCCTCCATCAACACTATCTCTCTCAAATTGTCATAAGTGAGATCTACTTTCATTGATCGAACCCATCGATCAAACATAATTTCTTTTTCTCTCTGAAACTCTACGTAAGTCTGTCCCGAACCTCTCCTATATCCTCGAAACTTTTGCCTGTAGGCTTCTGGGACTAACTGATAGGCAAGAAGGACTGCTTCCTTAACTGTGTCATAGTTATTTGCCTCCTCATCCGAGAGAGCAGACACTACTGAATGTGCCTTGCCTGTGAGCTTTTGTTGTACTATCATAGACCAATATTTCTTCTCCCACTCCAAATTCCTGGCTATTCTCTCAAAGGAGAAAAAGAAAGAGTCTACATCCTCTTCATCAAAGCGGGGGACTGTGTTTGCCATTTTTGCAATATCGGGCGTCTTTGGTCTCGACATAGTAACATTAGGCCTATCCCCTGGGACGCTACTGGACTGGGCCTGGGTCAACTCAATTTGACGTTGCATTAACTCTTGTTCGAGTCTCAGATTTTCTGCCTTCATTTTTTCTTTTTCTAACTCCAATCTAGCCAATTCTAGTTGTGTGGAATCAACCCTCATCTCACTAGGTCTAGTAGTAATAGTACTTGGAGCAGTTTTTCTACCAGCACTCTCAATCTCATCTGTACTCTCACTCTGGTCTGTGTGTTCATATTCTACACCACCCAGTTCAAGCTTCTTTACCAGAACTGCAAAGATTTCTTTCTTTCGACTACACTCTCTGATATCAGCATCTACATGAGTTGCAACCTCAATCAATTGGGCTTTCACTAACCCTCTCAATCTACCAAGAGTGACGTCTTTCACAAACTCTGCAGCATCGAACTTGGCTGCCATGATTATTCACATCTAGCTTTCCGACTAGATTTCAAGACTACGTCGCTAACGCAACTTCCACAGTACACTCCACTGCGTACCGAACTACGAGAATAGTCTAAGCAATTCAGACCGACAAACACTCGTATATCTCGAGGCCAATTTCCTCGTAAAGCCACATCTAACGGCGCTATAAATCCAAATAACCAGAAAGTGACACACTAATCTGATAAAATGACATAACGGAAACGATAATACGTACCCTTCCTTTCCAGCAATCAATGCTGCAACCCTGGTATTCAGCTAGCGAGAAGACCAGTACAAGTGCGCAAAACATACTCATCGCATCGCTTCGCGAATCGCACTTCATTCACAACCACTGCTAACGCAGCCCCATTACACATACCGTGCAATGTCACGCAGTATACAATACCGCTACGAACGAACGACACTGTTACGTTCGCTACCTGTGTACACATCTCACATGAGTGCGAACATTACACATACCTCCAACGGGCATCAATCATTACAACGATGTACCAAACACCGGAATACTACCAAAAGACGGCCTGTTTGTATGTTCATTTCCCGGACATGTTCCCCACATGTCATGCACCAACAGAACACCCGTCAGCACCGACATAACATCTGTCATACACCGACAAAACATTCTTGGATTAGCACCGAATGACTGCAACTGTTCACGCCATGTTTGCCAACTCCAACTCTCATGTCCCGAATGGACACTTTTATTCCACCCCACCCTGGTTTCACCAAGGCACATTACGGTTCTCCGTCACACGTATGTTATGGGTAATATTCCCCCTTGCCTTCTGAAAGAGAGAAGTCGAGTGTTCTTTTGTTATGCGAGAAAAATGGAAATATCTTGAATTTTCTTTATTCTTTCTTTATGTCGTTGTACTCATGTGACATCACAAGCTATAGTAGCCTTTTCATCCAGCCGTGACTGAGCAGAAACTTCAAAAATTCATAACTTTTGAACGCATTGTCCGATTTTGCTCAAACTCTCACTGATGTGTTCTACTAATATTACTGCATTCACTCAACCCACATATCTATGAAGGTGAACTTGTCCTTTAAGATACGCGCAGCTACGGTAGTCCCTAGTAAGTGAAGAGGGAAATAAACTCAAACCTTGAGTGAGAAGCAGTGGAACACACAGCATGTAGTATCTTGACATTTCCCGTAAAATGAGGGCACGCTAAAATCGCTATCATCTACCCTCCCCCCTAAAAAAAAAAAAAAAAAAAAAAAAAAAAAAAAAGCCCGCTATAAAAAAACATGTTCGTTTACCTCCCCACTCGTAGGGCCAGTTTCGGTTACCATCGGTGCCAATGCAGGAGGATCTTTCATTAGGAGTGCGAGTTTTACGCCACAGTCGGTCCTGTCAACAATTCAAAATGAAAATGCACATAATCAACAATCCACATTGAAGCCTGCTCGACTACAAACTGACTACAAACTACAAACTGAGTGTGTGATGACAAATTAAATGACGCTGTAACGAAAATTGAAGACTGAAAAAATAGTCACAAAGGTTTTAAATGGACCATGTTTCCTGCTCTAGAAAGTCATAGACGTAACACGGGTTTCCATTTTCCTTTAATTCTTGTAGTAGAATCTTCTTGTTTCAGGGTTATTAAACTCTAATTGATTCTATGTTATCAGAAATAGGTGCATGATTCGTGATGTTTCTGTTTGTAGCTTCACGTATTTTTTTTTTTATTCAAGTTCCATATTCCACATTCTATATTCAGGTTTCATATTCCATTTGATTTCGGAGTAAAATATGTATAACACAACGTTCAATTTTAGACATAATTTCACAAATGTATAAGAACAGTAATATAATAATGTGTAAATATGAGGAACCTACTAAAAAGCAATACTTGTAGGGTGTAGGTTCCAAAGAAATAATATAAGCGTTTTGTGCAACATGCTTATTACGAAAAATGACGAAACACAAGCGAAAATCGGTATGTCGAGATTATAATAAACTATATACGGAATGTACAAAATAGTTTATGATGTTCAAGGTAAAACTCAGGGATTCAATGCTCCATAAAATTGCACTATTGGTCAAAGAAATGTGGTCAAATGAAGTCACCCGAGCGAGGCATCATTGCGAATAAGAACAGATATATCAAATGGTCACGGCAAGTAACTATACATAAGATTTTAAAAAATTGGCTTTTAGATTTTGCTTAAAGGAACTTAGAGAACTTGATTGCAGCCAAACAGAATCTAACTCATTCGAGAAAGAAGAACCGGTAGAAGTAATTGTCTTAAGGGCTAAAACTGTACGAACGGGGGAAAAGTGATATGATCCACTGTGTCTTGTAGGGTAATTATGAATTTCACTGTTTTTAACAAACATTGAGGAAAATAAACTAGGAAGATCGCCAATGCTCAACTTAAACATAAAAATTCCAACGTGATACAAATACAAATCGGAAACTTTTAGTAATTTACTGGAAACAAACAGTTCATTTGTATGATCAAAAAAAAAAAAAATGTGCACGATTTATGATCCGCAAGGCCTTTTTCTGAATCAAAAATAACGAATCGGTTTTAGTCTTAGAGCAATTCCCCCAGGCCAATATTCCGTAATTTAAGTAAGGTAATAATAGAGTTGAATAGAGGGAATGCAATATTGGCTTGGGGAAGAGGTACTTCAATTTGTGAATAACTCCAACGTTTTTACACAACAACTTACATAAATAATCAACATGAACCTTCCAAGAAAGATTAAATGAATTAAATGAATTAACTAGTAACGTTTTGACAGCAAAAATAGCTCTACGATCATAGCGAAAACAATGCCAAGAATTTTCCTGCTATAGAGTACTGGCATCACGGTAGACGATCATAGGGCGGTGAGTTAGATCAGTCGGTAGCGTCTCACGATCCAAAGGACCCCGGTTCGATTCCCGGGATCGACCCACTGAACAATGTTGTGTGTAATCACACCGTCCCCTCTGGTAGGAGGCAAAAGACTCTGCCCCTCGGATAGGACATAAAATGGGTGTCCCGTGTGTGAGAGAGTCACAACTCATACACGTAAAAGATCCCACTTCATTTATTCATCACAAAGAGCAGGGTGTTTAACCCAATGAAATGGTCCCGCCTTCTAACTGGACTCCATGGAAGACCAGCTATTGCAGCTGAATATGGGTTATCCAGCCATCTTCCCGGACAGAAATAAAACAAATATTTTGTCATTTTCCATTGTGTTGAACTCTGTAAAAAAAAAAAACAACAACAACAACAACACACACACACACAACTATCCGTCACAACCTTTTTCTTCCAGCGTTTTATTCTGTCCCCATGTTTTGGTTTTTTTTTTTTTCTGTAAACAGTGAGGCAGGTATGAGAGTTGTGTACTCTCGTGATGCAAGAATGAGATGAAAATAATGGTAAGACAGGTCAAAGATTACCGCCTCCCATGTGAATGCGTATCCATCGACGTTCAGCGACGGAACGATGTACCAGTCGATATTATCGAACATATCGACCACCAGCTGATCATTCGCTCTGTAGTCATCAATTAGCTGAGTGAAAGGATATATGGCGTTAATTAACGACATGAATTATCTCAAGCATTTTCCAATTTTCAACTGATCCTATATATCATCTATGAGAATTAACTCCTTTAATGAAAATGTAATATTAATCATTTACAATGAATGATAAACACGGTTCATAAAAATCTATTTATTTACACAGATACAATTTTATTTTCGTTTCATATGTTTTTCATATCCAAATAATACAAGATTATTACAAATAGCACACTAAACACTACATTAAATTTGTGATAAAATAGTACATTCCTATGCTACACATACTCCATGAGTTATACCCCAGCCCATTTAATGAACGATAGATGATCGATATAAGTTCACTTCTAAAAACTAAAGATTATTCTTATAGGTCATAATAGGCTATACCTTTTGTGTGAAGCCCATGACTGTGGCTGGAGAAATCCACTCCCTTGCGTGAATACCGCCCTCAAACCACACAGCAGGTGGGTTCTCTTCAGTACTTCCTGTGCCACGGATCTATGAAAGGAAGCGCACAGTGATTAGTACAAAACTAGTGAAAAGAGTATAGATATATGTGATCTAATTGTCGCATAATGTAGTTGGCCTCCACAGAAATAGCGTACTTTGGACATCACCTCCCCCCCCCCCACACACACACACACATCTCTATCTAGCTCTAACGAGAATTGAATTCACCATATCAAGTAACGTTTACATTTAATGTAAGTGACTGAAGAAGACATAAAAATTCGAGCCAAGCAAAAGAACATTATAGAATTCTTTGGCATACAAGACGACGATAGTTTGGATTCATTCTAAAACCGCAGCAACTACACTCTGCTTGATGGAAGTATAAAGGGTGTTTTAAAAAAAATTGCTCTTTGATGGTTTCCCGAGATGATATGATTAGTTATGTTATTTGTTGCCACAGCAACATGCTGGTGTACAGTCTGCTTGGTGTAAAGTGCAAGACGCAAAAAAAAAGATGTCACATGTAGCAATGAAAGTGTTCAAGGTCAATGCAGGTTCGGCGCGAATTAAAAGATTGGTATTGACCTTCAAATATTGTATGTGGACTTAATTTTGCGTTCCGTTTTCTTTGGCATTTTTCCTACTTCTGACAATTTTAATGCTGCCACTTAATCTCTCACTGTCAAGAGAGCATTGTCTTCTAGATTGTCAAACATTCTCAATTTCTCATGGTTTCATCTTGTATATGTGTTGTTTTTGTTTTTTGTTTTTTTATCTCTGGGCTTTGTCAGATGGCTGTAGTTCCAATAGAAAATGATCAAAAAAAAAAAAAAAACCAACCAAACAAACAAACAAACTAGTAATTATTAGTCTGAGTTTTCCCCCCGTTGATTTCTGAAAATACCTTCTTGTCAAGCTCCCCTGCATCCTTTTTAGTAGTTTGCACAATACAAGTTTAGAATCATACCCTTGATCTCGATCAACAATCACACCATGGTCTGAATGGTAATGGTAATGGTAATGGTTTATTAAAAAAAAATTCATTTGCAACCATGAACATGGCTGAATTGCAAAATTTTGTACAGTGTAATATTTCATTTTATGGTAACATACATAATCATACAATCAGTCTACGATTAAAAGATAAAACTACACAATTATATACATACATATAGAAAGCCACCTGATAACCAAAATGGCAGAATTAATCAAATACACTTATACACACACATTGAGAAATCTGCTAGGAAAATTATACATAATCTTCATATCACCATCATATACATACACAAACGTATAGACTAAAATATATCAAAAATACACAACTCCGACAACTTTTATATTTTGTTTATACATGTGCTGAAAAATAATTTAAGGGGGCAGTGATAACAAGAGATATCAAACACTTGTGTATGGAGACGGAGAGAGAGAAACACAGAAGGGGTACTTGTAAAAAGGAGATAGCAAGAAAAATAGAAAGAGACAGAAGAGAATACTAGGGAAGAGATATGCAAAAAGATATAAAATATCAAATATATTTGTTTTCATCTTATATTTCTATCAAAATCATCATTTCAATCCATATAATCTCTTAACTTTGCTATCTTTTCAACAATACTGTACATCATTATTGATCAAAGTTAGATAAAAACCAAAATACCTTATCCATATAAATCGTATAATAGATATAAAATATCAATCTTATGAATGTAGATGTGAAATACACACAAAATATATGGATCAGAAAAAAAAGAAACATTCCAAAGACTCACAGAAAATATTACGATATCATAACATTCAGGAATGATTATTGCACAACAGAAATATTGTAGAAATGTGGCTTATTAAATTTCAATCACATGATTATCATTATGACCCCTGATGGACGGGGAGGGCGCCCCATGAAACCGTATCAAACGGACATTGTCATATTGCTTGGTATACTCTTTTGATATAGAGGGATGAATATTGCAGAGAGATCTCTAAAGACAACCAATAAACTCTGTACACCCCTGAGAACCATTATTTAGATGGCGATTTTTAAAACGTTGTGCTATTTCGCGTAAAAGTAATTTGAAGAGAGGGAGAGAGAGAGAGAGAGAGAGAGATAGGAAGAAAGAAGCGAGGGCAAGAGAGAGGGAGAGAGATAGGAGAGAGCGAGATAGGTATAAAAGCCCATTGCCATAATGCCTCATAGATAGTGTATCCGAACAATAAAATATAAATTATGTAACATACAAACAATCTGCAACTTAGTTTGTACAAAATACCATACAAATGATATATCATTACCAACCTGATTAAAAAGAATTCAACAAATCAATGGGATACGGTACTGATCTGTTGTGGAATCACTGGGTTTTGCATCTTAATTGTTCTCTGACATGATTTGCGTAAATCTCTAATGTTCTTACATAGGGGTATGAGGCAGGGAATCTTATCATTTGAAAACAAGTTCTCAAATCTCAAATGATAACCAATGTACTCTGAACACCAATGAGGACTATATTTGTATGGTAATTACAAAACTTTGCACTTTGTCACAAAAAAGTAGTTTGAATAGGGAAGAGATAGAGAGAGAGAGAGAGAGAGAGATGGGAAGAGAGAGGCAAGAACGTGAGAGAGAGGAGAGAGCGAGATAGGTATAAAGGTCCAAAGAGATAATGCCTCGTGGATAGTGTAACCGAACAATAAAATATGAATTATGTAACATACAACCAATGTGCAACTTAGTTTTACAATATATAATCATCAGCCTGATTAACATGAATTCAACAAATCGATGAAATACGGTACTGAACTGTTACGGAATCTCTTTGTTTTGCATCTTAATTGCTCTCTGACATTTGATTTGCGTAGATTTCTAATGTTCTTACAAGGGGGTATGAGGTAGGAGACCTTATCATTTGAGACCATTTTCTCAGCAAAAGTCAGACATAATTGTTTCCTTCTGTCAGCCAAGGATGACAAGTTCAGGAGAGTCAGAGCTGTCTCGTATGATGAATAATTCGTGCCTAACATTATTTTCAAACTTCTTTTCTGCACCCTTTCTAAACAGTATACTTGTTCTTTAGTTAAGCCACCATTCCAAACAGGGCAGGCATACTCCACAAGGGGTCTAATGAAGCCAATGTATATGGTGCAGAGATCCTCAATTAACAATCCGTATCCTTTCAAAATCCTAATGAGATATATCCGTGCGTTAGCTCGCTTAATCATAAAATCAACATGATCATTCCACTTTAGATCATGACGAATGTGGACTCCCAGCAATTTCACAGAAGTGGATTGTATGAGGGGTTCTTGGTCAATTTGCAGTGGCCATGGGTTTGGGGGATTTTTCATGAAACAGACTTGCATACTCTCACATTTAGCGGGGTTAATAGACATTCCATTGGACGTAGACCATTCGGCTAAACGCTTGAGAGCCGCTTCCAATAAAAGTGGTTGCTCTCCGGCGAATCTTGAGTCAACAATGGAAAGGTCATCGACATACTTCCAATATGCTATACCACTATCACGTAGCGCATCGTTGATGACGATCAAAAACACAATTGGTCCAAGTTTGGTCCCCTGAGGTACTCCGGCCTTTAGAGTCGCCCACTTGGATGTGGCACCACGGTAGCGCACGCATTGGCTCCTGTCAGTAAGAAAATGTGCTATCCAGCGAATCAGCGTAGGTTTCACTCCCAGAGAGATCATCTTTTGGACGGCAACAGTGTGGTTGATTCGATCGAAAGCCTTGTGGAAATCGGTCATGACAAGTGTAGATACAGCTTTACTGGTCTCTGCGTGCTGATAAAGGTGATGCAATAAGTCAACTAGGTAATGCGTGGTGGATAATCCTTTCACATTACCAAACTGTTTGTTGTCAAGCTGCGATCCAATGGACTTCATCAGCCACTTCGAGACGAAACCCTCAAAGACCTTGGCGAAAGTATCAGTCAGAGAGATTGGACGGAGTTTATCAATTCTCGCAGGAGTGGTTTTAGGGACAGGGACAACTACAGCTCTCTTCCACATCGTCGGGACGGCACCTTCAGCAAGTGAAGTACTGTAGATATGGGCCAATGGGACACTAAGTTCAAATGCAAATTCTCTAATGATTCGGCAAGGTATCATGTCAGGACCAACCGCTTTCCCAACCTTCACCTTCCTAAGTTGCAGATAGACGTCCCATGGTTCAACGCGGGGAGAAGGAGAAGGATCAGGTAAGTATGCAGGTAAGTCTTTAGTGTCCATAGCAGGTACATCTTCAGCGACCGAGGTGAAGAAGGCATTGATCATATTCGCTATGACGGCGGTGTCATCTCTGTTAACTCCAGGAACAGTTATGTGTGAGTTGACATTTCTCATGTTGGTCATAATTTTAATTTGTTTATACCATTCTGCAGGATTGGCCTTTTTATGTTTCTTCACTCGGTCGTTGTAATAACTATGCTTGGCTTTACGTATCTCTTTTTGAACACGATTAGCAAGTTTCCTGGCAAGTTTCTTGTCACCACTATTGAAAGCAGCTTGTCTTTCCTTGATCATAGATTTGATGACAGGAGTAACCCATTGTTTGTCACGACAGTGTATTCTGGTCATTTTTGTTGGCAGAAATCGATCAATCTGGGAGTTAAGAGTGGCATAAAAAGATTCCGTCTGCTCGTCTGATGAGATACTGTCTATCACAGAACTCCAATCATAGCTTGTGATCCAGGACCCGAATCGCCTCAAGTCTGAATCTCTAAGTGGTCTTGTTATCCGTTTTGAGGTAGAGTTTTGATAATGAGGAGGGGTGCTCGGTGACCATACCACCATGTTGTGATCACTAGCTCCTAATGGACAACAGACGAGTGGTTGGTCATAGAAGTTAGGGAAGTTTGTCACTATCTTGTCCAAGATCCTACTATCTCTCGTTGGCGTCTTGACAACTTGTGTGAAGTTTGCGTTAGCAAGCAACGTAGTTAAGTCAAGCTGGTTGAAATCTCCCATAATCGCTATGCCAGTATCTGGATGTTGGCTTAAGATCTGGTCCATGGTATCCTGTAAGTGATCGATGAGTCTGTCTGTCAGTACACTGTCTGGCGGATGGTATACTACTGCTACGATCAGTTGCGAAATTGCTCGCGGAAGCCGTTGAGGTCGCATTTTTACCCAAAGAACCTCCAGTTCTGTGGGCACTTCAATTTTCATTTGTTTTGGGTTACATGTTTCTAGCACATAAAGCGCAACACCACCACCTTGTCTATGCTGTCGCGACTTTGTGAACAAGATGTAATTAGCTATTTCTGCGACGTGCGTTGGCATATTGGATTTAAACCATGTTTCCGTTACCGCTGCTATAGCGGTTTTGTTTTCTCTTAGAACTATTTCCATTTCATCTAATTTGTTATTGAGTGACCTCGCGTTGCATAGAAGAAAAGATGGGAGATTCATATGTCTTTTTTGATGAGATGTTACAGAGTTATGGCAGCGTTTTGTCGTCTTTATCTGCACAAGGTTTTCATACCGTTTCATTATTTTCTTGTGTCGGTACCGGCGACAGTAATTTATTACGACGTTTATTCCTGAACAGTTTTCCGTTGCTCGTAGTGTACTTTCTCTCACCTCTGATTGTCTTGCTGGTGTGCCTGTTAGAGGACGGAGGTTATTCAGGTTGACCCCATTCTGTCCCGGAGTTGCCCTTTCTCTGCTGACCGATGCTGTTGTTACAACTGCTATCTTTCTCTGTTTTCTCCTTCCACATCTCTTTCCTCTCCTTGTACGAATAGAGTGTGATGGGCTGATGCCGAGTGAATGTGACCTGTTAAGGACTCTTTCCTGATTAATGCCTAAATCCAGTGGAATCTAATGTATATATATATATATATATATATATATATATATATATATATATGTGTGTGTGTGTGTGTGTGTGTGTGTGTGTAATACGTATCCTCACCTTGAATCCGTTGATTTCCCGTCCCTCGTAAGAATACCCCAGCAGGAAAGGGGTGAGAATGTCATTATTCTCGGCAACTATATCAGTGACCCACTGTTGAATCTACGGATAATAGGAAGGCGATGGCTGTTATAATGATAATAATTCTTTGTTCTTTTTCTCCATTATGTTTCCTATTACTTTTAGACTACAAAATGTGACTAGAATGATTTGGAAACACAAACAGACCAACAAAACACACACACACACACACACAGGTGGTGGACACATAATATTGTTTGGTGGTATTTCGTGCGATGCATTCAATTATTGGCTCGGTCACAAATACCATTAAGAACTGCTACGAACGCCATACGAACAATTTTTAGACAATTTTGTCAGATCTTCTTAAGAATTCCGTACGAAACCAGCGTTCGTAGACCGTTCGTAAGTTCGTAACCTGGTCGATGGTCTTTTCCAAGATTTTTTTTTTTTTTTTTTTTAACTTCGTACAAAACCCTCTCTTCGTAAGGGTGGGATTTCACGGAGCACGCGAACGATTTGCGAAGGACGCGAATGGCAAAATCCAGCATTCGCATTTTGGTCTGCAAAAGATCGCCAAATGAACGTGAGGGTTCGGAAGCGTCGTCAATTGTTCGCGAATGTCGTTTTTACTTCGGCGAGAATTCAAAAAAGTTTGAAATTTTCTGCGAACCTTTTCCGCACACTTGGTCGTGATTTGCGCGTGAATTGTTCTCGAAAGTGTCTTTAAAGCCTCGTCATATGCGCAAGACCTTCGCAAGACACGCGCGATGTTCGAAAAATGTTCGTGAAACCCCAAACAGACTCCGAAACTTTGGAGAATGTCTCGCGAATGTTACGCGAAATCTGCGAAGTTTTTCCGATCATTTTACGACGTAATCGCAAACTGTTCGCGTACCTTTTGAGACATCTTTCGGGAACGTTTAGCGCACGTTTGGGGGATGTATGACATATACGTTTTCTACAAGTAAAAATCGTAGCATACACCTAAACATCAAACAATTATCAACAACTATAGTAACAAAAGAAATTAAAGACTAGCAAAGAGAAAGAAATGTTTGATATACAAAAAAAGAATCGCAGAATACAGTTAGAATTAATCTAAAGTATGTCAAATTTCATTTGAAGTATAGAGATTATGTGTTGGAGGAACTGCAAAAAAAAAGATCATTATTATGCTTTACTAGTGGAGATATACGTCCTAGGAAAAAAAAAATATAGGCAAGCACACAGTAGAAAAATGAGAGAAAAAGAAAGGAGAAATAGAGGAAAGAAAAAAATTCAACTCAAGACAGCTTCCACCTCTCCTTGGGTACATTTTCTCCCATGATTATTGAACATTTTTCGTTGTTCGCATTTCCTTCGCGTGTTCTTCGTGGACGAAACATGCTGTAATTTAGCAATGATACACACGATATTCGCACATACGTCTTGGAAACTTCGCACAAATTGCGCAAGAATTGTTTTCGGCTTCATTGTCGGAAAACATTCGGAGAAAAACTTTTCCGAATGTTGGATTTTGTCATTCGCGTCCTTCGCAAATCGTTCGCGTGCTCCGTGAAATCCCACCCTAAGGCGGCTGTACGAACTCCAGAATTCGTACGAACGGTGACATTCATACGAACGCATCGTTCGAACGAACCTTTGTGACCGTAGCTTAAGACAGCAGAAAGAACGACTATAGAACATATATATCATTGTCAACACTTCGTGTTTTTTTTTTTTGTCAATGGTTTTATTCCGATTTTTATAATGTATGACAATGTAGGTATAAAACACAGCCCACCAGCCTTCTCAATCCAAACTAATCGCTGAAACAGTAGCAGAAGTTTATGAGACAGTTATCCATCTTTCACCTTCTAGCGCTGCGTTGATATCAATGTTTATAATGGATGGGACTCGTTCTTGTCTAAGAAGGGCCATGTAACCTTTCATCTCTGGAATTTGGCTTCGAAATAACCAGTTGTAAAAAAAAGGAGAAGAAAAGAATAACAAACAAATGCATTCATAAAATATCCGGTCTACGATTAGACGCTTTATCTATTCTGGCTGCATGGGAGTTCGTGTTTCAAAGTATTTGTTTTGTTTAGTATAATCATGTGTTCTGGATTACAGTTTTTGATCCTTCCATCAGTTGGAAATAATGATTATAGTGAACTTTTTATGACAAAATTAGAAAATATTAATGTCTTGGAAAGAAAGGAAAAAAGGGGTTTCCCTGCTCCATTCCGACATATATCTGAACATCATTTCATATAGATTTCATTACTTTAATAGTGAATTTTGATGTCTGGTCACATGGATTACAGTGGTAAAATAGCGGGAAAGCTTACCTCGTCGTAAGTGTGGTACACGTAATAGTTAAAATTGTTGAGGGTGGCGCTGGGAGCACCCTTCTCCTCCCGCCTCTTGAGAATAGCAGACATGTGATTGGACACACTACTGCTGACGTCATCCATCATGACGTCAAATTTTAAATCCAAGTGAGACATCAGTTGACGAAGGTGACTTTGCTGGCTGGGCGGTACCATTATATCAACGGGGTGGCCGGGTATCCGGGAAATATCCGTCCAGAAATCGAGCTGCAGAAAGCGAAAAACACCGTATTAAAAAAAGAAAGAAAGAAAGAAAGAGGGAGAAAAAAACACACACAAAATACGTGTAAGTGCAGATCTAAAACATACAATCAAAAATAAAAAATAAAAAGACAAAATGCAGAAAAAAAACTTACAACAGAAAATAACATCATGAAATGCTAGATATTTCCTCCGACTCTACGCCTAACATATTCATGAATTTCTATCTTCATGATAATTGAAATAAAATCATATTTGAAAATATCGCAATATGGCATAATGTAATGTAACATATATTATATGATATGATAATATATATGCAATATGATATAACATACCGTAATTATATATATCGCACATAGATGTATACAGTATAAAATATTGATATGCAAATAACTATGTTTGCATATCAACAATGCTGGTAACAAAGTACCAGGCGAAAATGTTCTGCTGGGAAGTAGACACCTGCCACGGATCTACTAAGTGGGTCCTTATCCAATTAACATCCTTATCAGTTTGTATAAGATGCCGAGTCTCACGCGGGAACTCTGCTGCTTTTCTCACGATGTTTGTATAAGCCATCTCGAGACTGTGACTAGATACTGCCAATAAATAATATTGACGAAGATATTCAGCACACAACAGAGATGTAACATAATATGATAGAATGTTATACGAAAGCACTTAAATTGACAGGTGACCAACTGCCCTACGTTACAGATCAAATCTCTTTTATAGTTCTCTCGGGACAACTCATGGATGGAATTTTTGCAGAGTTACTAAGAAGACAAATGTTAACAAAAGTGGTGTAATAGCATTTCCCGTCATAAAAAAAAAAAAATGCGTGGCACTGCATTTTGTTGGATGTTATATCGAATTTATAGCTCGCACAAAAAGTCAAAGACCAGTGAGAGTTTACTACCAATGCGTCTACCATCAAGACCAGAAATCAAAGCGCCCCCCCTTTTTTTTGGGGGGGGGGGGGGGATAACGCTGCTTGTTAGTTTATCGTTTCTTTTTTGTTTTGTTTTTTTCACTGTAGATAAACAGATTGACCATTGTTAATACTTACATCATATCCGCTCTTCGATTGGAGGTCGACCAGCCATTCTGAGTGGCCGTTGGATGTTGGCGTTATCCGCCACACCTGGAATCTGGTATTAGCAAGAGGATTATGAACAGTTTGAAAAAGTAACATTAAATGTGACGAAGAAATTGAAGACAAAAATGCAAAATTTAGTTGGAGGAGGGGAGGGGTGGGGGAGGAAAGGATTCGAGTTTTATCGAAGCGGATGGGAAGGGTGCAGTGGATGAGGAAATGACGGAGATTTTTCCGAGACTTAAGACGATAACAGGAGCAAAGTATACAAAACACGTAAATGGTTTGAAAACACTGACATAATGCTCAGAATACGATATTATATATTTATCGAATACACTTACCCTTCATATTTCGCCGACGCGAAATAAACTACTGACGAAAGGAGAATGAGGAGGCAACGTGTAGTCATTGCAGCAGAGCTGTGATATCACTGATCCGTCTGAGCTCGAACATCAAACTTTTATCCCAATCGTATCAGACATCACCGTTGTCGCGTGTGAAAACGAAGGGTGTCCGAACTTCGCACTTCGTTTAGTCTAGCTCATATTCTCGGTACTGTTTTCGTCAACGTTGTTTGTCAACATTGTTTGTTTGTTTGTTTGTTGTTGTTGTTGTTTTTTTTTTTTTTGGGGGGGGGGGGGCGAGGATAAAGCCGCACCCTAATATTCTCTGCTGGAAAGACAACAATTTGTATAAGTGTGTATGTGACATTTTTGTGATAATAAAGTGCCGCGTTTGTTAGACGAATTTCAATAACACGATAAGCAATCGCAGTTGAGACTAAGACAACCATGGTTTGATTATAATAGGCCAATATATTGGTATTGAACGCAAACAGAGGTTAACTATATCGTTGCAGCTTTGATGTCTTGCGATGATAAAACACAACTTGCTTCATCGTTCCATGAGAACATATTCCACTCATATTCTTTATTAATAACATTAAATTTCCAATTAGCGCTTCGGACCTAGCTTCCATCCACTTTAACCTCTCCCTCTCTATGTATTCATCTCTTCCATATCTCTCTTCATTCTCTCTCCACGTCTCCCCTCGATCCCTCTGCCTCCTTTTCTCTCTTTCTCTCCCTCTCTCAACTTATTTGTCCTTATCCGTCTCTCTCTTGCCTTTGAGTCAAAAGTATTTTAAAGTAGATATTACGCATTACCAATGGTTTGCTCAGCACAAAATCATATCAAATTTATTGCTTTGCCCAGGTAAGAATCAACATGGAATTCATCGTCATATACTTGCAATTTGTCTTGGGAATGTAGTCACGGTGATTCTTTTCTCATCTGAGGTAGGTTTTAGTCTTTGTTTCAGAGGATTTGAGTGACAAAATTATCGCTAGCTGTGTAAACAGTTGCCTGACCGCAGAAATGATATTATATAATTATGTGAATTGATAGATATATGCAAATTGCGCTGAAATTGGTGGAATGAATCTTGAAGCAAGAGGAGTGGGACACCACTCGGAGGGCTTGCAACTTTTTCCCCAAGTACTTGTCGAAGGTCAATTATTGTGACGTCACTACTGGATAAAGCCAAGCTCCCTGAGAATATGGTCACCCATCGCCCGCACGGCATTGTAGATTTCATTGTAGGACGGCTCGATCTGCCACTCGGGCAACAGTTGGCCGTACTCGCCCGTGTCGCGGAGCTCGATGGTGTACGAGTACTTGGCTCCGATCCCGCCGTCCGTGTCCTCGCCGTAGGGTTCGAAGGCCCCGTAGCCGAAGTCCTTGCTGGACCCGGCAGCCGGATCTGATTGCGGGTGATACGGACATCGATGTAATCATGTCACAAGTCACGTTTGTATGCTTTGATTTATATATATTGAAATGCATCTCTTGGATAGATAGATGGACAGATAATTGATAGACAGACAGACAGATAGATAGATAGATAGATAAGTTAACATATTTATTATAATTGGTAAGAATAGAAATTTTTGTAAATCAAATCTAATCAAAGCAATATCAAAAGAAAATATAAGTATCAAATGTTACGTCATTTCATTAATTTCCTTTGGCGTTTCATAATATCACGTTACTTCTTTTCGCTGTGCTTTAGTTGAATTCATAATTGTGTTTCATATCATACTCTTCTATTTGAGTTCATCTCGATGCTTTTTCATTTCACTTCCTGAACTGTAGAGCATTAAAAAATGTTTTCCTTGTATTGATCGGCCCTTCACTCTCACATAGAATCAGAGAATGTTTGTGTCAGGACTTGAAACCAATTTTGTTACTCTGTCTTGCCGATAATTTCATCACAGCAGCATATCTTATTCAGAAGAAAAAAAATCACAGAAAAACACAAGGCTATATCTAGGACTGGCAGCCGATAAGACTTACACATTATCTCAGCTCCGGCTCCATAGGTGAACACTTTGCCGTTTGTGCTAAAAATGGCATCTGAAACCGCTTTCGCAAACGCCATCTTTATCGGGGTTAGGGATGGTATGAACACAATGATAGCATTAGTTGGATTCATAATTATTAAACAATATTCAGAAAAAAAAAAAGCATGCGTACTTTCAGGTGCGTCGCATTACTAGGTGAACATCTCGAAATATGATAAAAAATAAGATGTTCTCCTTTAGTAATGATAATATTCTATACCAGAGAGAGAGAGAGAGAGAGAGAGAGGGGGGGGGGGGGAGATGGGGGTAGTAGAAAGGAAAGTGTAACCTTAAAGAAGTTGTCTAACAAGAAATAAACATTAAGATATCTGATGGTTACTATGCTTTGCCTTTCTTTTTCGACTTCAATACTTAGGGCTACCTGGTCGTCGTAATCTGGAGTGTGGGTGTCGACAGACTTGTACGACCATGGGGCGATGATCTTCTGAGAGTAGCTGTGCCAATCGAGGAAGACGATGAAATCCTGTCCCTCAGCCTTTTTCTGTCTCAGGAATCGGACCACGTTAGCAACGGCGGGCTCCGAGAGGGGCTCCGGTCCGTGATAGTTGTCCGAGCACGGCCAGGGACTGGTTCCTGGTCCTGTACATCGAGTGGCAGTAGGGGTAAATCATTAGCGTTTGATTCGCATTTATTCTTCGCTGGTTTTACTTCATATTTTTTTTTTATCAATTCGTTTAATCCGTCATTTCATAATGTCAACAGAAGGAACAACGTTCCGAACTCGAAAGTGTATTTAGTCACATGTGCCCAGGTCACAACCCAAATGATATCATCGTCACACTGAGTGTCGGGACGAGAGCGTCATCTCCAAACACGGAGGTGTATAAGTTTGTCATCTTGAATGCAAACCTAAAATAACAACGAAGACAGCAGAAATATCACATTATAGTATACACAATACACGGAGAGAATGTAGGTATCATGGTTATATTATCTTATCACTCTCTTCATGTGAAGGGAACACACACACACGCACACACATAAGAATAAATACATCTCAATGAAGAATAATAGGCAATTGCTATAGTTAGACTGATTGACCTAATAGCCCCGTGCTCTCAGTTTTTAGCGATGCTCATTGTATCGTAATTATATAGGCCCTATTTCAACACATAGACTAGATACACATAAGGGTATATTGATTCTTACCGCCCCATTCGTAAGCCCAGTTCCTGTTTGGATCCTTCCCAGTACAGGTAAATCCTGGGTTGGGTGACCTTGTTTTACGCCACAGACGGTCCTAGATAGTGGAAAGTAACACAAGCCAAAATAAATTTCGTTCGTGCTATTTCCTTTTCTCCATCTTCTTCCTGTTCTTCTTGCAAGGGGATGGGGATAGATGGGGGGGGGGGGGGTGAGGGATGCAGCAAAACATAAGTGTAATCCGGAGATATTGTGAGGTGTCTTGCTTATTATTTCCACTTTTTTGTTCTCAAAAACAAAACAAAAACAAGTGTAAAACCTGAGTTACAATGATTATTACTTCAAATTTACATTTTATCTTTTTTGAAGTACAAATATATTCACACTTATACACTAATAACATATACCTTTGCACCAAAATAGTCATACGAATCAAAGTGGGGGCCTGAATTAAATGTACAGCTTGTATTACTTAGGCCCCAAAAAATTAGACACATGAAAAGTAGAGTACCAAAATGGCTTGAATAAAATCCATTGAACAGAACAGCCTGTTTATATAACTGTAAGTTTCGAAGGTATGAATTAAGTGATAAATTCTGTTATTAACCTATTATACATGTTTTATTGTTATTTCTGTACACTTGTTTTTTTCTTCTCTCCTTTCCGACTCAAGTATTTTATCGTTTGCACTTACCGCCTCCCAAGTGTAGGCGTAGCCATCAACGTTGAGGGAGGGAACAATGTACCAGTCCACGTTGTCTAGCATGTTTACTACGAGACTGTCACCTGCTCTGTAGGCATCGACCAGCTGGTGGGAGGTGGAAGACGGGTGCACAGGTAGGATGGTATTAGGGAGATGGATCGATATAAAGGATGAATGGATGATTGGATGGATTTGAATAGATGGATGGATGGATGGATGGATGGATGGATGGATAGATGGATGGATGGATAGATGGATGGATGAATGAATGGATAAATGGATGGATGGATGGATTGATGGGTGGATGGATGGATGAATGGATGGATGGATGGATAGATGGATGAATGGATGGAAAGATGGATGGATGGATGGATGGATGGGTGGATGGATGGATGGGTGGATGGATGGATGAATGGATGGATGGATGGATAGATGGATGGATGAATGAATGGATGGATGGATGGATGGATAAAGGGATGTGTGGATAGATGGATGGATAGATGGATGGATGGATAGACGAATGGATAGACAGATGGATGGATAAATGGGTGGATGAATGAATATGAATTAATGAATGAATAGATAGATGGGTGTATAAAGGGATGGACGGATGGATTGATAGATGGATGGATGGACAAATGGATGGATAGATGGGTGGATGGGTGGATGGATGGATGACAATATTGGTAGATGGAAAAAGGTGGAAGTCAAGACGTGAATTGGATGGGACAGATGGACAGATGGATGGATGGATGGATGGATGGAGAGATAGATGGATGAGAAGAAGGGTCAACGAATAGATACGTGAATATGGAGACAGAAAAACAAGAGGTATGCATGCACATAGAGTCAGGGAGGTACGATAGTCGAACAGTTAAATTGACAGACGAACATACAGGATGACATTAGATGATGGATAGAGTGATAGAGACAGTCATTGATGAAGAGAAAGAAAAACAGAGGGTATGAATGTAATGACGTATGGGCATATTTCATCTTCATGACATAAAAACTTGATAAATAGGAATTTAAAAAAAACAGTTACAATATCAATTAAGCAGTTAGTCAAAACACAGCATGAACCGGTTTCAGTTGAGAACTTTGTCATATAGCCTAAATACATCTACGTTTGCGAGTAGCCAAATGAATTTAGGAAGAGTGTCTGTTTGTCTGTCTTTGCAAAGGATATTAGGCACCCGCGTCCGACTTCGGACACAGGGCCTTTCTAGAGAAAGTCAAAAGAATACAGGTTGCTGTTCAACAGGCAACTTTATGTAAAATTCTTTAGCCTTTGGCTGGGGTTACAAAAATTCTCTTAATTCCATCTTGGGACTTAAATTCTTCTTGAATGCTATGTTGCTACGTTAAGTTTCTTTCTGTGGCTGCTAAAAAGAAAAGATCTTGTGTGAAACTCACAATACTAAAGCGATCCAGTCTTTTGTGCGCCACTCCAGTTAAAATCAACGAAAAATAGGCAAGATGAAGCATATTCTGTGTGTGCTAGTGATGTTTATTCAATTAGGCCATTATAATGACAATACAGGACTCATGTTTAGTCAAGACTACGGCATGATAACTTGACCTGGCGCTTTCAACGAATCCAGCTAGCAAGTACGAGATTCGCCGCCACCTGATTATGCGCATCTTAATGAATACATACAGGTGTCCGCGAAAATGATGATTGCATAACCATGCATCGTCACTGACAAAAGAACTGTGTCCGTAATTCCAGTCTTATTTGCCTGATGCTCCTTTGAGAAGGAAATGCCTTTAAATAAACGTCAATTGATGAAAAGCAGCAAACCTCAGAACATGACTAACTTCGTGTCATTGGATTGGAAAGTTCATACTCGCTCGCTATCGCTCACAAATTATGATCTTGCTTAATAGTGAGATATGCATATCATTTCCCTTACTCTTTGTTTTTGCTCTGAAAAAAAAAATGTGCGGAAAAGGAGGTATAATACCTCTTTATACTTGATTATTTTATGTAATTGTATATAAGATGAATCGGAATTAATTAGCTTAAAAGTTACCTTTCGCTTTGAAAGTATCTGCATGTCGCAATGAAAATGTCTGAGCTGTAATTTACAAAAATACATACCACAACTGCAATGTGACAGATGATTGTCCTTGATTGCGCATTATTAGTTTATAGATTTTACAGAGCTGCGTTGTGCTTTGCTGCGGCTTGCTGGCGGCGGAGACCATAAGATCACAGCAGGGAAGAATGTAAGAACAAAGCAGGGAACAATATGTGAAATGTTTTGTGACATTTTTCACATAGACGCAGGCATGCATTGATTAACGAAATTATAAATGTCTATTGATGCGTAGTAGGTCCATTACGCTAAAAACCCATGGACCTCGTTTACTTTAGTGTACTTCAATTTTTATTGATTTTTTTTTTTTTCTCGCGAAGACTTTTTTTTTTCGCCCTTTACCTATACCTATTCAATACATTCAGATATTGTGAATTTTGCATGCAAGTCCCGGACACATTCTCTCGTTCCCATGAAGAATCTCGGACAAGACAATCATCTCTAATCGGCATTTTCTCATCACTTTTTTCACACAAACAAACAAACAAACAAACATAAAGAGGATTTAATTGGCAGCCAAAGACACGAATAAAGACAGACACATTCTCAACAAGAGTACTAAGTATGCCTTCATGAAAATAAAAGAATAAAAAGATAAAATCCAGCAATATCTAGTATGAAAACACAAACACGATCTTCCTGTTTGATATTCTGTCTATCTCTTCTCTGTCTCTGTCCGTCTTTCTGTTTCTTCTCTCTCTCTCTCTCAAAGCAAAAAAGTAAAACAAATAAATAAAGAAATAAATCTCTCTCTCTCTCTCTATATATATATATATATAGAAATTCATAAATGCATAAATAAATAAATAAATAAACAAACAAATAAATGAATAAATAAATAAATGAATACCCTATGACAAAAACTCCAAAAACTCCTTCACCGGACTTACCTTACGTGTAAAACCCATGACAGTGGCTGGAGAGATCCATTCCCTGGCGTGAATACCGCCCTCAAACCACACCGCAGTTGGGTTGACAGCGGTACTTCCGGTACCACGCAGCTGCAGCGGCGAACAGATGGGACGTTAAAACACATAGATAATCGCTTTATTAAGTGTAAATGAATTGAACTGAATTGAAATTGTTCATTATAGTTCCCTACAGGTTATTTATATCTTAATACTTATAGTGTTGCTGGTAGTGGTTACCACTGATGGCCCGATATCTCGTGACACATTGTTCAAGTGAATTAATCATGTCAGTGAAAAAGAAAGTATCACAAAAGAAAAATAACAATAGTAACGACAACAACAAGAATTATATAAAGATCTACGTATGTTTCAGGTGATGAGAAGAGGTAAACATTGGTTTAATCATTTTCATTTATTAACTGTTAAGTAGATTTATGTCTTTTTGCTTACTTTCTCTTGCCATTCATGTATTTACTTTGCAATTGCCAGCGATAACTTCATCGTACTAAATGAGATGCATGCGAATTATCTCTCCTACCAATTCAACCCAATCCTCATTACCATAATTATTGCGTTTGGATTAAGGAGTGAGGTAGAGTTGGCTGCCGATTTTCTATCCATTTATGATGATGGATAGAGAAAATACGCAGGCAAACGGTTTGCGATAAGTATACGCCATACTGCAAGTCAGCGCTCTTTGTTGGGGCGGGGGGGGGGGGGGATGATTTGTCTTATATTGTTATGAAAGATCAGATACGGTGCATTCCGACCACCCAACTACTCCCTTTCCGCCCCATACAGTTGAGGAAAAAAGAGGAGTTTCCGAATAAATGTTTGCGAAAGACCTTTCTACTTCTTCGTCATTTAAAATTCAAAACATCCAAAAACATCACTGGCACGACGTTTATGCTATAAATGTACCCTGCATGTTTGTCATGTTAGGTCAACAGAATGCGAAATTTAGATGATACTGGGATGAAACAAGACAATTCAAAAGTCTGACCCTGTATCCGTTGATATCACGTCCTTCATACGACTTCCCGATGTTGAACGTCGACACGATGTCGGGATTCTCGACAGCAAGGTCGGCCACCCATTGCTGAATCTGGGAATGAAGGGAAAATCTCTTGACTTGAGCTTCATGCATGATCGGATGATGAAGAGAAATCAAAGTTATTATGGTGGTGACGAGGCTGCTACTAATGGTTCTGATAATGAAAAAAAATAGTACAAGTAATAGTACCTTCACTATAATAAATGGCCAAAAAAAAATAACCAACACCCTGCAGTAGCTGCAAGGAGACGACTTAAAACCATTAGATAAAGAGTAGGAAAGTATTGGAAAGGTCTGAATGGGGAAATATACTCCGAACTATGTTTATTCAATGAATGCAGCAATATTAGAAGAGCACATCAGTAAAATTTGAGGAGAATCGTACAATCCGTTCAATAGTTAAGATCTGTTTACTTTTTCGGAAGACAAGACCTGATAATATAGGCTACATGCCGTGATGTCACAGTAGAAAGGTATGAAGAAAATACAAGGAGAATGCTCCAGATTTCAATTACCAATATGGAAAGTACACACTCTTTCGACATTGTGTATTACTACTCCCTCTGCTTTCTAAAGAACGTATATTTTCTAATGAATGAATTCGCTTACATTAGCTCCTTTTTTTTCCCCCATACCTCATCATAAGTGTGGTAAACGTTGTGATCAAAGTTGGCTGCGGACGAGACCTTCACGTCTGTGGCACGCCTCTTCTGGATTTCTGCCATCTGATTGGCTATAAGTTCACCAACGTCATGCATCACTACCTTATAAGGGATTCCCACGTCTGCCATGCGATCACTGAGAGTCGTTTGAAACCGGGGCGGGACCAAGATGTCTACAGGATCGCCAGGCAGCTTTGAGATACTGGTCCAGAAGTCCAGCTGTTTGGAAACAGATAACAAAGTTTTTAGATAAGCATACATTAAAAGCAAATCTTCTCGTGTGAGACACCCATGCACATACACAAAACTGCAAAAACAAAATGACTTTCTTGAAAACAGTTGGTGAGCATCATAATTGCTCTACAAAAACAAAGAGTAAGTGACAGTACAGTTGTACGAGGGAGCTAGAAACGATATCCAGTTCTAGTTCAATTCCATTTCAACTTTATCTCACTTTTCAATAGAACACAACATTAACAGGTTATGTATGAGAATGAACTGACGATACGGCGACATCAAAAAGGCACTTGAAATAATATGCTTTTCAAACAAATATTATAAAGTTTACAAGGAATTAGAATGTTAATTCATAATCAAGGGAAACTGATTATTTCGTTCTCCATCTCAAAATGGCACAAGCGTTCATTGTTTCAATTCCAGATGTCCCATCTTGTTACACCAAGAAAGGAAAATCCTAAAGACATTTTCTGGGTACATGATTTGAAACTTGGTGTAAATAGATCCAATCCGAATTTTGTAATGATTATTATTGTAAAGTTTAGTCAGGTGTCACGGGGGACAAGGAAGGTTTAACAAAACAGAGACACATACCACATCTCCGAGATTCAGTTCCAGATCCCTCAACCAGGTTCTGTGAGAATTGTTAGTGGGTTGCAGTCTCCACAGCTCCCAGCTAAATGAAACGAGAAACAAAATGTGATGAATCATCATAGAAGAAATTTTCTCTTACTTCAGTATCTTTGTCCATAGGTCTCATATCTGATGTCTGCCATGTGTCTACAATGATAAGATATATTACTGAAAAAGTGTCATTTTACCCACTGTAAGAAAACGAGACAACGGCTGAAACTGCAGACATAGACAGAGATAGGGGGGGGGGGGTGGAAGATATATATATATATATATATATATATATATATATATGTATATATATATATAAATATATAGCAATAATAAAGTCACAACAGAGGAATGCAGGGAATGCATTAATAGCCAATCTTGATTTAATATCAACAACTACAATATATATAAATATATATATATATATATATATATATATATATATATAGAGAGAGAGAGAGAGAGAGAGAGAGAGAGAGAGAGAGAGAACGAGGAATGATGAGAAGAAGAAAATAAGAAAGAGCTGGATGATGAGATACACCGAGCTTTGCGATCGTCATGGGTAACAAGAGAAAAAAAATACATGGAATTTGGTAACGGCAGTAAAAATCACGAGAACTACCACTATTCATAATAATATTTGATTTGTTTAAGATTCATTTTGGTCTGATTTGATGTCAGCATTGTTTTTAACAAATGATTTTAATAGCGTTCAATTTCTTTCTTTTTTTAAACACAACAACAATAGCACTACAAAACAAATATTGATAACAAGAAGAAATGAATATATTTGTAAAGTGAAAAGGGATGAATAAAATGTTAGGAGACGAAGA
Organism: Diadema setosum; assembly: GCA_033980235.1. Classification (NCBI taxonomy): domain Eukaryota; kingdom Metazoa; phylum Echinodermata; class Echinoidea; order Diadematoida; family Diadematidae; genus Diadema; species Diadema setosum. The sequence goes on along the minus strand of CM067062.1, from coordinate 3,472,201 downwards.
ATATACATATGATATATCTCCTGTTATTCAGTTTTGCGTCAAAACTCACCCTTCATATTTGGCCGAGGAGAGGCAGGCAACAGCTAGCAGAGTGACCAGTCCTAACGTCTTCATGATGTAATGCTAAAATGACAATACCACCTTTTGATTCAGCATATGGATAGCTAACTTCACCCATAACCTGGCAAGGATAATGCGGTTATATTTAAAGTCTTTAAACTCATAAGAGTTGTTGTTGTTGGGTTGTTGTTTTTTTTTTTTGCAAAGAACGTTGTTAGGAGAAATTTGCATGCATAATCCTTATCGCAAATCATTTGTTTAATCGCCGTTACCCAACACGCGGGTTTACGCAAAGTTTGTTGACTGTATTAAAAATATCACTCGCCAATTCTGACCTAGAAAGGAAAGAGGCTAAAAGCCTTGTTTTCATGTTAGTGATCATACACTTTTGATCAGCAATAATGCAGACGTAACTTGAAATTGAATTTAAAATTGGTAAATTGAAATTGAAATTTTTGAAATTGTAGAAACTAGCTATAGTGAGCATCATTATGTGTATGTATATAATTATGTTTGGTTATGTTGCTAAAAAAACAAAAAGGAATTGTAAATGATGCCATACATAGGATAAATACATAAATAAAATCAAAATTAAATCAAATCAAATTGTTCTCTGACATCATAATCTCAAACATTCACCAACATTCACATTATCCCTGAAATTTACAACAAAATAACTGTGGGTGACTATTATCACCGTATTACACTGCAGCCTTTTGCCCGCTCATTCCGTCCACCACACAAATACAGACTCACACTACAAATTCAATACAAAATCAAATGCTTTGATATTTTTCATACCCAACAGTATACATCGTATTTATTTCAGAAACGCAACCATTTCCACTACAGTTTCTGACAATTCAATCGTTCGATATCAAGAGATTTTATGGTAGCAATACACATATACACAGAAAGATTCGTACTAACAAAATATACAATCCACGGTTCCTGTCAGTGTTGTTGTTTTACCTGTTTTCTCTTTCCTAATAATTCCCAAAGAGAATCATTAGAGGTGTTATTTAACTGCAGGCGTGGGAGGATTTAATGGATATGAGCACAATTTGGCCCACCCTGTCAAAGGCTGGTCAGGACGCGTAATTTTAAGTAAAGTATCACAATTCACAAAGGTTTACATTCTCTGTTTCATACATAGACGTTTGCGGCATACTGTGCTAGTTAATAATTACTGCTTATCTTCGTTACGTAACAATGCGTGATCATTTTTAGACTCTCATAATCATTTGATGCCAGCGATAACATTGATGATATTCATCGACACCCTTCGATGTTTTTCAGGCCGCCTATGAAATTACCTAATGCTGGAGAAAAAAAAAATCAATTCCAGTCAGGTATCGTTAGCACATGAGAAGATATTCCTGATTGGTTCCATAGGTCATCCTCATTTTTCTTAACCTGTGACGTTAATTCGTCGCATATTTAACCATGCGCTTACATTTAGGCCTACAGGTGAAGCAAAACAGAGAAAACGAGGATGATAATTTGAGAACAGTAACATACGGTTTGATTTCATGACGGTGCCGCGTTGAAACATTGAGTTTGATGAGAGGAAGAAATCACATCGAATTGAATTTTGATGGTAACAAACCATTATAATACACAGATATAATGCTAGAAAGCCAACTGAAAGCGTAGCCCCATAAGCATAAAACACTGACAACCCCATCAAATAACGGATTAACATTCAATACCCCTGATATAATTCTTTACTTTAGAATAATGGTGTTTTGTTAAGATTTGTGTGTCGTCTAAAAAAATCGAGGTTTCAGTAGAGTTCAGGATCAGATAATGTATAAACTCCGTTGATGTCTCTTATATTTCAAATTTAAACGGCACATTCGATTAGCAGGGCTATTCGCTAAGGGGGGGGGGGGGTTGACCCAATGACAATAATTGGTCATGACAAACTGTTTGCCGTTGGGCTGAGCCTGATACAGGGTGCTCGGAACATACTGTGTCAATCTGCACACATGATGGCAATTTTCTATGCACGACATATTTTCACCCTGGCAACCGAGAGAGGGTGCAGGGGGATATTAAACCCCCTAACACCCCCATCCACAACTGATTAGTTACTTTATTTTTATATGTTTTGTATCTTCAATAACTCTGGAGCATATCGACAATATAAGTATGTATTTCCATGTTCCTTCTGTTGTTCGAAAGAGACAATGCAATCGTAAAACACACGGACAAGATGCAACTGCGTGCCCGCTTATACCTCTCAGAATGATAGCGAAAACAGTGACAGAAAACGTGATAGACTTTTATACATCGAAATGGCAACCGATTCAGAAGACATACAAATAGCATCATGTAATCAAAGTGCTACAACAAAACAGCTAGAGCTATATGCACTGGCAATCACAGATTTACAGAGGGAGGAATTAAAGGCAGTTGTCAGCATCGCAAGGCCATTTATAAGGATGCCATTATCTAAATTGTTCAGATTTTAACCATAACGGCTGCTACAGAAATGATGCCTGTAAGTTTTCTCGTACTAAAATGTCGCTGTGCATGCATTGATTTTGTAAAAGCGCAAACGAATTCCTGCTTAAGACGGACAATCCACATCTGAAACATCACAAAACATGCGCCGAGTTTACCCTACAGAGACACTTATCTCTTATGTATTGGTAAAATCGGACAAAATGAAGTTTTTCTTAAATCATAGAGTCGATGCCTACGTAATGAGACAAAGATGTTAATAACTTATGTCGAAGCTAAATACGTTCCTTCATCTGAAAAGTTGTTTTCTACAGACAAGGCAAGTAACATATGATTATTCACTGACGATTAAATAAAAATAATCTTCTCATATTTTGTTTTAGGTTTCGTTCAACTTTATATATATATATATATATATAAGTAACAAAGCTGCAACAAAGTTCATGCTGTATTCACCAACGGTTTATTTCTTCACACAAATTTTCGAGCGTCTCGCCGCCCTTTCTCAAGTGTTGATACTGAGAGAACAATAACAAAATTAAGCCATAACAATATATTGCATATATACATATATATATATATATATATATATATATATATATATATGTATATATATATATATATACCGACTTCAAAATACGTCATCGTTTCAATTCGATGAACACATCTTTTTTTTTTTTATCAGTTTAACCCTTTCTGTGGCAATTCTAATGTGCACTAATTTCACACACACATATCTATGGTCAGAAATTAATATTGCACACAGAGATTTAATCTAACTCTCTATTGATGGAGTGATTATATTCCCGTCAAACGTTTACGCACATTAATGAAGTGAAATGAACGTGATCTTCATTATGAAATGCTGATTGTGCCCTCTCAATCAATAACTTAGTCATCATCTAAGTTAATGTCGTCAACGCCTTCCGCCAATTCCTGGAACTCAGGCTCGACGTCACTGGGTTCCAGGAGCTCCAGCCAATAGGAAAGCTTCTTTGTCTTTGTCCAGCTGCTGTTGTCAAACCGCGCAATGTCTGGGAGAAGAAGACAAGAAACTTGGATTCAAAACATGATTCAAAGATGGAATGATTGTAAACAGATGGCATCGACATCTTTAAATGTGAATCATTTTATCTCACTGAATTTATCAGTGTTTGTACTACAATCTGAATAAAGAACATTAGCTGATGAGAGCACTTCTCTGAAATGTTTGCTCAGAAATGTTTCAGACCAGATGGGATACACTTGTATTTACCCGTTCGAGGAAACATTATCCATGTTATCTCGGTGTCAGTCAACTTGTTTGAAAGCACATAACACTTCGAGAACCCATAGAAGGGGAATTTAATAAATCATAAATCATAATCATAGTCTAGAGTCACAACTGTATTGAGGACGGTGTTTAGGTTTTGTTTTGGTTTACCTTGAAATAATGCTTGCTATAAAACTTTAATAAAATACTCATATGCCTTTACATATTCATCAACCATCTGCCTTCATGACATGACGATTTTCCCAGGAAAAAGAAAAAAAAACCTACTGTTTTAGTAGACATTGTGTTGAATTCCATGCGTTGCAATATTCGGCATGATCGCCTTTTCCTATTTCAAGTGCTTCAGAATCATAAAACTATTACACTTGCACAAGGAAAGACTTTTTTTATGACAACAAAATGAGAATTATAGCGGAAAAGAAGTGATTGCTTACAATTTCCCGGCTCGGTGATCATAACTTCTCCGCTCTCGGGGACCATGTGGCTGTTGTATTTCTCCAGCTGCATGATGGGGGTACGTTTTCCCTTATCGTCCACACGATCGAAGCCGAACTTGATGTCGTGGAGGTCGGTTTGGAACTCGTACCTTGCAAGAGAGTCAGTAAAATGACAAGTTTATCTGGCGAGTGCTGGGCTCTGCTCTATGGATCTAAAGTGTCTGTGTAGTTTAGTCATCCTTTCCTCTCTGTGCACATTTTCACATTAACGAGGAAATATCAATGCCTTATAGCTCAAGGATGTTCGTCTGTGTTGGAACATGACAATTACAGGGGCGAATCCAGGAATTCCGTAAAGGGGGGGGGGGGGGGGAGGGCACCTTTACAAAATTAAAGGGGTCACACGCCCCCCCCCTCCATTTTTTAATTTCTATTGTTAAAAAAATAATAAATGGATCCGCCATTGAATTATCCTGCCGGTGTGTTTAATCTGCATGTTGTTGCGTGTTGTGTGCATCGAGCGGACTGCATCATCACGTTGTTTCTATTTGTGTGTGTGTGTATGTGTGTGTGTGTGGGGGGGGGGGTGAAATGGACTCTTATATTACCATCTACTCTTGAAGAAGACATGAAAAAGCCAGATTTAAACACCTAATTGAGCAAAAAATCACGATGTTGAATATTCTAGAAAATTCACCTCCCGTATATGAAACCTCCTTATCTGATTTTAAGGCCCGGTCCCACTGGCCGACGGACACAAAGCGTATGCAGAAAGGACACAGCGGACGAGCAAAATTTCGGGGATGGCTTCATCCGCTTTCATCCGCTCCAGAAATTGACAAAATTGGCAAAAATTGGCGGTAACAGAACGGAAACAGAACGGACGTGGGTAGTATGTAGCGGGGATGTTAAACGGATGTTCATCGGAAGCCTAGCGGATGAAAGCGGATGGAAGGGGATGACAGCTCCGAAGGGGTTACCGGAGATAATTGCGAAACGGACGCATAGCAGAAGAAGCGGATGCAGAGTGGATGCAGAGCGGATGCAGAGCGGATGCAGAGGGGATGCTTTCGAAATGCTTTATATACGAGATGCATACGCTTACATCCTTTCTATTAACGTGCTATTAACGATGTAAAGACGTTCCAAGTACCATATCTTTCCTCCCTCTTTCCGTTTTTAGCTGCAGCGGATGTGAGTTGCGAGGATGCCCAGAGGATGCAGAGAGGATGCAGCGGACGTTTAAGGGATGCCGCACGGACATACGTTTGTTGCTCGTATGTCGCGGATTTACATCGTACACAGCGGAAAGTTCATCCGTTCTAAAAGTTTTAAGCAGCTTGAAACTTTTTGCGCGGATGAAATCACAGTGGACGGATGCTCGATGGATAGAGCGGATGAAACACGTATGCGATGGGTACACAGCGGATTCGTAGCGTTTTCCAACGGATGGCAAGATTTTTTTGTACGCGCTACATCCTCTTTGCATCCGTAAGTGCAGTGGGATCGGGCCGTTAGTTACATAGAGATCAGTGGTCGTCACTTACCTCATGACGCTG